>VDFB02058242.1:327558435-327631991 GCA_007258455.2 Sequoia sempervirens
TCTGTAGCTTTCTGTAACTTGCATGTGTTGTAGAACTTGGGGATTAAGATCCTTTGCATGTAAGAAGCTCTATTTTCTAAATAATAAAATTATTCTCTTGTTTGTGGATTATTTTCTGTGTCTCGAGTTGTGCCCTCATCATTATGCCTCCTCTTATATGTTGTTCCTTGGATTATATTCATGCATAGATTTTATGTTTTAATACATTAGTGTATTTTCTTACATAGCATGCCTCTATCCTTGCTATGCTCAAGACAACTTTTTGTAAGTTTAAGGATGTATTTTCTATGAATGATGTGTACCCGTTAGATAATGCTAAGAAATCAAAGTAGAGAAAGGCAATCGACAACAAGCTAGCCAAAATGATAAAAGCACACTGATATAATATTATCTTATTTAGTTTATTTAGATAAGGGAAAGCCTTATTATAAAAGGTGAATGCTTGATCCCTTTAGCTAAAGCCTAGTTGGTGGTGTTGTTAATTGGGATTCATAGCAGTCTAGTAAATACCTAGGTAGTTACCTATGTTGTAGTAGAGTAGTACATTTCTATCATCATCGACGGCCAACGATGCAGCTCTAGCACATTTGGGCAAAGGGGAGCAAGCGCTGACATTATGCCAAATGCGTGTATAATTGTTCCACAATTCCAATGTTCTGTCACTGCGAAAGTCTATAGCGCAATTAATTTGGGGGAAGGCTTCAGCGAAGGTTGTAGGATTACTTTGCCACAATATGTTGTTATCTTTATCCTCCAAGTTGAGCACACAGGGTGCTTCAGGACCTGGTTTAGGAATGGTGAACTGGTAATTGGCATTGGGAGAGAAAAGAGAGTCTCCAGGCTACAATAGATTGAAAGAATGGGCACTGTTGTGGGAGAGCAACATGTGCGGCTGGATGGTGCAGTCAACTTCACCATTTTTTTCAGCTTCAGAAATAACATTATTGGCTTCAGAATCAGCAGGCTGGATGGGAGCCGCACTTGAGTCATATGTCTCTCTCACATAGTAATCGATCCAGTTTGTGAGGTTTGAGACAGCAACCCACTTGTAGCCTTGACCCACAAGGTAAGGCTGGATGGTTGGGAGTAAGCTCTGGAATGCCTCTAGTAGCTTGCTGCCTATGGTTTTGTCAGTGTCCGACATGGAGATGTTGCATTGGCTGCTCCAGCGAGTGATTCTTATGACTACACCCTTCCCACTCACGTTCAGGTACTTGTAAAATATGTGGCCCGCATGATATCTTCTGGAGGGCAGAATGTCATTCTCAGTGTTATTCACAACCATTTCCAGGGATGTGTAAACCTCCTCTGCTTCCTCCTCCGTCAGAGTTCCCGAATTGCTCGACCTTGTTATGGTCAGGCATGTGTAGCATGAGATGTTGAGGAGAAGTAGGGAAAATGCCAAAGCAAGGGATGTTGGAAACTTGTAGCCAATTAAAGACAATTTCCACATAACCCATAAAGAAATATATGCATCTAAGTATTCAGAATCCACATGAAAGAGAATAGACAACATACCCATGAAAATATAACACAAGATATACCCTGGGAAAACCCTCAAGAGGGAAAAAATCTAGCCTCCAAAAGCATCCATCTCTCATATATTATTCAGCAATAAGATGACAATATATCTTCTGAGTCTCCATGAACACCATTGAAGCAACAAGCTCTCTCCAAGCAATCCATGCGAACAAGCATGCAACCACACATCCTGTGCCATGCTTCAAACCCTCACAAATACTAACTAGAGCTAATCATGCAAAATTGCATCATCACATCTAACTACCTTTGTGGTTGCTTTTATAGAAGAAAGCTCCCACAAAACCACTAAGTGGTATTGCATAAAACTATGTGACAATAACTATGAGATTACAAACCATTTCCCATTATTTAATATTGGGTGCTTTATTTATTATTTTCCCAATATTAAATAATTACATTTTATCAATTTAACTTATGTGCCAATGTTACATGCAACATTAAGTAGCCCCAAGAATAATTACATTAAATACATAATGCAAGGTGTACAACACACCTTTTCCCAACATTCTCCCACTTGTTGTATACATTGCATAAGGGGAACAAGTAACCTCAAAACATGAATCAAATGAACAATCCCTATAGCCACATATACCATCATGGAATCAAAGTGCTCCATCAAGATACCTACAATAAGAATCAAAGTGACCACCATCCCAAGCATAAATGTTCTCATCCTCCATCCTGCCAATGCAAAAACATAAGAAGCCATCCAATAGAGAAGCCACACACTCTATCACAACGAATCATAAGTCCTTCCCAACTGATATCACAAACACATACACTCAATCCAAAAGTATCAATATGCACCAGTAATTGTTAAGATACACAAACCCAAAAGCTAAAATAACACCCACAGCGAGTGCCAATACATCCAACTATCCATACCTCCAAGGTATACAAAACATAGTAAACTCATGCCATAAACATATACACCCATAAACTGCAATCATAAACTCCATGTGAAAAACTTGTCCAAGAATGGCATACACATCCAAGAGCTCCCACTGCATGGGTAATGCAAATCTTAAAAAGATCAAGGCATACCAAGTCTACCAATAACATCATATAGAAAGTGTAAACTACATCATGTAGTAACAAGGAATCATCCACAATGATATGCAAACCTGTATATCAATCACCTGTAAGAAAAATCTCCTACATACACCCCAAAAGAAAAGCCATAACTACACCCAACCGTTCAATCTCCAAGATCAAACATAATACATGTATCATGTAATCAACATGGATGTAAGCTTCTCAAGCCAAACAAGATCAAATTAAATCCATTCCCAATGATGGAAATAATCCCAATACATCTCCTAAACTCAACATCAATGAGTGTAATCACAATGCATAAGGAGATAAACATGCCAACACTCCTCAAAAGAACCCTCCAAAACCATATATCCATAGCTCAAGATTATTATGCATGAGAAGATAAAGCATAAAACACAAAGTACCTGAAAGTAACAATGGGCAATACCTCTAAAGTGAAACTGCCGAGAAAACCAAGAGTGGGGAATGAGAATGCTCCTCCAAGAAATCAAAGTCATCATGACTCATCCAAAAACACTCTTCTCATAGGTCCATCTTGAACTCATGTCCAACCAAGGTGTAGGCTCCTCAGACTCCCTGCTGAAATCTCATCAAGAGTATCCATCTCAACACATGTCTCTAATCATAAGAGAACTCAAGCCTCACCTATGTCTCCAAGTATCCATGAGTACCTATAACCAACCAATCCATGCTAAACTCCAAATGCAATATAGCACCATCATGAAGTAATCAAGCAAATGTCAATGTACCCAATACCAAGAGAACCACACAAGATCAATGTCATATATCCAATCACGAATCAAGAACATAACCATGACATCATGATCTAACCATCTCCTTATAGGAGATCACATGCACCATAACATATATATACATCCTGGTCTCAAGAGAGCATGTAATATGTCAAACTCTAAATGCATATCAAGAGTAAACCATGACATCCATAACAAATATACTCTAAACCAAGAAACCATATCTCCAATCACATGGAGATAAATTTACCAAATAATGCATCCATATCACTGCCAACAACTCCCACTGAACTGTGATACCGAATTGAACACATGGCATCATGACAACCATCCTCTCCATGAAGATCATCCAAGTCTACACACACAACTAAAATGTCAGTAACATAAAAAATAGAACCATAATCTCCAAGCTAAGAAGATACCTTCAACTACCAAACCATCATAAACATATCCATCACCACCAAAACCATCACTATCAAAAACTCCCACTAAAAAGTGTAATCACATTATCCATGACATCATGATAACAATATCCTCATGAAGATCAACCAAAGGCCCTCACACAATCAAAGAACTCAAATATAACAAGAGCTCCCAAAAGGAAAAGTAAAACCATGATCCTCATACCAGGAAGATACACTACCACAAATGTAATCAGGAACCAATCCAACACCACCAACAATGCACCTGCATAAACCATCATGACATGCCAAAGTCTCTAAAACACAAGAAACATCCATGACACTATGATCACCACCAAATGTAACAAATCAACCCAACCGTGTCCACATATCTGCATAATCATAGTCAACTACGTACATCTCATAGCATGACTGTACTTGATAATACCATCTCATCTTCTTAACATGACAACAAAACTAGCAAACCAAGTGACTAAATCAAGCCACCAAAACTAAACACCCATCAACATTGAAATATCAATGGGCAAAGACAACCCATGTCCAATTCATAAATACATGTAAGTATAGACCACCTACAACATTGCACAACTTGTAGATATATCAATGAAGCATATAAATCCAACCATATACTAATAACCATGTCAAAATAGAATAATCTAAGATATAAAACTGAGCATACAATGAATCCAACATCAAATATCCAAGATCCGATCATCCATAAACTCACAGTATCACCATAGTCAAAGAAACCCATATACAACTCAGATAAAGAAAATAATAAATAAATCATGCCAAAATATCTCCAAACCTTATCCACTATATAGTGCTTTGAACAAGCTTTCCGTTGACTATTCGAAGTTCAAAATCCGACTTCGTATGCACTTGATATCACCTCTCAAAACTCAAAACAAACATCTGAATTTGAACAAGAAAAACACTATCAAAACTATAGAATCTGGAAAAATATCTATCACTACAGCGTAGATCTCTGAGTCAGCTTTCCAAAGAATCCAAGAAGTCAAAAGATGGACAATTTAAGCAAAAGTTATGCCTCTCCAAAGTAAAATTGTAGTTTGCATTTGAGGCAAAAAAATTTAGCTACCACTGGTGGCTGGGCGGCGGCCCCACCCGGGTGGCGCTGCTCCTTGGGTGGCAGATTCCAAAATAATTATAAAACATAATTAAATTTAATTTTTCTTTGCATGGTTTCAAACAAGTCTGGCATATTTTATGTGCGATGGTGGATTTATAATGGAAAAATTTAATAAATAAAAAAAATTATTTAAAAAATATTTTAACCCCATATGGGGGCGGCGGTACTGCCAGCGGCGGTACACAGGGCCTCACTGGCGGTCAGCCTACTAACAAGGTTGTCGGTGGTACCGCACTGTCAGGTTCCAATGATCTAGGCAGGAGTGGGCAATCAACTCCAAAATATTTAATTTTTTCAACTTTTCTTAAAAATTTTCAAATCAATTTATTGATTTATTTTATTTTATTATTTTTATCGCGTGTTAGAAATTTTAATACCTAAGAATATATATACATATGGTTATGGTTTGTTCTAACGCTCGAGTGATCCTAGTAGGTCTTTTTGGCAATTTTTTTCAAGATTTAAATAGGTCAAATTATATATCATTTTTCCTCTCTCAGCCAACTCGGATCCAACCGTGAGGTCTATTTTGAGCCAGATGATCATTTGTGAAAGTTCACTCCCAAAACCCTCATTTGAATACAAAACCAAGAAACCTATTTCACCCAAAATTTCTCACATCCTAGATCCACAAACAACCCATTTAATCAGCAAACCCAAAACCCTTAGATCTGCAATAAACAACCTGCAACACCTTCATATCCTGCCATGTCTTTGATTCTCACATGCAATGCATAGATTCAAACTTAAACAAGATTTTTCTCAACCAAGGGTTATACAACCACAACCAAAGCTCGACACTAATTTGTTGAAACCTCTGCAGCCCACTAGAAGACACCTAAGAACCCATAAAGAAATATATGCATCTAAGTGTTCTAAATCCACATGCAAGAGAATAGACAACATACCCATGAAAATATGACACAAGATATACCCTGGGAAAACTCTCAAGAGGGAAAAAACCCAGCCTCCAAAAGCATCCATCTCTCATATATTATTCAGCAATAAGATTACAATATATCTTCTGAGTCTCCATGAACACCATTGAAGCAACAAGCTCTCTCCAAGCAATCTATGCGAACAAGCATGCAACCACACATCATGTGCCATGCTTCAAACCCTCACAAATACTAACCAGAGCTAATCATGTAAAATTGCATCATCACATCTAACTACCTTTGTGGTTGCTTTTATAGAAGCAAGCTCCTACAAAACCACTAAGTGGTATTGCACAAAACTATGTGACAACTACAAACCATTTCCCATTATTTAATATTGGGTGCTTTATTTATTATTTTCCCAATATTAAATAATTAAATTTTATCAATTTAACTTATGTGCCAATGTTACATGCAACATTAAGTGGCCCCAAGAATAATTACATTAAATACATAATGTAAGGTGTACAACACCCCTTTTCCAAACAAGGGAAAGCCAAATACCATGACTAGCCATTTTTTTTTCTAACTTGAAGTTCTCTGTTGTCTGACTTCCCTATCCTCTATTTAGAGGGGGAGGGTGTTTTCCTTTTATTATAGAAATTGAGTTATTGGATGTCTAGTTTGCACCACTAAGAGAAAGCCTATCTTGTTATACGCATAAGAATTGTAGTGGGAACATCCTGTCCCGAACTGTTTGGACCAACTCAAATATTGGAGACTGTTTGCAGCATCAGGTCCTTTAATGCACTCTACTTTCCTCTGCTTCTGAGATCAAAACTAGCTATTTCCTTTAATCCAAGCTGATGATTAATTTCAGAATGTCATTCTCAACACCTCATCAGTCCACATTGGCATTAATGCTCAATGACAGTGTTGCCATTTTGCTTAAACTTCCACTCCCTCTTAAACCATTTTTTTTAGTGAATTATTGAATGAACAATGATGTCCAAAGTTGTGAAAGTGTGTTTGGCCCTGTTTTGATGTTACTATATTTTGTTTTAGTGATCTACGTGGCCTTTCATATGGACCAAGTTTTGCCATTACTTTCATTCCTTTCCTTCTTAATAACCAAAGAATAGGTGATAAAGATATTAATGCTAAAAATTGCTTCTGCTTTTTCTAATTAGTTTTTAGATTGATTTTGAGTAGGTTAGTCTTTATCTAATTAATTATTACTGAAGTGTTATGTTTATCTATTAAAAATTTAATTCGATCTTATTTTTACATATCAATTTTGATCTTCAATTTGTTAAAAAATAATTAAAGGCTTTTAGAAGAAATTTTAGTTAGATTTTTGAGTTTCCAAAAATAGATATGATTATACTGTAAATGAGTTAACTTTACATTGGTAAGTTAAAGAATAGAGAAGAATTATAAACAACATAAAATAATGATTTCCAAATGTAATGCCTTATTATTATTTTTATTATTTATTTTTTTACTAGAATTGATAATATAGGATAAAATTTCTAAAGACCTTGTAGGCCTAAACAACATGGGCTGATTTTGTTTTATAAAATAAATAAACTATGGATGATCCCAATGTTTGATTGAATGTCTTTTGATAAAGAATGACAATGCTTTATTGCAAAGATCTTGAATTAGGTATGATCTTGATTTACAGATTAAAGGTTTTGTTATGAATTTATTTTTAATAGTACTTGAATCTCTACTTCACAACTCAAGCTAATTGTAGTGTCAAAAATTCCACCTTGTGCCAATTTCACACTTCCGCATTGCACTTGGTGCTTTTATGACAAAATTCATGATCAAAATTTTATAATTCCAATTTCATCAATGACAACGATAAAGTGTAAGTAGCTTGTTGTATGGATTTTGGAAGGATTTGGTTGGACAGGAGCATGACACATTGATGTCTACATGGCGCACAAACGTCTAGATAAAATTTGAGATTCAAATAGGAATATTCCATGCATTTTATTTGTGATAGTGTTTGAGTGCCAAAATACAACTATAATGACTATTCCCACCTAGTCCAAGGAAAAAACTTGCTTCTCTTCCTCATTTTCATAGGTGGTTGGATCTTGTTGAACTTGGAGCTCTCTATCTCTCTTAATGAAACTCTATCAAAATACTCTCATGTTTTAGAAATTTGGAGCAGCAAAGACTCTTTTTGATTATGATCTTGTCATGTCTATTGTCTCAAGAGAGGGGCCACAACTACTGGTGTCGAACAAGTTCAAGAAGGAAATAAATTCATTCTACCCATTTTTGGGATTATCTATATAGACAATAGCATGGCTGCATAGATGTGGTAACAACATTCTAGCCTACAAGGTTGACACTTAATCGAACTAGTATCATATTTTGTGTATTTAGAAATTTTCATTTCTATGAACTAAACATTTTTATCACCCTATATCGGTAATTTATTTTACATTTTTAGTTATATCCACTCTTAAGCGTAACTTAGAATTTGATTTTAAATATCTCTATCTCTAATTCACTTGAACCATGCCAATTGAGGTATTTGAGAGCTATTTTCTCCTCATGATCCCATTGTCTTGGGAGTAGAAAATCCCCTCCTCTAAATTATGGTGAACTCGATGTGAAGCTCTCATGTTGGACCATTTTTTTCAATGTTTCAATGCATTTTATAAGGTTTTCTCATAGTAGGATTTTGATATTCTAGAGGATAACCTAGATGATTTCCTAGAGATATTTCCTTCTATTCAAAAACCTGTTATACAAACTTGTAACTTGTCAAAAAATATCATCGGGGATATTTTCACACTTGTTTGGGCCCTCCTTGTGAAATTAGGCTTAATGTTGTTGGTAGATCCTTCAAAATTTTGAATAAATTCTAATTAGATCTTGGTGTGGTCATAAATTTTTACCTTTGTATCAAAGGGTAAGCTTTAGGCTTTTGAGTGGGAAGCCTTCGCTAAGATTTTATCAGTCTCAAACCCTTGGGAATTTTTTTTCTTCACTGAACTATCTTGCCTAGTTCCCGGTCATCTAAGTCACAACTTGAGCCTTTCAAGACATGTTTTTACTAGCCTCATTTTAATTTTACCAGTCACCCCCTTTTCCTTTCACTATTTTAATGTCTCTTATACTCGGGATGAAAATATTTCATGGTGAAAGATGTTGGCCTTATGTTTTTGTTCCTAAGGGTTCGAATCTCTTTGATCTCATATGGCCCCTCTTTAAAACATCTTATTCATACATGGAAAATATTCATTCACTTAAATCACTATCCATCATTGAAGTTCTCTTTTCTGGTGGGTTCTTTTCTACAATGAGCAATGGGTTGCATTTCCCTTTTACATCACTCATCGCTAAAGTTATTTAGACCTTCAACTTCTTTTTAGTGACGAGTGATGAATCACACCATCACTGAAATGTTTAAAAAAAAATTCAAGCTACAACAACGAGTGAATGAATGAGAGCATAAAGTAAGTAGTGTTGTAGCCACATGATAGATTTCTATTTCATTGCTACATTTTTCCATCGCTGAAGACATTTCTATGTTCATAAAGTTCATTATGGCGACCAACGATGGCCTAGTACATTTGAAGCTATCATTGGGAGGTCTTTGTCACTAAAGAGCTCAAGAGGGTTCAACCATCTACAAAAACTAATGATGGGGTTTTCATCCAAGAATATACATACATACATACATACATACATATATATGTGGGTGTGTGTGTGGAAGCTTTTCAGCATATCATCGTTGTTTCCATGTATGGATGAAAAGGAAAGTGTTGATCCTTAATGGGCTTCATCGAGATTAAGTTTTAATCATGATCGACATCCAGGATTAAGAATTGAATGATTGATTATCTGTTTGCTTGAGCGATCCAAGGTGGTCATTAAATGTTATACGCTCTAATTCCTCTATTTAATAAGGATCTCTTGTACTTCATTTCATTGTTTTCAATTATCAAGGTGTTGAAATAATTGCTATGGTATTGAAGCAGTGACCTGCGAGCACTAAGTTAATCATCAAAGAAAATAGTGTGGTCTCCCTAGGCCTATAACTATGTGTATGTGCAACTTGTCTATCATTTTCTAGTTTCCTAGGATGGTCATGGTTTTGTAGCTTGCGATTGTGCTCTATGCCATTTTATGTTGGATTGGTTTGAGTTTTCATTCTTGCAAAGGGAACTTTTTGGGTTTTAGTTGGTGTATTTTTTGTAAGGTGGGTCATTGGTCAGTGTGGTGTTTTGGGTAAGATGGGAGAACCAAGTAATTCAATCATACCAGTTAGGAGGTCTAGGAAGCTAAGCATGTAGGAACCTCTTGTTTATGTGCTTGAGATTAAACCTAGTACAATCAAAATTCCAATAGTCTCTAAGGGTAAGAAAAGTGTTTGTAAGAAGGGTAAGAAAACTATCATCCAAAGTACTTACAATTTGAGGAACATGACCATTTCAAAAGAATTGATCAAGTTTAGACGGAAAATGCTTGTCGTGCCTAAGAAGGAATTGAAAAAGTAGAGTAAGGGTCCTAATGTTTGTTTGGGTAGGCACAATACTCCCATTGAAGTTTCTAATAGCTCTTCAAGTGATGGAGAAGGAATGAACCCTGACTATGGCCATTTTCCTATTTCATTGGTGCCCTACGGTGATTCTAATGAGGAAGTGATAGTAGCTACTACAATTTGGGTCAAAAAATCAAACGGGCATTCCTACTTAGTTGTTGACAAAGAAGGGTAGCACCTTGTTTCTTACTTTGAGTTGGTGCTTGGTTTTTGGACTTTTTGTGCGGACTTGGTTCTCCTGTGGTTGGTTCATTAATATATGTTGTTGGTACTGATGGTGACTTCCCTGGTTTTGGTGTGAATGTGTGAATTTGGATGCAATGATAATGACACCATTTGGAAGGCTAGACGGTTCTTCTTTGACTTTTTACATGGGTTCTCTTTTCATCTTTTGCCTCCCCATGGTAAGAAACGATTAAATGTAACTGTTTGGGAAGTGGATTGAATTAAGAGGAAATTAATTTTGAAATGCATATGAAATGTAATTGCATTTGATCCAAATTTTTGTTGCTCTCTTCTATTATAAAAAGGATTTCATGGCTCATTGCAGCAAGTTCGATATTGAGTCTTGAAATAGTCTAGGTAGAAGCTAAGTTCAAAAGCATACTATAGAAAATACTAATGAATAGAATAGTAAATTGTCTTGGTTATGGGTCATGTATGCAATAATCTTAAATTAGTTTTATAGAAGCCATAGATGTAGTAGAAAATCTTGATTCTCAAGCATGTACTCTCTTATGTGATTCTCTTGCAGATTATAAATGAAAATGATCAATGATCTTTTTGTTCGTTTATAGTAATTTAAATTGGATGTGTGCTTTTTTTTTTGCTTCACTTCAAAGATTTGGTTAAAGTCTTAGATAAAGTCACAGGTCTATGAGTGAAGAGTACAAAATTTGGTAAGAAGTAGTGTTCTAGATGCAGTGAATTAAATACTACAAAGTAGTATGACAATATCCCATTAATGTATGAATTAAATGGCTGATATATTATTGGTTGTTATATGTTTGACTCCATTTTCCCAATTGATGAAGCACTGATAAATTTTTTAGGAAATCTTCTAAGTAAATGAACTAGTGATATGCCTAACTACAGATTTAAAATGAGAACAAGTAAAGGTTTGTCAAGCCTTCAGTGAATTGTGTTATTTGCAATTAGTAGTAATCGATATGTGTATAAATATGTTCTCAAGTAGACAAATATCACTTGAGCACAGTAAGTAACACCCTCCCAGGTCCCATAGTGCCTAAAGAGTAGGAGTGAAGGTCTTAGAATCCTTTACTCATTAGTTGGCTATTAGCTTTGATGATTCTTGAGCATAAGGGTTGCCTACCCTTTAGAGGACTTCAAAGCTTTGATGGAAAAAACACCAAAAAAATTAGTGACTCCATTGGGGAAAGCTTTTAATCTCCAGTTGTAGACTATTGTATTTCAGATTCAAATATTTGGTGAATTTGAACTTTGGTTCAAATGTTGAGAAGCTCTTGGACCTAGAGATGTTATGGTTGCAACTAAGTTCAAATAATTTGAGTGTGACTCTACTGATGGAGAAGACCCAAAATGAGATTTTCCTTCAAAATAAATTCATATTGTTTGAAGTTTAATCATTTGTAAAAGAGGTGACAAATCTTTCTAAAGAACCTGATAAAGAATACATAAACGTTCTAGATATTTCAAATTTATAGTCAAGGAAGAAAGATTGATAGTTGTTGCTAGTTTTTAGGTATTCTCATAAATCTAAAGAAAATATTATTGTATTTCCATACAATTTATGGGAAATCTTCATGACTTAAGATGAAAATAATTCACAATTAGGTGAAATAGCACTAAGGGAATATTAGTGGTTATTTTACATGCTTCAAAATTGTAACTTGAAATTCATGTATTATTATGGAGAATCATGTTATATTTTAAGATCTAAAGCAAAATAGATAGAATGTTCACATTGTCAAAGGCTTAAGATGATAATTGTGAAGGGGATTTGAGTTGCCTTGAGTAATTATAAGGTAAATGTGGTAAGCCTTGTAAAAGTGTGAGAAAATGCACTGCCAATCTATGCATCCTTGTAAGGAACCAAATATAACAATGTATAATGGGAAACCTTTGTCATGTCAAAGAAATTTTAGTACCAAAAGGTATAGAGCTATATATTTTAGTAACATTTGTGGTTACCCAAATGTTGTACCATCTAAGATTAGAGAAAAGATACCAAGGTTCAATGGTGGAAGGTCCGAATCATCAAACAAACATATGCAAGAGTTTATTGATGTGATGGGAGATTATTAATTGGACTTTGATGATGTTGTCATGGATTTTTTTGTTCAGTCTCTAAAAGGAGATTTAAGAGATTGTTTCTCGTATCTTCTAGCATCTTTTATATGCTCATGTGATGAGTTTAAACTAGTATTCATGGAGCAATTTAGTGAAAGGATTGATCCAATCTTAATAGGACAAAAATTCATGAGCATGGAGAAAGAAGAGGATGAGTTAGTCCCCTCTTTTAATCTTCAATTTTCAAAGATAGTAAGAAAGATCCCTAAAAGCATAAGACCAAATGATGCAAAAATTTTGGTCATGTACTTAGGTGCATTTGATAAAATGATGAGTTGTATATTAAGAGATAAAGAACCTACAAAATTGCATCAAGCATATCAAATTGCTATAGATATTGAGAACAACTTGAAATATTCAATGATGAAAGGAAATTCAGCCTCTTGTATTGGTCCTTCTAGCACATTTCAGGAAAATAGAACCAATGGATTAGTCATTAGAGATTTATGTCAAGATGATAAGGTTTCTACTGTGCCTATTTCTCCATCACAACAACATGAGGATCATAGTAAGGGTATGTGTAGGATCATCATGGAAAAAATAGGCCCTTAAGTGGCAAAAAAATTAGAAAAATTAGAGTTAGGCAACTTGACGTAAAATTTTGAATAATTTCTCTATATTATTTAAAAAATATGTAAGAATAGAATCTGTAGAAAATTGAATTTAGTTTCTAAAATACTAGGTTTATTTAAAATATATATATATATATATATATTTGGTGAAAATTGAAATTTCAATGTAGTACTTAAATTTTAGGGAAAAAATAAGAAGTAAGTGTCTGTCTGACCACCCTAACCACAATAAAATGATAAATTTTTTATAATATTTTAGATATAAGTAGAGGACCTATTTCGATGTGATGCATTTTTTATAATTTGTTTCAAGTAAATAATTAATTATGAATTTTTTATTACAAATTTTAAAAAATATAAAAACATATGTCTAACCACCTTAACTTGGTCAAAACTTCATGAAATTCATTTTTTTTAATCCTATAGTATGCGAAGCATAGAATGTGACACATGTTTCAGATTCAAAAAATGGTACTATTTGAAAGCTATAGATGTTTTTCAATCAACCTATCAATCAGGACTCTAGTCATAATTCAAATAGAAAATGAATAATAATTATTTATTAAATTCAAAGTAAAGCATAATTTATATTGGTGGAAAGCTAAGAATCTCCTTTAAAAACCCTTTTCATTTCATCAAATTTTGGGTAAAAACCAAGTCGTTAGCCACATACCCTACACATACCCATCATATTGCCACTTTTTGGCCCATCATGATCCTACACATACCCATAAGCTACGAGAGGAATATCCACGAGATCAAAGTAAATTTGATCAAATGTCTTCTATTAAAATATTGTGTAAAATGAAAAGGCACAAAGGAGAATCACCTTATGATTTATTCTCCAGATTTGTGGATGCCTTGCTGGAGGTACCCAAAATTTTTAGACCAGAAGATTCAATATGCATTGATTTTTTTGTGAAATGTGCCAATCAAGACTGAGTACCTTGCCAAAGGAATTGAAACCTCACAGTTTAAGCCAAGTAATTAACTAGATAAAGCTTACAGAAGGAACTAAGAATGATTATGCACATGTGGCAACCCCAAGTGATAGTGGGTATTGTCCTAGATTGAGAATGATTAGGAAACAATGCAAATAAATTTAGAAAGTGCATCTGAATATGAACATCCATTTTTCTATACAGGAGAGTGTAATGATTGTAATAAATTCACAAATGGCATATCTATAGATCATTACAACAATGATGGAGATCAAGATACACAAAATGATAATAGAAGGGATGTGCCTGACTTGCATCCTTAGGATGTCTTGAATAGTGAAGAAGTGGAAGAGGTACAAGAGATTATCCCATCTCATGATTTGATCAATAGCAGTGGTGCTAATGTTGATGATGTTTTATCACAAACAAATGATCAAGGTGTTGAAAATGAAATTTTGGATATTCATTCTGAGGAATTGGTGGGTTTTCATGTTGTGGTAGTTCTGATGCAATTGAGTCATATCATTCCTCTATTGAGTATTATTATTCTTTTGAAGTGGATATTGAATCCTTTACTTCAATAAGATATTCTAAAAACAATGAGAATCCATGTTTGCATGGGAGTGAGAAATTTTCTTCATGTGAAGAGTTTTGAGAATGTGAGTCAAGGATATCAACTAAAAATGATATGGGAAGAATTGAAAATGATTCTAGATGTTCTTCAAGTGATTACAATGATTTTGACTATGATGGTGAATTGCAAGATTTAGATATTCATGCTGAGGAGGAAAAGGCTTCCATGACAACAATGAAGATAATAGATAATCATTTACTTGATGAGCCTCCATCCCCACTATTTGATAGAAGTGAGGATCTTTACTGGTGTAGAGATAATCCACATTTTGAGAATTTTGATGATGCATATGATGCATGGTCAGGATGTGGCCATGAGAAAACAAAGTAGTACATTCATAATTATTATGGAAACAATGCCTATGAATCTATCACATTCGGTATTGATGTTGTAAGTGAGATTAAGAATCATGAGGAAATTCAAGTCTCTGAATGTTTTTCTCAAGAACATAATTACCCTTATGAGGAGGATCCATAAGTGTTCAGTCATGTGAAGGATGCAATGAAGAAAATTTCTATACTATTAATTGTTCACAAGTGAATGAAAAAATTGCATTTGATGGATACTTGAAAAGTGATTTGGGCTTGCCATTAATGGAGTGTGCTATTGGAATGAATGATGAAGAATATGAAAACTGGAGTGTCACTATCTGAGGTGTTGATCTTGAATACTGTGCTATAAATATTGAAGATGTTGATGAACATGTTGATGTCTCAACTTCCCATGAATGTTTGTGTGAAGCAAAGTTGGGAAGGTTAGTTACACCAGATGATGATGGTGTATACATTGATGGAGGAGGTTTAGTATTGGATGATCAAATTATACATCATGATACACATGTGGATCATGGATTAATACTAGTTCCCATTATTATGGAAAGACAATTTGATCTATGTATAAGGCATCCAAGTGATGTAAATGACATGGGGCACAATGTTGATCAATATGAAAGTGCAGTTGAATTATTTGTTGATGTGAGATCCTCATCTTCTTAGAATGATTATGGATATGTTTTCATCCAATAAAGATGGAATTTCTATGGAAGAGAACAAATATCTTTGTCCCAATGTTAGTGAAAAATGTTTGAATCATGAAGGACTCGATATGTACCCATGTTACTATTGATGCCTAAAATTTCTAAGGACATAGCCTTATAGGAAAATTAGTTAATGGGTGGACCAATTGCACTAAACTGAGTAACCTCTAGGTTTTAAAGAAGTCAAATCTTTAGAAAATCGGAGGTGAAAAGGGAAAAGGAAGAAAATATATGAAAAATAAAATCTAATGCTAAGGTGATACACAAATATTCCAAGTAAATAGGCATATTAAATCTTCCTTTTGGGTGAGATTTGGAGGCCCATTCAACAATCTGCATGCCCAAAAATAACATAAAGTAGAGATGAAATTCCAAAGAATTTAATCAAATAGAATAATACAACTTCCATATGCATTCATTGAACATGAAGAGTACAAAACATGATCTGAACAATAAAATTATATTGAAATTATAGAAGCTTTGTAGATAAACTACTTATTACATCAAAATAGCACAGTATAATGTTTTATCAAATACTAAGAAATGAGAGGTCAATAGATTGGGTAACATGTAGTATTAATATAGTAAAATAAAGATGATATAAAGGCCGATAACTTTTATGATTTTTCTTTGTATTTTTGAACCCTTTTTCAAAGAGACCAAGAGTATATATAGATTTTTCCATTGCTGAATAACAAAAAAGATTTCTAGGCAGGGCATGTTGCTCCTCACAATGATTCTCCCCAATGAAAGACATTTTGTTGCCTTGAATAAAGTGTTCCCTCTGCAAATATGGATGTGGTTTAGTGGAAGTGACAAAAATATCCTAAAGACAAGTGTTAAACTACCCAAGGAGTTGGTTAGGACACGTGGCATAGAGGAGGGCTTCTTATTCTTTATCCTTCCCTTGTGGCTAGACCCTCACGAGATGACACATGGTGCGGTCTTTGCTCAAAGCTTTGACTGCGGGGTCCCAAAAGGTACTTGCGAAAGATGCAACATGGCAACTGGGTAGAGCTTGGAGACAAAGCAAAGGGGAAAGAACTCAAAAAGGCACATTGCTGACACATGGTGCAAGTGGATGAAGGAGCCACCCAAAGGGAGCCTAGAGAGTTGCAAACATATAATGCATGGGCTGAGACCAATATGAAACCAAACAAAATATAAGCTAGAAGGAACTTAAGGATTATTTAAATCCATAGCTTTTGGCGACTAACAAGGGGCATTTCACCTACAGAATGAGAACCCAAAAATCATGGTTTAAAGACTAGAGCCCTATCCATTTGGAAACACTTAGAGCTTTGAAAGAGTGGTCTCAGAGGTAGCCAATCTACTTCAAATGGCATCGATAAGGCACGCAGATTCTCTTGTGCCTCATGTTGATCAATAATTTCTCTTGAATGGCAGCTCCACAGATATCCCAATCTCAAACTCTAGCTAGAAAAGAAGTTGTGTTATCAGATGGGTGGAACCTTCAATGTTCACTATCATGGGAGGTTGATTGAATGGACTAGAAAGAAAATAGGTGCTACTACTTTTCTTCACTTTTTATTACAATATGCTCCACTATGGCCATTGAATTATCAGAGAGAAAAGGGGAGGGCAAGCCCATCTGAGTCAAATGAGAAAATTGCATCTGCATATTATTCGTAGTCAGACTCAGTGTGACCAAGCAATTATTAGCTATGAGGATCATTGCATGATAATTGATGAATTCCTTTGCCTTTTTGGCAACCAACCTCTGGTCATCTATTCTTGCCCTTTCCAAGTTCATTTGTCACTATGTACAATTTACCCAATAATTGCTCAGCCTTGGGCACCTTCTTAGTAATAAATTGTTGGGTTTGTTCAATTGTGCTATGCACCTCCTCACTTAATTTCATTGCATTCACCATGAATTATAGTGTTGGTTGCAAGGATAAACAAAAAGACTTAACTTTCTCCTAGTAGGAGACATATAATTGTTGCACCACTAAGAGAAGATCTGACTGATGAGCAAAGGGCTGGGAAGGAATTCTTAAAAGATTTATCTCAACCTCCTTTGACCCAATTTCTTTCATCAGCTCCTCAATCTTCTTTTCGGATGTAGTGAGCTATTCCTATAGAGTTGTCAACTCTACATCTTTGTTTTTTAACAACTCCTCACCTTGATCTTAGGTTCCACATTCTTTTTCCAAAGAGACATTTATCTCTCAGATCTCCTTTTCAAATTGAGCCTGTTGGTCTTGAAGCTCTTTATCCTTTCTGCTGCATTTCTTTTTCCAATTGAGCTTGTTGATCTCAAAGCTCTTTGTTTTTCTCCTAGGTTTCTCTTAACATTTGAGCCAGCCGATCTTGAAGTTCCTTGCTTTCCTGTTATAGATTAGCAACCGTGTCTAGATCCTGAGACTGGAACTTTGCAAGTTCCTCCTAGAGCTTGGCCTTTTTTGTTTGCACTTGTTGAGACAAATGTGCAATTTTAGCATTTTTATCCTTTTCTTTCTTCTGCAAGATTTCCACTCTCTTCTTGACGTTCTTGAGCTCTTCTTCCCTTTTGTCAATTGACAACTACACTTCAAAAATTATGTAGTCACAACCTGCTAAGTTTCCTCCATTAGTTCAACCTTGTCCTGTGGCCAAGCCTGGTGTAGATTGATCCCTATGGCATGGACTGTGTAATTTTAGGGTTGCATCTGCCCTCGAGTTTTGATGGTGTTGGGCATTATGGATGACAAAATTATCGACCCTCATTCCTCATTAAAAATTGTCTACAAAAATGGCTCAGAAAGTCTTGTCGCATCCTTTTCTTTTCTTTTCTGGCCTCTCCTAGCTCACGCCATCTTAGTCATTCTATTTTTCCCAAAAAAATTTGATAGTGACCTAATCTATTTTCCAAAAAAGGGTGCATCGAGAGGAAGAGAAAAAGGGAAAGAAATCACTTGTGGATTTAGTTGATGCTCATTATGGCAGAGTGACCATTAATGGAAAGAAAGGGGAATGTTATGCGAGGCTCTAGTTCACAAAGAGATTACAATTCCCAGACAACGGTCTTTGCCGAGTCTCCCAATAGGGTCGGGAGCTATGATTCACCTTGATGTTGAGGTATGCTAAGTCATCTTTAGGATTGTAATCCCATTTTTCATAGATCAACACCATCCCCAGATGAGCAAGATTCATAGATAGCAAACCATCTATTTGATTCTTTTCCATTATTGTTGTACTAAAGCTTAAGGGGCATTTGAAAAATCTTTTCTGATGATTTCTTGAACAAAACTTGTGGTCTATAATGGCCAGTTGCCTAAATACTTCAATGACCAACACCCTGTTTGTTACATAGACCGGGAGCTGGAATGGTTCCTCAAGAAAACCATGCATCCTAAAAAATTAAAATTCCTCTCTAAGGAACCAATCACATGGAGGGAAAAAATATTTCATCCATCTCACTTGCTTAGCAGAGAATCGGAAATAGCCAACCTGACCCTCTTTATCAAAATCTTACAATATTGGAGTCAAGAATGACTTGGAAAATGCATAATAATCATGAGTCACAGAAAAGAGATGGGTCCATGCAGAGACCAAATTTCTCACCCCATTTCATCAAAAATGGAAAAATTCATATACTCTTTAAAGAATCTAAGGTTTTGATGTAAAAACATATGAGCAAGAAAGGAGGAAAACCTGAATTTATATTGTGTGTGATACTCTTTGAACTAGTGCAACATCTCCTGAACAATGGCCTCTACAAAGTCATACTAGAATAGGATATGTTGTTTTCTTAATTGGAAACCCATACCCATTTGGATCTTCTACACCTCTTTGTCATTGTCCAGGACACAAACAAAAGCCAACATCGAGAAGATGTCTTGTATGTCTGAATTGAAACTAATGTTCCCAATCGGAAAATGAGGTGCATGCTTATCTCCCTTGGGCCTCTTTGTTTGATAATTGTAAAAACTTTAGGAATGTGTTTTAGTCTTCTAGAAACTATCCAATTTGTTTATGGGGAATTTCTCAGGTGCTTTTGAAATATGCCTAGTCAGGATACATAGCATATCCTGCATAGCATCAATGCCAATTACTACTCTCAGGTTCTGGCCTTCTATGATTCTTGTATTTGAATTGAAATTTTGGGTGCATTCGTGAACCGACTCTGGGTTGTGATGCACTAAGGGAACCATATACTGTGGAAGACCGCAAAATGATAGCTTGTATCCCAAAGACTCTTTTTCATTAGTCTTTGGTTGTTTCATTCTTTCACAAGCTACTTCCCTAAGATTCTTAGGGTTGGTTTTAAGCTTAGGGTCATAGAAATTGTCCCAATCTTATGCTATTTGGAATTTTTTTCCTATGAGAAGTCTTTCATATGACCTTTGTGTGAGGAAACAATAGCTTTTCTAATATCCCTAGCAAGGAATAAGATATATCACTAAAAACATGGGCTATTTGTGCCTCCATGTTGTCGTTCGATAAGCTTCTAACTATCTCTTCTTGTGTTGTTGTCTCAAGAATCTGTGTCATTTCAGGATTATGTGCCATCTTAGAACTTTGTGAAAACTTTCACAAATGCTTAACCTATCTCTGCAACTCACACTTGGATTCTTTATCAGTGAACTGTATACTCAATCCTCTTCATAACAGTCTTCTTTTGCATGCAACATTACCCTTCTGAAATTGGAGTTGGAAACAACAAATGCTTTTAGCAATAAATTTGGAATGTACTGCCAACTCATTCATTCATGCAAAATGAATTCATACCCTTTGGAAAAGATATCCATTCATAATTATGATTAGCCATCATGTCCTATGGCACCACCCCTTTGGAATTTGAGCCGAAAATTAAAGGCGTACGAATCCTTTCACATTTTGTTACACTTAATAAATTTATGAGAATGATTACACAAAAAAATTTTGATTTGATCTTTGCAAAATGAAATACATCCATAGCTAGACACTTGGCACTTGACCATGTAGATTACCACTTGCATACAATGCAAGTTTTAGCTAATTAATTACCCCATCTTACTTCACAAGTAGCAAGCAAAACTTGGTGGGATTTTTGAGTTTGCACCTTGATCAACATCATGCTTGTCACACACATCATACTCCCAACTACCTCTATAAATAGACCTAAGGATAACATCAAAATTCATACTTGGTAATTGGGTTTATTGATAGAGATAATGGATACTACGATTAGGTTGACCAGTAATAGAGCTCAAGTAACTTTCTTAGGAGAAGTTTCAAATAGTCATTTGATGTGTATGAAAAATAATAAACACACCTTAGCCATAATTTCAATTAAGTGGGTGCTGGGAAAATACTTTGTAGAATATGAGGACAAATATCGAGTGAATACTGATATTTGTTCCCACTTTTTTGCCTCTCTGCTAGATATTCAAGTACCAAAACTGATGATATTAAAGCTTACCAGGGAAATTTTTCCCAAGCACTATCTCAGAGGCCTTGGGGAGATTGTTTCAACTATAGTGCATGGCCTTGGTATTCCAACTACATGTGATCTTCATCAGCTTATTGAAGAGGATGCGGTGGTGCCTTGGGTACCCTTCCTAAATTGATTTCGTGCTATGATCATTGGGGAACACCATCAAAGAGCATCTCACACTTTCCACTTCCTACTGAGGTACTTCAATGTAGAGATTTTCTATGATGTGGAGTGGTACACTAATTTTAGAGACTTGGTCTATCCTCTACTTATTGATGTCATCATTGCTCTTGTCACTCATGCTCTTTAGATTCTGAATGAATGAAATATTCTCTCTTCTCTTTTTCTCTCTCTATATATTCTTGAAATGCTTGGCCTAAGAGCCATTTTGTATTGTAATATCTTGAAGTAAATATTACCATACAATGAATATATAATATATGGTTGGCATAAGAGCCATTTTTCACTTTAAAATCTCAAAGTAAGTGATTACCATACAATAAATATTAACACCACTCTTTTGTCTAGTTCTTGTCTCTTTTGCTTTTGGCTGCTTCCTGGATTTAAAGGGTTCTACTTAGATAAAGACTTGGCCCAACAAAACACATTTTTTTTTACATATTTACATACTTACATGATTAAATGGTTAATCAAGATAATTTAAAATTTTAAGGTGAATTCCATTGACAGGAATTCCCAGTGCTTCTTTTTCCATGTTTTCCAATTCAAATACATTATGTTGTTTGCATTGAATGATGCGATAAGGACCCCCCAATAGTCTATCAAATTTTCTATGTTGGTCGGGCTTCACATCTCTCTCATTGTATTTCAGCACTAAATCTCTACAGTTAAGACCTTGGTCAGAGGTTTTCTTATCAAACCATTTGTTAACCACTTGTTGTTGATTGCACAAGACCACTAGTGTATTTTCCCTTTTCTCTTGCACCTCTAGAAATTCAGCTAACCGAACCTCCACGACTCTATTTTTCTCCACTTCTAGAGATTTAAGCAATTGTAGTGCAGGAATTTCTAGGGAGACAAGCAATAGTGCTTCCTTCCCATATACTAGCTCACATGGAAAAGTATTTAATACTTGTTTGGGAGTTATGCGGTTTTCCCAGAGCACTACTTTGAGGTTCCTATCCCATTCTCTCTAGTGTTCTTACCCTATCCTTTTGATAATCTAGACTAAATTCTTATTAGTTGACTCGGCCAGACCATTTCCCTACGGGTAGTAACTTGAGGATGTCTTTAGAAAAATTCCATGCCTAAGTGAAAATTGACATACCTTCAAACCTAGGAAGGCTTTTGCATTGTCAGAGATGATGGTATTAGATGGACCAAACCTTGTTGCCATCTCTTCTAGAAATTTTACAGTCTTCTCCTTAGTCGCATTCTTCAAAGGCATGGCCTTAGCCTATCTGGTGAAATAGTTTGTGGCTATAAGGATCCATTTATTCCTGAAACTAGAGGTGGGATTAATCATCCCAATGAAATCAAGATCCCATTGTGTAAAGGGTTCTTCAACCACTATTGGATCTAGAGGCATAGCCAAGTTCTTCCTCCTTCCTACGAAGAATTGGAATTCTTTGCAATATTTGACTAGAGAGTGTGAATCATTGAATAGTGTAGGCTAGAAATATCTTGCACACATAATCTTAATGGTAGTGGTCTTAGTAGAGAAATATCCACCCACAGGACTGTTATGGCATACATCTAGAATCTTTTGTGTTTTCTCTTGAGTTATGCACCGCAGAAGAGCATCATTAAAATTTCTTTTGAAGAGAACCCCTTCAATGAGCACATACCCACTGTTCTGTAATCTATAAAATCTTTTCTTCTAAGAAGGGAGGCTTGTCAGATATTTCTTGGTCTACATAAAACTCATTTTTCTGCCAACCAACAGCCTTTGGACTCATATTCATTTAGTAGAACTAGCTTAGGTTGTTCCTCCTCGATTGCCACTTCATTATCTTGTGCCAAATATTCACATAATCCTCTTCCTCGCACGGTATTTATGCACTTAACTTCGATGTCATACTCAAGGATCTTGGTTATCTAGTTGATCCTCTTTTAAGTGATCTCTCCTTCCATAATGTACTCATGCACACTGGAATGTGCTACATATATGACCACCTTACTGCAAGATATGAGGATTCAAAATATTTTAATCCCCTTGAGAATGGTGAATTCCTTCCTTTTGATGAATTTGTACCTTGTCTCATAGTCTTTTAAAGTTTGAGAGTGGAAGGCTATCAGATGTTCTCCCTTCCATTCATCATCTTTTTGAGTTAAAACAATAGTGATGCTAGACTTGCTACTAAACACATACATTATAAAGTCCTTTCATAAGTATGGATTCACCAACACATGAGCTGAATAAATAGCCTCTTTAACATTCTCAAAATATTCTCTTACCTCTTTTTTCCACTTAAATAACTGATCCTTCTTGAGCATCAGGGTGATAGGTCTAATTAGACCTGCAAAATCTGAAATGAGTTTTCTTACAAAATTTACTTTCCCTAGGAAGGACTGAACTCCCTTTTTGTTTACTAGTAGAGGGTGTTATTTGATTTCCTTCACCTAGTCTAGATCAATAGAAAATCCGTCTTTAGAAACTACATGTCCTAGTAATTTTCCTTGAGACTCTCTGAAAACACATTTTTTTGGGTTTAGGGATACCCTAAACTCCTACTATTTTTTGAAAAAAATTTCAAGATGATCAAAATGATCATCTTTTCACTTAGAGGATATAGTTATATCATGCAAGTAGATCAAGATGATCTTATTGATCAGTTCTCTAAAGGTGATATCTATCACTCGCTGAAAGGTGGCTCTCGCATTTGAGAGGCCAAAGGGCATTTTTGCATAGGAAAATGTTCCCCACTTAGTAGTGAACATCATTTTGTGTTGATCCTCCTCCTTGCCCAGTTTTGATTATAACCATAGAAGCCATCGAACAAAGAAAACGTTTTCAAGCCAACCACTATTTGCAAGATTGATTCCATGGAAGGCAATGGGTATTGGTCCTTCAGGGTGTCCTATTTAGATCCCAAAAATAAACACAGAGGCAAATGTCCCCATTTTTCTTTTGGACCAGAACCAGGTTGGACACCCATGTACTATGCTTGATTGAGAAGACAATCTAGGAATATATTAGCTTCCTTAGATGTACACCATTAGTGATTCAATCTTTGTGTTTACTGGCCTTTTCTTTTGGTGGATAGGTTTTTCCCCTTTCGTAAGTTCTATGGTATGTTGGATGACTTCAGGATCATATCCCTTGAGATCATCATATGACCAAGCTACTAATCCTTTATATTTTTGGAAAAAATGAATGAGCCACTCTTTATCATGTTGTAGAACATTTTTCCCGACCTTAAGCTTCCTCCCTTCTCCAACCTAGAGATCTGCATAGTCACCCTTGTCCGCTACAAACTTCCTCTTGTCGTTTCTTGCATCATCACAATTGAATATATTTTTTGAGAGTAATTAGTCCTTTTAGAAGCTTGTTGGACTTTAGCTAAATAATTTTCCCCTCATAAGCTTTTGCAATTTTTGATTGGAGTTGATTGAAAAACTCTCCTAATTGTTGAATGAATGAGGTGATTTGATCATCACTTGCAAGAACTTTCCAATTCTGGTCATTATTTGGGATTGCGCATTGGACAATCACTCGCACAAAGTGTATGTTCTAAATTAAGTTGAAAAAAGGGCCAAATTGAGATCCTATTATCACCATGTGATACACAACTACATTATGTTCTCTAGGCACTGTCTAGATATTGAAGGCTTCAAAACTTTAAATTAGGTCCCAGACCCTATGTTTATAAGATTGCATGTGGAAATTCTTGGTTGTGGAGACACCTCAGCTTGATTGACTATTATCTCAGAGTCTCCAAAAACCATTATCTATTTAATGCCCATCTGCTCTACAAAACTTATACCTTGCATAAGGCCTTCATATTCAACTTCATTGTTTGAATAGGTAAATTAAAATTGAAAAGATCTGAGTGTCTCTTCATTGGATGGGGACATCAAGAATATCTTGGCTCCCACACCAAATTTGCATCTTGCTTCATCAAAGTGCAGCTTCCACAACTTTGAGGCGTGAGCACCCTTGGGTTCCTTTATCACCTTCAAAATCACTTGATCCTCATCATAGGTCACATAAGTTCCCAATCTAGTTGCATGATAATTTCCAAAAGGATCAATGTCTATAAATTCAATCAAGATGATTTCCTCTTCATTAGTCTGGTCTTTGGTCACCTTCTCATCCTCAAGTAACTTAGTACAATACATCTCATCTTTGGTGATAGAGGTATGAGTAGCCTCAAAATTTATCATGGCCTCATTTTCTATATGTTTTGAATGCAAAGGTTTAGACAATATCTTCATCTTAGCTCAATGCTTCATTCTAATAATTAAGTGTAACCAATCTAAAGAAAGATACATGCCCATTTTGGCAGTGAACTCCTGGGATAAGAAAAGACCAAACATTGGAGGGACGTCAATGATCACGGTATCTTGTGGGACTATGATACTGGGGCAGGAGAATAGAGTAAATGGGAGGTTCTTGATGACACCTATAGTTTCAACCTTATTCCCATCAAGCCACATAACCCATCTATTTAAAGGTTCATAGCTAAGTCCTAAGGCTTTAGCTATTTGTTTGGGCATGACTTTAGTGTTAGCACCAGAGTGAATCTTGAAACTATGCAATAGTTTTTAACCCACAATGAGAGTTAAGAAAAAGGGTTTTGGTTTCGGCTTACCTTTATTTTTGGTCAAGGCTTCCTCTCCATTGTTTGTGAGCACTTTGGCATGAGATGATGAATCAATGGCATTTTCCTTGGATGGTATATTTTTTGGTTCTATGCTTGCATCTTCTAGTAGGGCCTTCCGCAGTAATGACTTCTACTCTAGGATAGCTAAGATATCCCAAAGGGATACATTAGCAGAGGATTTCTTCATCTATTCCACTACATTGAATGACAACAAATTCAAATACTTTTGCTCCTTAGGCTTTGTAATAACAATCACCTTGTGTGGCTGAGATCTTGTACAATTACAGAGGAACTGTTATGCCTTGCATAACCACCCCATTTTAAACTTGTTTAAAATAGGTCCCCCTTTATTCTATTCTGTTTTCTTTGGCCTTTTCTTTCTTTCCTTATGATTTTTCTATTTTGTACTGGTGGACGCAAAAAGCGGACCGAAACCAAACTCTGGAACTTTTCTAGGTTCTAGGTTCTGGTTCTACCAGTTTCCTTTGTTTTATTTGTTTGTCGTCCTTTTTTCTGGCAGGCGTCGGACACGGAAAAAAACCTAACTTCAAAGCTTTTTCTAAGTTCCAGTTCTATCGGTTTTCTTTCTTCCTCTTTGTTTTTTGTTTTGGTGGAAGCGGGACATGGACCAAAACTGAACTCTGGAACTTTTATGAAGTTCTAGGTCCAGGTTTGGTTCAGGTCCCAGTTCCGCCGAACTCGTTTGTTTTTCCTTTTGTTCCGATCGTTTTGTTGTGGGGTGTTTTCTTCCCTTCCTTTTTCCTTTTTTGTCCTTTTTTTGTCATTTATTTGTGTGTTGTCGGAGGTGGGGTCGGGATGGAATCCGAACTTGAAACTTTGAAAAGTTTCAGTGTTGGATTTGGTTCTGTTCCTTCCCTCGTTGTGGTTTTCCCAAGATCGGTTTTTGCTCTGATCCCTCTTGCATTTTTTTCTGTGTTTGTTCCTTGTGTTTGGTCTCTTTTGCGGGGCCAGGTTCAGGAAGGATCTGGGATATGGAGTTGTTACCAAATTCACTTTCCTCATCCCGTTCTAACTTCGTCCCTGCCCTGCTGTAGTCCCTGGTTACTTTTCTTTTTGTGGACGCGGAGCTGGAATGTGGGGTGAACTTGGAAATGTTGGTTATTTCCATGTTTTTTTCCCGTTCTGACTCTGGTCCTGGTTCTAGTTTCATTTTGGCTTTTCCCCTGCCAGTATTAAAGGTAAGTATGTTTTTGGTTCAGATTTGGTTCCACCTCTGCCAAAGTTGAGTCTCTTATTGCTAAGTATAATTGAATGAAAGATATATGAAAGGTAGGATGAATGATGATATTTTCTATGCTTTAGAGGACTAATGAAGGCATTGTTTCACAAGATTAAAGTAGGTCAAGAGCATCTGATGCCACTTCACAAGAAGATCAGCCCGCAGAAAGGTTCTAGGCCGAGAGGAAAGCGAAAAGGGAGGAGGTCGCGAGTGTTAATGATGAACGGTACATTCACTGGAAAGAGTAGGTGGACGTGAATGACAATACCCTTGGAACATTCAAAGAAGCTCTATGGGAGCAGTTTTTGAGGTCAAGGACAAAACGCATGAAGTCTTAATGGAAAATGCAAAGGTTGTGAGTTAATGATGATGGTTGTAAAAAATCCGGAAACCATGCCTGAGAGTGATCTTTCACTGACATGAAAAAAGTATATGCATTTAATGCATGATTGACTTTGTTCCAAACTCTTCTAGAGCCGACTCCTTCTATGACCAACTTATTGTAAACCCTAAATGGGGCCGACACATTTTGGACGTGTGTGTATAAATATGGAATTCTCGCCTCTTTAAAGAGAAAGATCTTCTTTTTCATCTTCTTCTTTTTAGTTAAGAATTAGTAGTTAGGATTAGAAGGTAGATAAAAAACTTGAGAGCAAAAATAGAGTAGGAGTTAAGTTTAGCAGGAGGAGGTGATGTATCTTCCAGATTTTCTTAGTATAGATGGAGATAATTCGAAGACATGGGATTTCTGTACACTGGTGATTTTTCCAGATTTGTAAATGTTTTTTTATTTGTTTCACCAACAGTAGAAGCAACCAAATTTAAATCTACTTCATATTGTGCTCGAAAATGGTATTTATCTTGGGCTAATTATTTGATTTGGAAAGCTTTCAAGGAATGAAATATTATCTTATGTTTTGTTTAAATGATGATTTGCAATCTACTATTAAATTTTGCACTATGAATGAATGAAACTTTGTATTAATTACAAGTTAACTTTATTCTGTAGTTTTAGTTTACAAATTCCTTGGAAGGTAACAAGTCTGATTAGTTGGATGAATGAACATTCTCTTTAGTTTAAAAGCTTTAATCTATCTTTTCTATTTCTTTAAAACCATCGTTTAAAGTAGGTTTAAATATATGTTTGATCTTATAACAATCCAGAAGCTCAAAACCAGCAGGCCCCTTGAACATTACAGCCATATTGACCACTTCATGAAACAACAACATTGTGAACCAACATCAAAGACCTTGGGAGGTGATCAGTTTGATTGTTGATTGTCTTTTTCAAGAGAGGCGAGATATTTAAATTTTATCTTACCTGCATTTTGTGGGTCAACTTGGAACCATCAATAGATCTGGCTCTAGAGGGAGGGCCAGAAGAGCAAACTGGATAATATTGGGTTTTTCTCACCAGAAAGGTCCCATAGAGTTATTTGATTAGCTGAAAACCCACCACCTTTGGTAGAACTCAAGACCCCAACAAGACACAAGATTCACAAGACTAGGGTAACCATTATACCACCCTTGTCAGCTCCACTCACTCCACTAGGATTTTCACCCATACCCTGGTGGATACCCGTCAATCCACCACCAAATCCATCTCAGGTGCCATTACAGCTAGTTCAGCCCATCCAATAGCTAGCTCAACCTGCACCACCGCCACCAATGGATTTTTTTATGAATAATCCCTCTCCATTGGGGACTATTCCTAGAGGCTTTCATGATATGCCTAAGAATCCTTAGAGATTCTATCCCAAATACATTCATGGTGAATCAAGAAGTGCTGAAGAGTACATACAAGCTTTTAAGGATGCTTGTACTAGAGCCCAGGTAGCTCACCATGATGTAGTTTGTAGGTTGTTCCCTTATTCCTTAGGGGATATGGCGTACAACTGGTACCTAAACCTTCCACAAGGTTCTATCCTTAGGTGGACAGATCTGGAGAATGCTTTCATGAATCAATTTAGAATTTATGTGGATTTAGCCATTTTTTTCCATGAATTTGCTACCATTAGGAAGGAGCCATGTGAATCCCTGCCCTTGTTTAATACTAGGTTTCAACGAATGTATAGGAGACTGTAGGACCCCTATCTAGTTGCTAAGAATAGTGCCATTCTGGCATATTTTAGAGTTATATACCCTTTGCTTGGCCTATTCCTACAAAGGACTTATCAGCCAATAGATATTGATTCCCTTTCTAAAGTCTATCATCTAGCCATCAAGATGCAACAACAAACTAGCTCTCAAAAAGGAAATTTGGGAGGAGGTTTTCTTTCTAGGGGATATCAGATGCCTAACCCAACCCATTTATTCAATAATGTCCCAAGGATGTCTCCTTCCCATTATGGACCTATATCTAAGTTGTAGACTCAATCTCCTATTCCATTCTTTTCCAATGGAGCTCCTGACTTCTCTCAACAATCACAAGCTCATCATAATCAAGCTGGACCACCAAATCTTGTCAGTCAACCACCTGTTGCTAAGAGTGCTGAGAGTGAAAAGATAGTTCAACTCGCAAACAAGGTGGAGACCTTAAAGAAAAAAATTTCTCAAGTCATAAATGATATGGCTCAGCTTAAACTGAACCCCTCTTAGAACCAAGGTAATTACCCTAATCAGAGTAATAACAATCAGAGTAATTATCTGAACAACTACAATCACAGCTAGAGGAATTATCAAGGCCAAAACTCCCCTAACCAAGGCTATCAAAATCAAAATAGAGGATATAATTAGAGGCCAAATAACAATCGACAATGGAATACAGGGCCAAATAATGTTGGGGTTTCTCACAATTATCAAGCTAATGAGGACATGCCACATGTTGTGAATGTGGCTAACCTCAATTTTATGACTAACTAGTGCAGGTTGCATGATACTGCAACTCATTCCAAGGTAAACTTCCTTGAAATGGAGAAGGTTGTGAAGATGGCTCAAGAAGATGCCCAAACGTTCCAAGGGAATTCAAACAAAGGGGGTGGCTCAGTGGATACAACTATGACTTATGACCTCTTTGAAGAAGAACCTTCATTCCTAATGCAGAATGAGAATGAACTAGAGGAAGATGTGTATGATGCCCAAGCCTTCCAGACAAAAGGGGGACACTTTTTAAGAAATCAGAATAAGGGTCCGTTCACTACATCAACACCACCTAACCATATGGTGCCTCTAAATTAGGGTGATAATAACAACCCTCTTCCACCAAAGGGTTTTCCTGACTCCCATAACAAAGGTAATTCATATGGTGTTTTCAAATGTAATGCAAGCTATAACATAGAATTTGATATTGTTTTTGAGATTTAGAAACATAAAACCTCTTTATCATATTTTGACATTCTAAAATGGTGCCCTGCCTAATGAGATATAGTGTTGAAAGCTTTGGAAGAAGTTGATAAATCAAAAGGGAAAACCAAGGTGGCACCCACTGTAGACATGAACATAGCTTTGTACAGAAGCAAGGTAGGTACCCCACCATTTATTTTAAGTTTGAGAATCTGTGGGAAGAATCTACATAATTGTTTGCTAGATTCAAGGGCTTCTGGAAATGTGATGCCATTTTCTATATGCAAGAAATTGGGATTGAACCCTGTCCAAACAAACAAGAAGGTCATCCAACTCAATAAAATAGAGGTTAATGTAGTTGATGAATTGAGAAATATACATGTGCAAGTAGGGTCTGGCACTAGGATTTTAACCAATATGGATATTTAGGTAGCAGACATTCCTAAGACTTATGGTATGTTGTTGAGTAGAGATTTAATGAAGAGTATAGGGGGATATCTCTCCCTTGAATTTTCACACATGTGGCTACCATGGAGTGGAATGCCTACACAAATTAGGATTGAGAGTGAACCTCACCTCAAACATATCATCATTGAATATGACTATCCCAATGAGGTAGCGTATTTTGAAATCGAGATAGGGGTTTATAAAAGAGAGGAAATTTTGACCTTTTTGGTTTTTGATTCTAAATATTTGTCAATGCAAAAATTCCCTGATCCCATGATTAATGTAAACCAACAAGTATTGATCAGGAAGCTGCAACATGATCAGCTAGTCTTAGGGGAAGATATTAATTTGTGGAGTCTTCTACTCCCTAATTGGTGTAGGGTACACTACCAAAATCATTTGGAACTGGCCTGCCAACCCTACATCAGTGTTCTAAATCATACTTGCCAAACTGAGGAAACTAGCCTAAGTCACCTTGAGACCATTTCAAATCACTTCTCATTCGAAGCAAAAAATGCAATAATGCTAACCAGGGATAATATACCTTTAGAGGAAGTTCCTCCTCAAAGTGAACCTACCTCAATCATAATATCGGACCAATGTAGTTACTATGAACAACCTCAAGGTTTGTTTGATACCCCTACACTCAAAAGTATACAAAAACCCAAGGGATTAATCAAAGATACAAGTGACTATATGAAATATATCCTAGGATAACATTCAATATCTGAGCAGGAATCGAAAATTGCACCTGAGGAACCTATTGAACACCCATTCCCAATATTTGATGCAAAAGATCAAGTGGCCCCACCTATGGTCATCTTATCCAAACACCCACAACAACCTCAAAGGGATCAACCCCAACTCATGATCAGCTATGGACCCTCACGTTTGATGGATCCAAATCCAAAATACGGTGTGGTGTTGGGATAAGATTGACTATCCTAAAAAGGAAAACATTTGTTGCTTCTTATAGGTTGCAGTTTGGGTTCACTAATAATATAGCAAAGTATGAAGCATTAGCTCGGGGACTAATGTTTGCACATCAGAAAAAGGTCACTACCTTGGTGGCTAAAGGAGATTCAGAAGTGATTATCAGGAAAGTACGTAGTTAGTACACATGTCATAATAAAAGGCTAGCAACTTATAGAAATTTGGCATGAAACCTGATTGAATACTTTGATTCTTTTGGGATTAGTTTAATTCCTAGAGAGGAGAATCAAATAGCTAATTCATTAGCTATTGCCACAAGTACCTTGGAACCCATGCAAGACTCCAAGCTTAAGATATTCTCAGTAGAATTGATATCCAACCCGGCTATTCCCGATAATGTTAGGAACTTTCAAGTCTTTGACGATGATCAACATATCCTTGCTTTTCTAGCAAGCTTAGATGTTTTTGAAGGATAGATCATCGATGAGTCCAACAGGGATTAAGGAGAATGGGACCCTGAAAACTATGATATAGAAGGTGTCCTCAATCTAAAAATTAATTTCATTCCCAAGGGAATGGTGGCCTTAGAAATAATTTTCGATTCAAACCTAAGGGCTCAGGAAAAGGTGTCAACCGAAGATAAAGGAGGTGAATATGAAACTATTAACCTAGGTAATTCTGGCCCTGAAAGAAATTTTTACATAGGGAAAGCCTGCCCTAGACCAATTAGAAAAGTTATACTGAGGGCACTAAAGAAAGATGTTGCTGCAATAGCTTCAGGGTATAAAGATCTAAAAACATTTGATACTTCTGTGATAACTCATACTATCTAGACCATTTCAGTAGAAACAACATACTGTCAATGCCCTGATTGAACCACTAATCTTTAAGGAAGTTCAAAGATTTTTTTTTGCAAGAATAATCTTCCCTATATGACATTCAACATGGGTGGCTAATTTGGTTCTAGTTTGTAAGAAGAATGGAGAGATATGGCTATGTGTAGATTTCAGGAATCTGAATAGAGCTTTGAAAAAATACAACTACCCACTCCCTTCTCTGGATGAAGTCTTGCAAACTATCAATGGGTCTTAGATGATGTCATTCCTAGATGGCTATTCCGAGTACAATCAGGTGTTCATTTATTATGAAGACAGAATGAAGACATCCTTCACTACTAAGTGGGGAACATTTTCTTACAAGAGGATGACATTTGGTTTGTTAAACACTGGAGCAACCTTTCAGTGTGCCATGGACGTAGCGTTCAAAGATTTGATTGGTAAATGCATCATCGTTTATATGGATGACCTGACAGTATTCTCTAAAGATAGACTAAACCATGTTGCAGACTTGGCTAAAGTTCTTAAAATATGTATCCAATATGGTGTCTCTCTGAATCCTAAAAAGTGTGTGTTCAGGGTTTCTGAAGGGAAACTTTTGGGACACATAATCTCAGAAAGAGGGATATTGATAGATCCAGACCAAGTTGAGTTTATTTTAAAGTTAACCATGCCAGGAAGTAAGAAGGAGATGAGATCTTTCTTTGAAAAGATCAACTTTGTGAGAAAGTTTATCATAGGTTTTGCAGAGATTGTTAAACCTTTAAACGAAATGATGAAGAAAAGATGCTAGAATAGAATGGAGTAATAAGGCAAAGGCTGCCTTTTCTTAGGTTAAGCAATCCATTTCAGAAGCACCAGTCCTCACTAGTCCTGACTACTTGAATCCATTTTATATTTATTCTTTTGCCTCTAAACACTCATGTGCAGCTGTCCTAACACAACGAAGAGAGGGGGGGATGAGAGGCCAATTTCCTTCATGAGTTCCCTGTTTAAGAATGTTGAAGTCAAGTACCCATCGCTTGAGAAATAAGCTTTTGTGCTGGTTAGAGTTGTCAAGAATTTTAGGCATTATATCCTTCGAAGTCAAATTATTGTTGTCGTTCCTGATGCTGCTGTGAAGTGTCTACTTATGCAGAGCAAGTTGGGAGAACAAAGGGGGAAATGGATGGCTATTCTATAGGAGTTCGATCTGGAGATTTTCCCTATGAAACTTGTCTGAGGTCAAGGCCTATCTAAATCAATGGTGGATGCTGTTGAGAACATTATTTGTCAGCAATGTACACAACATAGTCCTTTTCCAATGACCCTTGGTATGCCAATATTATTTATTTTATGCTCAATAATCGGTGCCCAGAGGGAATGAATACAACTAAGAGGAGAGCACTGAGAATGAAAAGCTCCCATTATATGCTCAAAGGAGAATCGTTATACAGAAAGAATTTTGAGGGAGTTTATCTATGATGCCTTGATCAACAAGAAGCTAGGCATGTAATCACTGAATTTCATGGGAAACATGGCACAGGTCACGGTTCTACAGATTCTTTAGCACATCATATTCTCAAATCTGGTTATTATTGGCCATGTGTATTTAAGGATGCCCACCAACATGTAAGGATATGTCATACATGTCAAACTTTTGCATCAAGAGAGCATCATCCGGCCATTCCATTGCAACACGTTTATGAGATAAGGCCATTTGCTCAATGGGCACTTGATTTTATTGGGGTAATTAACCCAAATTCTTTTGCAGGACATAAATTCATTTTGACTACCATAGATTATTGCACAAGATGGACCGAAGCTATACCTTGCAATAATAGCACAACAGAAGTGGTAATCAAGTTTCTCACTGAATGCATCACAACCAAGTTTGGAGTACCCTTTGCACTGGTATGTGAAAATGGCCCTAGATTTTCTTCTGTCAAGTTCATTTCATGGGCTTATGATCATAAGATTGTTTTAAAGTATTCTTCAAACTATTATCTGCAAGGAAATGGAGTCACCAAATCAACTAATAAGAATCTCCTAGGAGTAATTAAAAAACTATTAGAGAACAATCCTAGGGACTGACATACCTAGTTAAGATTTTTGTTATGGGCAGATAGGACTAGGATCAAGGCTATGTTGAAAACTTTATCATTTAAGCTAGTGTATGGCCAAGAACCTCTGTTCTTGATTCACTTGCAAATACCTGTCTTGAAATTTATGCACGAATTTTACTCTAGTGATGATAGAAATGAAGTAAGGTTAGCTAGCTTGCTGAGATTAGAAGAGCAGAGAGATGCTGCTTTGCAGCAATTCTTTAAGCACAAGGCTATTATCAAACATTGGTTTGACAAAAGAGCCAAAATCAAGGCTGTCAGAATATCAGACCTTGTGTTGATGTGGGATAAAGCTAATGAAAAGAAGGGCGATCAACAAAAATTTGATAAGCTCTGGTTGGGTCCCTATGAAATTGCAGAAATCCTAGGAGAAAATGCTAACTAACTAAGTGGTTTAACAGGAGAACTTGTTCCATTTCCAGTGAATGGATAGTTTCTCAAACAATAATTTGGGCCGTGAAAGATCTTGTATTTTGTTGGGTTGTTTATATGTAAATATTTTTGTTGTTTTTCTTGATTTCCTTTTCTTTTGTTCTTTTGCTTGTTGTTCCTTTATTTTTCTTTGTGGGGACCTTCATTTTATGCAGTTGTAAGGGGGTTTTTAGCTGAAGTATACTTTGGTTATTAGGAGAGAAGTTGGTTTAGATATTTTTAGGTTTTCTCGTCAGATGATTTTGTTCTAAATTCATGGTTTTATGTCCATTGTTAATGAAAGTTATGGAAAGTTAATAAGAACAAGGTGTAAAGTAAGCAATCTTCACTAAGTTCTACAATCGAATCTATCACAAATCATCAAAAAAAATCTCCTTTTGTAATGGCATATTTGTCTTAGGGCGATGGTGTTCTAAGATTTGAGTGAAAAATCCAATTCCCTAGATGTTGTTATGAGATCCATGGTAGTTTTCAACCCAGAACAGATGTCTAACATCTAACATATTGAGAAAGAATTGAATGAAATATCTGAAACTTCAAGAGAAAAGAAAAAAAAGAACTATCTAAGAAAAGAAAACTCAATATGAATGGGTGATTCCAGTATCTCTACCAGGGCTATGGACGCCTAACTAGCATTAGAGCAATGTTGTGAGAAAACTAGAGGTCTCTCCATCGGAGCTATAGATGCTTGACTGGTAGCGGAGCTATAGATGCCCAGGATATCATTGCATAACAGCTAAAGGGAATCAACTCATGTAGTTCAAATCTTGCACATTATTGTCTGAAAGGTGAGGAAAACTTTATAAAAGGGTGATGCACTGTCAAACACACACATAGATTTAGGGGTAGCCAGTGTTGATTTACATTTGAGATTCTAGCTCAACCTTGGTTGTTAAAACTGACCCAACTGGAGTTGTGATGTCAATAAACTAGGAGTTTTGGGTACCTGAATTCTTCAGTTTATTGAAAATGGTTAAACCATTTTCCCATCCAAGTCACCAATTTTTATGCCTTGCATAACCACCCCATTTTAAACTTTTTTAAAATAGGTCCCCCTTTTTTCTATTTTGTTTCCTTTGGCCTTTTGTTTTCTGCCTTAGGCATTTTCTATTTTGTTCTGGCAAATGTAGAACATAGACCAAAACCAAACTCTGGAACTTTTCTAGGTTCCAGGTTCTGGTTCTAGTTTCGCTGATTTCCTTTGTTTTGTTTGTTTGTCATCCTTTGTTCTAGTGGGCGTGGGATGCAGAACGAAACTGAACTTCGGAACTTCTTCTAATTTCTAGTTATGTTTCCCCTTATAGTTCCGGTTCCACCAGTTTTCTTTCTTCCTATTTTTTTGTTATTTTGGTGGAGGTGGGATGTGGACCGAAACCGAACTCTGGAAATTTTCTGAAGTTCTAGGTCTAGGTTTCGTTCCACTCTCGGTTCCGCCGAACTCGCTTGTTTTTCCTTTTGTTCTAATCATTTGGTCGTGGGGTGTTTTCTTCCCTTACTTTTTCCCTTTTCAGCCTTTTTTTCATCATTTCTTTGTGTGTTGTCGGAGGTGGCGTCGGGATGGAATCCAAACCTAAAAATTTGAAAAGTTTCAGTATCGGATTTGGTTCCATTCCCGCCCCCATTGTGGTTTTCCTAGGATCATTTTTTTCTTCGATCTCACTTGCGTTTGTTTTTGTGTTTGTTTCTTGTGTTTGGTCTCTTTTACAGGCCCAGGCTCGAGAAGGATTTGGGATATGGAGTTGTTACCAAATTCAGTTTCCCCATCCCATTGCGACTCCACCCCCGCCCTGTTGTGGTTCCTGATTATTTTGGTTTTTGCGGACGTGGAGCTGGAATGTTGGCTAAACTTGGAAATGTTGGTTATTTCCATGTTTTGTTCCCATTCTGACTCTGGTCTCGGTTCTAGTTTCATTTTGGCTTCGCCCCCTCTAGTATTAAAGGTTAGTATGTTTTTGGTTCAGATTTGGTTCTGCCTCTGCCATAGTTGAGTCTCTTTTTGCTAAGTATAATTGAATGGAAGATATATGAAAGGTAGGATGAATGATGATATTTTCTATGCTTTAGAGGACTAATCAAGGCATTGTTTCTTAGGATTAAAGTAGGTCAGGAGCATTTGATGAAGCTTCAAAAGAAGATCATGCCGCAGAAAGGTTCTAGGCCGAGAGGAAAGCATAAAGGGAGGAGGTCACGAGTCTTAATGACGAGTGGTATGTTCAATGGAAAGAGTAGGTAGACATGAATGACAATACCCCTGAAACATTCAAAGCAGCTCTACGGGAGTAGTTTTCGAGGTCGAGGATGAAATGCGTGAAGTCTTAATGGTGGACGCGAAGGCAACAAGTTAATGATGATGGTTGTAAAAGATCTGGAAACCATGCTTGAGAGTGATCTTTAACCGAAATGAACATAGTATATGCATTTAATGCATGATTGACTTTGTTCCAAACTCTTCTAGAGCTGACTCCTTCTATGACTAACTTATTGTAAACCCTAAATGGGGCCAACTCATTTTGGACACGTGTGTATAAATATGTCATTTTCTCCTCTTTAAAGAGAAAGATCTTTTTCATTTTCTTCTTTTTGGTTAAAAATTAGCAGTTAGGGTTAGAAGGTAGATAAAAAAACTCGAGAGCAAAAATAGAGGAGTTAAGTTTAGTAGGAGTAGGTGATGTATCTTCCAAATTTTCTTAGTATAGATGGAGATAATTCGAAGACATGGGTTTTCTGTACACTAGTGATTTTTCTAGATTTGTAAATGTTGTTTATATATTTCACCAACAGTAGAAGCAGCTAGATTTAAATCTACTTCATATTGTACTCCAAAATGGTATTTATCTTGGGTTAATTATTTGATTTAGAAAGCTTTCAAGGAATGAAATTTTATCTTATGTTTTGTTTAAATGATGATTTTCAATCTACTGTTAAAGTTTGCACTATGAATGAATGAAAATTTGTATTAATTACAAGTTAACTTTATTCTGCAGTTTCAGTTTAGGAATTCTTTGGAAGGTAACAAATCTAATTAGTTGGATGAATGAACATTCTCTTCAGTTTAAAAGCTTTAATCTATCTTTTTCATTTCTTTAAAACCACCAGTTAAAGTAGGTTTAAATATATGTTTGATCTTATAACAATCCAGAAGCTCAAAACCAGCAGGCCCCTTGAACATTACAGCCATATTGACCACTTTGTGAAACAACAACATTGTGAACCAACATCAAAGACCTTGCGAGGTGATCAGTTTAATTATTGATTGTCTTTTTTAGGAGAGGTGAGATATTTCACTTTTATCTTACCTATGTGTTGTGTGTCAACTTGGCACCATCAACATGAACTAGGAGCTTGGTCTGGAGCACTTTTGGGTTTTTGTGCGACCTATTCACCCGTGAATCCCATCTTCAAGTGAATGTGATAATATGATTTCACTTACGAGGCCTTTGATGTGGAAATATCATTTGAAAGTTCCACCTCTTCTCCTTTCATCCACGAGAAGAGTGCATGATTGAGAGTTATATTGCTCTAAGGACATTCCTTGCATTTCAACAGTGAGTACCATGTTCTTCATTTGTGGAGAGGCATATGCATAACCTCCTGAATTGGATGCAACACCTTAACTGCACTATTCCACCACTCTTTGTTGTAAATTACCATGCAGGGGTATGTGCAGGATCGTGATGGGCCAAAAAGTTGTGATATGATGGGTATGTGTAGGGTATGTGGCTGACAACTTTTTCTTAACCCAAAATTGATGAAACGAAAAGGGTTTTTAAAGGAGATTCTCAACTTTCCACCAAAATAAATTATGCTTTACTTTGAATTTAATAAATAATTATTGTTCATTTTCTATTTGAATTACGACTAAAGTCCTGATTGATAGGCTAATTGAAACACATCTATAGCTTTCAAATGGTATCACATTTTTTTAATCAAAAAAATGTGTCACATTCTATGCTTTGCATACTATAGTATTAAAAAAAAATTGAAGTTCATGAAGTTTTGACCAAGTTAAGGTGGTCAGACATACTGTTTTTTATATTTTTTAAAATTTGTAATAAAAAATTCATAATTAATTATTTACTTCGAAAAAATTTACAAAACAATATGCATCAAATTGGTACATGAGTGTTCTACTTATATCTAAAATCTTATAAAAAAATATTATCATTTTATTGTGGTTAGGGTGGTAAGATAGACACCTACTTCTTATTTTTTCCCTAAAATTTAAATACTATTGCATTGAAATTTCAAATTTTCACCAAATATATATATATTTTTAAAATAAACCTAGTAGCTTAGAAACTACATTCAATTTGCTATAGATTCTATTCTTATATATTTTTGAAATAATATAGATAACTTATTCAAAGTTTTACGTCAATTTTCCTAACTCTGATTTTTCTGAAGTTTTCATCACTTAAGGGCCTATTTTTCCATGATGATCTTGCACATACCCACAAATAACTTTGGGGCATATGTTCTTTGTTGCAGGGGAAGCACCAAGAATTTGTATCATCAATGAGATTATTTTTCCCTACTAACAAATATTTATTTGAACTTGGGTGAACATTTTGTAGTGGAGTAGGCATCGACACAATTTTACTATTTGATTGAGTTTGTGGATTTGTGCGCGTACCTCCTTGGAACTAGTTTTTCTGGTAGGAAGGTCTTTCACCTTGGTAATTTTGTAAATCTAGCTTCATAGGCATATACTACTACCACTTGATATTAATTATTTCATTTGAGAAGGACTGCAACAAATCCTTTATGTCACTCACCTTAGTTGCTAAAGGGTTAGATGTAGAAGCAACATTTTGTGGTGTGCTCGGATATGTGTAAATAGATTGGGGGAGTAGATGCACTGGTAGAACCTCTCCTGGGTAGGAGATGACAATTCTATGAATATAAGCATAGCGAGCCGAGGTGGTAACTTTTCGACGTTGATCAAATTATTATTTTCCTTAACAACAATGTTATACGCATTCAACAAGGTGTTCCTGCCAAGGGACTGAATCATCACCGATATGTTAGCATTGGGATATTTTAGATAGAACATGAATTCCAAATTAGAAGGTGGGTGAATAGCAGTCTGGATCCTTTGCCATGTTGTGTGAAACTTGGCATTGAAGTTGGTCATGTCCTCTTGAGGGGCCTACTTAATGGTCACTAGATGTTGGAATAGTGAAGATCAATCTCCATTGTTTGAAAACCACTCGTAAAAAGGATCTCTAAGCTAATCCTAGGTGTCGATAGTATTAGATTCTAGAGTGTGGTACCAATATAGTTTATTTCCTTTGAAAGAGGCTATAATCAACCTTAGTGCTACATTTTGATCAGTGACACCATGCACCAAGCACACGTTTGTCTCATCATGTAGATGGTCGGATGGTGTTTTTGAGCCTTCCTCGATAAATTTTGGTAAAGATTTTAAAGAAAAAATTGGGATAGGATCCCACATGACCAATGCTACTAGTGCTATGAGAGTGCTTTGAGAGTCCCATGCTACATAATTTCTATTATCCATTAGTAACGAGACCTATGGAGGGGTCAGTACATTCACTAGACGGGCTCTTACTTGTATTGTTACTAGCAGTGGCACTAGTATGCTAGGGTTATTCACTGTATGGGATCTAGTAATAGGTCTATGGATCATATACCCACTCTAAATTTAGATACATTCAAACAGGGTCCCATCGGGTGTGCTAAAAAAATAACCATTGATACCTAAAATTTCTAAGCACAAAGCCTTATGGGAAACTTAGTTGATGGGGTGACCAATCGCACTAAACTAAGTAACCTCCGGATTTTAAAGAAGCCAACTCTTCATACATTGGAGGGTGAAAAGAGAAAAGGAAGCAAATACATGAAAATAAAATCTAATGCTAAGGTGATACACCAATATTCCAAGTAAATAGGCACAAGAAATCTTCCTTTTGAGTAAGATTGAAGGCTCGTTTAACAATCTGCATGCCCAAAAATAATAGAAAGTAGAGAATAAATTCCCAAGAAGTTAATCAAATAGCATAATACAAGTTCTATATGCATTCACTGAACATGAAGAGTCCAAAACATGATTTGAACAGTAAAATTATATTAAAATTATAGAAGCTTTGTAGATAAACTACTCATTACATCAAAATAACACAGTATAATGTTTTATCAAATACTAAGAAATAAAGAGACCAAATAGGCTAGCACAATGTAGAAGTCTTAATATAAGAAAATAAAGACAATACAAAGGCTGAGAAACTTTTAGTGCTTTCTCTGCATATTTTCGAACCCTATTCCAGAGAGACCAAGCAATATATATGGATTTTTTCCACCACCTGAATGCTATAACAAAAAAGATTCATGTTGACGACGATGTCACTTGCAAAAATAGTGCAGATAAATTCCTCATAGGAAAACTGCAAAGGGCCTATCTTTCTTGAAAGATCTTAAACAGAGGCAACCTAAAAAAGGGAGGTGCATCCGTATGATAGGAAAAAAGGTTGGCTCAATTCAATCCCAAATCTCTGGTAGTCAGGTCTTGACCATACTAGGTTTTCTCTAGGGTATACTATGATATTGTTGTTAATCTCAAAGGGAATACAGTTTTCTCCAATTTCATTAAGAATTATAAGTATTCTACATATAAATTTCTAGTTCAATCATAAAATAACATCATGAAATTGAAAGATTTGAAATAATATTTCAAGAAAATCCACAAATTTTGCTATCACTTAAATAGATTTAGCTTTAATCATTCAAAAATTTCCTAGAAATCAAAATATTTTCAATAAACTTCCTTCCATTTGTCTATTTTTTTGGAACATTTTAAAGAATTTAAACATCTATTCTAAAATAAAGCATAAAAATACTGAAAAAATTAAAATTTCTCCTAGTTATTCTCCACGCATGCCCCAAAGAGTTAATCAAATCAAAGAAAACCATTTTATACTTCACCATATTACTTCACAACATTATATAAAACGTTGCGAGCTTTTAAAGAGAGGGGTTTTAGTTTGGACACTGAGTAGGTTTTGCGTGCACCCTTAAAAGGTGCAACACATAGTCTTGTTCAACTAAACTAACAAAAATAGCTACAAAGATTCATGAGATAGGTAGCTATCAAATTGGATTTGATATTGATTAAATGCTACATGCATACAAGTTTTTAGACTAGAATGATTTAGAAAACAAGAAAAAAGAACAAAACTTATAGAAGTTTTGGCACTTCTGACATCCACAAATTCTAAATTTAAAATAAAAATAAAGTAGTAAATGCTCGTTTATAGGAAAAGGCCTCAAAATTTCAAACTTAAAGTTTATATCCAAAGAATAAAAAATAACAAATCAAAATGTAGCATGTGGCATATGCCAGCTGTCATCAGAATCTTCTAGATGAAGTCAAATATTTGACTTCTTCGGAAACAACACTTTTCACTTTCAAACTTCGGTACATAATAATCTGCATAAATCAAGACTATCAACATCCTTTAGAATAATGGACAAGAAACATCCACTAGAACTGGGAACAAAGTGCAAAAATCAATTGTAACAAAAATATTTCTATGACACTTTTGGTATCTGACATCTAGTACTTCCTTTTATCATTTAGGGCTCGGGATCCAAGATGTTTTCTTCACTTTTCTTCAATTGATATTCTTAGAAAACATTCAATATTTGGTGCATATGCTCTTTTAAAATTCCTTGTACTACCTTCCAACTGAACTTGAGCCTAGTGTATTCTTTTGATATCTGGAGTATACTAGCATTCATTTATACATTCTCTATTTCATATCTAGCTATAGTGTTACTACACCGTATGTTTTCATCAGTGACCTCTCAAGTTAACAATTGAACATGGTCTTTATTTATCCTTTCAATCCATTCTTTGAAGGATTTCACTTCTTTACCCTTCTGTCCTAGTGTTTGGGGATCACAATCTTGATGTGCTAACATTTCAATAAAATCTTGATCTTTATAAAGCAACTTACTACATTTCTTGGTGTCCATTTAAAATCCTTCAATACATTGTGTCAGTGTGTCACCTTCCCATTTCAAATATTTCTTCCATTTTTCAGCCAATGGACCTCCTTGTTCTGAGATTATATTTTCTTATCAATTCTTGGACATCTATTTGCATGAGAATTTCAACATCTTTCCTTTCAGCATCAACCTATTCCTAGTGAAACTTGCATTCACCTTCAAATCTTCTAGATTTCTCAAACCAATGGTATGCTTCCTTATACTTCCCTATTGCATCTGTAATAGATTCTTCTCCTTGCCTCACCCAATACTCAATCCAGTCTTCAAATACATTCATTTTATGGTGAAATTGCATCCACTTGTGCTTGTGACATTAGTATTGGATTTTGGGGCAATTCAGTTTTTGCTTGACTAGATAGGGTTAATGACTTTATAAAATTTTCCAGGCTAGCAAGTCATTCTTTCAACTCTCTTTTCTTCTTTTTATTCTTTTACACCTTGGAAATTATTGCATCTAAATTCATCTTTATTTCTTCTAGCTCTTGTATCCAGGATGAGTTTCCAAGACTGATACTTGTTACCTTAGTCTCCTTGGGCATTATATCATGTCTATCTTTGGGTATGTGCAGGATCATGATGGGCCAAAAAGTTGCAATATGTTGGGTATTTGTAGGGTATGTGGCTGACGACTTTTTTTTAACACAAAATTGATGAAATGAAAAGGGTTTTTAAAGGAGATTCTCAGCTTTCAACCAATATAAATTATACTTTACTTTGAATTTAATAAATAATTATTATTCATTTTCTATTTGAATTACAACTAAAGTGTTGACTGATAGGCTAATTGAAAAAAATCTATAGCTTTCAAACAGATCACATTTTTTAATCCAAAACATGCATAACATTCTATACCTCTATCTATAGATTTAAAAAATAAAATTGAATTTCATTAAGTTTTGACCGAGTTAAGATGGTTAGACATATGAGTTTTATATTTTTAAAAGTTGTAATAAAAAATTCATAATTAATTATTTACTTGGAAAAAAATTAGAAAAAAATATGCATCACATCTGGACATCAGTCCTCTACTTATGTCTAAAATATTATAAAAAAATATTATCATTTTATTGTGGTTAGGGTGGTCGATAGACACCTACTTCTTATTTTTTCCCTAAAATTTAAGTACTACTACATTGAAATTTCAAATTTTCACCAAAGAGATTTTTTTATTTTTTTAATAAACCTAGTATTTTAGAGACTATATTCAATTTTCTACAGATTCTATTCTTACATATTTTTTAAATAATATAGATAACTTGTTCAAATTTTTACGTCAAGTTGCCTAACTCTAATTTTCTAAATTTTTTGCCACTTAAGGGCTTGTTTTTTCCATGATGATCCTGCACATACCCCTTTATCAGATACTGGAGGCTATATGAATTGTTCTTTCTCCATTTTCATTATTTTGTATGACATGTTTACTTTAGCTCTACGCCCAAGCTTAGTAGTATCTACTTTTTGTATAAAACTGTTAAGATCCAAAGGCACCATTTCTACTTCCATTGGAGAATCGAATTCCCAATCAACCAATTAGGCGCATCATCATTGTGCTCTACCTTTGTAGCATTCCTTGGTTCCTAGTATCCAGAAGATTCAAGAACTTCTCTCACTTCTTCAACTTTATTTGTTGCATCCTCTAAAATAGGAATCTCTTCAACAATTTTTGGCATAGATTCTATATTACTAGGGTTTGACACTATCTCTTCTATTTGGAGACTTATATTTTCCTTTCTAGTCAGATGTTCAACATCAACTCTTGGGATGCCACTTTCTTTGTATCCTATCACATCAAGATCTTCAATTTCAACATTAACACTTGAAACCTATGTATTTTCTTCATTTCCAACTTTAACCTGACCCTCCTCTAATTTTTCAAAGACCTACGGCTATTTATTATCATTTGGATCATTCCCAATCAAAGATTGGGAATCGAAGGTATCTTCAATAAATGTCTCATCAATAGGATCCTGCCCTATAGCCTCCCCTGTTTCCATCTCAAGACCATCAGGGTTCCCAACTTTTGAAGCAAGTGTTCCTTGTATGAATTTTTCTTCTTCAAAATTTATATGAGTGGAACCTATGTTTGGAATATCTTCTACCATTGGTTGTACCATGGGTTTATCCTTAGACTTCTTTTCTTTTACCTTCTCCCACATGGCACCCCATTTATCCATTTGTTCTTTAATTTTGGCTTTGTCTGCCTCAGAAATTTCATCCAAAATCATAGGAGTTCCTCCTGGTGGTTGTTTCATACTAGCCATATTAATAGAAGGGGGGAAGTAAATAATGTTGTAGCTCTTTGAAATGCAGACCTTGTTTGCACACCAATATTTTGTGTTGCCCCTACTTCTTCATCAATAGTAGGTTTAGTCTTTGGTTTTTCTATAGAGGAAGATGCACCTTTAGGTTATAATTTTGGTTTAACTTTACTTGACTCGACATCTTTTTTCTTATCAGCTAGCTTTAGTGAAACTCCTTGGCTTGAAACCTTAGAGTTTTCTCTTCAATTCTTATACTAGCAGTTGTCTTACTAGTCTTCGCCTTCTTCTTAGTAGGTTCCCCACTCTCAAATGCAGTTTCATTTCTTTGTTTCTTTCTTTTATCTTGTGATTATGTGGGTTCAATTCCTTTTTCCCTCAAAACTTTACAAAAATTATTTATCTAGGGTTGTGTTTTTAATATAATTGGTGTAGAGAATTCTTCAATTGATGCCATTTCTTCACCCTTGTAGTCTGAGTCTAGGATAGGTTCACCATACACCCTATCTTCATCATAAGCTTTACTTAACACTTCACCATCATCCTTTTCCAACTAATCTAGAATATCATGAAGCATAATAATGTGAGTAGATTCTAGTGACAATATTTCATATTTTATTTTCCTTACTAAATGCTCATCTTCACAATTTAGCCAATAATCCTATAGGTGTTGGAAATGACCATGATAACCAACTATGTTCTTGGAAATATTACCTTTAGGATCATAATAAATCTTTGGAGTGAGGAATATTCAAAATTATATGTTTTCAATTCTTCTTCGCACAAGTCAACAGCCCTGATTGGACTACATTTATAATTCCCTATCACAATAGGAAATCTGAAGAAAGCCTTCTTATGAGCATGGCTATAAAGAGCTTTAGACAGTTTTAACTATCTCACCAATTCTAATAACACTTTTTTCTATAGGATACCTAGGCAACATGAATGGATGTCCATCAAACCCTTCCACTCTAATGTAGGAGTAAGTGGGGAGCTGAATGTACCAACCTCCCATCAATCTACTAACACTTTATGCTTCCAAGGACAATCTTTTGGATTTTTCACCTTCCATCTTTCTGACCAACTTCATGGAAAACACATGATTATCTTTTTTGTAATGCTCTTTATATCCATGGATAGTTATTTGGGGTAAATGAGCATATATTGAGCTATTTCCTACTTCTTTGCCCAAAGTTTCAATCTTTTTCAACCCTTGTTTACTTCCCCTAATGGCACAAGAATAAATCACATATGAAGACATATAGAAACATCTGGTTTTGGGAAATGCATTTATCTATTCATGCAACCTATCACTAGTAAATTTTCCCCAATGCATTTGCACAAGTCTTTCCATCAATCTGGATAGTATTAAAAACATCTAGGTTTCAAATTTACTGGCATCTTGCAATCTAGCTATCTTGCTCGGCATAGTTATAACATCTTGAACATCTTGGTTGAACATAGACCTTAAAATTACTTTGGTTTTCTTTGTAATAGGATCTTGACACCATTGGGTACTCATAATCTCTTTATTTCTCTCCTCTATGCTCTGATAAGTTTTGGCCTTTACCCTCATATCAATGTTATACATCTCAGTGAATATAGGAGCCCAAATGTGTATTTAATGGGTATGTACAGGATCATGATGGGCCAAAAAGTGGTAATATGTAACTGATATGATGGCCCATGTGGTTGATGACCATTTTTTACCCAAAATTGATGAAACGAAAAGGGTTTTTAAAGGATATTCTAAGATTTCCACCAATATAAATTATGCTTTACTTTGAATTTACTAAATAATTATTATTCATTTTCTATTTGAATTATGACTAAAGTCCTGATTGATAGGATAATTGAAAAACATCTATAGATTTCAAACAGTATCACATTTTTTGAATCTGAAACATGCATCACATTCTATGCTTCACATACTATAGGATTATAAATAAATAAATAATTATGAAGTTTTGACCAAGTTAAGGTGGTCAGACATACGAGTTTTTATATTTTTTAAAATTTGTAATAAAAAAATCATAATTAATTATTTAGCTAGAAAAAAAATACAAAAAAATATGCATCACATTGGGACATGAGCCCTCTACTTATATCTGAAATCTTATAAAAACATATTATCATTTTATTGTGGTTAGGGTGGTCAGACAGACACCTACTTCTTATTTTTTCCCTAAAATTTAAGTACTACTACATTGAAATTTCAAATTTTCACCAAATAGATTTATTATTTTTAAAAATAAACCTAGTAGTTTAGAAAATACATTCAATTTTCTATAGATTCTATTCTTACATATTTTTGAAATAATATAGATAACTTATTCAAATTTTTAAATCAAGTTGCCTAACTCTAATTTTTCTAAATTTTTTGCCACTTAAGGCCCTATTTTTTCCATGATGATCCTGCACATACCCTAATTCCTTTCTCGAAGAGATATGCATAAATTCTTCCCTCCTTCTCAATAATTCTTTTGTTTGGTTGATAATGATTTATATATTCTATGACCAATTTAGGAGCCTCCATTGCTGACAGAAACTCTCTGGGTAAAAATAACCCATTTGCTATAACATTTCTAGTACATTGAGAAGCATTTTCTTGTTGTACCTGAGTGTGAATTTCAACATCAGAAGCCCACCCCATATGAGTATATGTAACTACCATGCTAATTAGTATGGCTTGTGAACTACAAAATTTAAATTCATCTTCTATATTTTCTTTAGAAGTGCTCATTTTTGTTGGTGTGTTCTACATTTTCAAATTTGTGTCTTGTGTGCGAGTTAGGGTTAAATTTAACCAAATTTTCTTACACATTTATAAAACTTTTCAATTCACCTTTTGGTCAAATTCAAATAAAAAATAATTAGCATTTCATTTTTCAAAAGGAAACAATATTTTCAAGATTTTCATGCATGAAAATGATTAATTTTTTTTTGTTTATTAGAAACATACCTAGTTCTGGTTGATGATGACAATCTATTCAGAATAAATCCTCAAAACCCTTGGCGGTTGTGTTCTTGGTTTCTCGAAATTTACCTTTCCTTGCATGCCATTATTATTTCATTCGTTCAATATCCTTTGCAAATTTGTAGCATGAAATGAAGTGGAGTGTTATAAAGCAATTGCATGCTTGAGGTGATGCCAAGTACATGAGTAGCTCACCACCTCCATTAATTACCTATTATAATGCATTCATTTCTTGAGTAAAGGTGTAATCATTATGAATTAGGGTTCAAATTATGAATGCCTAGGTTTCTGTGCTAACTCACTACTAGAGGAGAAAGACGACATGAAGATCTTATGTGGCACTCTGGTGTCACTTTGACTTTTGTGTGAGGAAAAATATTTTAAGATACGTGATCAATTGTGATCACTGGGATTAAAACTTTTGGTATCAAATTTTGAAAAGAATATCAAGGACTGTGGCACTTACCTCCAAGCTTTAAAGTAAATAGGAACAAAGAAGAGACCAGGAATCAGGATCAAGACAAATTAAAATATTTTATAATAGAACCTCTGGTTTCCAATTTATGACTAAAGGAAACAAAACAACAACAATCAGACTCTGATAAAAAAAGGTATCATCGGGGTTAAAAGCTTTTAGCTGTCAACTTACCAGGTGGGACTAAGACCAACTGTAGATACAACTTTCTTTAATGCAATTGCAACAACTCCAAGATTTTGGTTTCTAGTAAAATATTAAAATTTTCATGAAAAGACCAAAAAACCAAATCTACGAAATAATAAGGATTAGAACAAAGACTAGGCAGATTGAAAAAAGAGATCTGCAATTTTACCAACCCACAAAACCAATCCAAAGCAAGCCAAGATGAAAGGAAAAAAGGGAAAAAAAGGGGGTCCACATTTTTCCATGGGGAAAAATGGGGCATGTTGTGAGACCACACAACAACTAGCAACCAACAAAACTAAAAAAATTAATAGAAAATCAATTTTGAATCTAACATTAGCACACCAACATTTTTTAGTCTTTCAACTATAAATCATTAGATCCTCATTCCAACATTCAAATTTTACTTCAGTTAGCATTCAATATTAAGTATTACTGAGCTCACGTGTGTGCAATTGATTATTTCTTCCACAGTAAACTTAGAACATAGTAATTATTTGCATTGACCTACATAATTTTTCAATTCCTTTTAATCCAACCAGGGATAGATCCTTGCTACCAGTCAAGCATCCATAGTCTCGACAAGGTTATCTCTGTAATTTCCCCCAAACATAGCTCTACTGCCAACTAGGCATCTATAGCCCCAATAGAGATATTTGGATAGCCTAAAGCGTTGGATTTTTTTTAATATTTCCTTGATAGCTCATGTTTCTCTTTTGATATTTCATTGATAACTCATTTTTCAACATGTAGGAAATGAAACCCGCTATTAGTTTGGGAATTATAGTGGTAGAAAAGGTAGTCTTTTAATTTTTCACTCAATGCAATTAACTACTATCCCAAATTTTCAATAGAATGATTTAAAAATGTGTGCATTTGTAGCTCGACATCAACTGAATGATTCATTCTAACTAGAGTATAAAGAATCAAATAATTCCCAAACTATTTATAAGTAAAGGATTATTTCTGGTCAACACACAAATCAAGTTTCTAGAATTGATGTTCTATTACCTTATTCACCTTCAAAAGTTTCCAACCATTGTAAATTCAAAGAAAACAACACCCAAAATAAATAAAACCAAAATAAAAGAAATAAACAACTATTTACAAAACAACAAAACTAACCTAAAAAAACTATTTACAAAAACTATGACTAGAAATAATGCTTCAAAAACTACCCATTGATAGGTAATGGGATATGTTCACCAGTCAAAGACTTCAGTATATAGGTGCTATCACCTAGGATTTCAGAAATTTGATAAGGACATATCCACAATTTGTCAAACTTACCATGATCACCTTTTCATTCATGGGCTTTGTTCCAATATAGGACCAAGTCAGATATTCTATTTTTTTTAATCTATCCCTTTTGTCAAACCATATTTTTACCACACATTGATATCTAGCAAAGTGGTCTATAGCTCGAGTACATTTTTCATCCAAATGCATTAATTGTAACATTTGAGCTTCAGTTTGATCATCTAATCTAATGTATTCTTGGGAAAACTGCCAAGTAGGGATTTTCAAATTTATTGGTAATATGGGATCCACCCCATAAAATAGGTGCTAATGAAAATTTCCTAACACAGCTTTCATCTTAGTACGATCTATCCAAAGTGCGAATTTCAACAAAGGATGTCATTCTCTAGGATTCTTTTCAATCATTTTTTTAATTACATCCAACAGATTTTTATTTGATGATTCGACTAATCCATTTCCATGTGAATAATAGTTAGATGAGAATTTTAATGGTATTCCATATTCAAATGCCCAATTGGAAAACTTTAATGAAGAAAAAGTAGGGCTATCATCACATACCAATGCATATGGTACTCCAAACCTGATAATGAGATTCTCTTCCAAAAATTTGATTACCACTTCTATGGTGAATTGTTTGCTAGGGCATGCTTCTATCCATTTGGTACAGTAATATGTAGTAGTTAATATAAACCTATGACCCACAGATGATGGAGGATTGATAGTTCCAATGAAATCTAGTCCCCATTGCAAAAAATGACTCATCTCCATCATTGGTTGTAATGGTTGAGCATTGAATATTCATTTGTTTGATGTAGTTTGACATATATAGTAGTGTTTCACATGTTCATATGTATCCTTAAAAATTGTTGGCCAGTAATAACTAGCTCTCAAAATGAGGTGCGAAGTAGTTGAAGGTGTTCTATGAGCTGTTCAAAACTTATCATGCAATTCCTACAACACTTCATTTGATTCTCTTCTATTCAAACATCTCAAATAAATTCCTTCATGGTTTCTTTTGAATAAAGCTCCTACTTTGATCATATAACTTTTTTATTTTATCTTAAGAGATCTCCTTTGATATCTTTGCATATGGTTGGGGCAAGTATTGCTAACTAGATAATGCCATATATTTGAATACCAGTCTTCTTGATCTTTTAAATCCAAAGTGTATTGTTGACTAGAGATTTGTGGATCTAATTTTGCAATAGATTTGACCAAAGCATGTCCATGAACCAATTTCATGGGTATGATTTCTAGATCAAATTCTTGTAGGATCGTAACCCATTTGTCTCTTTTTTCTTTGAGAACACCCATGTTAATAACATTTTGACTATAGAATTTGGAACAATAGCTTCAACTATACTCTTTTGGATATAATGTCTAATTTTTTTTACTACTTTGACCAAAGAAAAGTTTTGTATATCAACATTTGTGTATCTCAACTCCACTTCTTTAAATGGAGAAATCATAAAAGAAGTCAAATTTTCTTCTTTATTCTCACCCTTTTGTATTAGTACTGCTACATAGGTATGACCAAAAGAAAAAGAGTAAATATAAAAAATGTAAATTATAATACATTTTCATGTCAATTTGCGAAAATCATAGTCCATGACCCTCTAAAATGTAGCTCCCACATTTATTAATCCAAATGGAATCCTTTTGTAGGAAAAATTTCTCCACTTTATGGTGAATGTTGTTTTCATCTGATCTTCCCTTACCACCATTACTTGATTATATCCAAAGAATCCATCCAAACAGGACATCATCTATGAACCATTGACTATTTGTAGCACTTCTTCTAGTGAGAGTAGTGGATCTAATTAGCTTTCTCAGATGCCTTGTTAAGATTTTGGAAATCTATACACAATTGTATATCTCCATTCTCCTTCCTTATAGGCACTAGGTTTTCCACCCAAGTAGAGTGTTTGATAGGAAAAATTATTTTAGCTAATAAAATATTTTGGACTTCCTTTTGTATTCATGGTTCTGAAAGTGAATTTATTAGACATCATTTCTATCAAAAAGGATTTGAATAAGCATTTAATGGTATTGTTTGCATGATGATGGAAGCATCATAGGTTTTCAGATCTTCATATGTCCATGCTATAACCTTCCAGTAATCTTTGAGTGCTTGAGCAACATTTTTCTTTTCTTCTTCAGTACAAACCTTTCCTATGAGCACATTTTTAAGATCTTCTTTTGTATGCAAATTGAATAGATCAAATTGTCCCCCATCACTTTGAGGAAAATCTTTCTATTTAATTATCTGATCAATCTCAAATAGTAATTCTAACTCAATTATCCCTTTTTGAATATATTGTTATCTTTAACTTGAGATAGTTCTTCATCTTGAATTTCATTGTCAAGATGAACTATCTCTTCAATTATTTGTGCTATGAAGATACTGGAGTTAGTGATGAATTCCAGTAGATGTTGATCATCTTCAAACACCTACAAATGTGTAACATTATTAGGAATCGAAGGTAATTGTACCAGCTCAACTATGAATTTCCTCAAATATGAGGCATCTAAAGGTTCTAAAGCATTGGAAGTAGTAGCCAAAGAAACAACTCTTTGATTAAATCTTCTTGGAATGTGAATAATGTTGAATGCATAAAAATATTTATCAGATTCCACACTCTATGTCAGTAGTTGGATAATCGCCTGTAGTGAAGAACATATTGCTTTCGAACTTTCTTAACTACTAATTCAGAGTCTCCAAACACTTTGGGAATTTTGAATTTCTTCTTGATTTTGAAGATCAGGCCATGTATAAGGGATTTGTATTCTGGCGCCTTATTAGTACATTGAAATTGTAATCGATAAGCAACAATAAAAGGTTTACCTTGTGGGCTAATGAGATCAACTCCAATTCCAATTCCTTGTTATGATTTTAATCCATCAAATTTAAGAATCTATGCTTGATCATCCATAGCTTGTAACTTACCATTCTTGAGTACCATTGAATTAGCTTTTTTAGTCTATCTAACTTGAATTCTATCTTTATGTATTTTTGGTTCAAACCTTTTGATCTTTTCATGTTTTGGACAATACTGGTTTTCGATCCTGTGAACTATTTCTAGGAACATCATGCAACTATCTTCTGAATGTGCAACATTATGTAACCTGCACCAATCCTACAACAACAAACACTTTTGTGAAATTTTAATTTAATCACTCTTACGAGCTTTTGTAACAATATTCTTCAAAAATTGATCATAAGGACTATTTTCATCTTTAGAAGAATTAGAATCTAATTCAATTAAAAAATTTGTTCTAGGAGTTAACTGATTAGTTTTTTTACTGTTACATGTAAATACTTCTTCTATTTTAACTCCCAAACTTCGTATTTTATAAACTCCTGGTTCTACATCAATATATAGAATTTCATTTTTCTAATTGTAATCAATGATCATGTATTTCATACATGGTTCTCTTTCTACCCTAATTTTATTAGGAACTCCTTTCCATGGTAGCCACATATATGAGAAATCAATGGCCATGTATCCATTCAAGGTTTTAGACTAGTTTCTACTCAATAACATATCATAAGTATTATGTATCTCGACAACTTGATTGTCTATGTAATATTGAATTCTAGGATCCAAAGCTACTTGCATGTGAATATTAGTTAACTCTTCGACTATATTTACTTCAGTTTTATCGAGCTGAGTAACTTTCTTTAAATAACTTTCTAGAGTTAATCCTAACATCTGACATATGGAGAAAGGAATCACATTAATAAATGCTCCAGAGTCTACTAAACAATTATTAAGATTCTTACCAAATATTCACAATGTGAGTAAAAATGATGGGGATTCAAATTTTCTTTTGTAAAAGGCTACTTGTGCATCTGCTATAGGAACGATATTCTTATTTTTTTCCTTAGCATGATTATATTTCACCTGAGATTCCATAAATTTTCCTTCTTTTGGAAGATCTTCTAGAGTATTTAAGAAAGATTTCCTGATCATAGGTGTTTTGAGAAATTCTGATAAAGAAAGGTTGATTTTTACCTTTTATATTTCTTCTGCTAGGTAGTTAGTCAATTTTTTTTGGTTAGTGGAATCTACTTTTTCACTTCATGAAACATTCGATGCATTATAATGATAGGTTACCTTAGGTAACCCTAGATTATTGCCTGATTTATCATCAGGTGGAGTATTAAAGTTGTTAGGAGGAATTGACATAGTTAATGGACCATTGAATTTACTTCCACCATTGTTGTTACTCCTTAGGTTATAACTATGTCCTTTTTGATCCTTTTGAAAAACATGATTTTTTTCAACTTCATCATGAGGTTCATTTTCATCTTGATAAGGAAATGTATATGTTTCTAAAGTCATTGTCAAATTTTCTCCTTCATATTCATGAGAGTAACTTGTGGAAATAGTAGGTGGTTTAATATGTTCATAGCTTTCAAGAACATAGCATAATCATATCCTACTAGAACCAACTCATTTCCTTTGGGAGGATGAGAGTCACACTATTCATTATAATGTGTAGCGGCTAGAAAAATATCTCAAGAAATTTAAACTGTGAACAATCTACTTTAGCATGAGCATTTGTCTTATGAATTATATACCAATTATTCATTACAAGATTAACTAAATTCACTTTTGACATGGATCTTTCATTTGAAGGATTATTTTTATCTACGAGTGTTGATACTCATCCATTGTTTGGTCATGTATTCCAAGGTCTAAGTGGTCTGGGAGTGTTACACACTTGATTTTGCAAATTTTGGTTGTTATTTTGAGCATAAAATTTTTGATTTCTCAATTGCATAACATTTGTAGTTAACCTTTTGATTTGAGCCATAATCTATTTAATGTCTTCCTTATCGTCCAAAATTTTGGCATTCTGATTTTCCTGAGTTTGTGAGAAGAAAGAATTTCTATTTAAGTGGTTTGGGAGTGTTACACACTTGATTTTGCAAATTTTGGTTGTTATTTTGAGCATAAAATTTTTGATTTCTCAATTGCATAACCTTTGTAGTTAACCTTTTGATTTGAGCCATAATCTATTTAATGTCTTCCTTATCATCCAAAATTTTGGCATTCTGATTTTCCTGAGTTTGTGAGAAGAAAGAATTTCTATTGGGATGTAGCTCTATGATAGCTGGACTAGGGTGAGGGACTAAAGCTTGACTATTTCCTAGTTAAAAAAAAGTATTATGAGGAAATGTCCCATTCTAGACCACTGAAGGATAAAAATTAGGAGTCATGGGATGATTTAAAGGGACTTGATTTACACACGGGATAGGATATTTATTCAATGCATTTTTTCCATTTGCAGACTATTCATTTCCATGGTGTTTGATTTCTAAATTTACGCTTACAACTTCAACATAGGCTTCAGGTAGAGTAGTAGGAGGATTTTCCTTTCTCTTTACAAACATAGCAGTTAAAGGATCTACTACTATATAATAAACTGCAATAGAAAAAAAAAATCCACTATGTAAGGTGCCTATAGCCTAGAATAATTCTTTTGAAACATGTCATTAAAAGCAATTGTAGGTTCTCCATTGAACCTCTTGATTTGAGAAAATTGATGATATAACAAAGCAGGGTCAATCGGTATTCTAAATCTGGCCAAAATTTGACTTTCCATATCTTTCCATGATCTAATAGAAGGATATGTGTAGGATCATCATGGAAAAAATAGGCCCTTAAGTGGCAAAAAAATTAGAAAAATCAGAGTTAGGAAACTTGACGTAAAAATTTGAATAAGTTATCTATATTATTTCAAAAATAGGTAAGAATAGAATCTGTAGCAAATTGAATGTAGTTTCTAAACTACTAGGTTTATTTTTAATTTTTAAAAATCTATTTGGTGAAAATTTGAAATTTCAATGTAGTAGTACTTAATTTTAGGGAAAAAATAAGAAGTAGGTGTTTGTCTGACCACCCTAACCACAATAAAATGATAATATTTTTTTATAATATTTTAGATATAAGTAGACAACTCATGTCTAGATGTGATGCATATTTTTTTGTAATTTTTTCCAAGTAAATAATTAATTATGAATTTTTTATTACAACTTTTAAAAAATATAAAAAACTTGTATGTCTGACCACCTTAACTTTTTCAAAACTTCATGAAATTCAATTTTTCTTTTTTTAATCCTATAGTATGCAAAGCATATAATGTGACACATGTTTTTTATTCAAAAAATGTGATACCGTTTGAAAGCTATAAATGTTTTTCAATCAGCCTATCAATCAGGACTTTAATCATAATTCAAATAGAAAATGAATAATAATTATTTATTAAATTCAAAGTAAGGCATAATTTATAATTGTGGAAAGCTAAAAATCTCCTTTAAAAACCCTTTTCTTTTCATCAATTTTGGGTAAAAAAAAGTCATCAACTACATACCCATCATATTGCCACTTTTTGGCCCATCATGATCCTGCACATACCCAGAATTATGAGGTAGGTATATCAGGTTGATATACCACTAATAAACTTCAATGCTTAAGGTGTATAAGAAAAACCTACATACAACATCTTCATGTTTAATTCTTACTCTAAAACACGTGTCCTTAAAGATACTAATATGTTCCTATGCATATTTGTGAAGGTAATATCTAGGACACAACTTATCAGGATTTTTTGGTATATTGTTGTACATGAAAAATTGAATTCATAAATTTATGTTAAAGAAATTCATCGCTATGGGGGTAGTGGTGGTGTTATAGTAGTTGAATTTTGAAAATTTAGACTTATAATTCTACACTTTTGAGGTCTAGATGATGTTTGACCACTAAGTTTGACTAAAGTCACATGAGGATCACTAGATTGAGATCTAGTGACTCTATGAAAATACAGTTTAAAACCTAACAAAACCAAAAGAACAACAATAAGGACCTCCTTCTAGTACCAGTTCCTATTGACGACAATGCCACTTGTAGCAATAGTGTAGATAAATTCCACATAGGAAAACTGCAAAGAGCCTATCCTTCTTGAAAGATCTTAAACAGAGGCATCCTAAGAAAGGGGGGTGTATTCATATGATAGGAAAAAGGTTGGCTCAATTCAATCCCAAGTCTCTGGTAGTCAGGTCTTGATCGTACTAGGTTCGCTCCAAGGCATGATGTGATATTGTTGTTAATCTCAAAGGGAATATAGTTGTCTCCAAATTCATCAAGAATCACAAGCATTCTACACAATATTTCCAATTCAATCATAAAATAATATCAAGATATTGAAAGATTTGAAATAATATTTCATGAACATCCACAAATTTTGCTATCACTTAAGTAGATTTAGCTTTAACCATTCAAAAATTTCATAGAAAATGAAATATTTTCAATAAACTTCCATCCATTTGTGTATTTTTTGTAACATTTTCAAGAATTTAAACATCTATTATAAAATAAAGCCTAAAATATGAAAAATTAAAATTTCTCCTAATTATTCTCCATGCATGCCCCAAAGAGTTAATCAAATCAAAGCAAATCACTTTATACTTCACCATATTGCTTCACAACTACATATAAAATAGTGAAAGCTTTTAAACAGAGGGGTTTTAGTTTTGACACCGAGTAGGTTCTATATGCACCCTTAAATGGTGCAACACACAGTCTTGTTCAACTGAACTAACAAAACCAGCTACAAAGATTCATGAGATAGGTAGCTATCAAATTGGCTTTGATATTGATTAAATTCTACATGCATACAAGTTTTTAGACTAGAATGATTCAAAAAATAGGAAAATAGAACAAAACTTAGAGAAGTTTTGGCTGATTCCAACATCCAAAAATTTTGAACTTAAAACAAAAATAAAGCAGTAAATAGACTTTTATAGGAGCAAGGCCTCAAAGGTTCAAACTTAAAGTTTACTAAGAGAATCAGAAATAACAAATCAAAATGTAGCATGTGGCATACGCCAACTATCATCAACAACAACACTTTTTACTTTTGAACTCTATTACACAATAGTCCACATAAATGAAGGCTATCAACATCCTTTAGAATATTAGATAGGAAACATCCACTATGACTGGGAAAAACTTGTAAAAATCAATTGTTATAAAAATATTTTTGTAACACTTATGGTATCCAATATTTGATACTTCCCTTTATCATTTAGGGCTCGGGCTCTAGGATCTTTTCTTCACTTTTCTTCAATTGATATTCTTGAAAAGCATTCAATATTTGGTGCATACGCTATTTTGAAATCCCTTGTACTGCCTTCCAACTAAACTTGAGTCTAGTGTATTCTTTTGATATTTGGAGTATACTAGCATTCCTTTGTACTTTCTCTGTTTCATATTTGGCTATAGTGTTCTTGCATCATATGATTTCATCAATGACCTCTTGGATTAACAATTGAAAAGGGTATTTATTTAACCTTTCAATCCATTCCTTGAAGGCTTTCACTTCTTTACCCTCATGTCCTAGTGTTTGGGGATCACAATCTTGATGTACTAACATTTCAATAAAATTTTGATCTTTATTAAACACTTACTACATTTCTTGGTGACCTTTTCAAATCCTTCAATGCATGATTGTGTTAGTGTGTCACCTTCCCATTTAAAATGTGATGGAACCTTAATTATCATGTCCCATCTTAAAGCCTTATTGCATTAAGGAGGGTTTTATAAATAAATTTAGCATTCTATTTTTCTGTTGACTCCCTATTACTCGTTGTCGGTCACTACTTTAATTTTTTCTATTAGGCAGTTGGTTCCCTCATCATGAGTTCAAAAAACTTTTCTATAATGATTTTGGGGTTCTTAAGTTCTTTTCATCTATCATGCCATCCTAGGAATTCCCCTCCATTAAAACAACTTATTGAGCACATGCATTAAATTTTTCACTTAGGTTTGGTTGACCTTATGTCCTTATGGCTCATCACTGATCACTTTTGAAATATATATTTTAAACTAGTGACTAGTGATGAGGCGATATCTCTTTGATACTGCTCATCGTAAATTGTTCTTTGAACTCCCAATTGCAATCAACGATGAGCGAGGTTCTTAAGGGATCACCTCTCGCTAATGATTTTTGAAATCTTAAAACCGTAATAGCGATAAGCAATGACCTCTCAATTTATGATCATAGTTTCATTGCTCATCGCCAATATATTGTGAAGAGATTGTTTGTAATTAGTGATGAGTGGGATGATGAGCTCTCAATTGTATCACACCTGGCATATTTGTTTTAAGTGCTAAGGTTATGATTGGTGATAAGTGATATGATCCCTTATGATGAGTTTTATCTCACTAACTTTACTACATCCTATTTGCGATATCTTTTGTGTCATTGATCATTATGTAGGTGTATGTGTCAAACTATGGTGTTTGCATCTCTTATGGCTAACAGAAGTCAAGATGAAAAGTTGAACTAGCGAGAAGTGATGGAGATGAATATGATCAAAAAACTGGCTATAGATCTAAGGGCTGATATTTTATCGTATGAGGCACTCACCTCGCTAATAAAGATGGACGAGAACTAAGTGAATCAGGGATTGACGACAACTGCTACATGAAGAGGCAACATGGCAGAATCTTAGGAATTTTGTATAAAGTAGAAAGAAAAGTAATGAGACAGATTATCAACCATTGATAAAGTTTTAAAGTTGAAGGATCAATGATCAAGGTTTAAAACTAAATGGCTAATTTTTATTTCGCTTGTGTGAACTTACTATCAAATATTAATGGTGACATGCTCCCCTCTCGGTCATGGCAGAAAGTAGATATTTGGTTTATCATGCATCCTAATTCACTGGATGGTAGAAAGAATAATAGAGACCAAAGAATTTGCAAGGAAAGCTCTAGAAATTGTCTACAACTAGGGTAACATAGATTTCATTCAAGTAAGCAAAAATTATACTTCTTTCTTAAGGTAGTAAGGTGAATAGCCTTGAAAGCTAATAAGAAAATTGTTGGAAAATGCAATTGAATCTTTTCTGGTGATTTCAATTTGATGATCAAGCACTATCTAAACTATGAAGAAAGGTTTCATGTTCAATAGTAGAGTTTTATCCTATCATAATTGTGAAGGGTTTTGTTTGGATGTAAGAAATAATGAACCCTAGTCTCCATTTTCGCTACAAGCGTGAGTGACCCAGAGCCTAGTGAATCCAGTGTTAGACCTGAAAGGAAACCAAAGCAAAAGAGGGTCAAAAGACCTAAAACTCAACATTATTTAGTTGAAGTTGATCCTAAACTAGTAGTTATGCCTAACCCTTTTCCTGGTACCCCTACGGCTTCCACAAGGTCCAAAAGTGCAAAAAAGGAAACATAAAATTTTATGCAAGAAAGTTCTCGAGGTATCAAAGAGGGAGGGTCATGAATTGGTAAAAGGCCCACAAGACAAGTTTTTGTTCCCACTAGGTTAATTGATAATGTTGGAAAAATTGGTGAGAAATCCCAACCCCATAGTGGATGGCAATTTTTTCGGTATGCTTTCAATAGGCGAAATTCCATTCAGCCTGCATGCTATTTGTGGAGATTGAACTTGGGAAAGTTAGTGGTTCCGAATGTTTTTTTTGAAGTTGATTTAATGATGGAGCTAGCAAGGAACTATGACCCTACTGACAAGAAAATCAAGAGTGAGAAGGGTGATCTAATTCTGGAGGTGACAAAGGATAAAATGATGGATGTGTTTGGGTTGAATCCCAATTACACTGTAAAGTTCAAGAATGTTGACTTGCATGTTGAATATCAAGGGAGAAGATTTGCATATAGAGAATCAATACTTGTGCAACATAGAAGGAACAAGAAAAAATTCACTGTTCAAGATATTGAGCCTTTTGAGTGTGAAGAATTTGAAGATTATTTCAAAAAAAGTTATTATTGTTTGAACCAAGTGTTAGCTCAAGATTTTGAGGTTAGAATAGCCCATGATTTGTTGGTGATGGTGGCAGGCATACAAGAATATAGTCAAAACACTAGTTTTGATTATCCTAATTTTATTTCCCAACATATGCATGAGGATTTTATCAATTTTAAAAAGGAATTGATCCCTCTATCTTTCCCTCATTATTCCTTACTGATGCACATGCTCTTGTGGGAAGGAGATTATAAGTGGAAAAGGAAATTGAATTTGAGGATTGTGAATAGTGAAAATGAGGCCATCCCTGTACAAATGTGGACATATATTTGGGATCAGGATTACTCTAATTCCAACTACATCTTGTTTTCCAATGTTGTAAGACATGGTATCTTAGAGTCATTGGGTGTGGCACCTAGATTGAGACTTTCTCTAGATATCAGGAGTGTTATGCACCCAAAAGATGTACTAGGCTCTCTAGCAACACATAATTGGGTCGACTGGTTTTTGCATTCTAAATATACTTTGATCAAGGCTTATGAAGCTAAAGTGGAACCCCATTCTTTACCCTTGTATGTCTCAGAGAGATTGGCTTTCATGGAGCTCATGTGGCAAATGGAGGCTATGGATTATGAAATGTTTAGAAAAGATAGAAAGGGCTTTGTGGTATACCCCCAATGTTCTTTTCCTTATTTAAAGGTCACTACCCTTCAAGGGTATGAGAAATTTGGCATTATGGTGAATAACCTCAAAATTCCTATAGATGATATCAGAGTTTTTGATCTAGAAGGATTTGTGGCAGGAAAAAGGAGACAAAAGAACTTAGTCATCATACATCATGAATTTTTGTATAAAGATGATGTACTAAGGAATTTGACAAGTGATGAGGCTATTATGGTTAGGAAAAAGGAATGGACAGCTATGACAAACCTTGAGGAGAAGATTATGAAAAATAATTCCTTTTACATTAGTCCATAAAATGAAATTACAAATCCTTTGGATAGAGAATTTTCTATGATAAGGGACTATCAGTTTGGTAAATTTAAAGCAAACGTAAAAGAGGTTGTGAATAGAGCCCAAGTCCTCTTAGAGCAACAATGACAACAACAAGCTATGGATATCCCAAAACAACTTGAAGATGTTTAGGAGGTTAGGGAAGAACAGGTGGCAGAACATGTGCTAGGAAATGAGGAAATTGAGAAGAAATTTCCCCCTCATATTGAGGAGACTCATAGTTTAGATGTCCCTCCTAATAGGATTTTCCAATGGCATTATGATAGAGAAAATGATGATGATCCCAAAATTAGAGAGTGCAAGGATTTTTTGGCTGATGATAAATTTGTGTGGACCAAAGAGTTTTAGGAGTTTATGAGTCAACAGTGGAGTAAGAAAATGAAAGAGAGACTAGAAGCAGCTCAAGTCAATGTTGAACCTTCTCATCAAGAGGAAGGTAAGAAAGCAGAGGAAGAGAATATTAAGGCTGAAATTGCAGCCATTACTCCCATTGAAGCTCAAAGAATTGTTAAAGATAGTGGAATCATGTTACTACCAATATGTACTATCACAACTTCCATAGCATATGATGCAATTAGAAGAGATCCTTAGGCTTTGATATCTGAAGATCAGTTTGAAAATAAAGTATTTGGTTCTGAATGCAATCCAAAGTTGCATACCCTTGCAATTTTGTCTATGGCACCTAATACTAGCAAACATGAGGTTGCTAGGCCTATTGAAGAGGTCATCTGTTCACTAGTGGCCAAAAGAGCTACCGACATAACTCCAATCCAGGTAGTTGAATTAACTACACATGTTGCAATGCTTAGTGTGGACACTGCACATATCTCTCAAAAGAAATATGAATCATTGGTCAAGGAATATAATAAGGCTTTGAATGAATTGATTTAGATGAGAGCTACCATTCAAGCTACCCAAAAGATAGTGACTTGGCCTTCTTCCTCTTCTTCATTTGATATTTCTACACAAGATAGGGAAACTTTGGCCCTCATAATTGATGATCTAAGAGGAAAGTTAACTGTTGAAGAAGAAAATGTCAAGCAAGCCAAATTAGAGACAGTGAGAGTGGCCAATGAATATTTTAGGGATGTGCTTAAGTATAGGTTGACCTAGTTGGTCCATCCTAGGACTAATGATGTATGGGCCACGTATAAAAACATTCATGAAGAAAATGAAAAATATTTGCTAGTATAGGAGGCCTTTAGGAATGAGTGGAATAATTGGATTGCTAGGGAAAGTGCTTTGAAAGAAATGATGCCTAAAATAAAGGAGGATCTCGAGGCACCCGCAAAAATTCTTGACATATTGAAGACTATTGACTCAATAAATGAGGTAACTACTTTCCATGGAAATATGGGGATACAGCTCCAAAGAAAGTTGAAAATATTCAAGGAAATGGAGGATCGTGGTATGCATCAAATATTGAATTCAAAAGGTGAATTGCATCCGTTTGACACCTGGAAGGAAGATTTGGGAGGATTTCTTGAAGCTCCTATGATGCATTTGTCTGTCATCGATTATATCTTGTTCAATTCAAATATTGATATGGTGGTGGAGATTGAAATAAAGATGGATATATTTGTTAGGGAAGCCAATATTTTAATTGATGCAAGGTACTCCCAGTATACTACTAAGGTGTAGGATTTATTGAATGTTAAATGGCCCATTGAGGAAGAGTACAATATTTGGTTGGAGAGATATACATAATGAATAAGAAGAATAATGGATAGGAGGAGAATAATACATAGCTTGAAAATAATACAGATTAGGCCTTTGATATAACATGGTAAAATATTATTCTCTCCTTAAAACTCAAATTATTAGAACGTGGTGCTAATGTGGATTAACACATTTTGATCTCTTTTCTATTTTATGTGTCTTGCTTCGTAAGTTTTATTGTTTTTATTTTCTTACAGTTGGCATTTTGAGCACATGGAGAATATCTAGTAACTGTTGCAACAAACTAATGATGTCTTTTAAGGTGGGACCTATTTTCCATGAAGAGTTAAGGACAATTATGCCTCATGTTTATTTGCTCCACCTAAAGACTCAAGTGTAACTAAGAAGGGAATATTGCTGCAAGCGGTCCTATGGGATCGTGACATGTGTGTTATCTGGTCTGAGGCTTTTTTTGCTCCTTCATCTCTATAAGAAGGAATTTAAGACCAGAAGCACAGGGAGTTAGAAACTTTTGAGTTAATACTGGTAGTGTTATCAAGACAAATATGAAGCAAGTTTTAGAGTCTTTTTTTAAAGTTTATTTTGGACTTCATACTTATGCATGTAAGACTGATAATGGTATAGAATTTTATAATATAGATTAATATATCAATTTCAAGGTTATTCTCTCTCCTTCTATGTATGTTATGAGTTATGATTGGAAGTGATCAAGGATTTGTTTCACTTGTCTATGTCATTATCTGATGGATGTTTAGTTTCATGTTTGCCAATCGATTCAATGAATTGATGTAAATGCTTATATGAAAGTGATAAATTATAATTACTATGTGCTAGGATATTTGTAAGAAGTGATAATCTTGAAAGTCATAGAGGAATGTTGTAATGCAAGATTTCTTATTATTATATGTGTTAGTATTTGAATTGTTATCAGGTTATATCAAAGGTTATTGACTTTGTGCTTTGGATAAAGACACTAGTTCATGCAGGATATTAGTGCTACATTTATAGTGTTGATTCATTAACTACTCAATATTTTTACCATAAAATTTCAAGAGGAACGCTATTGTTATTTTTTCTTTTAGGTGTCTTCTCTGTCATATTCAACTCATATATCATTAACATAATAAGCTTCCAACTTATTTAATGTTATTATTACGTGGTATCATGAGAGATATATGTTATTAACACTGTATTTTGATTGTATGTATGAAAGGTCTTTAGGTATAAATTGTGGGATCACCCTCCCGGGTTTCATAGATCCCAAAGAGTAGGAATAGAAGTTTAGCATCTTATATTCCCTCGTTGTCCAATCCCTTTAGTATTACTAATGATTGGAAGTGGAAAAATCCATAGGTATGTCTAGAGTTATAAAAAATTAAATGTTTCTTCCATTTTTTAGGCAATGGAACTTCCTATTCTAAAATTATATTTTTATTGTTCTAAAATTATATTTTCTCTTATCAATTCTTGGACATCTATTTACATGAGAATTTCAACATCTCGCCTTTTAGCATCAACCTGTTCTTGGTGAAACCTACATTCACCTTCAAATCTTATGGATTTCTTAGACTAATGGTATGCTTCCTTATACTTCCCTATTGCATCTGTAACAGATTCTTCTCCTTGCCTCACCCAATACTCAATCCATTCTTCAATATTTACATTCATTTTATGGTGAAATTACATCCACCTATTATTGTGACATTAAACTAGATTTTTAGAAAATTCAATTTGTGCTTGACCAGATAGGGTTAATAACTTTATAAAATTTTCCAAGCCAACAACCCATTCTTTCAACTATCTCTTCTTATTTTTATTAATATGAACTCTAGAAACTATTGCATCTAAATTCATCTTTATTTCTTCTAGCTCTTGTGTCTAGGATGAGTGTCCAAGATTGATACTTGTTACCTTATACTCCTTGGGTGTTATCTCATGTCTATCTTTACCAGACATTGGAGTAGCTATGTGATTTTTTTTCCTCCATTTGTATTATTTTGTATGACATGTTTCACTTTAGCTCTATACCTAGGCTTAGGAGTATCTACTTGTATAAAATGGTTTGGATCCAGAGGCACTATTTCTACTTCCATTAGAGAAGCCAATTCCTTGATCAACCAATCAGGTTCATCATCATCGCACTCTACCTCTATAGCATTCCTTTCTTTCTAGTTTCCAGTTGATTTAGGAACTTCTTCTCTTACTTCTTCAACTTTATTTGTTGTGTCCTTTGAAATAGGAAACTCTTCAACAATTTATGGAATAGATTATGGATTACTAGGTTTTGACACTATCTCTTATGTTTGGAGAATTATATTTTCCTGTCTAGCTATATGTTCAACATCAGCTCCTAGGACGTCACTTTCCTTATATCTTGTCACATCAGGATCTTCTTCAATTTCAACTTTATCATTTGAAACTTGTGTAGTTTCTTCATTTTCAACTTCAACTTGGCCCTCTAATTTTTCAAAGACCTATGGTTGTTTATTATCATTTGGATCATTCCCAAGTGAATATTGGGAATTGAAGGTATCTACAATAATTGTTTCATCAATAGGATCCTTCCCTACAGTATCCCCTATTTCCATCTCAAGAACGTCAGGGTTCCTGGTTTCTAAAATAAGTGTTACTTGTATGATTATTCTTCTTCAATATTTATAGGAGGGGACCCTATGTCTAGAATTTCTTCTACCATTGGTTGTACCATGGGTATATCCTTAGACTTATTTTCTATGAACTTCTCCCACATGGCACCCCATTTATCCATCTGTTCTTTAATTCTAGCTTCATCTGCCTCAGAAATTTCATCCAAATCCATAGGAGTTCCAACTAGTGCTTGTTTCATACTAGCCATATTAATAGAAGGGGGAGAAGTAAACAATGTTGTAGCTCTTTGAAATGCAGGCCTTGTTTGTGCACCAATATTTTTTGTTGCACCTGCTTCTTAATCAATAATAGGTTTAGTCCTTGGTTTTGCTATAGAGGAAGATGCACCTTTAGGTTTTACTTAAATTGGTTTAACTTTACTTGACTCAACATATTTTTTCTTATTAACTGGCTTTAGTAAAACTCCTTGGCTTGAAACCTCAAGGGTTTTCTCTTCAATTGTTATACCTGCAACTATCTTACTAGTCTTCCCCTTCTTCTTAGTAGGTTCCCCACTCTCAAATGTAGTTTAATTTCTTTGTTTCCTTCTTTTATCTTGCAATTATGTGTGTTCAATTCCTTTTTCAATTAAAACTTTAAGAAAATAATTTATCTAGTGTTGAGTATTTAATATAACTGGTGTAGAGAATTCTTTAATTGATGTCATTTCTTCACCCTCGTAGTATGGGTCTATGATACATTCATCATACACCCTATCTTCATTGTAAGATTTACTTAAGACTTCACCATCATCCTTTTCCAACTGATCTAGAATATAATGAAGCATAAGCACCTAAGTAGATTCTAGTAACAATCTTTGATATTTCTTTTCCTTACTATGTGTTGGACATGAGCATAATAACCAGCTATGTTCTTCGCAATATTCCCTTTAGGATAGTAATATATCCTCTGGTGAGAGAAATATTCAAAATTATATGTTTTTAATTCTTCTTCACACATGTCAGCTGCCCTTATTGCACTACATTTATAATTCCCCATCACAATAAGAAATTTGAAGGAAGCCTTCTTACGAGCATCGATATAAAGAGCTTGAGATAGTTTTAACTTTCTCACCAATTCTAATAACACAATTTTTTCTATAGGATACCTTGCCAACATGAATGGATTTCCATCAAACCCTTCCACTCTATTGTATGAGTAAGTGGGGAACTAAATGTACCAACCTCCCATCGGTTGAATAACACTTTGTGCTTCCAAGCACAATTATTTGGCTTTGTAACCTTCCATATTTCTAACCATCTTCATGGAAAACACGTCATTAACTTTTTTGTAATGCTCTTTGTATCCATGGAAAGTGATTTGGGGTAAATGAGAATATATTAAGTTGTTTCCTACTTCTTTTCCCAAAGTTACAATATTTTTCAACCCTTGTTTACTTGCCCTGATTGAGCAAGAATAAATCCCATATGAAGACATATAAAAACATCTGGTTTTGGGAAATTCCTTTATCTATTAGTCCAACCTGTCACTAATAAATTTTCCCCAATTCATTTGCATGGGACTTTCCATCAATCTAGATAGTATCACAAACATCCATGGTTCGAATTACTAGCATCTCACAACCCAACTATCTTGCTGAACATAGTTATAACATCTTGATCATCTTGGTTGAACATAGAACTTAAAATTACTCTGGTCTACTTTGTAATCTACTATTGACACAATTGGGTACTCATAATCTCTCTATTGCACTCCTTGATGCTCTGATAAGTTTTGGAATTTAAACTCATATTTTAATGTTGTACATCTAAGTGAATATAGGAAGCCCAAATGTGTAATTAATTCCTTTCTTAGAGAGATCTCTATAAATTCTTGCCTCCTCATTAATTATTTTGTTTGTGTCATGATGATTTATACATCTCATGACCAATTCAGGGGCCTCCATTGCTGGAAAAAATCCTCCTGGTAAAATTAACCCATTTTCTATAACATTTTTGGTACACTGAGAAGAATTTTCTTGCCATATCTGAGTGTGAATTTCAACATCAAAAGACCACCCCATATGAGTACCCATAACTACTATGCTAATAGGTATGGCTTGTGAACTACAACATTTAATTTCATCTTCTATCTTTGCTTCAGAAGTACTCATTTCTACTGGTGTGTTCTACATTTTCAAATGTGTGTCTTGTGTGCAAGTTAGGGTTAAATTTAACCAAATTTTCTTAAAAATTTATAAAAAAATTCAATTCACCTTTTGGTCAAATTCAAATTAAAAAAATAAGCATTCAATTTTCAAAGGGAAATACCATTTTTGAGATTTTTCGTGCATGAAAATGATTAAATTTTTTTTGTTTATTCGAAACATACCTGGTTCTGGTTGATGATGACAATCTCTTTAGAATAAAGCCTCAAAACCCTTGGTTGTTGTGTTCTTGTTTTCTCAAAATTTACCTTTCCTTGCATGACAGTATTATTTCATTCGTTCAATTTCCTTTGCAAATTTCCAACATGATGTGAAGTGGAGTGTTATAAAGCAATTGCATGCTTGAGGTGATGCCAAGTACATGAGTAGTTCACCACCTTTATTAATTACCTATTATAATTCATTAATTAACTTGAATAAAGGTGTAATAATTACAAATTATGGTTCAAATTTTGAACACCTAGGTTTCTACATGGGCTCACTACAAGAGGAGAAAGACATCATTAAGATCTTACATGGCACTCTAGTGTCACTTTGATTTTTTTGCGAGGAAAAATCCTTTAAGATACACGATCAATTGTAATCACTAGGATTAAAACTTTCGTTACCCAATTTTGAAAAGAATACCAGGGACCAGGGCACATACCTCCAAGCTTTAAAGAAAACTAGAAAAAAGAAGAGACTAGGAACCAAGTTCAAGAGAGATTAAAACATTTCATAATAGAACCTCCAATTTTTGAGTTCCAACTGAAGACAATGAAACAACAACAATAAAAATATGATAAAAAAGGTACCACCAGGGTTAAAATTTTTTGGATGACAACTTATCAGGGGAGACTAAGACCAACTAAAGATACTAAATAAAATATTTTTGAAATTGGGGAATCTCTTACACTTCCAGGGTCTTGCACCTAAAGGAGAGAGGTATCCAAAAACCTTGATGGCTCACTCAAGAATATGCCATTGCGATTCCAATACAAATATGATTGAAATATATGTAAAGGGAATGTCCTAGATGCAAAGAAATAATAAAAGATATTGATTATTAATGCAAAACTAAGAAAATGCACTTTGTTTAAAAACACGTTATGATATGCAAAATGACCTAAATATGCAAACAAAATATAACAAAAATTAATGAAATTAAAGAGGTGCACCTAGAAACTAGAAAGTGATGGAGAGGAGCTCTATAATCCTACATAAATCATTATTGAAGCCAACTGGGACTCATATGCCAAGCTGGGCAACTTAGTCTTATTTCGAGGAAATTCTGCCAGAATGGGTTTCAGAAAAAAGGGTACTCAAAATTGAAAAAACCACTTTTCAGGCCTAGAAATGGGACTAATACACCATTAATAGTGAGTTAGTCCACTTATAGATTTTAGGAAATTCAAAAGTGAAATCTATGGCTCCTGGTCTACACTTTAGCTCTTGATAGGTTTCTGGATCCAAAACTGTAGAATTTGACCTATAGTTGTTCTCCAATCTTCTTTTAGGGATTTGAGTACTTTGAATGACTTTGATAAATTGTTGAAAACCTTTCACACCTTTCTCTTTGACAAATATACACACAAGACCTACAAAACACGTGCAAAGAGGGGAAAAAGTGTTAAGAGTTGGTGAATAGGTGTTTTCCTTGGTCAAACCCCAGTTTGGTAATTAAACCCTTGAAAATGAAATGAAATGAAAAGAGAATGATGAATGAACAAAATAGAATGCTACAACTCACCAAACCCTTAAAGTAGAAATCTAAAGACATGCACTTGTAGAAGATCCAATGAATGTATGCTTGAAAATACCTAAAATGCTAAAGTGAATGCTTGATAATTGATGGAATGCTTGAGTGAATGAGTGAATTGATTGATGAATTGGGGTAAAATGAGAGGGAAAACCATATATTTATACTTGATTATGTGAAATTTCCCAAAAATACCACATCACAGGTTGACCTTAGGTCTTAAAAAATGATTTTCCACCATAATTTTGAAATAATTTTGTTTTTTGAGGCAAGTGGGACTCATTTTCCCCTAGTGGTGAATGGGTCCCACTTAGGCATTTTAAGTGGGTGTTAGAAATTATGATGTATTAAATGATGTTTAAAGGGATTATTCTCAAGAATACACTTAAGTAAGGCCTATAAGTGTATAATGGGACCAATTAAGCATAAGAAAGGGTCAAATTATTGATGAAAAGCCTAAAAAAGTGTGAAAGTTTGTTACAACACTTTGAAATAAGGCTTGGTAAGTGACAAAAATAATTTATTTATGTGAATTATAGTTAAAAGGTCCTAGAAAAGTGTGAAAGTGGGTTACAACACCTCACAACACTTTTACAAGGCATCATAAATTTCTTATTAATTCACAAGATTCCAAGTGCTAATGTGAATGTGTTGATCACATGAAAACATTAAATAAAGGTGTAATATCCCAAAATTGCACCTAGGGAAAATTCCATATTTTGACATTTATGGCACCTTGAGATATTAATGACAAAATCCCATGGGTCAAAATTTCACGATTTTGACTCTGGATGTGGACAAGTGTCTGAGCAACAAAAGCCTGGTGACTTGTTTTTTGAGAATACATGCTTTGGAAGAATGCGCAGTGTGCTAGCATCCTGTCTATTTCTTGAGTTCAAGACATGGAATCTAGAAAGTTAACCACTAAGACATGTGACTTGATGGTTACACTCTTAAAGTAAGAGCTCTTTGTCACCCTTGCAAGCACCAAAACCTCTTTTTGCCTCTCATTTGAAGGATGGAAGACCTCACACTAGCTCTCTCTATTTTTGCTACAACTTTGAGAGTCCTCCTGTGATAGCAGTGCACTCATAGGTGAGGCCATGCCAGACTCAAGTCCCCCCAATAGTAGTAGTAGCATCTCTTAAGCAAGCACTCTGTGGTGCATTTGTGTGCTCTGGAGAGGGCCTTGGCTCGTGGGTAACACTCTCTATCTTTCTCTCTCACTTTCCTTTTACACACATTTATGTACTCTATCATGGTGTGGGTTCTACTTCTGAGTGAGTATTTCTTTCACCACATGCTTATCATGGTCTGGGTTCTACTCCTAAGTGAGTATTGCTTTCACCACATGCTTTGTTTATCTCCTTATCATTCCTTTCCAACTTGGCTTTCCATGGAGGTGGGAACACCAAAATGGGGTCTAACTGAGGCAAGCCCCTATACAACCACCCAACAAATTTCTCCTTGATCTTCTATGTGTAGGTCATGAAAAGGAGCTTGGAGTGAAGATTTGAACACCCAGGAAAAAGGTAAGATTTCCCCCAATCATCTTGGCACTTACTTCAGTGTTTTATTTTCTGATTAGTTGAACAATCTCACTTAGACCACCCCTAAGTTTGTAAGTCAGATCTTTTTTCTGTCTATTGAGATCTTGAGTTCTCTATTGCTTAGGGTGCTAGCATGTCTTTTAGATGACAACAAGCCACACTAGTGTCCTATAATTGTGTTGAAGTATTTTGGCTGAGAGCTCCCTTTTCTAGGACATGAATCCTTTGGTCTAGCTCTCTTAGGATCTCTAATAATTTTTCCCAAAGCATAATTGAGTCTTAGTTCTTTATCTTTTTTTTCAATTTGTTATTTTGAGGTGTATAAGGGAAATTCATTCCCTAGTGATCTCTCAAGAAAGGAGAGACCTGTGTGTAATGAATCCCTCTTATATCACATTTTGGTTAACCCGATGTGAAAATAAAAACTTTCTTCATGATGGTGTACACTCATGATAGTGTCTTTTTTGAGGAAGATTTTGATATGCTGGAGGATGCTCTAGATGATTTCTTAGAATCACTTTCCCCTATCCACAAATCTTTTGAACGAGTCTCCTCTCAATAGGCTGAGGGATATGTAAACATGGTGGTGATCTCAATGGCTCCTTTGAGCCCTAAGAAACCCATTGTCTATCTACATAATTCCCTGTCATAACAACTCATCAGAATTATACTCAAAATTCATGAAAGCTACAGACTCTACATCTTATAATGTTGTTGGGCACACATACCCTACAAGGAGTAATAAACAAAACTTGAATCAACAACCTTTTGTTCCTAATTCCCAAGCTTATGTCCCTACTTATTTACTACCTTCTCAACCAAGCCTCCCTCTAGCACCTAAGCCTACGATCAAAGTACCAAGCGATTACGATCTTGTCATGCAGCTTCGTGTTACTTTGGGAAAGATATTGGTTTGGGATTTGCTTCAAACCACTTCAGTTTATCAGGAGATACTACAATAAGCTTTACAAAAAGATTCTCTTTCCTACCTCCACTAGGCCCACGGATGTTAATGCAGATTCACTGAATATTGCATTCCACCCGCAAGAACTCCCACCTCCAGATGTGAAAAAACAAGCAGAGCCTTTGATGATTATATTCAATGTTAACAACATTGGTATTAGGAAAACCCTCATTGACACTAGTTTGGCTCTCATTGTTTGCGGTATGGATCTACTACCTAAAATTAAAATTGATTCATCTTCTTTAGCAGCTTCCTCCTTGTACATTCGTGGATTCGATACCGTTGGCTGCCAAGCTCTTGGTACGATAATACTACCTTTACAGCTAGGCCTCATTACCATACCCACGTTGGTCTATGTGATCCCCAACCCCTTACCATATAATCTCCTCTTAGGGAGAACTTGGATCTATGCAATGGGTATGGTGACTTCTACTTTACACCATTCCTTGAAATTAGT
>VDFB02058242.1:327632091-327890280 GCA_007258455.2 Sequoia sempervirens
AAACACGATGTTGTTTACCATATATAAAAATGTTCACAAAATTCAAATTCAAGGTTACAATCATCAAGCCCTTCAACTAGGTTTTTAAACCTTTTTCTCCAATATGGCCAAGCCTATGATGCCAGAGCATAGTCTTTTCTACTGGAAGTTTAACTTCCATAGAGTTTACCCTATCAGGAACTTTTACCTTCTTTTCTCCATGAGTAGCTTTCAGTTACTTTATAGAGACACTATTGCATTGCACAACATGTGCATCCATCTTATACAAGGTACCAATACGAGCACCCCTTGCTAGCACCATAAATCCTCTAGTCACTTTGTAGCCATTTCTAGAGAATGTGACTTGCACTCCAATATCATTCAGTTTATTAACAGAAAGTAAATTTTGAGCCGGACCTGGTATATGCATTACATCATTGATTCCTTTCACTCTTCCATCAGGGAATTGGATTTTGACTCTTCCACGGCCAACTATTTCCAAAGATGAATCACTTTCCAAATACACCTTTCCACCATTGTAATTTTCATACTTCATGAACCAGTCTCTATGAGATGTCATGTGGAAAGATGCTCCAGAATCAATCAGCCATACATCATCTGATGTCTGCGTAGCCAAGGCTGCAATGAAAGCATCTGCATCACTCTAAGAAGAATCATTATCAGAATAATTATTCTTCTTCTTCTTTTTCTCCTCTTTTCAATCCTTTCGGACATGACTAGGTTTCCCACAATTCTAGCACTTCACCTTGGACTTCTTGTCCTTCTTGCCCTTTTCTTTCAATCTACCTCTAATGGCAAGAGCCTCCTTCACCATCTCAGAAGATTTCCTTCTCATTTATTCTGATAACAAAGAAGAAACAACATCTTCCATCTTAAAAGTGGATGTTGTACTCCCAATAGTCATCACCAGGTGATCCCAAGAATCTAGAAAAGAACATAATAACAACATACAACGATTTTCTTCATCAATCCTCACACGCACAGATGCTAACTGATCAATTAGCATGTTGAAAGTGTTCAAATGATCAACAACAAATCCTCCCTCCTGCATTCCCAAAATGTATAGCTTCTTCCTCAAGAACAATTTATTCACCAAAGACTTGCCCTGATAAATAGCTGCCAGTCTTTTCCACAAGGAAGATGCAATCTTTTATTTATGAACATTCAGAAGAATAGAGTTTGCTAAACAGAGCCTTATTAGCCCCTTTGATTTTCTATCTACAAGGTCCCAATCCTCTTGCTTCATGCCTGTAGGCTTCGCTCCAGATACAAAAATCCAAAGATCACAATCAACCAATAGATCTTCCATTTTAAGTTTACACAACTCAAAGTTACTACCATTGAATTTCTTAATTTAAATATTTCTTAACCTATAATTCAGATTACCAAACTTCTACAAGACTCCCACTAAAATAGAATTGACACAATAAACCCAACGTACCCACAAGGATAACACAACTGGCTAGGCTCTGATACCACTTGTAAGGAAAGCTTAGGTGCGGAACAAACTCTCCTAATGTCAAAACCTTAGGGAAGAATGCAAATGTGACTTTAAATTTTCAATTACAGTCCAATTAAGATACACTTGAAAGAAATAATAGAAACAGAGAAATGAAAATACACAAATGAACACCAAATTTACGTGGGAAAACCCTTATGGGAGAAAAACCCACCACACCAAGAAAAACCCCTTTGTATTATAGTAAAAAAATTACATACAGAGTACAAGCTTCACTCTCTAATGTCAATTTATAGCAGCATAATATTCACTGATCAAACTTACACAGAAATGCTCTCAGAAAACATCCACAGAATTCACTTAGAACAATTTGTATTCAAACAAGCAACACTTCATTATCTCACACTATTACTCATCCAATTGTACATCAAATGGTTCATCATCTTCGATTATAGAGTATATCCATGTCGACCACGGTCTGTTGATCTTCCTCACAAGAATGGCTGCAACAGTCCAACTGCTAGCAGTTCCCATTTTGCTTCTTTGATTGGTCAAAGAAAAACCATGTAGGACAGTCATTCGGTCAAGATGTTCAAACTATGTTGCATGTCAGTGAGACACTGGGTCGTGTCTCCCCGATGCCACAAGACCAATTACACATCCATCGCTATAGGCAAGAGTCACTGCTATCGGCAGGAGATCAAAACAAGTTCAAAAGTCACATCGACATCAACACTCCCATTGGCGAGACTTACTCTATCGATAATATCAGCAAGACCTTTCACTGATATCCTCAGCAGACCCATCGCCCAGACAATCGCTAGTTGATATGAGTCATAACGAGTCCTCAAGTCATATCGATATGAACATCCTTTGACAAGACTTAGGCTATCACTAAGAGTCACCCTGCAAGTTCCAAGTCACGCTGAGTCCATCCTTCACTAGGAGTCATACCAACAAAAGACCATACCATCAGCAACCCAATCATCCATCTCCAAGAGTCTCCAAGGTCACACCTCTTGTTGAAACCACTTGTCACCTAGAGTCTCCCCAACATTCGATAAGAATAACCTGTCAGCTAGACCAACCCACTCGGAAGAGGGTTACATCGAACACAACAAGTCATACCGATAACATCCCTCACCAAGAGTCTCTCCGACCAAACACCATCGGCTAGAGTCACTATAAACAAGATAGTTCCATTGGCAAGACATATCCCGACGCTAAGACTCATTCCGTCTATCCAAGTTACGCCAAAGGCTCAGGTTATGCCGATCGCTGAGAGATTCCAAAAGTCACACCGACAAGTTGATAGATTAAGATCAGAGGTAGATCATCCAGACATCTCAGTAGTCACAAGGACCATGCTTACTCATAGGTTTCATCCTGTGAGATTAAGGCACACAATTCCAACACCCAAGAGCTAGAAAATCAAACTTCCCCTTGGCCATTTGCTAAGTGGGGGTTGGATATTATTGCAAATATATCACCGCCCGATTCCAAGAGACATTCCTTTATAATTACCACTATGAATTACTTCATGAAGTCGGTTGACGCTATCCCACTCTGATCCATAAGCACAAAGGCTATCTGTAGTTTCCTTATGAATAACATCATTTCTCAATTTGGATTGCCTACAACACTTGTTTCTGACAATGGGATGCCATTCAAAAACAAGGAAGTGAAACAGTTCTTTGAGAAAATCCACATCCAACATAGTTTTTCCACACCATACTATCTGTAATCTAATGGTCAAGCAGAAGCATCTAATAAAACCCTTGAACTTATTCTCCATAAAATAGTTTAAAAACATGGAAAATATTGGCATATTACAACTAATTTATGCTTTATGGGCCTATCGCACGAGTGTTTGTACGACTATGGGAACAACGCCCTATAACAAGTTGTGTATGGCACCAAAGCTATCATGCCTTTGGAGTTGGATATTTCATCTCTATGGGTTTCCCTTAAAGGGCTAATTGATAATGAGACCTATCAAGTTAACCATTTGCATCAGTTGGAGATGCTCGATGAACACCATTTACAAGCCCTCGAACATCTTAAAGATTATCAACAGTGGTTATCTAGACACTACAATCAAAGTGTGCTTCCTAGAACCTTTAAAATAGGAGATTTAGTCCTCTGTGAAAACTAGAGAAATGTAAATGCACTACCCGACCTGAGAGGAAAATTTAGCCCTAACTGGTTACACCCTTACATTGCGATTTATGTATATGGTTCAGGTGCCTATGGACTATCGTCTATGGATGGAATGCCTCTAAAGGAACCTATCAATGCAATGTATCTTCATCATTACTATGCATAGTGTCCTATGTGTCACCTATGTGTTTCTCTCTCTATGAGCAAAGTAGTAGTACTACATATGCTGACATTTTTCATTAACACATTATGAGATTTTTTGTGTTATAAATGACCATGTGCATGTGTATGTGTGTGTGCATTAGATCATCATTGTATTTAATTAGCATACAATCATATGTGTCTATTAAATCATTATTATCATCTAATGTAAGCATACATCCACATGAGAATATAACATTCACAACATAAACATATGTGAAGAAATAAAGAACATACACATCCAAGTAAACAACACCATGAAATCAGAATTGATGTATCAATATATATATATATATATGCAATGTATGTATCCAATGTCATGTACATGTATCAAGCCACAGCTAAAAAAAATGAGTGGTTGTTGAATATATGTCTATACAATTTAAAATATCTACAAGTATATATAAATGTATATGTATCTCACCACAAAAATAATATGCACAAAACTAATGATGATCACTGCAGCGTGTGGCTCTGAGAGCCCTCTGGCTCTAGAAGATTCTCTAGAGGTCGCAAGAGAGGCTAGATGCTGGTCATGGAGTGTGATCAATGTGAATGTGATGCAGACATGGCCGCCTACATCCCTCTAATCTCCTCCTGAAAAGAGGACATCATCAGCTCTGCTTGCCACAACTAGTCACATAGTCATTGAACATCTACCAAGATCATAGTCATTGGTTGCCCACCAAGGTCATCAAGATGGATCTAGAGGGAATCACATGCCTAATCAATTGCATCAACCCTCCTCACTATCATAGCTCGCTCAACGAGTGCCATCCAATTCTCCCCTAATAGTTGGTCGCGCTACCTCAGATAGTTGACAACTCCATAATGAGCTAGACTATCTCTATGCCCCACTCCTCATATAGTGTCTATAGGCATGCAATCGACTCAAACTTGGGGGCATGACATCCCATAGAAATTGGTTGATATGCCTCGAGGAATAATCCCTAAATCTACATTGTAGGGGAAACCTCTAAAATACACTAAGCTATGAGCCCAGTCCATCCCTGTGCATCCTCTGCAACCACAGAGAAAAAAAATAGGTATCAATATCATGTGGCATGTATGGATACATATATCATAAGATTGAAAGTACAAAACATAAAAAATCAATCATGTATACCTGGGTCCCCTAGCTGCCATGTCGGGTAAGGGTGGGGATCAGTGCTAGAACTTGTGCCATTGGTCTTAGTGACCTCTTCTGGTGATGCTAGTGCCATAGTTGTAGTAGAAGATGGTGGTGCTAAATAGACAGGGGTAGCTAGTGGAGGATCCGAGCTCGTCTACCACCTTCACCTTGATAATGCTGCCTCCTCCCCTCTTGGGATGCCTCCTCCTCCCCAGCACATTGCTGACCTCTCCTCCTATCCTGCAGAAATAGAGTTGGTAAGTCCCTCTGTGGACCAGGGTCCCCTCTCGGAGCACCCTCGGCAAACACAGGAGTAGTACAATACCATTCCCACCACTGCGTGAAGTTCACTACCACCCCAACATTTTCCATAGCTGATATGGGAGACAGATCATGGCTAGGCTCATCATCATCAGAGGGTATGATATCTAAAATAGTGGGGTGAGGGAAATCCCCAACCCTCACCGCACTCCTATGGGCCCTAGTATAGGTGGGAACATCTATTGGTATAGTCTGAGGCTGGACATGCTACCACATAATCTGAATCCAATAGTAGGGTACAATGAAAAAATCCCCATGCGTAATAAAAAAATATTGTTTCAGGTTCCTTAGGTACCTATCATCATCTATCCACCTAAAAAATTGATGGGGTCTCCATCAGACCCCATCTGCCATGAGGGTATCAAACTACAACCACCAAAATTATAGGCCTTTAAACCTCGATTGGCCCATCATGTTGTACCAGTGGGCCATGGGGACACGATATAGTGATTGCTGGGGAAAATTGACTAGCCGAGTGCACATGATATGGGAAAAGGCCCACACTTGCAAAAGTGTGCACGTCGTGAGGCTGTGGTATGCATAGTGGACGTACCAGCCTAGCTCCTAGTAGATATGTGCAAGCATGCTAGACCCCTAGGTGAAGGTGGTCCTATGCTCCTCCATCTCTCTAATAGTATGGATGAGGCCCCCATGCATGTGTGAGCCTCGCCTATCAATCATGATCCGAAAGGCAATGGTCACGACCATAACCTAGCGGATCAACAATGTTGTAGTCTTCATGTGGTCATACCAATGTGTATAGATATGACCCGTGCCGTCACCACCATCCATCCTCCATGTGTAGTAGAGGATGCTTTGTGATCGATCCTATGTTGATCCTATGTCATTGAGGGCCACTTGCTGCCTATAGATGGGTAGCCTGAGGATCCAAATCCTCAAGAGTAATAGTCATCTCTCCACATGGTAGTTGGAATGATGACGTAGTGGTGTCCCATCACTCCATGAGGGCCATCAACATCTTCTCATGATATCTCATCTCTGGCATGGTGAACAAATGCTAGAGATTGAACTACTCTAAGAGTGTGACCTCTTCCTTGGATAAGCGACCCCTTTGCTAGTGAACAAGCTAGAATGCTTTCTCTCCAGGATGCTCTCGAATCTCTAGATACTCCTACTAGAGGTAACAATTTTTTTTTATCAAAACTTCAACATTTCACAACAAAATAGGAAAATACAATTAAGACTTATGCGCATCGCGTAGATGTCTGTGCACCACCCATACATCCACTAACCGCCATAATCACCTCAGAGATGATAGTGCTTCTTTGAGATGAAAGAATGCATAGGAGACTACAACGCTTATCAAGGATGACAATGCAGGTTTTCGATGCAGGCATGAAAAAGAGACACCTGCGCACCTCATTGGCAAAAAAAATACTAAAAAATGCATAAAAATCACACAAAATGAGAGTTTGTGGCCTATTTGGTCCACCTTGTGACCCTCGGTGATGTCCCAACATAGCTGCTCCAACCTCAACTCCTTGTACTCTCTCCTACTAGGAATTTTTTTGACTTTTCTCTCACAAAATTCAACAATATACTCATGATGAATAGTGAAAATGCCCTTCTAGGGCCCCACCTAGGTATATCTAGGCCCCTAGGGCCCCTTTTTCCTGGGACTTGTGACTTCCCAGTTTCTCTTGAATTTTCCCTGCTAATCTAGGGGAAAACTTAGGAGGGGGCATAAGGTCATCTCTTGATCATATTTTTCTTCAAAATTGATGACTTTTTTTTTCTTGATCATTCCTCTCTTTGTGGTAGCTTTCTTCTAATATTTTGAAGCTGACCTAAAAAATTGAACTTTCGAGGTTAGAACCTTCAGCAGTTTTTGGCGACCACTCAGATGTTGTATGTCAAGCTTAGATGCTAGGGGCACCTTTAGTTCTGGTTAGCTAGGCTATAGTAGCCACTATGGTCTCTCTCTATTGGCACACAAATTTGTAAATTTCAAGAATTTGGATAAAATATTTATTTTCTACTTTAGTGAGGTTGATTTTTTTCAAAATCAAGCCCACTAAAGTGGGGGAAAAATGTAATATCATAGAATTGCGCCTAGGGGAAATTCCATATTTTGACATTTATGCCTAGAATTTATGGCACCTTGAGATATTAATGAAAAAATACCATTGGTTGAAATTTTATTATTCTAACTCCATGTGGACAAGTGGCTGAACAATAGAAGCTTGGTGATGCATTTTCTAAGAATATAGGCTTTGTACGAATGCATAGTGCGTAGATGTCTATGTAGTGTGCTAGTGTCCTGTCTATTTCTAGAGTTCAAAACACAAAATATGGAAATTTAACCCTTGAGACACATGTCCTAATGGTTATACTCCAAAATTAATGGCTCTTTTCCTCCCTTGCAAGCACAATAACCTCTCTTTTCCTCTCATTTGAAGGTTGGAAGACTTATATTATTAGGGGTAAATGCTTTTGACTGGAGCTATGAACCGGGTACAAGGAACCACAAGAAACAAGCAAACCTGCGAGCACAATGGCCCAACAAAGGCACAAGGCCTTGCGAGCACCTTGGCCTAATGAGGATTTGAACCCTGGTGGCCATCACTACAGCCAAGTGACTTGACCACCGAACCACACCCATATTGACATTTGAAGGTTGGAAGACATCACACTAGCTCTCTCTCTATTTTTGCTACAACTTTGAGACTCCTCCTTTGATCTAGGAGTGCAATCATAGGTGAAGCCATGCCAGACTGAGGTCTCCCCATTAGTAGTAACAACTCTCAAGAAATCACTCAGTGGTCCGTCCATGTGCTCATGAGAGGCCCTTAGCCCATGGGTAACACACTCTCTCTCTTTCTCTCTCACTTTCCTTTTACACGCGCTTTTCTACTCTCTCATGGTGCAGGTTCTACTCCTGAGTTGGTATTGCTTTCACGAAACGCTTATCATGGTTGTGGCTCTACTCCTAAGAAAGTATTGATTTCACAACACACTTTTTTTATCTCCTGAGTATTCCTTTTCAACTTGGTTGTCCATGGAGGTGGGAGCACCAAAATGGGGTCTAACTAAGGTAGGCCCTATACAACCACCCAACAACTTTCTCCTTGGTCTTTTGTGTGTAGGTCACAAAAAGGAGCTTGGAGTGAAGATTTGAACACCCAGGAAAAGGTAAGCTTTCCCCCAATCATCTTAGCACTTCAATATTTTATTTTCTGATCAGTTGAATAGTCTCGCTTGGACCACCCCTAAGTTTGTAAGTTAGATTTTTTTATGTCTTTTGAGTTCTTGAGTTCTATGTTTCTTAAAGAGCTAGGACATATTTTAGATGATAGTGTGTTGCTTTGGAATCCTAGAATTTTGCTGACATCTTCTAGCTGAGAGATCCCTCTTTTGGGACAAGAATCCTCTAGTCTAGCTCTCTCAGGATCTCTAATAATTTTTCCTAAAGCATAACTGAGTCTTAGTTCTTTTTCTTTTCTTTCAATCTGTTATTCTAAGGTGTATAAGGTCAGTTCATTCCTTGGTGATCTCTCAAGAAAGGAGAGACCTGTGTGCAATGAATCCCTCTTATATCACAAAATGAAAAAATAGGCCAACATCCATAAGAAAGACCCAAATGAGCATGAAAATTTCCAAAGATATATTTTTATACACTACATTTTGCCCCCACTTTAGTGAGAGGATGAACCTTCTTCAAACTCACACTAAAGTATCCCAACATGCATATCGAGAGGGATTGAAATGCATTCATGCTGGAAAGATGAGACAACAATAATCAAGAGGAGTGATCAAGCCCCCAAGATCAAGATCCCATGGAAAACCAAATATAAGTACAAAGAAACACAAATGAAAATGATGTAAAAGAATGAAAGGGAGAAAAGGAAAAAGAAAAGAAAAGAGAATTAGATCAAGCTTCAATTGTTTGTCCATCCCGTTGTGGATAAGATGTAGGCTATTTTTTTGAAAAATACATACTCACTTTGAGGTGGCAAAAATCATGACTATCCGTCAGGTGAGAAGGCCTAAAAGGTGAGAAACATAAACTCATGGCTGGTATGTACTCACACACACGTCGGTGGCTATGGGGAAATTCATGCCTTAGAATGGGATTCTCACCATACCAAAGTTATACCTACTGATAACTTTAATAAGGTGCCACAAAAGAAACATGGCTTTTTGAGCTTCATGAAACAAGCAAAACTTTGTATGCTTCGAACTCATGAACAAATGCAATGGCACCACAAGCATGCAAGTTGTGTTATGTAAGGTGGCCATATAACAAATGTAAAAATACAACATGCAAAGGATGTTCAAAGGATTCTTGCTTAGTTCATGCGAGGTCTTTAACTTAGGGAACATTGTGTCCAATGTCTTCAAGAGAGGACCAATCAAAGAATAGAAAATTTTCAACTTAGGGGATGCAGTGTGTCACATCAAGCCACTAAGAGGAATTTAATATTTTAAGATAGATCATACTCATGAAGGACACTATACCCAATGTCATCTACAAAGTGGAAAAACACATTGTATGAAGTAAAAAGGCTACACTAAGAACTAAGGAAAGGGAAAATGCAAAGGAATAATTCTAATGTATGACCCCACTTTAAAGGAATTGCTACACACCGTACTATCAGAAATTATTTTAAAGAAGAAAATGAATAATGCAGAAAAGAAGAAAGACATGAGAGCCAACTTGGAAAGCCCTATGCCAAGTCATGTGTTTCCGAGTAAGGCTACATCATGTGAGAGAAAAAGGAAAGGAAAAGGAAGGTGTTTCTCCCAAATTGAAAACACCAAACACATAAGGAATCTATGGAGTTTGGGTCAGTATGTTCTTTGCTTCAATATTTTTTAGAGAGCTCAAGATTTTCATCATCAACCAAACACATAGAACTAGAAGAATGACACAAAGATAGCGAAGAAAAAAAAAACCTTTTGGGTTAACATGGAAGAGACATAGGGTGTCTCAATGCTTTGTATCATCCCTAAAAAGAAAACACAAGCCAAATGAAAAAGAAAAAGGAAAATATTTTGGATCAACATGAAGGAGACATGAATGTCTCAATGCCTAGTGTCATCCTCAAAAGGAAAACACAAGAAAAAGACAAAAGAAGAGACAAAGAAAAATAAAATCCTTTTGGGGCAACATGAAAGATACATGAATGTCCGAATTCCTTGCATCATCCCCAAAAGGAAAACAAGAAAAAGACAAAATAAAAGACAAAGAAAAATAAAATCCTTTTGGGTTAACATGAAAGAGACATGAATGTCTCAATGCCTTGCATCATCCCCAAAAGGGAAAAAAAAGAAAAGACAAAAGAAAAGGTGAAAGCAATGTATGACATAGAGAAGAATGAAGGTACAAATAGAGAAATGCCACAAAGAGAGAGAGAGAATCAAACAAAATATTAGAGGAGATAACACTAAACGTATGCAAACAAACAAAAGTGTACCATAGAAAAATGGATCTTTGGACATTTTCATAGTCATTTGGGTCTTTTTCCTGTAATGATTTTCTTATTTTTCTTAGATTTAATGTTACAATGTAACTTATGTATTCACATTAGGTCTTGAATATTCAAATTATGATGTCTTGTGAAGGTGTTGTGAAGTGTTGTAACACATTTCTACACTTTTATAGACTCTTCTTATTAGAATTCATCTAAATATCATCTTTTATCACTTATCAAGTCCTATTTCAAAGTGTTGTAAAGTCTTGTAACTTGTTTTCATGCTTTTCTAGGCTTGTCATCACTAATTACACTTTTCTTATGCTTTATTTGGCCCATTTATACAGTTATAGGCCTTAATTAAGTGTGTTTTTTAATACAAACCTAACAAACAACATTAAATATGACTTAATTCTTGACACCCACTTACATTCCTTGAGTGGGACCCATTCGCCATGGGTGGAAAATGAGTCCCTCTTGGCACAAAATTAAAAATAATTTCAAATTTCTTCCAAGCTTTTATTCATTAAGACATTATGTCATCTTGTGATGTATTTTTGGGAAATTAGGGCATAAGTGTGTATAAATAAGTGTTTTTCCATCCATTTTAACCCCCATTCATCTAATTCACCTAGTTCACTATTCATCCATTCAATCATTTTGTTCTTGCATTCAAGCATCATAGCATCATTGAATCAAGCATCTTGGAGCAACCATTACAAATCTTCAAACTGTAACAACAAGGATTTGCTGAGTTTAGGACACTTGCATGTTGTTTATTTATCATTCCTTTCTTATTTTATTTCATTTCTTTATCAAGGGTTTGATTACAAAAGTGGGATTTGACCAAGGAAAATCCCTATACTCTAACCCTTAACCATTTTTTCCCTCTTTTCATGTGTGTTTGTAGGTTTTGTAGGTAGATTTGTCAAAGAAATAGGTGTTGAAAAGTGGTCAACAAGTCATCAAGGCTATTCAATTCAACCAAACCCTAATTCAAGCTTGGAGACAACATTCAACCTGACAAGAAGATAAGAGAAAATTTGGACCCACAAAGTTCACTTCTAAATTTGTAGATTTTTGTAAGAGAAATTATTTGCCATCAATGGTGAATGAGTCCCACTGCTAGGCTAGAAAAGGTGATTTCATCATTTTTTAGTTCCCAACACTTAGAAATGAGTTTCAACAAAGTTTACCAAAAGAAGTACCGATTCACCATCAGTGGCAAATGAGTCCCATTGGTCATTGTTGTGCCTATAGCACACATGCCTCATTCAGAATGGGGACCCTCTCTTTTTACCTTGCCCGGTCACTTTTTCCTTGCCTCATTTTGTGTGCCCCCTATTTTGAGTCCTAAGTGGTCAAGGAGTCTTAGAATAACCATCTTAAACTAACCAAGTTTCACCACTTTCAAAATTTGCAAGTCTCTGGCTTCTGCGGGGGTCTTTTGGCAGTTTTCCCTTAGGTTTCAAAACTGTCATCTTTTGGGACCTATGGGTCTGCCCCTATGGGCCGCTATGTGCAGAATTCCATGGCATTTTTTCCATTTCAGATGGTTGACTTGAGACATCCTCCCGCCTCGCAGGACCTACAGAATCCTTTGTCGTTGTCTCTGCCAACTTGTCAGATAGCCAACCCTTGACTGTCGTCTGCTTGGAGGACCTCACCATTCTAGCCGCTATCATTTGAAATGCCCATTCACCAACCTCAACCACCATCATACCAACATTGATGATGAGAATTAAATGCATAGAAATCTATAAATAGACATCTCTGACATGTCATTCTCACTTGCACATTTTCAGAAGACTTGTCAGAACTCATTAGCGATTGCCACTTCCATGCCTGCAAAGCCTCTCCACCATCCAAAGTGCTATCATTTGAGACTCCTTCACATTATTCATCAAAATTTTAAGGTTGTTCTTCCGTTGCTATTTGTGAAATAGGTTTTCTTTGATTTTCACAAAATTTATTAAATTCTGAAGAAAGAAGACTTAACAATGAGCTAGGTGACACCATGACAAGCAAAACCCATGTTTTGAAACTTAGAAAATCTTCTGAAAATGGTTCATTAGACATCTACGAAACTTGAAGCCCCTATGACTATTCTTGAGCTAGGGAAATCACGCCCTGTGGGTCCTCATAGCACCCGGTGTTATGTGTTCCTCAAAATGCCTAACTCTTCAAACAACCAACACCTCTCTTGGCCCTGTTGCTATAGGTAGGCACCCATGCCTTTCCATCACCAATCAAACTTAAGTAAACATGGGATTTAATTAGGGTCATTTTTTTTCTAGTGGGTCTGAGTGTGTGGGTTTCTGCACCATGATCACCCTCGTATTGCATCGTTCACAAACAACAGACATATCATGACTCTTTTCCTTGTATGTCCTACCATAACCTTATCCATAGAACAAACTTGAGTGCATGAACCACCTTGTAGACTATTCAACATGGCCCACCACCATCCTTTCACTATCGCTCTCATAGTTGTTCCCAAATGGTGAAATTCTGAGATCCTTTCAATGGGTGGGTCCCGACCCTGCCATCTTCGTCTAGTTTCTTGTGCTAAAAATGGCTAAGTATTGGTCCATGATGGGTCACCCATTGCAGACCTTTGTCTATGAGCTTCCATTAGGTGACTGTCATTCTGAACGACCCTAGTCAACTATCCCTCTACATTGCAAAGCTCGTACTCACTACCTCCACCACTGAGCTCAAAATGAAAATGATTAAGTATAGAATGCCAAGCAGATGGTCCCATGCAGGCAGCCACTTGTAGAACTCCATCCTACCATCACCACTTCAAATGGCCAGTAACCTCCACCGACCTACTATGCAGGGTTTGACTCTATTTCCTCGCTTTTGTCACTTGCTAACGAATGAATAACACTCAATCCTCCTGTAACATCTGGAAAGTGCAAAAATAAAATATTTAAAGCAACCATGCAATGCTAACTAAATGCAATCTAATGCTAAGCAACAAATAACAAAGGAAAGTAAAAACATAAATAAAACTTGAACAATCTCACCAAATTTGTACGTATTTCCATGATTCATCTTGATTTCTCTTCTCCATTTTTCTTGTAGTATAATTGCCCTCATATTTTTAAAAGTTCGTGCAAGTATAGCCTATGATAGTGATTTAGCAAAACATCAAAGATTCAAGATAGGTGCTCTAAAAATTCATAAGATTTCGAGAGAGATTGGAATGATGAAGACCAAATCAATTTATAGAAAATTGATTATTCAAATGATAGGCCAGGATTGAAAGATCAACAGACGGTTGAGATTGACTGATTAGTCATGCATTTTGATAATAGTTAGTAATGACATGAGTGATATAAATTAGAAATAGAATTAAAGATTAAATAAATGATTTAATCTTCCAGTTTGGTATTCGAAAGTAGAAGAATTATCTTTGCATGACAAAGATGAAGATGGATTAAAGCAACTCTTGTTTGAATGCACACACAAGATTTGATTAATTAAATAGAAATATTTAATTAATATGCATGTACATGCAATTGAGTTAGAACTAGATGATTGAATGATTTGTCGAAGAGATTACTTGAGAATTCCACTCAGACATTAAATCAAGAGTTAACTGAGCGATTTGAATAGATCTTTTAGTCAAGTAAAAGTGAATACTTAGATAACTCACACAATTATCTAAAAATAGAGGAATGCGTTAAAATAGAATTCATGAATTAAATAATTAATTTAATTCAAGATTTGATATTTGAAGAATAATTAAATAAATAAGATTTATTTAATTAAGTGATGAAGGGATTTAAATGAATAATTAAATAAATAAATAATTTATTTAATTATAGTTGAAGTATGATAAAGAGTAAATTAAAAAAGAATTTATTTAATTTGACAAGAAGGATAAGGTTAATTAGTAACATAATTAAATAAAAAAAAAAATTATTTAATTAATCAGATAGAATAAAGAAAAGTATGAATTAATTAAATAATTAAGATTATTTAATGAATAGAAGAAGTGAAGACTATAGAGAATAATTAACTATTTGACATTATTTAATCATGACCATGAAGAATACGAATTATGAAGAATATTAAAGTCCCAGGCCTCGACCAAATTTTGGTGTCTACATTTGCCCCTCTTTGATACAATGTCATTTTGGTGTTGTGTCAAAGAAAATTGATAAGAAATATGCCCTAGTGTAAAATAGGTGAAGGTATTACCCCTCGGGAAAATTGACAAATTTTCAAAAAAGTTCAGGAAAATTTGGAAATGATCTCGATTAGTCCATTGGATGGCCAAAAAAATACAGTGGAGTTGACAAGATTGAAGTCGGACATGGTACGGATGGGTACGGGTCGATTGAAGTCAAAAGTTGACACGGCCAGTAGAAAAGAATGCCACCAAAACCCTAGGTATATATAGAAATTGGGGTAAAAACCAATTCATTTTCACCCACCTAGCTTTGAGAATTGAGAATTTGCTCTACACCCACAGCGATGACGTCTCTTGTTCCGAACACCCACCACCGAGCATACAAGATTCAGACATTCAGGCGGCTAGCCGACGCAGACCCCCTGGTATGTACCTCAAACTTTCCTTTTGAAATTTTCAATTTGCGCTTATTTTTTATGCATTTAATTCAAATTTTTACTATGGATCACTTTATTAAAATGTCGCATGTGAACGCACAAATGACACATTTGAAACATCACGTAGATAGGTTAGCGTAGCTTTTGTGCGGTTCACTGCATTTGTAGTTTAGTTGGACGCATGTGTTATAAAACATCGCATATGTAATTTAGTTAGCCGCATCTATTTATTGTTCAACGCATTTGATTTTACTTAAATGCATTCACATTTATTTCAATGCATTTGCATTTCACCTACGCAGTTTCAAATAATAGATAATTTGTGTAGACGCATTTGTGATTCTGCACGCATATGCATTGTAAAGTTACACATTTGACAAATAGTGACGCATATAAGTAATTAAATGACACATTTGTTTTTTATGCACCACATATGTAAAATAACAATGCATGTGCAAAAGAATGACAAATTTGCAAAATAATGATGCATTTGAATAACAGTTAATTTAGTCATTTTGCACTAGGATAGATGTTTGATGCTAACATGAGGCATGTATAATGCCATTGTAGGTTCTGTTGGATAGTGTATATACGCGAGAGTCGAGATCGATGACGTTTCACTTTAGAGACAGCTTGCAGAGTGCAGGGCGATGATTCCTATGGCACCTAGGTCTTCTACACGTTACATATATGCCCCAGATTTAGGTAAACCAGGGTTTACTGACTGTCCTATGCGAGCGGTGGCACTCAAAGACATCATCCTTTCACCTGCCTACTGGAGAGGCCATAGTGACGTTAGAGGACGTCTACAGGATTTTGAGATTTCCTATCATATAGGCACGCGGGTAAGCTATGATACCTAGAGGGGTATTGTCGAGATGTGCTGATACTACCCACATGTTGATGTCAGGTAGTTAGGGCTTGATCACTATGAGATTAGATGGCATGTATTAGCGCAGAGGTATAGGTAGCTGGACTTTCTATTATGCACATTGATATGTGGGATAGTACTTCCCGACCATCGATGTCATGGTTTTCCCGTGGGGTGGGGGGAGATGCTTGTAGGCATGTTAGAGCAGTGAGTGGTATATGTGTGGGGTTCCTATTTGCTTGGGATGTTATATTTTCACTTACATGATATAGCCTACCAAGAGGCTCAGTCCATGAGTTCTGGTACCACATTCCTGATGGTATGGGCATGGGAACACATTGCAATCTTTCAACCAACAATGATAGTAGATGTACCGCACGGAGCTCCTTATGCCTTTCATTATGTGGGGGAAAGCACTCAACACCATGTAGGAGATACAAGATACTTTAGGCATGCCATCGATACTATGGTTCAATTTACATGGATACCATACTTGGGATGTGCAAAGTGGTCAGATGAGGATGAGCACTTGTCATTTTGTCGGCAGACATAGTACTTGATTAGACAAACTGTTTCACATGTCCACATCATAGAGCATCACTTGCCAGATCATGTATTGCAGTAGTTCAAAGAGGTGCAAGATGTGCTGAGAGGATGAGCAAAGTTCGCGAGGTCTTCATGAGAGATCCCTCTATGGGGTCCAAAGATTCTAGTGGCTATAGCTGAGGTAGACATTGATGCATTACAGGCAATTCCTTGGGGATGGAGAGATGGTCTTGCAGACCTCGATACCACAGAGGAGTATGATCAGTGGTGGGCTGTGCATAGGATGATTCCCTTGACAGATCCAAAGCAGCCAACACTGATAGAGCAGTGAGGTACAAGACTGCAAGGCAGGTGTGGCAGAGGTAGAGGTTAGAGAGGTGGAGGAGGCCAGGGTGATGATGGAGATGATGGTAGAGGTGGTCGGTGAGGTGGTAGGAGAGGGAGATGTGGACGGAGGGGACGAGGGCCACCATTTTCACCAATTCACGAGGAGGGATGGGGAGAGGAGGATGTGGCCATGTCGGATATTGGCAGAGGTGGGGAGGGGGTTCATGTAGATATTGACAGAGAGGAGGAGCATCTTGGAGAGGAGGCCATTCTGGATGTTCCTGTAGAGGGGGAGGTAGAGCGAGAGGAGGCAAAGATTGATGCGATGGGCTTGCTAGGTTCCTATCAGGAGGATGATGAGGAGGATGATGATCATGAGAGAGAGATTCGGGACCAAATTTTGGAGCAGTTGGATGAGGAGGAGGATGGTGTACCGAGGGCCAAACAAGATGATATAGGGGTAGTTGATCCCGATACAGCTACATTACATGCTTAGGTTGCATCCTTGGAGGAGCAGATGAGGGTCTTAATGTCTGAGAGAGATGTGTTATGGCTGGAGAGGGATAGAGCCATCATGGACAGAGATTAGGCCATAGGTCAGAAATAGGAGACTTAGGAGAGATTCACAGAGCTCAGAGGGTTATGTACTAGGCTAGCAGAAACATTTTCCAGAGAGCTAGTCAGAGCTGGAGAGAGAGAGACATACTATCATGATTTATATGAGGTAGAGGTTCCTCTAGAGAGACAGGCTCCCAACTTCTCACAGGCATGTAGCAGAAAGTCATAGGCCAGGACCCACACCAAGACAGTTAGCATCGAGGGTGTGGAGCAGCCACGCAGATTAGGTCCATATGACAGGCTTCACTCGGCTCACAGGTCATTGGGTTCTCGGCATCAGTCATCTGCACACTCCAATCATGATAGCAGCGGTAGTTCTAGATAGGGACATTTCTTGATATGTATCAAGACATTGTATTATGATTCTATAGCCTACGGGCTTCCATGTTTATTGATACATTATGACATTGTCATGTGACACTGTTGAGCGATATATATATATATATATATATATATATATATATATATATATATATATATATATATATATGATTTTGGCAGCGATTCTCATGATATGGATTTCTATTTATTTATACATGTAATGTTTATATGATATACCTATGTGATGGATGATCATATTTATGTTATGATGTGTTTATACAGCTAATGATATAACGTTGATTCTATGTGATGTATGTAGTTTATAATTATGAGATGCACTATGATGTTGTATGTACAATGCATGCTACATGTGATGCTATACAAATGAAATGTGATGCATGTATTTAAATTTTTTATGTACATGGAATGCTTATGATATGTATTGTATGACGATGAATGTCTATTATGCCATGATGTCCTAAATATGATAAATGCCTATATGTATGTATTACTCTAACATGTATGTGTATGCAGGATGACATATATTATTGTGTGTCACAGGACTCTGTCATAATGCAAGAAAGAAGAATTGTTAGTGCAGAAAGAAAGATTGAGAAATAATAAAAGAAATGAGATGGATGTTAGTATTAGCAATATTTGATGTTTTGTTGTATCACAAAAGGTATTGCACTTTATCATCATTGGGCAGGACTAATACAAATGGAGAGAAACACCATGATATGACATAGATCAAGGTGTGCAAGGTCAGCCACTTGCTAACAATAGACAGTCGCAGAAAAGGATTGTCGTTAACTCATACTAAGGGCACAAGTTGCCCCAGCCTTTTTGTCAAGACAAACCACAGACAACAAACAAAGTAAAAGACAGGTCATGAGATATCATCGCTCCTCTAAATCCTTCATGGGACATCCTTGAGGAAACTAGTAACATGACTCAAAATCAAATGTAAAAGATAGTCCATAGATAGTAGTCAAAGAAAATAGAATTCCGATACATCGTAGCTTCTATAAATCCTTCATGGGACATCCTTGAGAAAGCCAGTAACATAATTCCAATCGTCAAGTCAAATAAAATGATAAGATAAATAAGCCATAAAGTCAAAAATCCAATAAAATATTTTCCAAAACTTGATCTGTTTCTTTGATTTGTTTTGATTGATAGAAGGATTGATTGATAAAGCCTGATTTTAGGAGATACAGATACCGAATAAGACTGTGAGTCTGGTTTCAATGTTATGACTATCTGTATAAGGCATGACAAAGCTCGGTTTTAGAAAGACATGTATTGTATAAGACATTGAGTCAGATGCCATTGATGTGATAACCTATGCAAGGATATGTTTGATTTTTTGACAATGTCAATATGCAGGAAGGACTCATCCTATATAAGACATAGATTGTTTTGTTGATATCAGTATTCAAGAAGGACTCATCCTGAACAAGATATAGGTTGATTGTCGTAATGATGTCTATTTCTAGGAAGGACACATCCTGTAGCATACATTAGTTGATCTATTTTGATTGTTTCGTTTGGCAAGTTGTTTGATTTGACTTAGAGACATTGCTGACTTGTTCACCAGATTGAGGAACGACTTGATACGAGGTGTTGACAATGGACTATGTGTGATGAAAAACTCTAAAGGACTGACCTAGTGCAGCCTCGGGGGCTCATCGATTGATGACCTTGCCTACATTATACACGTAGAGACCTCGTAGTTTGACTTGACTTTGACTGACAAGACTGACTATAAATAGAAGATGTGTGTGAAAGTGAATGTGATGAACCCTAATGGACTGACCTAGTGTGGCCTCAGGGGCTCATTGATTGATGGCCTTGCCTACATTATACATGTAGAGACCTCATAGTTTGACATGACCAATATATAGACATTTGAATTGAAGTATGATTTTATATAGAAAAACCTAAATAAACTGACCTAATCCCTTGGGGGCACATTGGTAGATGGCCTTGCCTACGTCCAGTCGTAGAGGAAACGTAGTTCAAAAAATGACAAAGATTGACAAGTGCGACTGACTTTGACTCTATTTTTGGATTTTTGACATGTTCTGATTTTTGTCTTTTTGAAGTTTTCTGATGTTTTTGTATTTTCTCAGGACATTTTGTGATGTTTGTGGATTTTTCCATGGTTTTACATTGTCAACACATCCAATGGAAGAATCAATATGACACACATCAAGTGTTTGCCCCTAGTCGAGTATAAGACCAATTGATTATGAATAGGGTAAAATGGGGGATATAAAATGCACTCGATGTCAATCATTCCAAGTTATGAGAAAGACTACCACTTATTATGAATGGTATATACAATGATGGATACGAAAGATAAGGGATATGTATAGGGATAGGTAGTATGTGTAGGGATAAGGAATATGTACAGGGTAGTGGACTATGTACAGGGAAGTGGACTATGTATAGGGATAAGGTAGTATGTACAGGGATAAGGGCTATGTACAAGGTAGTGGACTATGTACAGGGAAGGGGACTATGTATAGGGAAGTGGTAGATTAGAATAATAGTAGACAAAGGAGCAGAGTCAAGTACACATGGTGCCTGTTTTCCAGGTTTTCACCATGGTACCTATCAAAAGCACCACCGAAGTGGTTTTCACTATTTGACAAATTATTTTTCTTTACTATTTTCTAGATTATCTAATTTTTTTGATGTTACCAAGATGCCTGTTTGCCAGGTTTTCACCTTGGTAATGATTTTTTGATTTTATGATTTTTTTTGTATTTTTGCTAATTAAGACAAGGCTCTCAAAAGCTATGCATAGAACTTCTTCAGACGTAGACTATTGATTGGCTAGGACAATGGTTCCCCTTCAAGAGTAGAGAGTTGGTACACTCTTGGTCCAAAGGATTCTATAACAATATAAGGTCCTAACTAGTTTAGTTCGAACTTTCCTAGTTTTTCCCTTTCTACTTGATTCTTTGGGTTCTCCATTAAAATCGGGCCACCAATGTCAAAGTTTTTGTTCAAGACCTTCATGTTATAGCTACGACAAAGGCGATTCTGATATGCTTGGAGATGGTCTAGTGCCTTCTATCTCCACTCATCTAGGAATTCTAGCTCATGGAGTCTTGATACTCGGTACTCTTCATCATCAATGTGGCCTTTCAAGGATACCCTCGGGGAAGTATTCTTGACCTCAATAGGAAGAATGGCCTCAGAACCAAATACTAGCGAATAGGGAGTGGCACCAGTGGGAATACATATACTTGTGTGATAAGCCCATAAGGTAGGGTTAAGCTATAAATTCCAGTCATGACCAACATCATTGATAGTCTTCTTGAGGATTCTAATGATGGTTTTGTTAGATGCCTCTACTTGGCCATTACCTTGTGGGTAGTATGGAGTGGAAAATTGATGTTGAATATGAAATTCATCACACAAATGGTGGATTTCTTGATTCTTAAATGGGTGGCCATTATCTGTAATTATGGACTAAGGGACGCCATACTGATAGATTATATAGTTCAGGATAAATTTAGAAATCTGTGTGTTGGTAATGTATGTCATAGGAATGGCTTCAATCCACTTCGTAACATACTCAGTGGCCGTGATAATGAATTTGTTTCCATTAGATGATGTGGGGTGGATCTTACCTATGAGGTCAAGTCCCCATTAGGCAAAGGGCCATGGTGACATTATAGGATGGAGCTCCTATGCCGGTGCATGTATCAAGTCTCCATGAACTTGGCATTGGCGACATTTTGTTACAAAGACATATGAGTCTTTTTCCATAGTAGGCCAGTAATAACCCAGTCTCATAATATTTTTTGGCCAAGGTAGGACCGCTAGAATGGGAACCACATATACCCTCATGCACCCCATGCAAGGTTGCTTGTGTTGTAGTAGAATCAAGACATCTCAGTAGGGTATTATCTAAGGCACATCTATATAGGGTATCTTCGATGATGGTGTATTTGGCTAACTTGCAGAGGAATGTCCTACGTTGGTTATTTGATAGGCCAGTGGGTATGACTTCAGCATGAAGGTAGTCATATATTTTTTTGTACCATGGGGAATCGGGACCAACAATGTCACACACCATTTCAGAATCTGGGATATCATAGGCTAGGACTAAAAGCTACTCTACCAAGAACTCAAACTTAGGCATGTTGTTAGGAATGCCAAGAAGTGATGCAATTGTAGCCATAGCGTCTACTACCTTGTTTAAAACATGAGGTATCTGATGAAATTTGACTTTTTCAAAGTACTCTTTAAAGATATCAACCATGCATTTGTAGGGAGCAAGCTTCTCATCCGTAGTCTCATAATCATCATTTACCTATCTGATTATCAATTGAGAATCACTATATACCTATAGATTCTTAATTTTCCACTTGACTTCCATGCGTAACCCTGTCACTAGAGCTTCATACTTTGCTATGTTGTTAGTACATGGAAATGCAATCCTGAATGACTTAGGGATGAAATCACCCTGTGGTGTGATAAACAGTATACTAGCCCCTGAGCCATGATTTGTATGTGAGCCATGAAAGTACAATTTCTATGTTATGTTTGTGTCAATTGTGAATATAAACTCATCAGGAAATTTTGCAACTAATGGGTGATCTACCTGTATGGGTGCGTCGGCTAACTGATCAACAATGACTTGTCCTTTAATAGCCTTTCTTTCTACATATTAGATATCATACTCACTAAGTATCATAACCAATTTGGCCAGTCACCTTGTTAATGCTGCCTTCCTGAGAAGATATTTCAGAGGATCTATTTTAGCAATCAACATTGTTTGGTGGTTTAGCATATAACGCCTGAGTTTTTGGGTAGCAAATAATACTGCAAGACATGAACACTCAATGGTACTATAGTTGAGTTCATAACCTACCAAAGTCCAACTAATTTAATAGACTTCCCTTTCATGACCTTCATCATCATTCTGTGCAAGCAATGATCCAAGTGATGAATGGGTTGTTGTAATATAAAGAATCAATGGTATTCCTTCAATAGGTGGCATTAAGACTAGTGGTGTCAGTAAATATTACTTAATCAGTTGAAAATCCTCTCCACACCTAGCTGTCCATGCAAATGGTACCCCTTTCTTAAGTAGATGTTGGAAAGGATGTGTCTTATCTGCTAACTACACTATAAATCTTCTAATGGATTGCAGTCTTCTTTGTAATGTCCTTAGTTGATTGAGATTAGTGGGTGGGGGCATATCGATGATTTCTTTCACCTTAGCCAGATCCACTTCAATGCCTCATATGGAAATGATATAGCCTAATAACTTTCCTGACTTGACTCCAAACAAACATTTCTTGAGATTGAGTCCCACTTTATACTTCTCTAGCCTTTGAAATATCTTGTCTAAAACTTGTAAATGTTCTTCCCTTATCTTGGATTTTACAATAAGGTCATCAACATAATCCTACATAAGAGTGTGTACTAGGTCATGAAAGATGGTGGTCATGGCATGTTGATAAGTTGCTCCAACATTTTTGAGTCCAAAGGGCATAACATTCTAGCAATACGTACCCCAAGGACAAGTGAAAGTTGTCTTAGGTTGGTCCTCAATTGCAATTATGATCTGATTATATCTTGAAAAGCCATCCATAAGAGACATCTCATATCCCTCCATCATGTCAACTATCATGTCTATGTTAGGCAAAGGGAAGTCATCCTTAGAACAAGCCTTCTTGATATATCTAAAATTGGTGTAGATGCAGATGCCCACTATTGGTTTAGTGACTAGTACAAGATTGGAAATCCAATATGCATAGTCGATTGATATAATGAAACCAACATCTAACAGTTTCTTGAGTTCTGCCTTGACTAGTAAAGCAATTTGTGGATGCATTTTCCTCAATTTATGTTTCACTGGTTTGACACCTGGTTGTAAGGGTAAGTGATGTAGAACAAGTTCAGGATCTAACCCAGGCATGTCTACATAGGACCAGGAAAATTTTATCTGTCTTTGTGAAAAGAAGTTGTGGAATTATGGCTGCTCTTTTGTTGTCAATGATGCTACAAAATAAACCAGTCAGGGAGTCTCTTTTGTACCTATGTTGACTTCTACTGAGTCTTCAATGAGCATGGGTGACTTTTCCTATGCAATGGGGAGAATGTTCAAACCTCCATCCTTAGGTGCCTCAGAGAGGTTTTCACCTTCGTATGCGTCCTTTCTTTTTACTTTTTTATTGTCTAAAGGTTCCTTTCAGTTTTCACATAGAGACTCATCCTTTTTATTATTTTTCTCATTTTAGTGAATGGAGGGTTCAACAGATTCCCCAAAATATGCTTTTTTGTCCAAGTAAATGATAAAACTAGCCTTGTGATCACCGTTAGGTATGCCTTCTCGTAATACTAGGAACTCAATAATTGCTTCGTCATTCTCAAAAATGTCTAAAACAGGTGTGTCTTGTTGGTCCCAATCAATGAGTTGGGGATAAAGTAAGGGCATGTCATCGTTAGAGTTATCAAAGTTTAATGGGGTCAAGGTAAAAACTGAGTTATTCATATGGTCACAAAAGTCTTGTACTAAGTCCTATTTTCTCTTAGGTTTAGGTCTAAGTGGATTGAGAGGTGGGCCTAATGCCAAGGTTTGATTATTTGAAACAGATGTATCAGGTTTCCAAGAGGTAGGATCAAGTGATTCCCAATAGTAGTGTTTAAACCACTCCTCCTTTGTCATTTTCTTTGGTGGATAGGAATTCAATGGATTTGTTGAGGATCTTAACATTAAGTCAAGTTCTCCAAATAACTTGTCAAGGTCCATGGAAGAGGTAGAGGATAGGGAATCCAACTCATAATCGTTAGAGTTGGGGGAGTCACAGTGATATTGGTCCAATGGTTCATGAGATGTCTTAATATCTTCTGAAGCACTTACTTCCTTAAGTAAGGGTGATATGGTACTAGGAACGCCAATCTGAATCAGTTGAAACCCTAGCCCCATGCCTTTTGGCACTGAGAAACAAATATTGGTTCAATCCTCCCATCTTGGTGTAAGCCTAAACCACTTCGTCCATCATATCCCTTGCTCTGCATGATTGTGAAAGAATTTCCATATAGATCTATAGGAATGTGAGCAAGTGAGAGAAGTTCTTCATTATCTTCCTTGTACAACCAAGAAGTGACATCTTCTGTATCTATGGCTTCTTTGTTTAGTTCACCCCATTTAGTGAAAGTTGTTGTGGGAGGAACATGTATATTGACCATAGACTGTCCCCTATCTGATGTAGGTAAATCGTATGACTTAGGAGGAATCAGATGGCTAACATAATAAGATGTCTTCATGTAATACTCTCCACAACCCTTGTCTTGGATCTCAACCCTCGGAGTGGTAGGAATTGAGAGAGAAATAGATTTTTGAGTGAGTGTGGATGGATCAACATAGGAAGATGGATTAGATGATGAAGCCTCTTGGTTTACTGACACTTGTCATTAGGGGATCTCTTTTAGATTGGTACAATATTGGAATGGATCCGGGTCACCATCTATAGTTATTTATGTTCCATTGTAAGGGAATTTAAGACACTAATGATACATGGAAGGGACCGCCTTCATGGCATGAATCCATGGTCTACCCAGCAGAAGGTTATAAGGAAGGGTGAGATCCAAGACCTGGAACTTTGTCTCCATTACTATAGGACCAATTTTAATAGGAAGTGTTACCAACCCCTTTGATTTTCGTTCCTCATCATCATAAGCTTTAATGACAATACTTTTGGTTGTGTCCACGCATGCTTATGAGAAACCTAATTTCTTAATTAGTTTTAAAGTGCACAGATTTAACCCTGCTCCTCCGTCTACCAAAACTTGTCTAACTTTGGTATCCTCAACAAGGACTTCTAGATGTAAAGGATCATTATGGTTCATCTTTTCAGTTGCATAGTCTTGTTCAGAAAAAATGGCATGGTGATTATTGGTCAAGTAACCCACCATTTCCTAGGAACGATTGACATCAAGGTCATTAGGGACCGTGGTGTTCTATAAAGCCTTATTGTGAATAGATCGATGCTCAGGGGAAATACGCAACAGTTCCAAGATTGAGATTTGGGCTGGGGTCTTCCCCAACTGGTCAAGTAGGTTATATTGTAACTTGGAAGGCTATGGTGTTTGCTGCAATGGAGGGCCTTGGATAGTGATCTTAGTACGATGAGTATTGACCGGGCACTCGAGATTTTTGTTAATAGTAATGGTATTGATATTCTCATCAGCATCGTGAAGGTGATGAATGATTTTTCCACCATTATAATCATGCTTGATACCCACATAGTTGGCTGACATATTTGTCTTAGTACATGAACTGGGAACAGTTCCTTTCCCATGGTCATGTAGTGGATCAGAAAAGACTTGATGATCAGTGTTTGATGACTTTTTTTTCTGTCCACTAACTTCAATTATTCTCCTTTCAACAAGATCGTGTATGATATTCTTCAATTGTCAACAATTTTGTAGGTTATGTCCCTTAGTTCTATGATAATCACAAAAGGCATTATCATCCCACCAAACTGGTTTAAATTGTCCTGGATCGTATTGTCTTGGTTCCTGCAGCTATATAAGATTATGTTGTAACAGTTGTTTGAATACAGACTCAATGGGTTCCCCTAAGGGAGTGAACTCACGTTTTTGAAACCTCCTTTGTTGTTGTGGGCGTTGAGTATTTTGGACCATGTTAGGAGGTTGATTGACAACATTAATCATGTTGGAAAAAGTGTGAGGTCCTTGTAATGTGATGAGTGGTCCCGCTTGTATCATTTTAGCATCAACTACCCCATCATTGGTGACATTTTTGTTGCGAGACCAAAATCTATTTTTGTCAATGGGGGTGTTTTGCACGATCAAATTTCTATTGGATGTTGATGTCTTAAGTTCGCCTTTTTCAATGAGATCCTTTTCTATTATAACCCCTTTTTCCACTAGTTCTAAAAATGATGTACACCAATGTACCCTTAAGTTACTCCTTAGTTTTGCATGAAGGTTTTCTTGGAACATAGTAACTTTTTATTTTTCAAGTATCTCAACAGGACACTGGCTAGCTATAGTCCTCCATCTCTGGAAGAAAGCGATAAATGTTTCACCTTCATCTTGTGTTGTGTGAAACAAGGTGGCTATATTTATCTTGTGGTCTATGTTGAAAGAGAATTGCTCCACAAATTTCTCAACTAGTTCACCCCAAGATCTGATGCCAGAGTCTAGACCTGAAAACCACTCTAGTGCAATACCTACAAGACTTCTTGTAAATAGTCTCATAAGATATGTGGTGTCATAAGTGACATCTATGCATATGGTAGAAAATTCCCTTATATGTTCTATTGGTTTCCATTTTACATTGTACTTAGGGAGATTCAGTATGACATATCCGTGAGGGAAAGGGGTCATATACAATGATCTATCAAAGGGAAATGGACATATGTCCTTTATTGAAAAGGATTTCTTAGTTGACACCGACATGTTATCCATTTTCATTTGTAGTACATGTATTTGTGTTTGTAAGATGTCAACTTGGGTCAAGGATGTGCTCGGTGGATTATGTGGATCCATGTATGTATTCTGAAATCCAAAGTCTTATGATGGGTTTCAATTGAAGGTTGGTATTTGAGGTGGATTTGGATTCGAAATGTTGGTAAATGTGTTCTGGTCTAGAATCTGCATAGATTGGTTTTGACTTGGGATCTATGTGAACGTATTCTGAGTACTGTGCTGGGAGAAAGGATTATGATTCAGAATCTGTGTATATTGGTGTTGACATGAAATCTGGGAAAATGGCTTCTGAGTACCCATTTGGGAGAATGGATTCTTGTTTCCATATTGGAATGAGGGAATGCCTCTTATTTGTGTAATATGTGGTATAGTACTATTGACTTGAGCACTAGGTATGGCCATCGATTGTGGTATGGTACTCGTGACATTAGCATTAGGTATGGCCATTGACTGGGATATTGTACTTGTGACACTGACATATGGTGTAGAGGTTGATGTTTTAGGTCTTTTACTCCCAACAAGAGGAATGAAGGGAGTGGATGATGATCCTCCTATAGTGAAATTAAATCCTAATGTCATGCCGGATGTACCAAATGGAGATGTATGGACTGGCGTACTCTGTGTAGGTGTTCCAAATGGCATAGTTGTGCTGACCTAAGGTATAGTAGTACTAACAGTCATTGTATTTGTCCCTTGTGTAGGTTGAGTTTGGAAGGAGTTGATATTAAATCCTGTAGGTAAGGTAGTGCCTTCAACTAGCAATTTGGCTAAGTATCGTTGATGATCATTTGCTAGGTACTCATCTATGAAAGAGGAAAACTTAGGGTCCTGTGCGGCAGCCTCTATGTCTTCTGTTGTAATGTGACCTTGAGTGTTTCTAGTGGTGAATTTTTCTAATAGAGTCTTGTGAGGTCTTGAGGAAAATGGATTAATGAATTCGTTTGGGTTCGACATCTTTTCTTTTTCTCTTCTCTTAGACCTAGTTTCAACCATGTAAGATTAGCTCAATATGCAAGGAATGAAAAAATATGTCTATGGATAGTATGACTCTAGCCTATGTTCTTGGGATTTTATGGATGCAAAATAAGGAATGTTCTAGGATGAAACTAGCCTAAAATATAAAGATGCAAAGTCTAAACAAGGCTCTAAAGTAATAAACTCTATAAACCCAAGACAGAGGGACCAACTACCTAAAGTCTAACCAAGGCATCAATTTAGTTTAGTCAAGGAACCAATGTAGGATGAGGACAAAAGATAAGTTGTGTTTCCTAACTAGACTGATGAGCTAGGAGGACTCTATGTAGGACAAAGGATAAAATGATAAGACTAGGTTCAATGATAGATTCCGTTGATGCTATGATTTTTCTAGAGTGTAGATGGTGGACCTATCCTAAAGTTTGTAAAAATGACCTTCCTAGAAGTCTACTCTAAGGGAAAAATGTATTCTAAGATGAGACCAAACTCTGAATTAGGACAACTATGGTAATGACTAAATGAACCTAAAGGATGCAAAATTGAGCAAAATTGTTTCCTATTTTTGTTCAAAGTCTGCTTGTGGGATGCCAACTTAAAGTCTGGTATAATCATGTTGACTGGATAGTGATTGTGAATTCTGGTTTTCTAATCAGGCAAATGCATCATAGGATTTCACATATGCGGTTAAGTTTATCAATTGTGGTTAAACTTCATAGTTGTAGTTTTTTGATGATCAATTGCGTGTCCCTGATAAAGTTTAATGTCTGACTCTGACAGATGTGGTTAACCTTCTAACAAATGTGACTTGTAATGACAGTTGCGACTCAAAATATAACATATGCGATTTTCCACAAAGCAAGTGCGAGCTAATCTGGTAGACAACTCTACGATAAACAAATGTGACCAAAAATGGTAGATGCGACTCAAAGTTAAATATATTCGACTCTAAAAATCAATTGCGACATTTTGGTGAATAGTTGCGACTCTCTGTGTATTTTCAGTGATTTGAGATTTAAAATTGACTCTATTTTTTGTGATCAAATTCTGGAAAACAAGGACAATCATAAGACAAAGTTTTTTTAGTTTGATTTGGACTCAAAGAATGTGTAATTTGACACCAAACAAGTACAATCCTAATAGGCCAAAAGGCCAAGTGTTTGTATACTTGGTATAGCCCACTGAAATACCCCAGATTGGTGATAAACACCTTTCCTTCTCGAGAGCGGATAGCTTAGAAATTTGGTGGCATTGGTTCCCCTCCACGGCTCATTAACATCATTCAAGCACACCAATTTTGGATTCTTGGGAATTGACCTCCCAAGAAATGCTATCTCTACTCAAGGGGATCAGTAGTGAGTGTCTTTGGGCATGATACTATACCCTGCACTATACTAAGCAACGGCCAAAAATGTTGCTCTCTAAAACAAAAGGTATTTAATACGGGCATTCCGTTCGTAAGGCATGATCCATGCGGTGAGAGTCCCCTTTCAGATCCATCTCATCAGATCCATATGTGTGATTCTTGGGCTTTCCCCAAGAATTCAATTTTATATACCAGCTGGAAGTCCCTCGGGTTTAGGGTGCTACCAATCTAAGTCATCCTGGGGTGAGTACTTTTTTCCACTAGAACAGGCCCAAGTTCTAGAGTTGGTAACCATTTCTCTTACACCCAGGATCACATGGATATGCAAGGGGAGAGGATACTTTGATGTAACAAATTGTGAGGGTAATTGAACAGTTGTGCTTTCACACCAAACACAGTAGACACTTGTTAATTTTAATCCAAATTAAAGATTTGCTACACTACCAAACAATTTGTTTGAAAAATTTAACTAAGGTCTTCGACATGCATTTTGTAGAAAGATTCATTAGTAATCCTTAGTATTGTCTTTGTCAATCGTCCTGCAAAAACTTGTTAACTCCAAAAACAAAAAGCCCACATGCTAAAAAATCTGATATTAGTAACACACAAATCAATTGAAAATTTTAGATTTTTGAAAAAAGAAACAAAAGGAACACACTAGTCAATTGCATCATTGTTTTACTAGTCAGATGCATCAATGTTCTCTATAATTGCATTCTCGGTATTTTACAAGTCAATTGCGGTTCAGGAATTTGCAGATGCATCAGAATTTTTTAGATGCATTATTTTTGGTGTCATATGTGGTTCAGAAAGTCAATTGTGTCGCTTCGTCAAACTGATGCGTCTTTGAATTTCAATTGCAGCGTTTCATCAAGTTGATGTGTCGTTCCATATGAAAAACTTGCAAAAATCAAAATGAAATTCTACGGATACGTGAAGATGGTGTCTTCACGTTAAGTTCACCAAATGTAACGTCTAGAAAGTGTAGAAAGAAAATATTAAAAGAAAGCATGCAATGCTATCTAAATGCAATCTAATGCTAAGCAACAAAGAACAAAGGAAAGTAAAAACATAAATAAAACTTGAACAATCTCACCAAATTTTTATGTATTTCCATGATTCATCTTGATTTCCCTTCTCCATTTTTCTTGTAGTATAATTGCCCTCAGATTTTTAAAAGTTTTTACAAGTATAGCCTATGATAGTGATTTAGCAAAACATCGAAGATTCAAGATAGGTGCTCTAAAAAGTCATAAGATTTTGAGAGAGATTGGAATGATGAAGACTAGATCAATTTATAGAAAATTGATTATTCGAATGATAGGCCAGGATTGAAAGATCAACAAACGGTTGAGATTGACTGATTAGTCATGCATTCTGATAACAGTTAGTAATGACATGAGTGATATAAATGAGAAATAGAATTAAAGATTAAATAAATGATTAATTCTTCTAGTTTGGTATTCAAAAATAGAAGAATTATCTTTGCATGAGAAAGATGAAGATGGATTAAAGCAACTCTTGTTTGAATGCACACAAGATTTAATTAATTAAATAGGAATATTTAATTAATATGCATGTACACACAATTGAGTTAGAACTAGATGATTGAATGATTTTTTGAAGAGATTACTGGAGAACACCACTCAGACATTAAATCAAGAGTTAACTGAGCAATTTGAATAGATCTTTGAGTCGAGTAAAAGTGAATACTTAGATAACTCACACAATTATCTAAATATAGAGGAATGCGTTAAAATAGAATTCATGAATTAAATAATTCATTTAACTCAAGATTTGATATTTGAAGAATAATTAAATAAATAAGATTTATTTAATTAAGTGATGAAGGGATTTAAATGAATAATTAAATAAATAAAGAATTTATTTAATTATAGTTGAAATATGATAAAGAGTAAATTAAAAAAGAATTTATTTAATTTGACAAGAAGGATAAGGTTAATTGGTAACATAATTAAATAAAAAACGTTTATTTAATTAATCAGACAGAATAAAGAAAAGTGTGAATTAATTAAATAATTAAGATTATTTAATTAATAGAAGAAATGAAGACTATAGAGAATAATTAAATAATTGACATTATTTAATCATGACCATGAAGAATATTAAAGTTGCAGGCCTCGACCAGATTTCGGTGTCTACACCTCCTATGGATCCAATGATGTGGTCCGCTCTACACAGACCATTGTCCTCTTCATGCTATTGCAAACAAAGATTGACCAGCATCCTTCTACAGCTTCTCACCTACACCTGATTAAAATGAACTTTAAAAAATAAATTATCATCCTTCGAGACTATAGGTCCTAAATTGCGGGGTGTCGCCTTGCCAAAGCCGTTTTAAAATGACAGAGCTTGAAACAACCGGGAGACCCCCTACATCTACATGTCTTGAACCTGTATGCCAGAATTATTGACTTAACGCCTCTAGAGCCTCAAAATTGATCTTACCCATGTGATAAAATAGCCTGACCTACTAATGGGTCCCACCTCATGGCCAAAATCCTCATGTGGGTAGAACTATGTGGGTCATCATTCCCTAATTGATGTCTATTTTCCATTGTCTTCAAAATGGTTGCTAGCTAAGGGAAGTCTGTACCCCTAGGCCTGCCTTGCCATAACTCCCCCAAATGCAAGGCTAATGATGATCTGAAAGAAATGTTAGGATCCTTGAATAGTGAATTACTTGATCTAACATAGGTTTTGTAGGGTTTTGCTAACATTTTTCATGTTTTACACTTGAATGTGCTTGCTGCTCCTTTGATTGGAGGATATATGGAACCAATTGCAGGACCTTTGGAGGTACAAGTTCTAAGGAGAGGAACTCAAGTCAAAGGTTACTACAGACTAGGACATGATCTCAGACACTAACTTGGGGAATATTTACATCAATGAGTTCAAGTAGAGGGTCATTGTCAATCCTACCATAGAGAATGCCAGAAGGATAAGAAGAAGCGAGTTGGCCAAGGCTATTGGTTTCTTGCTTTCCCTCATAGCTCTCAAGTTGGTAATGGATTGTAGAGAAGCATATCAAGAGAGCACCAAAAGAATAGTGGATAGAGACGACAACATACTAGCTGATTTCTCCACCAAGTCTATCAAGAAGACTTTTCACATACCCACCTTTGATGACATGGAAGAAGTATCTAAGGAATATGCTGAGAGCATGTGGAAGGCCAATCCCCTCAAGTGCAAGAAATTTATCAATTAGTATTGGCTAAAGGAGAAGAGGGGTAATCTAAACAAGGTTCCCTAGGAGCTCTTTAGGAGCTATTTTTACGAAGACTACCATGACTTGGTGACTTTACTAAGCAAGGTTATGGGTCTTCCAACTACAACATTCTTCCAAGAGTGGATGGTTTACTTTATTGAAGAAATCATTAGTGGAAAGACCCAATTTCATTGGATAGGCATGATAAGCAACTGCCTACATGAGCAATTTGTGGTAGTAAAGAAAAATTCACTGTTCTATATGCCCTCGTACTTGTTCTACCTACTCACTAACCGTGCTCAATATAGAGGAATATTTGTAGCCCTAAGCCAGACTCCAGGGAGAGAATTGAAGGTATATGATAGGTACCCTTAGCTCCAATTCATAAATTTCAAGAAAGACTACCATAGGGTCAATGATGCTTTCATAGGGCACATAATCAGATAGCTTGGAGGTGACTTCGAGAGGTAGGTCACCCACAATGCCAACAATTTCATCCACCAATTCAGTTTTCCATTTATTTAGTTTCCTAAATTCAACTACATCTAAACCAAGGGCTTCTTAGAGAGGCCATACAAGGTGCCCTGGTACCCGAATGAACTGTTGGTACTACTTGAGCTCTCAAGGAAATTACAACATGCTCACACACTGCTAAGTGACAAACACCAACTTGAGATTCCTTAATCCCTTACATTTGGCCAAGAAATGTATGCAATCCCCACATCACAGTGTGTAGATTATTCTGAGGAGTTGAATGAATATAACTTGGAGTTACACACTTCTAGGTCACAGATGGATCCGTATGAAAAATTGAAGAAAATAGTTGAAAAGAATATGCCAACCTACATAATGTTGAGGACTTTTGAGCGAATTGTAGGGATGAAAAAAACTTTTGCATGAGGAATTACATGTGAATGATTGCATATTTTGTTAGAACAATCAACCTGTTTCTAGTGCCAGATCATATTATTGAAGACGGGAATATGGTGATTGATACAAGGTATGATGTCATTCCTAACCTACCGGTACCATTAATTTATTGGAATGAGGAAGAGGTCAATGACCTTGACATCCTAATGAATCCCATTAAGGCAAGAAAAAAACAATGGATTTATGGGTAGATTGCTCAATTGAAGCTACAAGGAGCTACTCTAACATACGATGAGCACGAAGATGAACCTAGGAGTGAGACCTATAGTGCCTCTATTGTTGCTTCCCTAACCAGAGAAACTTCAATGTCTCCTCCCACTACATGGTCGAAGAGGAGAAAAGAAATGACTGAATGACAACCTAAGCACAAATTTTACTCAAGGAAAGCATTGGAAGGTGAACCTTCCAAGAAATTGAAGAAATCAAGTGGATTCACAGAGATGCCCACTATATAGGAGGACCCACTCCACGAGGGAGAGGAAGAAGAGGCTGAAAAGCCAAAGTCCCCACCTGCTACCTCTACTCTCACTACCACCACTATTGCTATTGTTACTACTATCTCTCCTCTACCTACTTCTCAAGCAATGGTTTCTTCTTCTTAGCATGTGATGGATATTTCAGTTCACCTTGCCTCCACTTCACCTGTAGTGCAAGTTATGGTCATAGATTCCTCATTTTCTACCACTTCTCCACTCTCCTCCTCCTCCATGTCTCCATCATCAGACCTCCCACTAACCACTGCAACAACAATAATACCTACCCTCTCGCTCCCAAATTTTTTTGCTAGACATATGCATAACATACCAACAAAGCTATTTAGAGTGTTTATGAATCCAACAGTGCAAGTTGCTCGATCGCAAGTTGTCACCATCCTTCCTGTCCCTACTCCTCCAACCGAGCCACCATAAATGAAAGCAACAATAAATATATCTAAGGATTTGGAAAGGTGAGAGAGGGAAGCAACCAAAGAAATGGAGGAAGAAGGAGATGATTATCACAAGCACCCAGAGCATCAACACCTAGTCATTGATGAAGTGGTGGGTGAAGAGGAAGAAACACAATCCTTTGAGGAAGACATTGAAGACCCTGGGTCAAAGTGCATCATGGAAACATATGATCAAGAGCTTAAGGAGGAACTTACTAAACAAATCAAGGATGTTGGCGACGAAGTCGAGAGACCACCCTCTGAAGAAAGGGAGAAAACAATTGAAGAAATGGAGGTAAACACAGAGCCTCCACAATAGCACAACATGCAATTAGCACCATATTTTATGCTAGAGTTTAGTGTATTTTGAGTGCATGAATTGAACAATTTGGTTGGCGCTAAAATCAGTGCAAATAGGCATGGTTAGTTCGGTGTTGTATTTTGCGCCAATTTTTTTGCCCGATTTGGCACCAGATTTAGCACTAGTTTTAGCACCGGAAAATAATACTACCTTCGTTAGCATCCAAAATAGCACCAGGAAGTAACGATGAAAATTGCACTGAAATTGGCACCTAATTTGGCTTTTGATTTTTCTTCCATGTCTACTCCCATTTTTTCTTCTAGTTTTCTTCTAATTTTACATCCAATTTTTCTTCCTTTGTCTCTAGGTTTGCTTCCAATTTTCCTTCCAAGTTTGCTTCCAATTTTGCTTCCAAGTTTGCTTCAGGTTTTTCTTCTAGTTTTTCTTTCGATTTTGCTTCCAGCTTTCTTTCCATTTTTGCTTCCAGTTTTACTTCCAGTTTTGCTTCTAGTTTTGCTTCCAAGTTTGCTTTCGGTTTTCCTTCCAGTTTTGCTTATGGTTTTTCTTCTAGTTTTGCTTCTAGTTTTTCTTCCAAGTTTGCTTCCAATTTTGCTTCCAGTTTTTCTTTCAATTTTTCTTCTAGGTTTGCTTCTAATTTTTCTTCCATTTTTTCTTCCAGTTTTGCTTCTAGTTTTGCTTCCAGTTTTGCTTCTAGTTTTGCTTTTGATTTTGCTTCTAGTTTGGCTTCTAGGTTTGCTTCCATATATACTTCCATATTTTCTTCCAGTTTTGCTTCCAAATTTTCTTCTAGTTTTTCTTCGAGGTTTGCTTCCAATTTTTCTCCCAAGATTTCTTATGTTTTGCTTCTAGCTTAGCTTCCATTGTTGCTTCCTTTTTTGCTTCTAAAAATGCTTCTTATTTTGCTTCCATTTATTAATTTAATATGTTTTTTTTCAATTTAGTTAGTTAAATATATCATTCCCCTTAAATAACTCATATGATTGTAGAGTATGTAATTTAATTATTTAACTCATATGATTAAATAACAATATAATTATTGTAACATGACCATCATCTATAATTAAAACAAGTGAGTCAAATATCTATAATTTAATTGAATTTGACAACATCCATCCTGAGTAGTAAATTAAAATCATCATACTTAATAAATATTCATCCAAAAATCATCGACCACTTTTAATATATATAAATTTACAAGTCAATACCGATAAGATCATCATCATATAACTAAAACAAGTGAAAGTAAAATATGTGAATACATAAAAAACATATCAAAATGATACATGTACAAATTACATAAATAAAATTGATAAATTATGTAACTCAAATTCATACAAGTCAAGATGATACATTTTAATATGATACAACTTAACAATATAGGACTGTAGGCTGTGGAAATGATATGTATGATAGTAACCATGAAAAGAGTCATCATAATGATATATCAACAATGATCCATGATGTAGTCTATATGATCATGAATGTCACTTGTTACTATCACCAACTTTCTCATCATCATCATCATCATCATCATTATCATCATCATCATCATCGTCGTCGTCTTCATCATCATTATCATTGGCCTTGGTGTTTTTCATTTCTACATCATCATCATCCTTTGGCATGTGATTTGTACCAGCAAAACCAATATTTTTTTGATCTATATCATGTTGAGGATCATCTTGATCTTTTGGAAGACCCGTGTTCTACAAAAAAAACATTTAAAATGAAAATTTATTATTTATTTCATGCAATAATTTATTTTTCTATTATATACCTAATATTACAACATATGAGACAAAACCATAATCATATTACATCATATCAAAGTGCACATACCATAATATAATTTCAAAAAAGTTACAACTAATACTAGTGAGTTAGCAGAAACTTCAACTTTCAAAAATAAAGCCAATTAGGCTAGAAAACTTGTGGATCAAGCCAACATTTGGTGGAAGAGGAAGAAATATGACTGGAAATTTAGAGGTCCACCATAATGAATTTTAGTATTCAACCATGAGAGCAGAAGAGAGAGCTGATACCATGTATCAAAACATTAAGCATGCATTCTTCCAGCTAGCAGAGAAGGAGATGATTTAGATGCTTCATTTTCATTTGCATAACCACATCATGACGTGGGAACCAAGAAGACCAAGAATGTTAAGTTTTATGTGGAGGTAATGGATGTGGTCCAAAATTTAGGAGGGGAAAGAAGATCAATGTATGATCCTGATGAAATTGAGGAAGAGCAACAAGAGAGGGACGGGAAAAATAAAATCAATCCAGAGTTTGAAGGATTTGGCAAGTGAGTAAGAGAGGTATGGGAGCAACCTCATCTAAAATATTTTGAACTAGAGTTTGATATACCATTTAGAGAGCTTGGTTTTCATGGATTTCCTTTAAAAGCCTTTAATTTTATTGTTCCTATGGTAAACTATTTGGTAGAGTTGGTGAAATTACCTTTCTTAGTAATCACTATTAGTGAGATTGAGATTGTTAACCTTGAGAGAGTAGGACTTGTGAAAAGGTAATTTGATATGGCTATTATTTTCAAATACTTCAAGTGAGATGTACTTCACATTGACGCCATTCCCCAATATTTACTTGATGGCATCAAGGAATGGCTAAAATCCATGGATATAAAGTATTATGAAAGCATAATGAACTTGAACTGGAGGAAAATTTTGAAGACTATTACTGATGATCTAGATAAATTTATTGAAGATGGTGGTTGGGAATTTTTGAATATGGAAGTTAGTTATTCTAATTCTGATAATTCAAAAGAGTTAGATCAAGGATATGAACCTTCTGATGTAGAAGAAAAAATAGAATCAAATTTCATGTAGCCACCATCAAGAGTGTTACAAGCCAACAAGATAGATGGAATTCTTGTATAAGGATAATTTTTGATGTTGCAAGTGCCAGCTTTAATACCAACTACAATGGCAACATTGAAATTCCATAGCAATATTTATGTTAAGGAAATTTCCTTTAGATGGAAGGATTCAAAGTACATCAACCATGTGGTACAAGTGATTAAATCCCAGAGATGATCTATAGCAATGAAAGAGTCTAGAAAGGTAGAGAGAGCTACACTGGTGAGTTAGGAGAAACTTTAGCTTTCAAAAAAAAATACAATTAGGCTGGCGGACATGTGGATCAAGCTAGAATTTTGGGGAAGAGGATGAAAGTTGAATAGAACTCTGGAGGACCACCATAATGGATTTTAGTATTCAACCATGAGAGTAGAAGAGAGAGTTGATATCATGTATCAAAACATTACGCATGCATTCTTCCAACTAGCAGAGAAGGAGATGAATACTTTTCTTCATTTTCATTTGCATAACCATTTCATGGCATGGGAACCAAGAAGGCTAAGGATGCCCATTTTTATGTGGAGGTAATGGATGTGGTCCAAAATTTAGGAGGGAATATCTTGATGTCTGCCAAGAGGCATAAAGTTAGATGAATTAAGTTCACCTACATGTCTACCAAATTTTACTTCCAATTTTTATGACTATTTTTATTGAGTATTAGAGTTTACTTACAAATTTGAAATTGATTTCTAGTCATTTTGATGAGGATATATTTAGCTAATGTGTAAGTTCCTTTATTTATATCACAAGCATTTGTGCATTGCAAGAATTCTAATTATCTATGGTCTACAACTATGTTGTCTCACTTATTGGATCTTCTATTTCAATGTTTCCTATGGCCTTCTCTATTTGAGTTAGCACCTCACAATCCTACCTCCTTTCGTTAGTTGAGAAGTGTATTTGAATTTGGAAATGTTGCACTTTAAAACAAGGACTTAGATGCTTGGACTGAAATGCAAGCTTTCAAACTTAGATTTGAATGTGCATAATTTTATTAATTATGGTTTTCACAGGCAGTTGTCTTTACATGACTATTCTGGATTGCCAATATGTGTAATAGTGACTACATCCTTATCAAGTTTGGCTACCCTTATTTAGAATGCCTTGGCCTTTGGACTCAATACAAAACTGTGCATTATTATTCCATATTTGTAACATGTAGGACATTTAAGGGGTACAAAATATAGAAATTAAATACTGCCATCCAAGGAAAACTTACAAATGGTGTATCAAGAATAATAGAAAATGCTTTCATTAGGGTTCATGCTTTATTCCCCCACACTGTTGATATTTTCCCCAAAACATGTTTTTGTTTTATTATTTCAATGCAACTCAAAATTTAATGTATTAATTAACATTTTTTACACATTTCAGTTGTTTATGCAAATGATGCATATATGTTAACTCAATCAGTGTTGTTACTTTGGTAGTTTGACTTCTATGGAAACCAATCATTAGGCCATTGTGTGTGGGAGCACATTTGTGTTTTTAGTTAGCTTTTTTGGATAGCTCTATTGGGTATTGAGGAGATTCCATTTATCTTTTGAATGTTAAGAAATCAAAGTTTCAAGGATTTTTCAAGCGAGTAAGAGAGTTATGGGAGCAACCTCATCTAAAATATTTTGAACTAGAGTTCAATATACCATTTAGAGCTTGGTTTTCATGGAGTTCCTTTCAAATCCTTTTCTTTTATTGTTCCTATGGTAAAATATTTGGTAGAGTTGGTGGAATTACCTTTCTTAGTAATCACTATTAGTGATATTGAGAATTGTTAACCCTGAGAGAGTAGGACTTGGGAAGAAGGCATTTGATATGGCTATTGTTTTCAAATACTTTAAGTGGGATGTACTCTACATGTACACCATTCCTCAATCTATACTTGATGGCATCAAGGAATGGTTGAACTCCATGGATATAAAGTATTATCAAAGTAGAATGAACTTGAATTGGTAGCCAATTTTGAAGACTATTACTAGTGATCCAAATAAATTTATTGAATACAGTGGTTGGGAATTTTTGAATATGGAAGCTAGTGGTTCTGATTCTGATAATTCAAAAGAGTTAGATCAATGATTCAAACCCTCTGATGTAGAAGAGGAAGTAGAATCAGATGAGGAAGGTTCAGAAGATGAATCTCTTGTGGAGTCAGAGGAGGAAGAAGAAGAAGAAGAAGAAGATTCTAAAGAGGGGGAAGGTAAAACATGCGATGAATTAGAAGCCGAAGCCAAAAATGCAGATAAGGAAAAAGGGGACGAGTCTGACAGTGAAGAGGAAAGGTGGAAATGAAAGGTAAAAGCTACAGGGAAGTCTCAGGCACCTGATATTAGAGATTTTAGAGGAATTCATGCCAAGAGGCATAAAGTTAGATGAATTTAATTCATATAAATCCTTCTACTATTTATTCATGCACATAAATGATCATCTTGTAATCATAAGATTTTAGATCTATTTACTCATCCTACACATCAATAAAAAACTCAACATAAGAGATGCAAATTGACAAATTAACACAACAATATCCAACTAAGTTATTGAAACTAAAATATTGATACCTCATTCTCCATCCAGATTACAAAATCATTCCACTTTTTGTTTTGTAACATATTCTTTTCAAATTGCTTTGGATGGCAGTCATATTTCTCCTCCTATCAAAACATGGCACATGGACTAGTTAAACTAATTAATATGCAATCATTTACTTTTTCCAAGGAAATAAAAAATATATATCATTTAACATTTTAAATATAGTTACAAATGTATAGATCAAGGCCTGTAAACCTTTCTGGCCACTGCAATGCGTGGCACGAAGTTTCTCAAGCCTAGCCTTGGAGGCCTTGTCATGAAACATATACTAATTCAATTTAACTATGCACAAATAATATTTAAATATTGTTTAATAAATTTGATATAATATTATGAGAAAATTCAAATACCTGCATACTCTCCACACTAGACTTCCACCGTGCATCAAACTTCTCATATGATTTTACAAGTTCTTTCCATACATTCACACTTACATCAATTGGCCTTCTTTTTTTCCTTATCTTAGGAGGGATTTTTTTTATCTTCTTTGTTTGGTTGCACCGAAATCTCTTGCAGTTTTGAGACATTCATAGCTTTATCTTCTTTACAGACCAACTTGTGCCAAAATTAGTCTCCATGTCATGGATAACTACTATTTTCAGATGCATGGGTATCTGTGAGAATGGAAAATTTAGATGGTCTTTGAACCATTGAAGGCATGATTCCTTCATCCTATTCACAAATATTTTCCTAACATCCATCATTTGGACTTCCCCTGAAATCACCTCGTATTCTATCTTTGTATTGTAGCTACCAATGCAAGATTGATAACATGGCATGGTGGAAGAAGTCTATGTACTAGGAGTGGCTGGGACAATGGAAGTCTCTGCTGCCTGTTCCACATTCTTAGAGTTTACTTTCATTGATTTCCTCTTGGATTTTTTGCTCGATCCAGGACCGGTTAGGGAATCAATTGATTCCCTTTTACATAATTGATTTGTTTGCAATGTTTGAGGGGCGTCACCAGATTGTTTTTCTATGTATTTGAAAAGCATTGTCTAGTCCACATTAACCAATTTTTTCACTGCCTCTACCCCCAATATGGAATCCAATTCCTCTTTATCTTTTTCAGTCTCATGTCCCTATATATATATTTAAATTATATTTCTTCTTTTAAATTTAGAAATAAAAAACTAAAAATTCAAATTCAAAGAAACAATGGAAACATTTACAAATCTATAAATTGACATTGAATTACCTCATTATGGCCATAGTTTGCTGACAATGCTGCCTTCCTTCTATTGCTTGACATTTTGAGGTGACCTAGGGAAAATTATTTTCATCCAGTCTGTGGAGGCAAACGAAGCACACACTATTAGGTATGAAATTTTTCATCTAGTTTGTCATACGAAAGTTTTGTTTTGTGGGAAAATATGTTCACTGGGTTTGCTTAGTGTTGATAACCTTATCATGAAACCTCTTTCATAATGCAATCTTGCACAAATTTTTCATGGCATTAGTGACTATGGCACGACTAGGCAAAACCAAGTGGTTTCTTTGTTTATTTTCAGTAGTTTCTTAGTAGTGACCAACCCAATTCCCATATTTTCCAAGTAGTTCACTATTTTCTTGATACCCAAGTTAGGGAAAGAATACAGAGGCACCTTGGCTTCGTGCTATAATATTTTGAGCCAAAGCTCAAATGGGTAGGGTAAAATTTTTTATTGGTTTCTCAAAGGTTTTACAATTTATAATGATCAGACAATTTAGAGGTTGCTTGGACAGGTTAGGCCATGAACCAGTAAACAATCATGAATTCAAATGCAATAAAAAGAGCAGTAAACAATCATGAATTTAACCAAGAAAAAAAATTGTAACCTTTCCTATGGTGTTGCAAACTAAATTGAATTTCTCATCAATTGCTAGTAACACCTTGCTCTCTTCCTTTGTGCGATGCTTTTCCCTTTTTTGTCATCTTATTTCTTCCTTCACGGGGGATTTTTCTATTTTTTTAATTTTGATTCAGTATTCAATGCTTTAGTTAGCACTAGTTAACACCAACTTTAGCATCAAATTTTGGTCGTTAATGTAATCTGTTTGGGGTACCTAAGGTGGCACCAAGTGCACCTAATTGGGTTCCTATCATTGTTGTATAGTGACTATTTTCATTGTTGTGTATTACAGGATATAGAGTGCTGGAAATAATTCCAACTCCTACCTTGTTTTTGTGACCACCGTTGTCTTGTGGCTCCATCAGCTCGATGCGGTAGAGCAGTTTTTACTGCGGTCCCACAAGGTGCTTCATCCCTCTCAGTGGTAGTGTGGTGAAAGCTTCTATGGCGGCACATGAGTCTTCCTTTTGTTACTAGCGGTGTTGTGGTGACTCCCACAAGTATTCTACCATTGGAGTTGGTAGTGTGATGACCACCACTTTCCTGTGGCTCCTTCATCAGCTCAGTGAGGTAGAGCAGTTTTTACCATGGTCCCACAAGTTGCTTCTTCCTTCTTGGCAGTAGCATATTGAAAGCTTCTTTGGAAGCATTTTTATTCACAGAGGAGGCCATGGAGAGAGAATGTGGATGGTGTAGAAATACTAAATTGCTAAGAGGAAAGTGGGTGGAAATAGACGAGACAACAAAATCTGTAGATATAGTAGAGGTAAGAAGAGAAAGCAACCTCAATGAAAGGAGGAAGGTGTTTATGAATTCACAAATGCTACAACATAGAGGAGATATCAATATGTAAAATATATGACTATTTAGTGAGGTTTTGTGTTGGATAACATACTTATTGAAATGATATAATTGGTGTACTAAACATTATTTACTATGTTGTGTATTATAGGGGTGAGACGAGGCCATGGCAACAAATCGTGTCATATCAAATCAAGTACTCAAATTTTGACTTAACTTAGGAAAAAATGATCTGATGGAATTTTGTGATACATCCATCTTTTTTCACAATATTATTGAAATTTATAATGTATTATCTAATCTTGACATAAATTAACGCATGTTGTTGATCATTTTAGATGGAGATTGGAGAAAATGTAGAGCCTAAGCATTCAACTAGCAAAATAATAAGATATGTACATGGACGTGGACCTAAAATTGTTAAATCACATAGATGACAGTGCGTAGAAGAGGATATATGACAATGGATACTACAGACACAACAAATGATTGCACTAAAGAAGAGGTAGGTTAGGACTATAGTACATGGGATGAATACTTTGAGAAAATTGTTGTTTGTAGATGTTATGTATGTTGTGGAAAGAACAATTCAAATAGCGATTGTACAAAGAAATTACATATATGATGAGATTCCAGTTGATAGTATGCCTCCTATAATTGATTAAAACCAAAGAATAATAAATGAGTGTGGACTAATGTTTTATAAACTATGTTGTCAAAATTGTGTTTTATTTAAATTATTGTATAAAAAAGGTAGTCTATAAAATAATTTTCTATTATTCAATTGATTTTTATATGTTCATACAATTTATATTTTAATTTTTAAGCCATATTTGATTATATTTCTTTCAAATTGATACATTTATGATTTATCCAATTATTTCCAAACATTAAATAATGTTTGGATTTTTTGATAGGTAGAATATTTTGATGAAACACAATATACTAATACCCAAGATCCAACTGGGTTATTAAGATTTGGACAAGATGATCCAAACAATCCTTTAAACCATACTAGGGTGAGAAGTGCAAGATTGAAGAGAACACTACCACCTGAGAAATTTGAAGAGATGATGAGAGTCGCATACACTGATGATATGCAACTTATCCTTAATAATGATGATCATGATAGTAAAAATGCAATGCATGAAGAAGGATTGAATGAAATACTTACATGTTTCTTTGGAGATGGAAACAATTATGACAACAATGATGATATGGTTGGCATTAATGATGATAGTAGGGGTAATTACCAACATAATGTTGATGATAACAACATCAAAGACTCCATCAAGCAAGCAGAAAAGAAACCCATGTTCAAATCAGGTGCAAGTAGAACCTCAAAACTGGCATGCACATTAATATTATTAGAAATCAAGTCACTACTTGGTTGGTTAGACAAAGGATTCACTACCGTACTGAACTGAGTTGAAATCTATTTCATACTTTTCATTATCAATTGGTGTACATAATTCATAAAAATTCAATTGATTTAATCTCATATCAAACATGTTCATCATAAGTCAAACATTCAATTGATTTAATCTCTAGCAATCTTACAAGGCACTAAAAACTAAAATATTCCCTAAAGAGAATGTGTTGCCATCAACTTGTAGAGAGGCGTGTTCATTTTTGGTTGAGTTGGGGATTGAATATAAGAAATTTCATTCATGTAAAAATGATTTCATTTTATACAAAGATGAATATCAAAACAAGGTAGAATGCACCTTGTATGCAAAGAGAAGAGATATCATACAAATGTACAAGGTCCTACAGTTCCAAAGAAGGTTTTACGTGACATGCCAATTATACCTAGACTTCAATGAATGGTTCCTTGTAGTTCACTAGAACAATTGATGGACTGGCATGCAAAGAATGGGAGTAAATATGGATTCATGTGAATTTTGGTTGACTCCAAAGCAATGAAACACATAGAGGAAAAATGGCCAACAAAATTCAAAGATGAACCTCGTAGTATCAGGTTTGGTCTTGCAATTGATGGAGTGTGCCCATTCTCTTTCTTGAGCTCAAATTATAGTTTTTGACCAGTCAGATTGATAGTATACAATATTCCCCCAAGGATGAGTGTTAGAAAGGAGAACCATATGTTGACTCTTATTGTTCTAGGAAAACATCAAGTTAAAAACATGGATGTTTATCTTACACCTTTTATTGATGAGATGCAACTACTATGGAAATGCATAAGAATGTATGACATATCACTTCCTCCATCAAATAGGTCCTTCATGTTGTATGGTGTGCTATGTTGTACTATTCATGATTTCCCAGGACTTGGTGTTTGTTCTGGTAAGATAACATATTTACATATTTACACTCATAATTTATTTTCATCCCAACTTTCATACTTAATTTTATACTTTTTTTTTATGTTATTAACATTACTTATTGAATTGTAGGGATTCAAACAAAGGGGATATTTTCATGTCCAAGATGTGCAAAACAATTTCAAAGGCAGTATTCTAAAGATCTACATAAATTTATTTACACAAACAATAGGGTTTTTCTACCACTATCATAGGTTTAGAAATCACCTAAAGAATCAATTTGATGGAAAAGTGAAAAATAGAGGCTCTCCCATGATTATGGGTCTAGGTGATTGGATTAAGAAGTATGAAGATGCAGAATTTAAAGCTTGGGAGGATTTTTTTGATCAAGGTGATTCAATTGAAGAACTAGAACAAGTTGTAGTTAATATGCCAGAAGGAATGAAAAGGAAATCCATATTTTATGAGCTCCCTTATTGGAAGGATCTATTAATATCTCACCTATTAGATCTTGTGCACATCTTCAAAAATGTCCCAGATTCTATATTTTGACATATATCAGATAAAGAGGACAACTTGTCTTCGACAAGATATATTGCTCTTTCGTGTACCAAATTTGATAGAAAACATTTGTGGCAAAACAAGGAAAATGAAACATATGTAGAAGCTCCATGGATTTTGAAAAAAAGAGAGCTAGACCAACTAAAAATGTCATCTATTCAATAAGGACACCTACTAGCTATGGGTCATCATTGGCTACAACTTTTACAGTTGATGGACATATCACATGATTTAAAACACGTGATTTTCATAATTTAATGGAGGTATTATATCAGCATTTGACATTTACTGGCAACATTGATTAAGCACTAAATTTATTTTGATATTTTTTTGTGAGAGAAAAAATTACTAATGACCTTTTCTAAATGTGTTTGATAGCATATCATGCCATTGACAATTAGGGGGGATTCTTGTCTTATAGTTGACTTAAGGAATTCCATAAGTCGATTGTCAACATTTACAAGGTATATGGTTATATGAAATGTTCATGTGTGAGAGACATATAGATATTATATTGCATTTTAATTTATGACTAAAGGTTCATACTAATTTAATATTCTTATATTAGGCGAGTGACCTCCAAGGAAATCCATGAATCTAAAGTGCCAAAGTGGAAGAAGGAAATTGCAAAAAATGTATGTGTATTTGAGAAGGAGATCCCTACAAGTTTCATGGGCCTACAAGTCCATTTACTTATACACCTAGTCGATGACATTGAATTGGTGGGTGTCATATCAATGAGGTGGATTTTTTTCTTTGAGAGGTATATGAAAACTATTAAAAGATATGTACAACAAAAGGAACATCCAGAGGGTTGCATGGATGCAGGGTATATATTGAATGAAACATTTTTCTTCCTATGTGAATTCCTTGGTAAGGATTTTGAAGATGGCCCATGTGTCTAGGATGAAGAACGAGCATAAAATATTATTGATTTAGAAAAACCACAATCTAATCCAGTGTTGAAGTAGAAATTAGTAAGTAAATTAATGATCAATGTGGTTTTTTTTCTTGCAATCATTAATTTACTCTGTAATTTATTTTTCAAATTAACAACATGACATTTGGAGTTTGAAATAAACATCTTGGCATGTAATAGGTGTAGATGAAAGTTCTATACACAAGACAAGTTCATTTTGTACCACATGGACTTTATGAATAAATGGATTGATGTATATGATAAAAAGATAGAAGTGTTAGAAGCAAGGAGATAGTTGAAGAGATCGAACCCAAGGAATACTCCACTTGCCACTCATCTACTTAGGCAATGGGGCAAAGATTGCACACTAGAATGGGTTACTAAAAAAATTCAAAATAAAAAAGAAGATGCAGGTACAAATTCAAACATAAGAGAAGATGAAATTAACATGTCTAGAGGATGTGAAAGAAAGGTACAACTGAAATTTTACAAAATGTTGTTTCCTTACAGTTTTGACAATATTAACCATTTTAATATTCATCATTATATTATTTTTCACTTAAATAAATGGTTTTTCACAGGCAAGGAAATATCCAGGAATGTGGGCATATGGTCGACATTATCATGTAGAAAGTTTAGACGTAAAGAGACGATCCTTCGATTGTGGCATCATGATTGAATTCAAGAAATCTAGTCGATCAAGCTCAAAAGATAAGAATATAATTGAAGGGAATCTACAATATGTTGGGAAAATACAAGAAATTATTGAGTGGGATTACTGCTCATTTAAATGTTGTATTTTTAAGTGTAGATGGTATGAAGCATTTGAGAGGACACAAAGACATGATACCCATAGTGGATTATTTTCTATATATTCCTCACCGTTCCTGTTGGAGGATAAGGAGCCTTATGTTCTACCAATTCATTGTGAACAGGTATTTCTTTAACTAAACAAGAAGTGATAGTGATCATTAATCTATTAATTCATATCTTATTACGAATATATACATGTTTTTATTAATCAATAAAATTATTATAACATATGTCTAATAAATGTAAGTCGTTCATGTGTAGGTATTTTTCTATGAAGATATTTTGGACCTGAAATGAATATTTGTCATACATTATGATCCAAGATTAAGGCATGTATTTGATGATGCATTAGTGGATACCAAGGAAAACAATGATGGCCAACAAAATGAGAGAGATGGATTAGAGAACATCGAAGAAATTGACATCCATAATGATGTTGAAGATGGTTATGTTCAGGCACAAGAAGACAAAAATCTAGAGTTAGATGATGCTATGGAAGACAACAATATGGATGGTATAGAAAATGATGATCCAAATACAACTGATAACAATATAGATGGTCTATAGTCAAATTTCAATCGTGATGAAGATGATGCAGGTCAAGACGAGGATGATGATAATATTAAATACTTGAAAGAACATATGAACATTGACAATGATACAGTGGATGACATTGTAGTAGACAATAATGTTAATGACCAAGACTTCTAAATTTTCAAAATTATTTGCAATCCATGTTTAAAAAAGGATGATTCTTATGGCCTAAAATTTGAAATGCTTCAGTAATATTATGTTGTACTTCGACAATTGAAAACCTATTTTATTCTCCTAGCAAGCTTTTTATTTTCCATTATAATTCTAGGCCAAACAACATTTGCGAGGATGGCCTTTTAAACCAATCTTAATTTGTATGAAGTTCATGAACCTATTGTTAAGCAGTAAATTCCTTTCGTAGATAAGAAATGTAAAGGATTAATTTAAGAAAAGATAAGTAGTCTCTTTCTAAGGGTAATCCACATGCAAAAATTAAAAATCACATAAAAAATTGTACAATAGAAAAAAAAATTCAATCAGTTATGTCTTATTTCACTTGCACACTTATCTGAAAGACATAGGGTATTCACCATACATTTCCCTTGACAAATCAAACATGTGCTTTCATTTATTTTTATTGTATATCTCAGAAGTGAAATTGTTTTTACATAATGATGCATTGAGAAAATAATATATACAAAAATGCAAAGAATATGTTTGAAATTTAACATGCAACCTACTATGTTGTCCTGAAAGGAATCAAGATTAATCGGGACAAGAAATAAAAATAAAATTTTGATGATTGTACTTAAAAGTGAACATGATATGAAAAGTATGGAGAATGATGGTGCTGAAATTGAAATCCTTGATTATGATGACATTATTGTTTTATGTCATTAGAAATAAAGAGCACATAAATTTTATATACATAGCAAATGAAGATTTGAAACTAGTAAACTGAAAATGTAAACACTGTAAGATTTTTCCTTAAACAATAATTCACATACTCACAAAAAAGGTTGAAGCATTTTTTATTCAAACTCTATTTTCTTTAATAGACATAATAGTAAAAAAATATTTACAAGTACAAGAATGTATACACTGTTTCATAAAAAATAAGGAATTTTTCATAGAATATGCAAGTACAATAATAGATACAAGAATATTTACAACTACAAGAATATATATACTATTTCATAGAATATATACACTGTTTCATAGACTTCTAAATTTTCAAAGTTATTTGCAATCTGTTGGGTCTCAAAATAAGGTTTTTAGACCATAAGAGGGTGCCAATCTATGAGAGGAATTTAATCCATAATACAAACCAATTAAAGGAAATTATTTGAAAGGAATTTAATTCACACCTAACCAGAAACCAATCAAAGTATCCACACAGTAACAAAAAATGTGCGCTAATAAATCTTATAGATTTAAACAACTTGAAAAGACCACTTTGGAGACAACAAAGAAATAAATAAGTATGAAAATCGAAACAACAACAACAATTGAACACTGAAAATGGATTATGAGTTATAATGTATCTACTCCATTATATTGCTCAAAATATAAACATACATAACATGATTTCTTTTTATATGAATAAGTGGATGAGATGGTCTAGTATCTATTCTAATGGATTGAAATGATGATGATATGATGATCAAAATCAGACCTTGGTTTCCCTATTTATATGGGAAGAAACAAGCTTTAGGTCCATTCAAAAAAGTAACATAATTTCTTAACTAATGCATAATTAACATAACATAGAAACTTAAAAAGAGTTTATTGTTGGATGCACCATAGTTTGTTAATCATCAACTAGCACTTGTGACCACCTAAGATATGTTCAAGGATCAAGCACCATGTTAATGTGTCCACAACAACCAAACTATGACTACCTCCTCATACAACTCATGCAAGGAACACATTAACATTTGACGTGTGATCAATGTATTTCTCTTGGGAATAAGTGTTTGCATTATGTAGGTCTATCATTACATTCTCCAATCTAGCAATCCTCTCAAGCTTCTTATGCATTTTCCTGAGTACCTCTTCCTCATCATTGATGTCATCAAGGATGCTTGGAAAATATTTTGATATCTCACTTTTCCAAATTACCCGATCCTTCAAATCCATTTATTCAAAGAAATCTGGCATGGCCATACCTAGTAGCTAGCTAAAGTCATTCAATTCTTGTTTCAAGATATTCTAGAAGTTTTCATGTGTATTCATGAGGCTCTGACATTCTTGGAGAAAATCATTATTATTTCCATATTTTTCCTTGATATGGGATTTCATTTCCTTCATCCTATCAAGCAGTCTTCCATGCTCCATGAGGGCCTTGTATGTTCCAATGTGAGCATGCTAGACACCATCTGCATGTTTGCACATATCTTTGAATTTCACATAAATTATCCCTAATGCTACTCCAAAAGTAGTAGCCTTCAATTTTCTTTTTAGTTCTTGTTCCTTTTGAGCCTTTTCAAATTTATGCTTCTATTGAGTAGTTTCAGACATGGCCTCTAACACTTTTCTTTCATGTTCAGTTAAAGGAGAGTAAATCCTTGGAGAAGCAGGCAACCTATCTTTGTAGTTGGTTAATTCTTGTTTCAACCTGTTGTAATCAGGGATAAAAAAACTATTATAGTTAATGCAATAAAGCATATAAACAAACCCTAATAAACAATGAAGCACAAATGAGTATAAAGACATAAAGCATAAAAAAATATTACAAAATCTTCATGCTACCATTGATTCACCTCCATTTCTCTTCTCCATTTTTCTTGAATATGGTAATTTCCCTTAGATTTGAGTGCACAATAATAAGCCTATGACAAGTGACTAGAAAAATATTAAAGATTGTTGTCTCACACTAGTAGAAAGTACTTGCATAATATGTGTGGATGAATGATGATAGATAGAAATGGATGATTGATTCGAGAATGATTTTGACAACATAAGGATACTTGAAGAATCAACCCCCCAAATGGCTTATGAGAGAGTTTATTTATAGGAAATGTTTGATTTGGATTGATGGTTGAGATTGGATGTCAATAATATGTCTTAATCAATGGCCAAGATTGAATGTTGTAGTATGAAATAGGTTTAGGTCAAAATTAGGGTAATGACAAGAAATGAATGGCTAAGATTGAATTATAAAATAATTCAATCAAGGGTTGAAATTAAATGAGATGTTAAGAGATAATATTTGATGTGGAAGATAAGATTGAAAAAAATAAAGAGGTGATAGGAGAAATTAAATAATAAAAAATATTTAATCTAGGTGGCCAATGAATAATTAAATAATTAAAATAATTATTTAGTTATAGAGGAATGTGACAAAATAAATCATTTTGAATTAAATAATGATTTAATTGAAAATTCAAGAGAGTGGACCAAATTAAATAAATAAAATTTATTTAATTTAGGAGATAAAAGGCTAATGAATAATTAAATAATTAAAAATGATTATTTAATTATAGTGGAAAGTGGACAAAAATTAAATAAATAAATAAAATATTTAATTTTAGAAAGAAGAGGACTTAATTAATCAAGGAGGAATACAGATAAAAATGAATTAATTAAATAATTAAAATTTATTTAATTATAAAAGACAAAAGGGGAAATGATGGAAAATTTATAAGTCACAGACCTACAACAATTTTTAGTGTCTACATTTTGCTCCTCTTTGAGATGATGTTTGATATGATAAGCTTGGTGTCGAGTAACATCATTTCAAAGAAGATAAGGTATGGATAGAGGAAAATGAATGATGATAGAAAGATAGGATGATGAAATGAGAGTGGGAGGATGATTCCCCCTCGAGAGGATAAGTGGGTTGAAAGAACATGGGTATGCTCTCAAAATGGATAAGAGGAAAATAGATAAGTGGCATAGAAGAAATGTTAGTGTGAAGGATATGGATGTTAGTGGAGACAAATTTAAAGATGCATATTTTCCCAAACAAGACTCTGCACTAATCATCATTGGGCGGTAAAATGACACAAATGGACAACAAACATGATGGTATGACATAAACCAAGGTGTGAAAGGTCATCCACTTGCAAAAGAGATAGTCGCAGACAATGAATGTCTTGGCTCATACTAAGGGCCAAGTTGCCCTAGTCTTTTTGCTAAGACAATCCATAGACAATAGTCAGATAAAAAAAAAAAGGTCATGGGACATCATTGCACCTCTAAATCCTTCATGGGACATCCTCGAGGTAGCTAGTAACATGACCAAGAGACAAAAAAAACCAACAAAAATAGACAAAATAGACAAAATAGACAAAGATAAGACAAAATAGACCAAAAAAATCAATATTCATTCAATGTGTTTGCCAATATTTGCTTACTGAAGATTGTTTGCATGATAGTTTGATAGTTCGACAGTTTGACGAATTGATAGTTTGACAGTGCCTTAGGTCAGGAAGGACACATCCTGAAAAGACAAATGAAATTTTGACAAGGTCCAAGTCTAAGAAGGACACATCTTGGAGAGGACCAAAGATTGATGAGATTGACATTGTTTTGGAAATTTGACTAATGTGACTAGATGATTGATTGGACTATGTTGTCTGAGTTTAACTTAATGACTAATTGGACTATAATATCTATTGGATCATGATTTGAATGTTGACGTTTTGATGACTATCTTGTGTTCGAGTGTGACTATGTCTGACGAAAGCTGACTTTGTGTGAGGAGATTGACATTGTTTGACTTATTTGACCGATGTGACCTAATGTTTGACAAGATGGACATTGTCTGACTTATTCGACCAATGCGACTATGTTTTCCTTATTTGACTGATGAGATGAATGTTGAATTTATTTTTATTTTTGAGCATTATTTGGATGTTTTTGTCTTTTACGAATATTTTGATTTTTTTTTTTTGATTTTTGAAATTTATGATTTGTTGGGGGATTTTTGACATGTTTTGATTTTTTTGGATTTTTGACATTTTATGATTTTTTTGGCTTTTTGAAATGTTTTGATTTTTTTTGGCTTTTTGAAATGTTTTGAGGTGTCAATGGATGAAAATTTGGGTAGCCTTTGTGCTAGATACCAATGACAAGGGGAAAACCGAGTCTAGTTGCAAGGGTGGTTGATAGGATAAGTGATAAAAGGCTCATGATAGATGGATGGATGGAAATGATGTATGAATCATAAGAGAGCAAGGATGTGATCTCCAAAGACTATGTCGCATAGAAATAACATGCCCCATTCTAGGTTCAAGACTTAGGATTTTTCATGAAAAAGCTTATGATAATAAGATAATGATAGACTTGGTTGGAAAGATGAGGTATGTCAAGAGATATCCAGAAAACATGTTTCAACATTTTTCCCTTAAGTCTTCATCAAGATCAAAAGAAGAGGGGTGGATAAGTGGATGCAATATGATAGGAATGTATGATGGCTAGGATGGTAGGTAGGATGGAAGTGATATGACATGAAAATGATAGGTTGGATAGATGTATAAGACATTGTGCCCCCAAATGTAAGGGACATAGAAGATCAACCTACATATGATGCTTGTTTGCTAGGTTTTCATTATGGTATCTATCCAAGGTGCCTATTTACCATGTTTTCACCATTAGATGAAGGGATTTTTCTTTATTTTATTTATCTTTTTTTTTATACTTTTTTTTGTTTTTTTCTTTGTATTTTTTGTATTTTTTTTCTTTTTTGACTCTTTAGATAGTTGAAGGGGAATATGGATAGGAGGGACTCAAGTGTCTAGTTGAATGAAAGATGGTAGTCCCACTAGAGATGGATGTCATTACATGGACCATGACAAATGTGCTCATAGATGTTGGTAAGGGATGACATGAAAGAGAGATGGAGTAGGTAGATGATGGATTATGACGTGGATTATGGAGGAAAATAATGGACTACGATGTGGATTATGATAGGGATTATATGGGACTTATGCAAAAGATGAATGGGGAGGCTTAGCCAAAATCACGGACAATAGGGATGTGATGGGGAAGATATGTAGGATAATGAGCAAAGGGTCAGGAGATGGAGGTATGTGGAATTGTTGTGAAATGGAAGGGAACCATGACCAATGGTTTCACAAATTGTGATAAACGTTGAACCTTTTGATGTGGACAGGGTGTAGGAAGCAATGGAGATGTTTGCTTAGGAGATGGGTAATGAAATGCCTTAGGTACCCACATAGACTTAGTATTTTTATGACTTTTATTTTTTTTGTGGGTTTTAGGAATTTGAGATTTTTAAATGGAATGTGCATTTTGGATGGGGGGGATGGTTGGGATTTTTGTGATGTTTATGCCTCGTTTGACTTGATTTATTTTTTCTTAGGTACCCAAACCATTTTGTTTTTAAACTTTTCTTTTGGAGGTATGGGCTTATATAGCTTTTTAGATGTATTTTTCTTTGAATTTTTGTATCGATGTCCTAAAGCATGAGGGTCCTTCAAATTTTTGGCTTTATAGATAGAGGCATTGAATTATTATTTTTTGAATCCCATGGGTATGGTGGAATGAGTGGAAGCTTCATGTTTAGACAATGTGTGCATTTGTTGTTCACGATTAGGAATGTTAGGGTATTTATGGATAAATGGAAAAGAGGATTGGATGGCAAGGATATTAGGTGTTCAGAGTAATGATGGTAAAGTGGAGGGAGGGATATTAGGTGTTGGAAGTAATGGTGGAAAAGTTGATGGTGGAAGGTGTATGGCCACATGCTTTTGGAATTTGTAGGATGATGGAGGAGGGATGGCAACATATGTCTTAGGCATATGATAGGATTTGTGATGGAAGGAGGTGGACTTAGGCTGCATGGAAGAAGTACCGACATATTGAGATTGGTGTCCTTGGGGTATGCAATGGACAATAGGACTAGGTGTAGGTGGAACACTAGACACAAGTTCTTTATTGGATGGACAAAATGACGCAAGGGAAGATAATGGTTGTTGTTGTTCTAAGGAGGAACATTCATGAATGAGGGTGGAAAGACCAATAGGATATGATGGAGGACTTGCAATGAGGTCAATAGTGGGTGATGGAGGATCATTAGGATCTTGATTAGCATTGCGTTCACTTAGATCTAAGGTATTTGTTTAATCTTATATCTGTGCTTGGGAGGCATATGTCTCATCAAGGGAAGTTGATGTTGATGGATCATGGATAGGACTAGGTAGAGGTGAATTTGGAATATCTTGCTCATGGATAGGTGAAGTGATAGGCTCTTCATCATTATGAATATCATCTTGATCATAGAAAAGATATAGATTATGGATTCACACTCGATTGAGGTCATCCATTAGAGGGGTGTGTGCTCCAAGAAGGCCTCCTAAGAAGGTTATGACAAAAGCGAACCAAGTGAGGTGTTTTGGAGGACACACACACTTGATTCACACTCACAGTTATTAATTTTCCTTTAGAAATGAAATGTGTGTAAACAAACAAAGGAAACACTTGTTCTTTTTAACCCAAAGTCAAAATGTGTGATAGAAAACAATGGTTCATTTTAATCCAATTTCAATTGTGTGATAGCAAACAAGATTTATTTTAGACCCCAAATCCAAATGTGTGACAAACAAGATGTTCTTTTTAAGCCTAAATTGAAGTGTGTTGACAAGCAATGATTGGAGATGAAAGATGGAATGTGTACACCTAGAATTTCTTTAGCTCCAAATATTTTTCCAATTGATCTAATGTGTTCTTTGAATTTTTTATTTTCTGCACATTCGCAAAACCAACAAAAAAGTCAAAACCCTAACAAGATAATTGATCACTAATATTAGAGGATTAGCTAGTCAAGACAAATCTAATTTTTGTAAATTTTTTCTACATCTAAAATAAAAATAAAAATAATAGACCGTTATTGAAAGTTCAAGAGATTTCCAAAAATGTAAAGAAATCCAAAAAATATGTTGTTTTGCACCCAAAATTATTTTTTTATGAAAAATAATAAAAAAACTATAAAAAATTCAAAACAACTTAAAAAATTCTGATTTTTGGATTGAAGGTGTCTAATATTATCCCAAGTCTGCAGAATTTTTTTTGTGACAAGATATATGATCGTTTGTGAGATATAAGAAAATATTTGTAAAAATCTAATTTTAAGAGATCTGTTTGTTGACTAATAATTTTTCATCCAAATTTAAGGGTATGTGCAGGATCATCATGGAAAAAATAGGCCCTTAAGTGGCAAAAAAAATAGAAAAATCAGAGTTAGGAAACTTGATGTAAAAATTTGAAAAATTTATCTATATTATTTCAAAAATATGTAAGAACATAATCTGTAGCAAATTGAATGTACTTTCTAAACTACTAGGTTTTTTTTTTTTAAATATCTATTTGGTGAAAATTTAAAATTTCAATTTATTAGTACTTAAATTTTAGGGAAAATATAAGAAGTAGTGTCTATCTAGCCACCCTAACCACAATAAAATGATAATATTTTTGTATAATATTTTATATATAAGTAGAGGACGCATGTCTTGATGTGATGAATATTTAAAAAAAAAAATCCAAGTAAATAATTAATTATGAATCTTTTATTACAACTTTTAAAAAATATAAAAGCTCGTATGTCTAACCACCTTAACTTGGTCAAAACTTCATAAAATTCATTTTTTTTTAATCCTATAGTATGCAAAGCATAGAATGTGACACATGTTTCAAATTCAAAAAATGTGATACCGTTTGAAAGCCATAGATGTTTTTCAATCAGCCTATCAATTAGGAATTTAGTCATAATTCAAATAGAAAATGAATAATAATTATTTATTAAATTCAAATTAAAGCATAATTTATATTGGTGGAAAGCTAAGAAACTCCTTTAAAAACCCTTTTCTTTTCATGAATTTTGGGTTTAAAAAAGTCATCAGCCACATGCCTTACACATACCCATCATATTGCCAATTTTTGGCCCATCATGATCCTACACATACCCTTAAAATATAAATAATAGACCCTTATTAAAATTCAGAGAGTTTTCCAAAAATGTAAAAATATCTAAAACATTTAACAATTTTCTCTCAAAACTGATTTTTCATGAAAAATAACAACAAAATTATAAAAAAATAGAAACAGCTCCGAAATCATTTATTTTTGGAATGAAAGCTCTTGATATTGTCCCCAACCTGTAGAATTTTTTTTGTGAAAATATCTATAGTCATTTGAAAGTTATGGTTGAATCTATAAAAACTAGGGTTTTGTCCCAAAATAATGCAAAACTTACAACAAAAAGCAAACAAAACTTGCAACAAAAAGAATCCAACTCCACAATTTCTCAAAATTTCTCAAAATATGTCAGGTTCACCAATGTAATCAGGGATAAAAATCTATTATGGTTAATGCAATAAAGCATATAAAAAAACCCTAATAAACAATGAAGCACAAATGAGTATAAAGACATAAAGCATAAAACAATATTACAAAATCTTCATGCTACCATTGATTCACCTCCATTTCTCTTCTCCATTTTTCTTGAATATGGTGATTTCCCTTAGATTTGAGTGTGCAATAATAAGCCTATGACAAATGACTAGCAAAATATTGAAGATTGTTGTCTCACACTAGCAACATGTACTTGCATAATATGTGTGGTGAATGATGATAGATAGAAATGGATGAATGATTCAAGAATGATTTTGATAGCAAAGGATACTTGAAGAATCAATGCCCCAAATGGCTTATGAGAGAGTTTATTTATAGGAAATGTCTGATTTGGATTGATGGTTGAGATTGGATGTCAATAAGATGTCTTAATCAATGGCCAAGATTGAATCTTGTAGAATGAAATAGGTTTAGGTCAAAACTATGGCAATGAAAAGAAATGGATGGCTAAGATTGAATTATAAAATAATTCAATCAAGGGTTGAAATAAAATGAGATGTCAAGAGATGAGTTTTGATGTGGAAGATAAGATTGACATGGATAAAGAGGTGATAGGAGAAATTAAATAATAAAAATTATTTAATCTAGGTGGCCAATGAATAATTAAATAATTATTTAATCATAGAAGAATGTGACAAATGAAATAATTTTGAATTAAATAATGATTTAATTCAAAATTCAATAGAGTGGACCAAATTAAAGAAATAAAATTTATTTAATTTAGGAGAGAAAAGGCTAATGAATAATTAAATAATTAAAAATAATTATTTAATTATAGTGGAAAGTGGACAAAAATTAAATAAATAAAAAATTATTTAATTTTAGAAAGAAGAGGACTTAATTAATCAAGGAGGAATAAAGATAAAAAAATTAATTAATTAAATAATTAAATTTTTTTAATTAATTGAAGACATGTGACATTAGAAAATAATTAAATAATTAAAATTTATTTAATTATGAAAGACAAAAGGGGAAATGATGGAAAATTTAGAAGTCATAGACCTAGGACAATTTTTAGTGTCTACACCTGTCATTTTCCTCTATCATCCACTGGTTATCTCTTACTAGCTTTTGGATTTGGGCTTTGGTGAATTTGGCTACATTCACATTCATGTCAGTAGCCTCCAAGGGGTTTATCTCCCCTACTCTTTGCACCAGGAGATGTCCGAAAATCTAATCATGGTCAATGAGAGAAGGCTTCTTGCCTGGGGGGTAAAGAGCCCAAATTTGCAAAGTGGTATTATCAGGATTGTACCCTGACCTAGTATAGACCCTATCACCTGCTTCATCAGTTATTTGCAAATTTTTATTCATTCTCTTCAAAAAGCTATCAAATATAATGGCTAAGCTAATATCCCACCTAGGAAGGAGTATAACTCTAGCTTCTTGCAATAATGCTCATCTTCTCTCAGTAGTCATGTTTCTCATTTCCCTATCAACTTCATGTTGCAACTCTTTCAAGGCATAAGCCTCTTTCTCAAGGTCAATGTACTTTAACCTTTCTCTTATTAGTCTTCCTTTATACTCATATATAAAGGACTTAAATTTAGGGGTCTACACAAAATTATCTTCTGCAACAAATTTCTAACTTGCACAATGCCTCACATCATTTGATAGCTCATCAAAGGCTTCAAAGGTGATCACACTTCTTTCTAATGGAATATCATATTGGGGAATAACAATAGAATTAAACTGTTACTTCTTCTTCATCCTTAGTGTTATCGTCTTCCATGGATGGGGAACCAACTGAAAATCTCACTTCAGGAGTAGGCTAAGGTGATAAGTGATCTAGTGGTGTGATATTTTCCATTTTCCTCCTAGGACCAATGCCCCTTCCTCTTTCGAATTCCACAAGTGGCACATCTCTTATTAGTTCTTCTTCATGGAGGATTAACTATTCAATTATTTCTATGGGATCTTGTACCTCAGGGAAAGCCCCTACATAGCTTGGGTTATTATTCACCTTCCAAGCCTCAACCATCATAACCCTACTATAGGCATTCATTCTCATCATGTTTTGTTTTTCTTCACAATTTTTGATGACATCTTCTAAAAGGAAACTATGCTCATACCCTTTCAATTTTTGAAAAATTTTGGCATCACAAATGAAGTGTTCAGGATCAAACTTTTCCTTTTTGTTGCCAATCGACAAGGTGTAATAATCTAGTTTACCACTAACCAAGTCATAGTCTAAAACAAAGATAATAGTGAAATCACCAAAGCATAAAGTGGAAGGCATGGAAGTGTACCTCCCATAGCTCTTTAAATGCGTGAAAGCTGAAAATGACAATTGCCTTATGATCTCTAAATAGGCAACTCTAACTAACACAGTCTTAGGCAACAAATAAGGTGCAACTTCAAATCCATAAACCTTGATAACAGTACAATCCCCAAACATGTACTAGTCCCCCCAATTGTGATTTATCCCTGATTCATGACCCATATCTTTTGGTTGGAGAAATCTTAAGATCTGTAGGGAGAGGTTGTCACATTTTTTTCCTACATCTTGTATAGTGGTTTGACAAAATATTCCTCAACATATAGGTAGTTGGACCTCCCACACCTGTTGTCCCAGATAGATGTCCATATTTGTATAGGCCTTGAATTTCCATCATTATCTAATTATTTTATTCTTAATTGCTCACACCATATCCCCATCGCCTGCCCTTCATATAATATCATGTACATAAAAAGAGAATAGTTCTTGAAATTAATGGCTTCACTATTATTCTTAATGATATTGAGGGAATTATTGATGACCTCCATAAATAATATGTATAATCATAGGGTTGGGCATTATGGCTCTAGATGTCTGTGGCTAAAACCATGGGAGCAATTTTCATGTTCTTAAGAACATCAATTCCCAGTACTTGACCAGCTGAGTAATATGTGTATTGAAAGTATTCTTCAAAGAAAGCGATAGAGAATAGGGGCTTATTTCACTAGAGAACCTAATAGTTTGGTTACCCACATGCCTTTAACCCTATGTAGAGGAAATTTCCACCTGTAACTTGTTTCAATGGTGTGGTATTCCTCCAACAAGTCTCTGATTTGTAATTATATATTTCAAGGAAGTTTCTAGCTGAAAAATCATGGAAATATAATCTAGCTTTATCACCATGAACTGTGACCCATCAGGAAAATGAATCTCTCTCATCTTTAGATTTTAATTCTTTTCCAACACCTTGATTAAATCTATGTTCAAAAATATTTTGGGTACTACAAGTTTACCCAAATTCAAATTCCACAGTTTTGACACTAGGCTATGCCAAAATTTCTTCCTATAATGATAAATAAAGAGGTCGTAACCCCTACACGGAGTCCATACATCTCCCAGATTTTTTTTTTATCTTCTAATGTCACACATGATGGGTTAACCTATGCTAGTCTTTTGTATTTTGGCCTAGACACAAGACAATGATCGATTAAGTCTTGATTCAATTGCTTAGCTTTAGTTTTCTATCTTTTTACTTTCTTTTTTCTTGGGGTTTTTTCCATCTCAACCCAACTCATTTTTTATTTCATGTACTTACTAAGAAAATACTTTGAGCTAAGTCTAAACCACTTGGATAAATGCTAAAAATTTCTAGCTACCTACCGCCATCCAACTTGGTTCTCCAAATCCTTCAATTACAATTCACAGTGATTTCAACTTCTTTGAGGCCATATTTATCAAATTTCAAGACACTTCATCCAACCCTATTTCATAAATGGCGCTCACACCACCTTTATGATCAAGTTCTTTATGAATAGTAGTAGTCTCATCGATATTTTTGTTAGTCACATCAATTAGACTAATCATCATTTCATAACTGTTGAAGAGACTTTTAATTAAAATGCCCATTATTTCTTCAATATGCTAGTATGGTGGTGTTTTTCCCTTCCCTTCTACTGTTTAGCACACTACCACCTTGCTCAAGGCTTCTTGCTCACTTTCGCAACGGTATAGCAGTGTATTCTTTCTATCATTACTTGAAGAGTGTCGATTAGACAATCTTATTTGTCTCACTGATATCTTAATGTCTCTTCAACATTAGATAGTATGTTCCTCCAATGTTGATTTTTGGTGTCGATGCAACAAGTTAATGTCTCTTGCCGATATGCCACTATCTCATCGAAAATTACTTCGCTATATCCAATATTTTTGTTTTGTTGAGCATTTGTAGATATACCTTGTTGATGTGACATAATTGATTCCCTCCTCGATATTCCTGTATCTTGTTGACATTTCAGTGTTTTACATCATCAATGAGAAATATAAATAAGTCTCTTTGACATAGGGGTGTCTCTTCTACATTTCTGATCTGTGCTTTGTGCTAATGTCAGGGAGACTTTAGAGGGACTCTCATCGACATGGTCTTGTCTTGGCAATATGCTATGAGAAATCATAGGAGTATTTCAAAGGAGGATTACACAAGTATTGATGTTGCGATCAAGGGTTTTATTTGGAAGCTCATGTGAGGGATTCTATTAACTTTAAGTTATTATGATACGAATTCTATGCATATGGTGGATGTAAGAGATGAGTGAAAATGGAAGTACGGAAAAATAATTAGGATGGAATTTTGGCTACAACACAATCCACATTTAAAAAAGGATGATTCTTATGGCCTAAAATTTGAAATGCTTCAGTAATATTATTTGTGTCAATACAAGTTACTTATTGGAATATCCTTAAATTGTTGAATCTTTGGTATGAAATATTGGCAAAAAAAATTAGGATTACTTGGATGCTTCTTCCATTAATTTTGTATCAACATATGTTCGTGAAGACACAAAAGTTAATAGCTCAATCAGGTAGATATTTTCTTATTTTCAACTAAAGAGTAAGATACATTTTTATTTCTACTACATTACATTCATGTGCATAAGCAAAATCAAATGATTACATTACTAGATTGCACTTATGCAGATGTATATAATATAGGAAATATTGCACAATCCTTTAAAAAATGTAGTCTTTATTGATAATGTAAATGTATGTTGTTCCACACAAGCCATGGAACTAACTATTTGAATGCATATAATAAAAAATTTATTCATTTATAAATACAAAAGAGAAAAATGCACAAAAAGAGAAAGGGGACCCATCATTTCCTCAATGATGAATCTTGGTTGCTTTGTTCTACATCATCTTAAGTCTCCCCACTTGTTTAAGCCTCCAAGTTGATTTCTTCATTGTTGGTCCTAGGTTTCCCTCATTTGAGTGAGAAGAGTGTTGTTAGCAATGAAGGATCCCCAATCAAAATATTTGCATACATCTATAAACATATAATTTGACCATCATGTGCATTCAAATAACTTGCATACCATAGATGTCTAGGAAAACAAGAAAGTTATCAAACATATCTATCATATGCTAGGTTTTATCTAACATGTTTTCTCATTGTCCAAGTATAGATAAAACTAGGCTATTGTTTTGTTTATCTGGTTACATCATGTGGGTTGAAATGTGGCTCCCACAAGGGTTGAGCCTAGTCTGCTGCCCTATTGTTTCATTTGAGAAGGATAATCACAAGTAAACCATCCATGAAGCATTAAAGAACAATATTTGCAACGATAGTGGAGTATTTTGGTAAGGGGAAATCTCCTTATTGATAAATATTTATCCTTATTAATAAGAACATTCCACTATCAACATAGCCATGATTTTGGAAAAACTGATCATCAACAATTCCAAGATAGTTTTCATTAATAGTCTGGTTAAAAGTAAGCAGCCCCAAGCATCATAATAGTTGCAAGAATTGAACATGAGAGGAACTCACTTAGATTAAAAGCTTACACAATAGTCATCACTTGCAAAGATAGAGATAGCATGTTTCCACATAACAAATTAAATCGAATGCATGAAAGGTACAATGATGAAGTCCATAACAGTGAATTTTGTGTAAGAGGGATTGAAGGAAAACATTTTGTATCAAGGAGAACAAGGTAACCTCAAATTTTATTGTACTAGATTATGATAGTACTTGACCTTCTAGTGTTTCTAGATGGAACCTATAGCAAAAAAGTGTAGTCTCCATATGAAGGAACCATTTTTGGATCTCTTCCCTTAAATGAGTGTTGAAAACATTAGAAGAAAAGAAATACCATAATTCTAAAGTAACAATTTGTATCAAGACAAATGTCAGAAAGTATAATTAAAAAGACAAATCCTTACAATTGGACCTCAAATTGGACCAAACCAATTTATTATTTTATCTTTAAAATATAGGAACTTTCTCTATTAGAGCTTCATGACCTGAAATTGCATCTCCAATTGGACCAATAAAATGTATGATTTTATCTTTAGAATATAGGAACTTTCTCTGTTCGATATTCATGACCTCAAATTAGATTAGAAGCTAGATAAGCATATTTATGATTTTATCTTTAGAATGTACAAACTTTCTCTATCAGATATTAAAGATCTCAGGTTGGATCAGAAATTGGATAAGCAAATTTATGATTTTATCTTTAGAATATAGGAACTTCCTCTATCAGATATTTGGAAATTCCTACACGCAAGTTTTGCTTCAAAGCAAAAACACCTAGAAGTGTTTCACATCGACTCAAGGTACAATCCAACCGGGTTATGACATTGATAGCAATCCAATTTTTCCTAAACCATCCATACCTGAACGTTGCATCATAATCTATTCTCCCCGCACATAAAAATGCCACATATTAACCCATTCTAAATAAAACTCAAAATACCATGAAACAATGAGTCCCCTATATTAGTAAGTAAGTAGGTAGTCTATAGGGAATAGTTTTATTTTATACAAGGATTCTCATGAAAGGAATCTTCAAGTGACAGTGAGTGAGTTTGTCACAACCACGATAGGAGGGCCCTCAAAGAAAACAATCTGGACCATGTAGCAAGAGTAACACAATGAAAGCAACATAGGACATGGAGGAAAATGTAGATTAAAAAATTCTCATTAATAGAAATCTTAGTTACATTTGGCTGACAACATTCGGTCTTACATATTTGGCTCACAAGCCTGATAATACATGCTCAAAATTACAACATTCCTATATGCTCCTATATGCAAGAAAAATCTTACAATTCAGATCCTCTATTCTATCTTCGCTAATTTCTAATGATCTATTACAATGATTTATATCCTATCAAGTGATCTAGAACCATCCAAGTCAGCAAAGATTATCACAATCTCCAATGATGGAAAATGTAATGAGCTCATGAACAAGTCAGCCCCAAATTTGAATTACTCCATCAACGGGTGGATGATACAAATAATGGACCTATAATTAAGGTCAAGAAAACTCCAAGGAATGATTAAAATCACACCGTTGAGATCGACAAGTCATGGGAATGATCCATGAACAATCAGATTAACCGCTAGGCTTAAAACTATTTCGGTGCCGGTTCAAGAAACTATCATGAAATTAAGAATTGATAACTTGTCAGAAAAATATCCAATCACACACAAATCTTGGAATAAGGAAAATTAACATGTCCATGATGTACGTAAATATCCGCAGGGTTTGGTGAGCAAATATGACAAGTCCACTAGCAAGAACTGAGAAAGAACAAAACAAGATAAAAACTAAAAGGAAAATATTTTTGGTTGATGCAATATTTCCAAGAACCAAGGATGCTCCTACATCAGACATCTGGGGTTATTGGAAAGTGATTCGCTCACTTTCTAGGGCCAAAGGAAAACCAAGAGAGTCTACCTCAGCTTGAGAAATCCACAAAGAATCCTCCACTGGTCTACCTTTCCACTTCACAAGATATTCTTTCTACTGTCTTCCATGGGTCTTGCTCCCATCTCTAATATCCAAAATCTCTTCAATCTCATCTGGTTGTTATTTAGGAGACCAATTTTCCAAATTTTCTTTATTTTCTTCACCGAATTCTACTTCATGATACTAATATAAATCTGCAATGTTGAATATAGGTGATATACCCATGCCATCTGATAGCTCCACTTCATATGCATTTCCTGAATCAAATTTCTTCAAGATCTTACAAGGTCTGAACTTCCTCATCCTTAGTTTGTTGTATGTTCCAACAGGAAATATTTCTTTCCTAAAATATACCATCACTTCATCTACAACTTTGAATTATTTATGTCTCCCCTTTTCATCTACTTTCTCCTTATACTTCTAGTTCATGTCTTCCAACTATTTTTTCAATTGAGCATGCACTTTCTTCATCTGTTCTGCAAATTCTTCTACTTTTGCACTCCTCTTATCTTCCATACTGATGTCTCTCAATTTTGATATACCTATAGAATGAACTCCAATAACAATCTCAAAAGTTGTCTTTCCTGTACTCCTATTCACTAAATTATTGTAAGCAAACTTTGCTTGTGCAAGGACTAAATCCCAACTTATAGTCTTCTCTCAAACCAAACATCTCAAAAAATTACCTAAACTCATGTTCATTACCTCTATCTATCCATTTGTCTGTGGGTAAAACATAGAACTGAACTTTAAATCTGTCTTCAACTTCTTCCAAAGTGTTCTCCAAAAGTGTCCAACAAGCTTTACATCTCCTTCTGAAACAATGCTTCTAGGTAACCCATGCAATCTAGCCACCTCTTTGAAAAACAAGTCTGCTACATGTGCTACACCGTTTGTCTTCTTATAAGGTATGGAATGTGCTGTCTTAGAAAATCTATCTACCACCACAAATACTAATTCATTACCTCTTTGTGTCTTCGATAAACCAAGTATGAAATCCATGCTGATATCCTCCCAAGGTCTCTTCAAAATTGTCAAAGGCTTATACAATCCAACATTCTGACTACTTCCTTTTGCATCTTGACAAACTCTACAGCTTTTCACAAATCTTCTAACATCCTTATGAATCTGCGGCCAAAAGCAATAGTCACTCACCAATGCCACTATCTTATCAACTCCAAAGTGTCCTAACATTCCTCCACCATGCTTCTCCTTCACCAAATTATCCCTCATTGAACTTCAGGGTATACACAACTGATTACCTTTGAACAACATGTCCTCCTGAATGAAATAATCCAACCACTAACTTCTATCCTCCAAAACTGGCTCTTTACAAGCTCTCCAAGGTTCTACAAAATCTAGGTCTTCTTCATACAAGTTCTTCAATTCATCAAAGCACAATACTTCCACTCTCATCTTTGTCTATAAATTCCTCCTCCTACTCAAGGTATCAACAAATCTATTTTAATTTCCACTCCAATGATTCAAAACAAAAGTATAACTCTATAAGAACTCTACCCATCTCATGTGTCTCTGATTCAACTTACCCTAACTATTCAAATATTGCAATGATTGATGATCTGTATACAACACAAAATCCTTAGGAAACAAGTAATGTCTCCACGTTTTCAAGGCTTGAACTATGGCATAAAATTCTTGATAATACATAGAATATCTCCTACTAGCATCATTCAACTTCTCACTAAAATAAGCTACAGGTCTTCCCTCTTGACTTAACTTTGCTCCAATTGCATTTCCACTTGCATCACAGTCTACTTGAAATACCTTATTGAAATCTGGTAGAGCCAACACATGTTGCTCAGTCACCTTCTACTTTAACAACTAAAAACTTTGACCTACTCTAGATTTCCATCTAAAATCCTTCATACCTCTCATTATTTTTGTCACATGGCTACAAATAGAACTGAAATTTCTAATGAACTTTTTGTATAAACTATCCAATCCATGAAATAATCATACCTCTCCAATGCTATCTAGTGTAGACCACTCAACAATCACTCTTACCTTTTTAGGATCCATCCTCAATCCTTCCATAGATATTAAAAATCCCAAATATACCAGCTCCTCCTTCATGAAACTACACTTCTTAATGTTTATCATCAACTGCTCTTCTTTCAACCTCTGCAAAAATTGTCTGATATGCAACAAATGTTCTTCTCTATTCTTATTGAAAATCAAGATGTCATCCAAGTAAACAATCACAAACTTACCCAAGAATTTATTCAATACCTTATTCATCAACCTCATGAAAGTACTTGGTGCATTTGTTAATCCAAAAGGCATCGCCAACCACTCGTACAATCCTTCATTTGTCTTGAATGTTGTTTTCTACTCATCTCCTTCTCTGATTCTAATCTAATGATATCCACTCTTCAAATCTATCACTCAAACAATTGATAATGTCATCCATCTAGAGCAAGGGAAATTTATACTTCACCATAATCTTGTTTATGGCTCTAGAATCTGTACACATTGTCCACTCTCCATCCTTCGTAGGTGCTAACACAATAGGTACTACACATGAACTTACGATTTATCTGATCAAACCCTTCCTAAGAAATTATTGCACTTGTCTATTCAATTCCCCATTCTTTGTTGGTGTCATCTAGTGTGTTTCTTTATTAGGAAAACTTGCTCCAAGAATTAGATCCATACAATGACTAATACTCCTTACATGTGGCAATCCATCAGGTCCATTATTTGAGATGATCTCCTCATATTCTGTTAGTATCTCTTTTATCTCTTCCGAGTGTTCTTCCACATGCTTCAATTCTTTAGCCTTCTTAGGCACCAATGAATAACACACATTCTCATGTCTCAATCCATCAAGGAATCTTCTTCCATCAACTAGACAAACCCTAACATTTATACAAACTTCAACTGTAGGAACATCTTCCTATGGTAAAAAATTCTACTTCATCCCATTAGCAATAATGATGTATATATTATTCTTTCCATCATGAATATCCTATCTATCATACTACCAAGGCCTTCCCAACAAAACATGGCATATATCCATAGGCATGATATCACACAAAACATCATCATGGTAATTTCCTATCTTTAATTTCACCAAAAAATGTTCGCTTACCAGTATCTTATCCTCATCTTGAATCCAATCAATCTAATAGGAATTTAGGTGTTTCAACCTTTCCAACTTCAGCTTAGTCACCATCACTTCAAAAACCAAGTTCTCAGAACTTCCACTATCAACAATCAGTTTGTAGCATTTACCATTCACCTTGCATCTAGTCTGAAACAAATTCTTCCTTTGCAATGGCTCCTGCTCCATCTCACTTTAACATAATACTCTTTTATTCACCAACACTTCTCCATCTTCCATTTTGTTAGATGATCCAGCATGATCCTCCTCAACAAAGGTTGTTCTCCTATTGTTCTTTGTTTCTCTGCTTGTCTCACCTTGATTACATTCAAATGCTCTATGTCCTTCCCCACCACATTTATAACATGTTTGTTATGAAATAACTTGCACAATAGAAGAATATGATATGAAATATGCTACAAATACTTGATAATAATTGAGAATAACAAACCACTTCGAGGGGGAAAACCTCCAAATATCTCTAATGAGAACACACTTCACACTTGATGAAATAAGACTCACAACCTTCTATATATACCTATTTATGCCAAGGATATCACCTAGGCTGACTTAGACACACCTATATAAGACTTAGGCCGACCTAAATAACTAAATAACAATATACTAATGATAATATGACTTAATAAAGTGTTAAGATAGCCACAAGCCAACTATTCATAACCCGATGTACACTAATATTAAGGGCGTATCAATGTTCCTTTAAATATCCTTTTCTCATGTCCTCTATCATCTCTTCTATAACCTTCATTTCAGTAACCACCATAACCTCCTCTTCTGTAAGAGTTTGCATCACCTCTCTAGTATGAATTGTCACTCTTAATAATCTCCTTATCCTTATTTTGATCTGGAAAAGATCCTCTTCCTCCTCTAGTAAGAGTTCTTCCTCTTTGTCTTTGCTCATGTCTTTTATTCAACTTCTCTTCCACCTTTAGGGAACATTGATATGCTTCTTCACACTCACCAACTTGATCAAACTAATCTCATCCTATATAGATGACCTCAAACCATTCACATATTTGGCTACTTTCTAGATCTCATGCTCCGAATGTCTAGATTTGATATTCAACTTGTATAAATCTTCAATATACTCTGTCACATTTGATTCCTTCTGCTTCAAATTTTGCAACTTTTAGAACAAACTAATCTGATAATCTACATGAATAAACTTTGTTTTCAACTTATTCACTATCTAATCCCAAGAATTTATCTTTTCTTTTCCTCTTCTTTTACTATATGTTTGTGTGATACCTTGAAATTTCTACTGCTCTAAATGTGCAAACTAACTAAGAAATGTGAATGACAAAATACCAAGGACACCTCAAGATTAGCCAAAAGATTGATACACAATAAGAAAAATGGACAAAATAAAACACAAACGATTTCACCTTTCTTGTTTTTGATACCTCTTTGATTGGCCCTTGCTTGGATTGGTTGTGTGCTCCTTAGATGATTGATTGAATGTCTAAATGCAAGATTGGAGGTGCAAATGATTAAAAAGATAGCTAGATGATGGTAAATGATTGAGGATTCAAATTGACAGCATGTACTTATGAGAATGCAAAGTGTTTGAGAAGGAAAATTGGCAGCATAAGGTTGCTCCAAATGAAAGTGTTCTAAAAATGCCCTTCAGGAGAGGGTATTTATAGAGGATCTTGAATTCTCTAGAGAATTCAACGGTCAAGATTAATCCAACAAGGCCAAGATGAAGGGCTATGGTGGGTTGAGAACCCACAAGCCCTCACATCTTGACATGTGGAGGGTGAAGTGGACAAGGGGATATGAGGTGGAGATGAGTTGTCAAGAAAGTACATGAGGTGGAAAAGGACATGCACCTTGGGGAGTGAGGAAATTTCCTTAAAAAGGGATTCCTTGTCCCCAAGTGGGAGCGAAAGAGACATTTGAGGAATTTTGGAATTCCTCAAAATCTACATGGGAAAGGAGAGGTGGTTGGGGATGCAAATTAAAAATTCACATTCATAGGATGATCTAGAGGGTAAAAGGTGGGCTCCAAGGTGGGACTTGGTCACATGTGGAGATTGTGACAAGTCCAAGGAGCCTTGGAAGGATGGAATGTGAATTAAAAATTCACATATAAAAGAGGGAATCTAGGAAGAATAAAAGGAATTAAAAATTCCTTGGAGAATGATTAGGCTTAATTAATCAGTAATTAGAGGATAATGAGGATTAGCCAACTTGCAAAAGTTGGAGGATGTGACACATCCTAATCAAGGATTAGGCATGTGCACATCCCTAATGAAAAAATTAGGAGATGGATTAGGATTAGATGAAAATGACATGTGAGGAATTAAATAAATGTAATATTTATTTAATTTATTTGATGAAAAGAGGATTAAGGAGGGTAAGGTATTTAATTATTAATTAAATACCTTAGGGATTTGGCAGAATTAAAGATATTAATTAAATAATAGTAATATTATTTAATTAACTTGGATAAGAGGATGTTTAGACGAAAAGTGATAAATTTGGATAAATTAAGTGTCCAAATTTGGATGTCTACAGTTTGTAAATGTTCCCACCAAAGGGATGCATGTCCTCTCAACTTTCTACAAGCATATTTCACCTTCTTATCTTCAGTGGTACCTTAAAATTCAAAATACTTTTTCATCTTTGTAATCCAATCAACCAATTCTTCTGAATCCAACTTACCATTATAATCTAGTGGATTGAAATGTGGCTTTCTATTCACTCTAGTTAGGGCTCTTATGAACCTCTCTTCTCCCTGATCTAGGCTAGGTTTCTCTTCTCTTCCTCTTTCTTCCTAAACTTCCACTTCTTCATCACTCACATCATCAACTAGTCGACCTCTTCTCTAGGTCGTTTCGATTGCATCTAATCTGGCAACAATTCCTCTTAGCATCTCCATTATAGCTTAGTCTACATTTTTGCATGCTCCATTTCCTCTAACATTTCTTCTTCCAGCCATCTTTACAATAGTCCTCTGCAACTGCAGGTCGAATCCTAAATCTGCTACCCTACAAAAAGTATTCTATAGGACTTTGCAAATTCTTTCAACCTCACATTGATCGAACCTTGCTCTAATACCAATCTAGCATAGCCATAGTAGGAGGGTCCTCAAAGAGAATAATCTGGACTGTGTAACAAGAGTAACGCAACAAAAAAAAAGGATATGGAGGAAAATGCAGATTAAAACATTCTCATTAATAGAAATCTTAGTTACATTCGGCCGACAACTTCCAGTATTATAGATTTGGCTCATAGGCCCGATAATACATGCTCAAAATTACAACATACCTATATGCTCCTATATGTGAGAAAAATATTACAATTCAGATCATCTTCACTACTTTCTAATGATTGATTACAATGATTTATATCCTATCTAGTGATCTAGAACCATCTGCGTCAGCCAATATTATCACAATCTCCAATGAAGGAAAATGTAATGGGCGCATGAACAAGTCAGCCCCAAATTTGAATTACTCCATCAACAGGTGCATAAGATAAAGTGTTGACCTATAATGAAGGTCAGGGACACTCCAATGAATGATTAAAATCACATGGTTAAGATCCATAAGTCATGGGAATGATCTATGAATGATTAGATTAACCGCTAGGCTTGAAACTATTTCAGTATCTGTTCAGGAAGCTGTAATGAAATCTAGAAATAATAAGTTTTTAGAAAAGATCCAACCACACAAAAATCTTGGAATAAGGAAAATGAACGTGTCTATGATGTATGTAAAGATCCATAGGGTCTAGTGAGAAAATATGACAGGTCAATCAACAAGAAATGAGAAAGAACAAAACAAGAATAAAAGTGAAAAGAATATATTTTTTGTTGATGCAAGATTTCCAAGAACCAAGGATGCTCCTGCATCAGATTTATTTCATATTGCAGTTGATGGTACAATATCTAGTCTTAAAGGAAATTAGCAAAGCAATAAATGTGCAAGAAAATCAAATTGTACAAAAAAAACAATTCACAATGTTATCTTGCATAATGCCTTATGTTTGAAGACAAAAATATTATTGTATCTTGATGAAAGTAGTGACCTTAATGGTCAATCACTAGAAACCTTGATTTTAAAACATGCTATTGTGCTTATGGAGGCAACATTTTAAGCAAGGCGGTGAGTGGTGGTTTGGAACAATGGCAGGTATGAAGGACTTGCTTTATATGCATTTTATGTGTCCACATTAGGTCTTGGAACCTTGCAAATCAAATAACATGTTTTTAATGATGTCTTGCAAAGGTCTTGTAAAGTCTTGTAAAGGACTTTCATGCTTTTCTAGACCTAATAAGCTCATTTCTACCTAATTCAAAATTATAAAATGTGTTTAATAATATCATTACATCAATCTAGATGGTTCTTAACTGAAACTTAATGTTGAACTAGTGTTGTAATGTGTCTCACACATTCACAATGGTTCTTGTGCCTTCCTAGGATATGTGGACCTCATTTTAGTGTTGTAAAGTGTACTTAATTACACTTCCACATTGATTTTTGTGTCCCAGTCCCTATTTAACATTTACATCATCACTAATAGGCCCATCCTAACCCATATTGTGCATCTTGAGGCTTAAATTGATCAAATACCTGACATAGTCATCATATAAACCTGATTTTCTTACTTATCAACATTCCAACTTGCAAAAATGGCCCCTATGGGACCCATTCACCATTAGTGGTGAATTATTCCCATCTAGGTGGGACTCATTCACCATTATTGGCGAATGAGTCCCATTTTGAGCCATTTTTGGTGTTTGAGCGGGAAAAGTTAGGTTTCAAGTTAATTTTTCTCCATGTCAGCCTTAGGGATCCAATTAATGGGAAAATAAGGTGAATTTCCTATAAATATATCTTAATTCTAATTTACATCTCATTATCATTCATCCATCATTCATCATGTTTTCAAGACAAGAAAGCTAGGGTTTTGTCATTCTAAATCACCAAGGTAGCACTTTTCAGACATTCAAGGGAAGAATCTTCATGTTTTATTGTAGACATTCTAGTTCAATCATCATGGTAAGGTAAAATCTCCATTGTTTCATGCTTCATTACATATTTTCATCATTTTGTTTAATTACCTAAAAAGGGGTTTAACCAAGGTAAAACCCTATGCGCTAAAATTCACCATTTCTTTCTCTTTCATTGTGTATTTGAAGATTTAGGTGCTTGGATGGCTTGGATATTATTAAATATTAGTTTAAAAACTTTTTGAAGTCATCTCCACTTTTTAAAGGCCAATACACAAAAGGTCATTTACAGCTTTGGAAATCAAGGTTTCAGATCGGGACACCTAGAGGTACAAATTGAGTAGACCGAAAGCTACAAATTCCATTTTTGAGTTGTAAAAAAATATAGAATGGAGTAATTCTCTAAAAGTTGTGAATGAGTCCCACTGTACCTGTTTCCTGAAGATTTTTGGAGATTCAGACACCCATTTGGCTAAAACAAGCCCTGGTATAGTTTTTTGGAGCTAGGGCTAATTTTCCCAAAATGGCGAATGAGTCCCACTAGGCCTAAATTTTAGCATCAATAACATTCCAAAAGTATCTAGTCCTCACCCATATCTCAAGTTCACACTACTAGTTTCATTCATTTTTGTTAAGTTTTGCATTCATTTCTAGTTCATTTATGCATTATACAATGTGTTTTAAAACATCTTTTGTTTCTTAGGTTTTGCATATTTAAGTAATCAATCTCTTCAATTAGTTGCACTTAGATCATCTTATTTAGTCATATAAAAATCATACACATCATAATTTGAATGAACCCTTAGCATTTTTGGCCCTGTACCTCTCTCCTTTTAGGTGAAAAACCATAGAAGCACTAGAAAGGTGCAAGGTGCCAAAAATCTATGGTTCAATATTAAAGATGTCAAATGAAAAACCCTAGTAGCTAGAGTAATGAACACAGTGTGAAAGAGGATAGTGTGCTAGGTAAGATTTAGGAGATCTCCACATTATCTAATCACATGAAAATACATCATTTATTTATTTTTTAAAATTAAAAGAATTTATTATAAAACCTATATAGGACACATTGATACTTCAAAAGCATCTGATTTATTTTTTAAAATTAATAGAAGTCATTCTAAACCCTATATAGGATACATTGATACTTAAAAAGCATCTGAAGGAATTTGAGATTATGCAAACATATGTCAATTAAATACCTGGATTACAAATAGTAGTGTGAACATTGTAACCCTTATTGATCAAAGTAGGAATGAGATAAACAAAAATGAATCCTATGCCTCCTTTCACACACATCTCCTTACCATTATCTATCATTCTTTATTGAAACAATTCTCCATTTTGTTGGGCTACGCCTAAAAATAAGGATTCAACAAAGGTTTTATTCTATGTTTATTAAAATGAAAACTCCATTCTGGCGGGGTATGCTTGAAAATAAGATTTTGATGAAATTTTTAGAGTATGTTTATTAGAGTTTTAGAGTATTTTGGTTGGCTATATTCTTGATTCCTTAAATGATTTATTCAAATGGATTCTGATTGATGTGATTTGCTACATTTAGTGTTGTAAATTGTAATGATGCCACAATTACCATACTACCATAGTCTCTTATTATACCCGTTGTGGTATGACGTTGTTTTACCCTTCCCTCTGCTATTTACCCCACTACCACCTTGCTCAAGGCTTCTTGTTGTGGGGTTGTAGTGTATACTACTCTACCACATATGTTGGTCACCTTTGCAACGATCTGGCAGCGTATTCTTTTGATCATTACTTGAAGAGTGTCGATGAGACAATCTTATTTATCTTACTGATATCTCAATGTCTCGTCGACATTACTTCATTATATCCAAGAGTTGTGCTTCACCGAGAACTTGAAGATATACCTTGTCGATGTGACATAAGTGATTCTCTCCTCAATATGGCTGTATCTTGTTGACATTTCACTATTTTACATTGTCGATGAGACATATAAATAAGTTTCTTCAACATAGTGGTATCTAAACCAGTGCTAAACTCGAAGCTAAACTCGAAACTAAAAGTGGTGCTAAATTCAAAGATAAAATCAGAGACAAAGGCAATGCTAATGGTGGTGCCACACTCGAAGCTAATATAGGTGCTAAAAGTGACATTAATTTTGGTGAAAATTAGCACTGCAACTAGTGTTGACTTGTCCTGATCAATGCAAATAAATGCCAAAAGCATCACCATCCCAATAAATAGTGCCAATGTTTTACAAAAAATAGAAAAAACTACATTAAAACAGTGGGTGGAAGCAAAAAACAAAGCATTAAATGGAGCAAATCACAGGGTTTTGTTGTAGTGCTCCAATTGGGGAACAAGATAGGAGCCCCGAACATGATGAAGAAATGCCTCCTTCAAGAGAAGAAGAGGAAAAGGGAAAGGAAGAGAGAGAAGAAGATGAGCCTTAAAAGGAGGCTAAAGCAAGAAAGAACCTGGAAGTAGAGCATTATGAAGAGCATGTGCAAGAAGAAGAAGAAGAAGAATACTTGAAGAAGAGAAAACGTCTGAAGGGGAGGACATCCCCAAAGAACATACAACTATTGAATCCCTAGGGAAAGAAATAGTATTATTTAGGATTCAGATGAAGAAGAGGAAGAAAAGATGGAACAAAGAACTCTAGCCAACAAGGGAATGAAAATTCAACATACTCAGGAAGAAGAAGGTGATCGTTAATCATCAAAATGGGGATCCCAGATGCTTGAATGGCTGGAGAAACAATTAGAAAAAAATACCCCTACACTTATGGATCCAAAGGCGAGGGTAGAAGCCATTCTGGCTTTAGCACAAATAAGCACAAAGAAGGAAAAGAAGCAAAGGGTGAGATCTCACTTGACAATGAATGCCCCAGGATCTACGATAGTGCAAATAGCTACTCTGGTGGTGGAAGGAGAAGAAGTTAGCTATAATATTTCTACCATTCACTTTGGAATGATGACAAGAGAGCAGAAGATTGATCACCTTCAAGGATGAGGTTCTACTATTGTTCACCAAATGAATAAGGACAAGCCCTCCAAGGAGGAATTAAAGGCACAAGTGTTAAATTTAATGACCTATATACAAAAATGGTCATCCACAAAAGAAAAACCCACCACATTGTTAGCATCACCACAACTATTGTCCCAAGGCCACATCAAAAAATTAGAAAGGAGAAAGAACTAAATAAAGGCCATTGAATATTGGTTTCAATGAGTCATATAGAATGGGCATATGGGTCTCAACCACATCACTAGAATGGAAAATAAGTTCCTAGAAGTGCAAAAACAACTTGAAGGCATAAGAAAATTTTGCATTGACTTCCCAGAATTATGTAGGATCATGTATCCTAAAATTGGGGCTATCCTCAAAGTGCCTAGGAAAACGCGGGAAAGGGAATTGGCATTGGCATAGGATGACCACTGGCTCATGGAGATGTTGAAAATGGGCCTTGATCACTAATGAGAGATTTTGGAATGAGTGCTCCATGAGGTAGAGGTTGACATTGACTGGGTCAAGGAAACCAGAATAGCCTGCGAGGAATACCTCAAGTTGATGATAGATCTTGACATGCCCTCCAACAAGATAGATTCAGAAAAGATAAGGCGACACTTCCTCAAGAAGATGGAAGATGGAGCTACAAATGTCCTTATGCCATACTTCATGGATTTTTCTACTCGTGCCTTTTCCCAATCCGAGCATGCTATAAAGAACACTCCCAAATGTGATAAGGATTGGGATATAATAACTAGTCAGTCAAAGAAATTGAACTTTCAAGTGCTTCAATCTGATATAATGGAGTGCGATAAAATTCAAACATTTTTCAGAAAGTTTGTGGAATATGCAACTATGAAGAAGCACAAAGGGAATCCAGTAATTTATCATGAATTCCTCACAGTCTAGCTGTAGCAAAGGGAAATCTACTAGAAGACAAAATGCTACAATGTTGCCCACAAGAAGACAAAATAAGCTAGAAGGAAAAATGTAATTCTATATTGTAGAATATTTGGGGGTAGTTGAAACCTTAATTTTTAGTGAATCTTGGCCACACAATGAGATTGAATCTTTTCCATTCATTTTGTTTTTTGGAAACTATAAAAGGGGGGTCTCCTCTCATTTTCAAGAGAGAGAGTTGAGTTATTGTAAAGACATGCTACTAGAATTTTAATAGAAGTTCACTGATTTTGGTGGATTCTTGAGTTCCAACTTCATGTTTCATGATTCTTCTCCTCTTAGTTAGTAAATTTGAGTAAATTAACTTTTTTGTTATATGTTCTAGCATACTTTAATAGATTAGATAATTTTTTCCATTGATGGTGAATGATTATGTTGTGTTGATGCCCCTCCTTGTTCATGCTTTTTGTTGTTTATTGATGCTAAACTACAGTGTAAAGCTAGTTTGAACATTGTATGAATGTTGCACTTAAATTCTATCTTTTATTCATGATTTATAATGAATTAATGGTTGAACATCTATAGACCTTAGAAGATTGCACTAGTTTCATTAGACTATGAACTGATCTGATCTAGTTAAGTGGGGCTTAGTTTTAGGAAGGTTGTCCACTATAGCATCTTCCATTATCATTTTTCATTAGTAGCTTCAGGTCTAGGAACTTCTCCCTTCCCCTATCCTTTTGAATTTTCTTTTAAATAGTAACTTTAGGTAAAGTTCATTGCATATTATAAATCCAATCTGAAGATCAAAGTGGAGTTTGAGACTATTTTCCTAAACATGAAGCAATAGAGAAACATTTCAAAAAATTTATAAAATTCTTTCAAAGTGTCAATTCCCTCCAACTTAATCCATGTAAGGCTACCCTATGATTACCAGCAAGATCACATTGAACCAACTGAATTATTCCAAGCATGTCATGACCTAACACCTGAGAGACCTTGGGGTAGTTTTCAACAACTTGTTGTTAGATATTTCCTTTAAAGAGAGGGAGCATACTTGTGTGTTGCATGTGTTGAGTAGGTGTAAAGACATCCATCAATAGAACTAACACTAGAGGGAGGGCACCCCTTTTAAGTTAGGTTGGATCGAATTGGATCATTTTCCCCTAAAAGATCTTGTAGAGTTCTAAGATCCACACCCAACAAGATATTTGAAATGACATTGAAGGATATGTAGATTGATCATGGAGATGTGGCTTGCCAAATTTTCCCTTATTACTTGGGGGAAGAGGCCTTTTACTGGTACATCAACTTGCCAGTGGGATTGATTACTAGTTGAGATCTCTTGAAGAATGCATTCTTGAAGAAGTACAAAATCCTCATCAACCCCTCAGAATTATATCAACAATTCATGGCAATTCGTAGGGAGGTCAATGAACCAATCAACTCCTTCAACGATAGGTTCCACCAAGCATATACAAGATTGCAAGCTCCATATGTTCTCAATGACATCACCGTCTTTCCTATCTACTATGCTACCTTGGACAACCTCACTACAACATTGGTGAAAAGAATGAGCCCACCACTAGCCAGATTGGTGGATGCTTATGCTAAGGTAGTTGTAGCCAGCAGTGATTTGTTACAAAAAATCTTCTTTCCACTACCCTCCTTATGGCAGGTTGTTCACCCTATGTAGATTCAAGGGCTCACTCAAGCTCTACAAAATTATATGCCTCTCATGAATCTAGTTCTGCAGCTTCCCATAGTTCCTCATCTAGGATAGCCCATGAATCAAGCACCTCTCATGCCTCACTAGCTGCAGCCCCAACAACAATAGGTTTATTCATAGCAGCCCTAGGTGCCACTATATCTACAAGGGCTTGAATTCTTACCTGCTCAGTAGAACCAAATGGCAGCACAACTCGTCTTTCTCCAAAAACAAACACCACAACCAAACAATACTGAGAAAGATCGGTTAGATGAGTTGACAGAGATGATCAAAAAAATGTCCATTGAGATGAATCATCTCAAAAACCAAAATAATCAGCTGCAAGATTCTAAACAAAACATTCATGCCAACCTCAATTGACATAATAGGGATAACCATGAAGAGGGTACCTCATCCAGGCATAATTATGAAAGAGGGAAAAGCTCTAGTTAGAATTTTGAAAGGATACCTTCCCAAAGATATAATCAAACATGGAATACAAGGCCAAACAATGGAGGTGTTCCCACTCCTCTTGATCATCCTGCTAGTGTAGAGAAGACAACCAGTGGAGTATAACTCATTGAGGCTGCCTTATCCAAATGGTGCCAGACCCATAAAATGAATAGACACTCCAAGCTGGATTTCCCTGAGTTCCTCACAACTGCAAAGATTTTTCAAGTGGAGGTATAGAATGTCATTGATAGTTCGGGCTACATAGACATAGTCCCATCAGAACCATATGACTCTTCCATGCTTGTGGTCAATCAAGCTCCATTCCCGCAAAGCAGGAGCAATGAACCTAAGAACAAGGCTACCTCCCCAAAGAATGAAGAAGTAAAAGAGGTAAGTAATGAAGAAGCTTTATCTCAACTCTTTACTTTTGTAGATAATGGTTTGCTAGATGAATAAGATTCTAGTGAAGATGAAGTTCAAATGTTCCAATAGAGAGCCTCTCCATATAACTTAAGGAATAGAAAAGTAGGGGGACCTTTCACTACTTCCACTCCGCCTAATAACTTTAACACCTCGCTTGATCCTAATGCTAGTAACAATCTAGGCTATCCCTATGTGCCTACACAATACTTAAATAAAAACAAAAAGAAAAACCAAACACAAAAACAACCAGCTAGCTCTTCCATAGGTAGATCCTTCGAGGCTAAAATTGAGCAAATGGGAGAGTATGTTGCTAAGGAATTCAACAAGGTTAAAATCAACTTGTTTGCTTTCGAGTTACTTAAGGTTCCTACTATTAGGCACACCTTCTTTAGGGTTATTAATGGGACTCCTTCCTCTAAAGCAACACAAGAAATGCCAAATAAGAGAGTCTCTTTCACAGACCCCCCACATGATCCTATAATTCAAGAGATCGTAGGTAAAAGAAAAGACATTCCTTCAAATTAGGAAACTGGAAAATAGCCTGTTAAAGAGAAAAGTTAGGTACAAAGCAAGGAAAAGACCAATGAGAAGGAAAAAAACTAGCTAGCCCAAGTTGATACACCCATGGGTCTATTCCAAGGGAAGTTGGAGATGCCACCCTTCCTCACTACAATTAGAATATTTGGAAAAAATTTGCACAATTGTTTGCTTGATTCAAGAGAATCAACCAATGGCATGCCTCTTGCTATTTGGAAAGCACTAGGAATAGTCCCCACTCCTTCCAGAAGAAAGGTGACTCAACTAGACGAAATGGAAGTAAATTCCAATAGTTTTGACTCCTCTTGGTATGCGACAAGATAGTAATTACCCAATTTTGTTTCAGAGAACAACACTTCATTGGTGTTGTTGTACTCTATGATCATAAACTTCATACGGGGTTCTCGGTCGATGCGAATCTAATTTGGCATCCCTTTCCATGCTAGCCATAAGTGGTAGAAATCAGTGGCAACATGCCCATTTAGTTCCTGAGTGATGTCTCATCCCAGTATTATGTTGTAGGTGTTTGGAATTTCTACAACCTGAATATCAATTACTTGTTGCACTCTCAAATCAAAAACAATCCACATAGGAATCCAATTGATATCTCCAACTATGTTTACTTCCATTTTGTCTAGTTGAGTCAACTTTCTTCTGGAAGGAGTGGGAACAAGTAACAAGTAACAAGTAAGTGTTGATCTGAGAGCGCAATAAGTAATTGATATTCAGGTTGCAAACATTCCACACACCTACAACATAATACTAGGATGAGACATCACTCAGGAACTAAATGGGTATGCTGCCACTGATTTCTACCACTTATGGCTACCATGGAAGGGGATGCCAAATTAGATTCACATCGAGTGAGAACCCCGTATGAAGTTCATGATCATAGAGTACAACAACACCAATGAAGTGTTGTTCGCCGAAACAAAATTGGGTAATTACTCTCTCGTCGCATACCAAGAGGAGTCAGAACTATTGGAAACAAGCTACACTGAGAGGGGGGAGTGAATTATTGTTCTACAAAAAATTACTTTATTATTCTGATTATTAACCCACTTAAGATATTCAACTAGGAGAAAAATGAAAAAATAAAAAGAAAATAACCACAACACCATAAGACAAGGATTTTTACATGGAAACCCTATTAGGGGAAAAACCATGGTGGATGGCCAATCCACAATATAATCTGAGTATACTCAAAAAGAACTTTACAATATGGGAATGCACTTGCATTCAGGCACACTGCCTATAGCTCACTGCTCAAAATAGGAAGCAACACTTCCTTACAGGGATTTGGGTTAGATCCAAGAGAATGAACTTAAGGAATAGCATCTAAAAATATTGATTACAATTTTGGTTAAGCTCAGTTGTCAATCTTCTATCCTTCTAACTAATACTAAACTTTTGCTCTGCTCTACTCTGACTCACTCCAAAAACTCTTTATGCATAAGTGAAATTGTGCATAAAATCATACTAACACTCTTCTAGTATTCACAATACACATTGACACACCACGCATTCACACCAAAATGACATAAGATTTCATACATATATATCTGCGACTAGCAATTTAATCGCAACATGTCGGCTCCAAATAAAACTTGAAAATATTAGCAACTTGTCAACTCAAATCTTAAGAGTTATCTAATGTGAATCCACAATATTCATCCACAACTTAGCTCGGACCCAAAAAGTAATGACCAAACAAAAAAATATTTGAATAAACATTCCTTGAATATCCACATCATATTTTATCGACTAAGTCAGCCCCAAAATATTGATAAATAGAGAAGTAACCAACCAAATCTCCAAACTCACACAAGACTTAATACAAGGCACTGATATTTTGAAACAACACATTATATGTACTAATAGACCTCCCATGAGATCCACATCTCAAAATAACAACTAGAAATTTGCAAGTGAATCGATCATCACCAAATTGTCGAATGTTTTGTTCTTCCTAACTATCCTCAATCTGACTGTCAGTATAAGAAAATGATGTTATGTGGATCTGTCATCGACTAGGGTTGCCATCAATGACTACACCAAAACATAATTGCAGTGTCTCTTGCCAACAATCTCCCCCTTTGGCATTGATGGCAACACTTAGTGAAAAATGACTAAGTGTCGGATCAAAACCAACATGAGTTACCATTTCAAAACTTCAAAAAGAAACTTCAATCTTGGGAAAACAACTCCCCCTATAATGACTATACATTTTTCACTGTACACTTCTCCCCCTTTGACATTAATGGAAAAAACTAGGGAAACCAAAAAAAAATTCCAAAACTATACAGGCATGAACTTGTAACTTACAAAGATTTAAATACATCTACAAAATCTTGTTTCAACACTCTTAAATTATCATCACAAACCTTTGTGAGACTTTCCAAAACCATTATGTGACCAAACATTAAATAGGATTGAGCCCCTACAATCTCAAGATTCTGTGGATCACTAACTGCTATAGAAGCTTTCGCTTCCTACAAAGCATTCATCATTATCTCAATCTTCAAACAAATTAGTCCCTTGAGTTCACATACTCTCCCAACAATTCTATCATTTTCATTCTTTGAACAGCTTATTTTTTCAAGTAGGATTGTTACTTTACCTTCTTGCTGAACCACATCACCAGCTAATGGATCAAAAGTAGCAGAAATGGTGGCTAATTGATTTTCTAGATCCTTCACCTTTTTCACATTACCTTCAATAAACTTGGACAAAACCAAATAGGTTTATAGGATTTTCTAGCTTTAGATATAGAACCTTGAGTGTTCTTATGAAAGTACCTAACAAAATATTATCCTTTGCAATCATTCCTTCAACTAAGTATTTTTCTATTAAACTCCTTTTGCACTTTATCCTCAACATATTTCTCAAGAGACTCAAATTGAGTAATTTCAACATTTATGAGCTTCTTTAGCTCACCAAAAGAGGAACTTGATGGATCCATGACATGAGTAAGCATTAATTTTTGTAGAACTCCAGATGCAAGGCTTAGTAATTCACTATCCTCTATGTGAGACTTTAGAATCTTCTCACTGGCCTTAGCTTCGGTAATTGATGCAACCTCCATCATCTAAATTAGGGACAAAGTAATAGATTGATTGAACTTTCATCCAATTCATGATCAAAATCTTCTTGTTTCTCCATCAAAGATCTCTTCACTACCTTGGTAGTGTTTCTTGCCTCCACTATGATTTCCTAAACTTTTTCTTCTTCATCCTTGGGTTCTTCAGAGACTATTTACAAATTGACTTTGAATGCCTCAACCTTTTCATTTTGCACCACCTTCTCCCTAGCTAATACCACCTTAGGAACTTCAATTTCCATAGGTGTCTCTATATTTTCCACATTACGAGAAATTAGAATATCCTCAAATTCTAGAGGATCAGATACATTCACATTCTCTTCTTCATTTACATTTACCTCCTCATTCACTTCCTCATTTTCCAGAACATTTTCAATATTCATTTCCTCAACTTTTATCTTATTCTTTGATAGAAAATCTTCCATAATTTCCTTAGTTTCACCAACAATGGCATCAGTTTCACCAATCATGAGTTTATTCACCCTTTTCTTGCTCTTAAATTCCTTTTTAGTCATTTCAAGGAGTGAGTCCATCTCTTCAATTGACATTTTTGGGCACAAATCTGTAATAACTCTCTTCATTAGATTATCTTCTTTTGTTCTAGCACTTAACCTTCTCGACTCCAAAATATCATACAAATTATTGGGTAATCCAGACATAATCTCAACAAGAACTTTATTAAAAATGTTCATATGTTTTATTGTAGCTTCTTCTAGAACTCTTTGACCTAATTCATCAAAAGTTTCATATAATTCATAGAGGGGCTTTAAATTACCATCCTTTACAACTGCATTCACAACTTCATCAATTGACATACCAGGTTTATCAACTTTAGCCTTCATTTCCTTTTCTTCTTTACCAAAATATTTTCTCTTGTTTAACTCGACATCCTGAGTTTCGGTAGATTTTACTTCTCTCAAGGCTTCTTCTATTTCTATTTCCTCATCTTTTGAAATAGGCTTATATGTTCATGTACTTTTATTCTTCTTCCTTTTACCAAAAGGATTGTGCTGGCTTGGCTATAGGAGAACTCCTTGTAGATCTACTATGGGCAAAGGATGCACTAGGACTAGCAGACTTTGTTTTTGCTTTCAATTCTACTACTTCTTCCTAATCTCTCCTCCTTCTTGCTTCTCTCAAAGCTTCTACAGGTGAGCCCATCCTTTCTACAAAAACTTCTATCTCTTTTCTTACTTTCCTGACTATCACTGGTTTTCTCAATTCCTCATGAACCTTCATAATTTTCTCTACATATGTTCCAAGCCTCTCTTCTCCCTGATCCAGAGGTGAATTCAACAAGTGTTCTACATACATCTTTAGAACGTTCTCCTCTACTTTGTATCCCATAGGCATGATCCAAATTGTTCTAGGATGAGCAGCTTCCATATGACATTGGTCAATATCCACCATGAAGCAGATAGTATCTTTGTATTGTTCCACAATTGAAGTGGGAATTCTTTCCCTGGCATGCATCATATTCTAGAATTTTTTTAAGTACCCCCAAAGGGTAGTGCTCTTGACCTGACGATCACCCATTCCAAACAACATGTTCCTTATCTGAATAGCTACATGCACATCATTTTTCCAATGCACTTTTCCAATGCCCTGAACCTCATTCATGAAATAAAAAAATAAGCACAATAGCAGATTACCATATTTAAAAACATTCTTCTTGTCTTTCTTGATTTTTCTCAGATTCTCCAGCAACTGACTTCTGAGCAAATCACACAAGTCATATTTTTCATTTTTCTTTACCATTTCATAACCTGCATAGATGGTCATATCGGATATAGAATTATCCTAGCTAGAATTGTATATCTTGTAACCAATTACCATTGATGTGAATTTCACATCTACTTTAGAAATGTCTTCTATTGTCATTTCCCTTCTATCCCATTGCGCACCTGTTTCCTTAGTAACCTTGTCATTCTTCACGGATTTCAAGACTGGAAGTCTACCGGTGGAATTCAAACCCGTAACTGCACATATATAGACTCTTTTGTGATTTTGAAGGGTATATTTAGCCACATGAATTCACCATGAACACGACTCAAAATGTATCTAACCCATTCATTTTCCTCAAATATGGGAAATCTCACAAACTATGCAAACTTCTTCTCTTCTAGGGTTTGAAGTTCTGGTTTTACAATAAAATCCTCTCCAATTATATGATGGGAATATAGATTCATTATTTGAGAGGTTCCTAACTCTTCAATGTTTTCATGAATATATGCTCTAATATCCTCAGTGTGAAAAACTTCATACGACATAGATGAAAACACTCATAAGGGCTCGTTCTCAACATACTTATAGGGATTCCATTTGAATTTAGGGTGGGGTCTATCCTTGAATTTTACCACCAAAGGAGTGGACATGATTGAAAATTTAGAAATTCACAGGATTTTCAAAAAATACCTTTCCGTTGGATCAAAGTTCAATCGTAGATTCTTCTCCATGCTTTGAATCTCTCCACAATTCAACAAGGTTCACTCCAGGGCTCTTCAAACTACTTTCCTTCAAAATGCAAAGTGACAAATGAAAGATAAAAATGGATTTTTTTAACTCACACAACTAACCATTTTTGTCACAATAAATTCCTTAACCCTAGTTCATTCAGTTACTCTGATTTTAAGCACTAAGACAGATAATTTTTCTGTGGATCTCCAAAGCTTTACAATATTGGATCAAATTTAGTTAAACAACATCTGAAAAGAATTGATCCACCTACTAGACTAGTCCACATTCCTGTACCACTTGTCTGCAGGGGGTTGAAGGATTTTTCTAATAGCTCCCCATAGGCCAAAGGCCTGAAACTAATTCCCAGAGGAATTACTAGAAGTAAATTTTGGTGCTGACACATTCTTTCGATAGAGGGATCCTTTTTCAACCATTTCTTCTACATTTTCCTCCTGAGCACATATATAGTGGCTTTCCCATTTCTTTGGACATCTTGTTGTGTATTTTGTCTTACCGAACCTCTTTTGTTCCAATAGAATCTAGCAATATGCCTAAATTTGTTGCAGTTGTAGCACACAACATTTCTCTAATCAAACCAACTATTCCACTATTTTTTCCATGATCTGCATTGGTTAGCAATATGCCCAAATCTATTGCATGCATAGCATTTGACATCTCTATGAAATTATTCATCACAACTCTGCATTCACTTGACTTATGACCATACTTATGGAAACTAAAGAACTGACCTGAGAATGATGGTTCACTTGTATTCATCATGCTTCTACACTGAGAAGCCATATGACCAAATTTGTTGCAAGTAAAACTATAACCATTTAATCTATGAGAATTTGGTTGTCTCATTGGATTTCTTTTGGCTCCATTCATCTAATTTCCTTGTCGGAATCTTCCTTGTCTAGAATTCCTTTGTCTAGAGTTCTTTGTCTAGATCACGAACTTTCACCTTCCTCATAGCCAAGACCTCTCTTGTTACCATCATTCCTCTGACCTTTAATCAATTCATCAAGCTTGGCAGAACTGTCTTTGAATTTTTCCTTGTACTCATTTGTAACAGTAAGTTCATCTCTAAGATCATCAAGTTGTTTTTCAAGCACTTCCTCATTGTTTTTAGATTCTTCCCATTCATTGTCTAGTTGGTTGCATTGTTCAGATTTTTCTTTCAATGATTGATCAAGCTTTTCTTCATTCGGCTTTCTATCTTTGATTTCCTTAGTCATTTTCATCATGATGGACTCCATCTCATTCTTTAGGGAAACATTTTCTCTAGAAAACTTTTCAAACTCTTATGTTTTATCCTTTAAGGCATGACTGAGTTGTTCATCTTCCATGCTATTGTTCTTATGCTTGATATGATCACATAATTCCTTTATTTTCTCCCTTGATTCATTGATTTTTTCTTTCAATGACTGGATGAATTTTTCTACATTTTGAAGACCTTCCTATAGTTCCCGGTTCTCATATTTTGACTGGTCAAGATCATCCAGGGCCACCATAAGTTGTTTTTGAAGACTATTTGTATCCATTGAAAACACTTTCCAAGATCTCCCCAAGCTATTGGACTTCTTCTGAGGAACTAGCTCTAATACCAATTATTGGAAACAAGCTACACTAAGAGGGGGGTGAATCAATGTTCTACAAAAAAATACTTTATTATTTTGATTATTAACCTACTTAAAATATTCAACCAAGAGAAATATGCAAAAATAAAAAGAAAATAACCACAACTCCATAACACAAGGATTTTTACATGGAAACCCTATTAGGGGAAAAACCATGGTGGATGGCCAGTCCACAATATAATCTAAGTATACTCAAAAATAACTTTACAATATGGGAATGTACTTGCATTTAGGCACACTGCCTAGAGATCGCTACTCAAAATAGGAAGGCACATTGCCTTATAGGGATTTGGATTAGATCCAAGAGAATAAACTAAAGGAATAGCATCTACAAATTCTTGATTACAGTTCTGATTAAGCTTGGTTGTCAATCTTCTGTCCTTATAACTGATACTGAACTTTTTCTCTTCTCTACTCTAACTCGCTTCACAAAATATTTATGCGCAAGTGAAACTCTGCATAACATTGTCTTAACACTCTTCTGGCATTCACAATACACATCAACACACTACACACCCACACCAAAATGACATAAGAGATCATACATATATATCCGCGACTAGAAATTTACTCGTATAATGCTGACTCCAAATAAAACTTGAAAATATTAGCAACTTGTCAGCTCAAATCTTAAGAGTTATCCAATGCACATCCACAATAGTCATCCATAACTTAGGTGGACCTGGGTATGTGCAGGATCATCATGGAAAAAATAGGCCCTTAAGTAGCAAAAAATTTAGAAAAATCAGAGTTAGGCAACTTGACGTAAAAATTTGAATAAGTTATCTATATTATTTCAAAAATATGTAAGAATAGAATTTGTAGAAAATTGAATGCAGTTTCTAAACTACTAGGTTTTTTTTTTTCTTAAATATCTATTTTGGTGAAATTTTGAAATTTCAATACAGTGGTACTTAAATTTCAGTGGAAAAAATAAGAAGTAGGTGTCTGTCTGACCACCCTAACCATAATAAAATGATAATATTTTTTTAAGATTTTAGATATAAGTAGAGGACTCATGTCCGATGTGATGCATATTTTTTGTAATTTTTTTCTAAGTAAATAATTAATTATGAATTTTTTATTACAAATTTTTAAAAAATATAAAAACTTATATGTTTGACCACCTTAACTTGGTCAAAAATTCATGAAATTCAATTTTTCTTTTTTTAATCCTATAATATGTGAAGTATAGAATGTGACGCATGTTTTGGATTCAAAAAATGTGATATCGTTTGAAAGCTATAAATGTTTTTCAATTAGCATATCAATTAGGATTTTAGTCATAATTTGAATAGAAAATGAATAATAATTACTTATTAAATTCAAAGTAAATCATAATTTATATTAGTGGAAATATGAAAAATCTCCTTTAAAAACCCTTTTTGTTTCATCAATTTTGTGTGAAAAAATAGTCATCGGCCACATACCCATCATAATGCCACTTTTTGGCCCATCATGATCCTGCACATACCTACCCAAAACATAATGACTAAACAAAAAAATATTCGAATAAATATTCCTTTAATATTTGCAATATATTTTATCGACTAAGTCAGCCCCAAAATATTGATAAATAGAAAAGTAACCAACTAAATCTCCAAACTCACACAATACTTAATATGAGGCACTGAGATTTCTAGAAAAAAACATTATATGTACTGATAGACCTCCCATGAGATCCACAACTCAAAATAGCAATTGGAAATCTGCAAGTGAATCAATGATCACCAAACTACTGGATGTTATGTTCTTCCTTACTGTCCTTAATTTGACTTCTGGTATAAGCAAATGATGTTATGCAGATCTGTCACTGACTAGGGTTTCCATCAATGACAACATGAAAACATAATTGCGTTGTCTCTTGCCAACATGAACTTCAAGAAGAAGAGGTCACTAAAGAAGTTCTTTTAGTATCGTGCATCCCTCCAACCAATCTAGCATATGCACCTTAGAGCACAGAAATACTGGTAGAATTAGACAATGACGAGTCCTATGGTGATGGCAATTTAGGACTGCTAGAAGGATTCCAAAATTTTGTGGAAAAGTGTATACAAGATTAGATTAGTCTGGGAGAAAGAATGGACTTCCAGGAGCTTTTACTGCCTAACTAGCGCAAAGTGCACAATGTTGCCCATTCAGAATTCGAGTGTTACTTATGTTAGACAATAGTAGACCACATTAAAGGAAAATTCATGCTCCAAAGGAGCTACTAAAGAGAAGCCTACCCTTCATTATGATGAGCTAGTGTCCATTCCAGAAATGATAGATGCAGAGGTACAACAAAGAAGGAATGAATGCTTGATAGGCCCCAAAGTCAAAGAACCCTCCAAGTTCTAGATGTTGCACTTTGATGAATCCAAGTCCAAGTAGGAAGCCGAAGTTGGATTTGAACTCATTAGCCCCATGGGTAAGACTTACTTCTCTACTCATAGAATTTAGTTTTATTGCACCAATAACATAACAGAGTACGAGGAATTAGTTCATGGGCTCTTAATGGCTTTAAGGAAGAACGTTAAAATTTTTCAAGTTTTTGGTGATTCAAAACTAGTAGTGAAACAAGTCAAAAAATTATATTCATCCCATGACCTAAGACTAGAAAATTATAGGAATATATTTTGGGACTTGTTAGAAAGATTAGATGCCTTCAATATTCAACTAATTCCTTGATCCAAAAACCACACTGTTGATGCCTTGGCTCAAGTAGCTAGCACCCTCCAGCCACTATCGTTGTCCATCTTTAAAAGGTTCATCGTTGAGCTTACTTCGACTCCATCTATACCAAATAACATAACCCATTTCTAGGTGTTTAATGACGACAAGCACATCTTGGAGTTCATCATGAGCTCCAACATATTTGTAACTCAGATAATTGATGAAGTTGACCCCAAAGAAGCTAAGATATAGAAGGGGTCATCAACCTCAATACAAACAAAATTACAAGAGGCACGGTTCAACTTGAACATATATTTTATTTGGATCAAATTAGGGACTAGGACCAGCAAGTGAAGAAAGACTCCATCAACAATCAATGTGACACTCACAACCTTGGAATAGCCAAGGAGGTCAAAAATGTGTTTATTGGTAAGGTATAAGGTATGCATGCCAAAGGAAAAGAAAGGAATCATTGATGCTTTACAGAAGTACCATGATGTAGTTGCATGGAGTTATGAGGATTTGAAAACATATGACACCTCGATTATTATGCACACTGTCCCTCTCAAGCTGGATGTGCGACCATTCTGACAACAATGTCTCATCAATGCCTTGGTAGAGCCTATCATTTACAAGGAAGTACAAAAGCTATTGTCAGCCAGAATCATATTTCCAGTTAGGCACTCCACATGGGTGGTCAATTTGGTCCCAGTTAGATAAAAGAATAGAGAAATCAGATTGTGTGTGGATTTCTGTAATCTGAACAAAGCTTCAGAAAAGGACAACTATCTTGTGCCTTCATTGAATGAGGTACTATAGATCGTTAATGGTTCATAGATGATGTCCTTCTTAGATGGGTATTCCAGATATAATCAAATAATGGTGCAATATGAAGACAGACACAAGACAATGTTCACCACCAAGTGGGGAACATTTTCCTATAGGAGGATGTCATTCAGACTCATCCATGTTGGTGCCACTTTCCAATGTGCAATGGACATAGCTTTCAAGGATCTGATTGGGAAGTGCATTATCATTTACATGGATGATCTCATAGTGTTGTTAAAGAAATGGAGTGATCATGTTTCCAATCTATGCAAAGTTTTTCAAAGATGTCAAGAGTTCAGGATATCTCTTAATCTAAAGAAGTGCATATTTGGTGTCACAGAAGGTAAACTACTCAGACTCGTCATTTAATAAAGAGGAATCTCCATAGACCCCAAGTGTATTAAGTCCCTCTTGAAGATTTGACTGCCAGGAAGCAAAAAGGAGCTGAAGTCTTTCTTTAGAAAGATCAATTTTTTCAGGAAATTTATTACAAGCTTCGCTAAAATCATTAAGCCACTCAATGCCATGTTGAAACAAGTTGCCAAAGTTGAGTGGACCCATAAGGCCAAGCAAGTCTTTGAGGTAATCAATGAAACAATCATTGATGCACCTATATTAGTCAGCTTGGATTATTTGAATCCTTTCTATACTTATTCATTCACTTCATACCATTTGTGTGCCAGTATTTTGACCCAAAAGGATGATGAAGGAAACGAGCACCCAATTTCCTTCATGAGTGCTCCCTTAAAGGATGTTGAACTAAGTTATCACAAAGTATAAAATCAATAATATGCTCTTGTCAAAGGATTAAAGAATTTTAGAAAATACATCTTGAGGAACAAGGTGTTCTCCATCATACTCAATCCATCAGTGAAGACATTGTTAATGTAGAATGAGATAGGGGAAAGAAGAGAAAAATGGGTGACCCTACTACAAGAATATGACATGGAGATTCAGCTGATGAAACTAGTAAGATGACAAGCCCTCACCCTAATGATAGCTCAAGCCTCCACTGATGTAGGACCTAAGCTCATGGTTCAACAATATCAGCTTGAAGATGTTTCTCCTAGAGAATGGTATGATGACATTGTCTAATATTTGTTGAACAAAAAGTGCCCACCTCATCTATGGGGAGTTCAAAAGCATGCCCATATATTTAAAATTAGCAGCTATATGCTGCAAGGATCTATACTCTACAAAAGAAATAATGAAGGGATCTACCTCTGATGCTTCAGAAAGGAAGAGGCAGTGCGGGTGCTAAAGGAGTTGAACAAAAAAATTGGCACTAGTCATGGATCTAGTCCCTCTACTACTCATCAAATCATGTGAGCGGGATACTATTCACCAACCATCTTCAAAGATGCACATAGCCATGTTCATATGTGCCACATCTTCCAGATTACTGCCACTAGAGAAAGAAATGTTGTCCCACTGCAACTAGTCCTAGAGGTAAAACTATTTGCACAATGGGGTCTTGACTTAATTGGTTCGTTAAGCCCACCATCATCTATCGGTCATAGGTACATCCTAACTGCCTCTGATTGTTGTACTAGATGGACAGAAGCTATTGCATGTAGACAATGTACCTCAGAGGTAGTTATTAATTTCCTAGAAAGTTGCACTTTAAATCATTTTGGTTACCCATATGCCTTGGTTTGTGACAATGGCCCCACTTTTGCTTCACTCAAATTCTCTATTTGGGCCTTTGATTATGGAATTTCCCTCAAGTTCTTGTCTAATTATTACCCTTAGGGAAATGACCTAGCTGAATCCACAAACAAAAACTTGATCACTATCATAAAAAAATTGCTTAATAGTGTTGATGGTTTTTTTATGCACTTCTCAACATAGGCAATGCGTAGGTGCACTACCTCTCTTGAAAGACAATCCTCCACAATCAAATTGCATAACACTATCCCAAGGTATCTAATGTCAGGTCTTGACAGTGCTCGAAATATCTCAGTTGTTTGATGTGATTTGCTAGAATCACAAGGCGGTCTTACGGATGAGTTACAAAGCATAGGAGGTCGGATCTTGAAATGGAGATCTTGGGATGGTAGAGTTGATATACATTGGTTATAGGTTCAAACAATAGTCTTGGACTCCATTTTGTCATTTGGTTTGGCTTTACAATGTGCAATGAACCTTAGCATAGGTCAGTCATTAAAAAAAAGGAAAAGAAGGCAAGGAATAGGGAAAGTTCCTAAATCTGCAACTAACTGTGAATAGTGACAATGGAGTTCCTGCAATGGACAACTTCTTTAAACAATACCCCACTTAACCAGAAATTTCATAGTATCGTGGAAATTGTGCTATCTTCTAAGGCCTGCAAATATTTTATATTTCATTCACCATGTACATGCATGAACAAATATAAATTTTTGAGAGCAGCTTCCAATTCAAGCCCAGGCTAACTTTGCATAGCTATCTACCATCAACAAACAACAAAAAGTATGGACTGAGAAGTCATCAACATAGCAGGAATTTTCATTATCATAGAACAACATTTCTAAATTCTACCAAAGCAAGAAAGTAGCTAAATAGAACAACATTAAAACCTAAGTTCAACATTTAACAATTGAGATTGACTCAAGCAACATGTGAGAAAATCAGAAAATGCACCAAGTCAATGTCTTTTCTTTATAAATTTCTACAGCATGTCTTTACAACAACTCAACTCCCTTTGCAAATGAGAGAAGAGCTCTATTTATAGTGCCCAAAAGATCTAATGAATGGCCAAGATCAATTCATATTGTGTGGCCACGATTCATTACAAAATAGGGTTTCACCTACCCCCTAATATATCACAATTTAAAATTACATTTTGTCATTTTCCCTATTTTTTCATCTAGTGATAGCATTGTAGCTCTTTTGTCATTTAGCGGATTGCTATTTTCACTATAGCTACTCTTCAGGGAGTTCTTCATCTTTGGCGGGGCTATCCTCCTGCCTCTTAGAAGCTGTGTATTCTATGAACTTGAGGATGACCGCCTAGAGCTTGTCTATTTCCATGATTTCATATCGTAACACCTGGTAGCTCCATTCTTTCACGTTGTCTTCCAACCTTTCCCAATCCTCAGCATACTTTTCACCTTGGTCCCTGAACAACTCCAATTGATCGAAGGCATGGGTAGCAAAACTCAGGAATTCCACTGTGATTTTAGCAGCCATCTCGTCCTTCATCTTCTCTTGGAAGTAGGGCTTTATCTTCTCCAGATCCATTTGCACTGTGGGCATGTCGTAGTCCATCATTAGCTTGAGATAATGAGAGAACTCTACCCTAATTTCTTTCATCCATTCGATGTTCGGATCCACCTTGCTCATGATTTGTTCCATCCTTTCCCTCCGGTTGTTAAAGTCCCATCACCATACATCCATTAGCTAGTGATCGTCTTTCTTAAATGCAAGCTCCTTCTCCCATGTGGCTTTTGGCATCTGAAGGATAGCTTTGATCCTTGGAAAGGTGGAGTCATAAGTCACAGGGAATTTAGTGCAGAGCTTCCTCGTGCCCTCCAGAAACTACAATAGATCTAAAAACTTGTTGGTTGTTCGCATAGCCCGGCTAATCCCCATGTTTCCGACATATGAGACTTCTCGAAACCAGTCCTCCATGGTATTTTCCAAGTTCCTCCTTCTTTCCATCTTATCAATCTACTCCTTGGATAGCAGCTGGGGTGTGGCTGTGGATGTGGTAGGCAAGTCATCCACTGAAGACCATTGTTGTATGTAATCTGTTAAGGCCGCGACCTGTGCCTTGAGCTCATCCTTCGAGATCTTATCCTATTTTATCAAATGCACCACCGTAGCCACTAACTCCTCAAGGTGCCCAACTTTTTGCTCTCTGGTGGTGGTCCCCAAGTCTATGGTGGAGATGTTGTAACTTACCCCAGCCTGGCCAATCGTAGGCATTGCTATTTGCACTGCTCGAGACCCGGAAGCATCCATCGTTACCCTGGACCGGACTTTGGGCTTCTTCTCCTTCTTTGTCATGGTTTGGGCTCGAGCCAAGATGGCCTCTAACCTTTCCCTCGGGTCCTTTAGCATAGGGGTTTTTCTTTCGAGCTGCCTCTCTAACCACTCAGGCACAGCAAATTTTCCCTTGGGTGAATCATGGTCACGTTCGCCCTTCACGGTCAAGGCCAAGATTTTCACTCCTTTCTCTTTTGGGTATTTTCCTTTCTCCTTGGCAGCATCTCCCTCTTCCTCATTGAAATCCTGGATGAACACGATTCATTTGATAGGCAGCATGGTGGATAGTTGCCGAATGGGGCTTTCTTTTTCTGTCGTCTCTTCTTCTTTCTTTTCCTCAGTATACTCAACCTCAAGGGTCCTGACAACTTGGGTTCCACCCTCAGTTGAATCCTCTTGCCGCTACTCTTCTTCTTCAAGGGGCAGCCTTTCTGCTTTTGCCTCGGTGTCTTTTAGCTATCCTGCCATCTCCTCCTCAAGGTCATCGTCAAAGGTTTGCTTGATTACCTTAGCACTAGAGCTATCTTCCTCGTCCCCACTCTTGGAAGAGCCTGTTCTGTCCTCCTCATAGGCCACCCTGTCGATGGTTCAGTGTTCGTACTCTGGATGCTCATGGTATTCATCGGCTTCCTCCTCAACAGGCTTCAAGGCTTCTTGCTCCCATTCCTCCCATTCCTCAGAGATTAGCATGGTGGCTTCCATAGCTGGTGGCCCTGTCGGTGGTTGTGAAGACTGAGCAGTAGCGAGGACTTGCGCAAGGGCTGCTTGAAGAGTCGGGTCCATTAGGATCTGGGAGAGCTCAAGTGGGACGTTCTGCATGTGTCTTGAGAGAGCCTCGGGCATGGTGGTGGTGGGAATAGGTGCCATTATTGTTGCTAGTGGGAGTGATGTGATTGGTGACATGGCAGCGGAGGAAGGGGAAGTAGTCATGGCGGAAGAGGAGTCAATAATTATTACAGACTCGGCTGGAGGTGAAGGGGCAAGATGGACAAAAATGTCCACTACCAGCGGGGATGTAGCGACCATAGCCAAGGAGGTAGGTGGTGCAACAGGAGGGGCAAGGAGAGCTAAGAGAGGTTCCAATTGATCTGTACCCTTTGCCTCCTCCTCTTAGGTTGAGGGTTGTTCCATAGTGCTCCTTGCCTATTTGAGCCTTTTGGGAGGTGAGCCTCTCATTTCTTTGCTTGTGTAGACCTTCGGGTCTGGAGACTATTCTATTTCTATCATTTTTCTCTTCTTGGATCTGGTGATCGAAGGAGACTTGGAGGTCCTACCAGTTGAAGTGGTGGCAGCGACATCCTTTGTGGCACTTGGCTCACTTTTGAGCCCTTCATAAATCAAAATTATTCCTTGTTGCTTTAATTGAGCTACCTACCCATCCATCCACTCCTTAGTATGGACCAAGATCGATCTCCTGTTTGTCCCAGTCTATCATTGGTATTGGCAGATTGGCAACTACAGGGTACTTGGGATGCATTATGGTGGCCTCATCTTCCTCAACTTGGTCTGGTACGGGGAATGGCTACACCTTTCTTATGAATTGTATAGTCATTCTCATGTAGCGCCTTGCGTGTACCTCTTTATCATCCTGGCAGTCGGCCCAAAAATCCTCGATGTGGTGAAGATGGGCATACCCTGGCCCTAGCGCCCTTCTGACATGACCATATGGGTCCATCCATAGGCGAGTAGTGTGTAGGTAGAAGTGGTAATCCTTCAGCTCTTTCTCAGAGTTACCAGCACACTGGGAAGTTTGCAACTGATACATGCCTTGGCCCAAGGTCATGGGATAAGAAATTACCACTATGTGTTTGCTACTAAAGATTGCCTATAGGTGTTGGAGTTGTCGGGAGAGCTCCAGAAGAATGATTCATTCATTAGGGTATCGAGGCAACCTATTTGGCCTTTCAGTGAAGCCCTGATCATGGATGTACGTGAACTTCAGATATTGGATGAAAAGAAAGGCATACTATTTCAACAATGCCCTGGCACTGTGGGAGACCCTCCTCTCGAAGTCTCCTACAATAATTTTGATGATATGGCTGGTGAAGGTGTCGTTTACCCTACAGTACTCCCTTTTGAAGTTCTGGTATTGGAGCTGCGGATACCTATCATAGGCCTTGAGTCTTCACCCCTACTCCTAATTGGGTGCCACAAATAATCCGTTGTATTGCCTCTGATCTGCTAAGGAATAGACGAGATAGGAAGTCATATAGAACTTGGAGCTCTTCTTTACATTGACAAACTACTCATGGAAGTAGTTGCTTATGATTCCTCCCTAGTAAAATGAAGTCTTTGTGGTGACGTCCTCGTTTTCATGTAGAATCTGCTCAATGAAGTACACCATACATTCTTGGAAGAAGGCTATCGTAGGAAGACCTATAACTCAGCTTAGCATCATGACCAATTCATGGTAATCTTTGTGGAAATCGCTGCGGAAGAGTTCTTGAGGAACCTTCGCAGTGCTGCCCCGCCTTTCCTTAAGCCAATGCAGATTTATTGACTTCTTACAGCTTGCCTAATAATCATCCCATGCCGCCTGGCATTATTCTATGGTGGAGACTTCCATATCTTTAAAAGTGGGAATATGGAAAGTCTTTGTAATTCCCTCAAGCGACATGTCAGCGAGAATGTTGCCCTCTTTATCAATGATTATCCTTGTGTCTAGTTGATATGCCTCCTGACAAGCCATTACCAACTCGGGGGCTATGAGGGATGGAGGGAATCCAACAGCCTTCACTATTCCACTTTTCCTTATCAATCTTGCATTCTTTGTCGTTGGATTGACCCTTTCCCTTTGTGTGAATTCATCGATATCAACTTGGCCTATGTTGGTATTAGTGATTTCCTTCCAATCTGTGGTGACTTTTGAGTGCAAAGGCTCGCCCTGGAATTGGTATTTCATCTGGTCCTTGTCCTCTTTCCCCTGAGGGGTCCTTCCTAACTTCTTCCCTTTTTCCTTCTTGGCGGATGCCCCTGAAGGTCCTGCACCCGATTCCATATATTCTGCAAGCAAGGACATAGTCAGCACAATGGATCACAAAGTATTTATGTTAGCCAACACCTTGAAAACAATGTTTATTTTAAGGAATCAATTAAGCATAACATGACCTTTTACCCTCCTAATGTTATTGATCTAGTGGTGAATGGGAAGGCAGAGTCAAGAGGGTGGGAGGATGGCCGATAGTTTCCCCTTGGGACGGCGGATGAGCATAGGACTCTAGGGTGACGGAGTCCAGCGTAAATGAAGCCGTTTATTGTTTAAGCCACCTTCCAGTGGTAAAGAGGAGGTCAAGGGCCGAAAGGAAGAATTCCACCAGAGGTTTGTCATGAATGACGATGAAGCACTCGCGGAACCCCAGAAGCGGAACTTTGGGGTTCCAGACCTGAGAGACCCAAAGGGTGCCCGTTCAATTTTGAAATTCCTACGGCGAGGAGAAGGGCGGGCTCCGGTGGACAGGAGGCCAGGGTTAGTTTTCCATTTTGATGCAGTGCCAATTTAGCAGACTTCTGAACAAGGAAGTCCAACGGCCCAGGCCTGAAGGGGAAATTTGCCATCGAAAGGTTTATCGCTCTAATTTTGGACAGCAAAGACAAGCCCCAGGGCCGAAGGACCTGATTTCTCTGTGGGAAGAATGACTGCGGTGAGGTAAGGTTCCGAATCGATCACGAGGGCACCCTAGAAGGTATTTTAAGTTTTCAAAATATGGGCTTTATCTACCACACTATGGTTTATCGTTCATTAATGGTTTTCATGTTCATTGTCTATTTTAACCCTTAGAAATTATGAAAATAATGCTTGGGAGGGGCGAACGAAAAACCAACCTCTAACACACGATGTGGGGAGATGTGGGATCTACCTATGATCGATGAAGTGACGTCGAGGGCAATGATCGTGAAGGTGTCGAAGATGGTGGGCTCCTCAATCAAGTTTTCCAATCGCTCTGCAACTCTGTCAAATGATAATGATGGGTTGGAGTGGGTCTTTTATACCCCTAATCGTAATTAATGACCCCATTAAATGCAGGTACGGTGAGAAAAAAGTTGGTGAGTTTGAATGTCAGCAACGGCGAAGTGAAACCTGGGGTTCGATGGCCAGGAACGTGCAGGATGACGGGCACCTGGAGATTTCATCTTGGTTAGGTCGGCGGCGGTGGAGAGAGATTCGGGGCCCAAAAAGCAGAATTCTGCCAAAGACCCGCCGTCGTCGATGGTGGAAACATCACAAAATTCTGGAGATGGAATTCCGGAAGATCAGACCTGGAACACTCAATGGAAATCAGGGTTTCCCGTAGACTCCCCAGATGGTGAAAATGGTGGCGGGACCCGGAAGGTGGAACGCCACTAGAGGCTTGCCGTGAAGGACAACAAAGCAATGATGGAACCCCGAGAGAGGAACTCTGGGGTTTTGGGTCCGAAGGGCCAGACGGCTGTCGTAATTTCACTGATTTCTAGCATACAACAAATGGGGTTTCGAACCCTAGGGTCCGGGAGGACGCAAAGCAGACGCTGTAAGGAACGGTAGGCTCAACGAGGAAACCCAGCAAGGGATTCCCAAACGGTCGGGCTTAGCAGGGCCTGGGGCTATTTAGCAGGGTCAAACTACCAGAGGGACTCCGCGAGGCACCAGAATGCAACAACATTAGAAAAAGGAAGGCACAACTAACTTACGGTGGGACTTTAAAGCAACATTGACCATCCGAGACACCAAAAAGTAGGGCATGCAAAATGAAGTGGCGACAAAAATGACCAAACAAGGCGAAAGAGGAGAGGGTCCCTGTTTCAAATGGGGCGTGTGTGCTAAGGGCACAACAAATAGGAATCCCAAGGATTGGCACACGCAACATCAATTTTCCCTTTAGGAAGATTGTACCCACCATAAGGCTACTTTAGGTGATTCCCCATTCAACCTCGTCTATGACTTGGAGCCTATATTCTCAATTCACCTCAAAATTTCTACCCTCCTATTCATCAACACCTTTTATGATGAAGAGGATCAGAAAGAGGCCCGTTTAGCTGAGTTGCTCCACCTAGAAGAAGTACATGACCGTGCCATTGAATTTTTTTCCAAACACCAGGGTGTGGTCAAAAGATGGTTCGATAGATGAGCAAAGATAAAGGCCTTTAGTATCATTGATCTAGTCGTATGTTGGTACAAGGCCCATGAAAAAAGGGGGGACATGATAAATTCGACAGGCTCTGGCTTGGCCCCTTTTAGATTTTTGAAATCTTAGGAGTTTTTCCTCAAGACTCTAACTGGTGAAGACATCCCATTGCTTGTCAATGGGAAACACCTAAAGCATTATTTCCTTGCCTAAACTCATTTGAGCTAACTCTCTGTAAATACTTGTATATAGGTTAGTTTAAGTTCTTTTGTTTCATTGTTTTGTTGCTTCCTATAGCTTTTGTTTTTCTCATTTCTCAATTGCTTTATTTTGTTGAGGGTGTTCTCTGTCTCTGATGTGGTGGTCATGCTTAACTTGATGAATGGTTCACTCTGCTACATGCTTTTAGTGTTCTTTGGATAAATATTCATTCCCAACTATTGGTCTTTGATTGTTGCTAGGGAATGGTCTCCTCATTTGAACTTTGACTTGACCTAGAATGTGACCCTTAGTTGAATCTTATCACATTTCATCTCAGATCCGACACAAGATAAACACTAATTTCTTCTAAAGAGCTATGTAGTGGTGGTTATGACAATCTAACAAGCAAAAATATTAAGTCCGCTTTAGTGACCACTATGGTCCCAAGCCCACTGTAAGCTTCGATGCTTACACGGTTGAGCAAAATAAAGAGTAATAAAAGGAAACATTAGAAAATAAGGTAAAGGAAAGGAAAATGATCAAATCAAGCAATTGTGTGGGTGTGCAGACAACTCTACTAGGGATATGGATGCCTGATTAGTAGTAGAGCAATGTTCGCGGGGTCACATCGACAACTCCATTGAGGCTATGGATGGCTGACTGGAAACGGGGCAATTTCTAGGTTACTTTTAAAGTTAGATGATACATAGCTTGCTTGGTTAGATCAATGGCTATTTGTTATAGCCTCTAAAGAAAGGCGATGAATTCACTACCCACACAAACTTCTGAGATGATTTCATGATGTCATTCTACCAAGGATATTGTTCTCCTTAAAGTCCCCTAGTTCACTTTTGGAAACTAGCTCCTGGTCTACAAAACTAGAGATTCTGGGTTCTGAATGATCATTTATCCTTAGAACCCATAGGAGCATTCCCTAGTAGAGTCGCCATTTGTTATTCCTATAGCACACATGCTCCATTTAAAATAGGGATCCTCTCTTTTTAATTTTTCCTCATTTTACATGCCCCCTATTTTGAGTCCTAAGTGGTCAAGGAGTCTTAGAAGAACCACCTTAAACTGACCAAGTTTCACCACTTTCAAAATTTGCAAGTCTCTGGCTTCTATGGGAGTCCTTTGGTATTTTTCCCTTAGGTTTCAAAACAGTCATCTTTTGGGCCCTATAGGTTTTCCCTTGTAGGCCACTATATGCGGAATTCCATGGCATCTTCATCGTTCTAGATAGCCAACCTGAGATGTCCTCCCTCCTTGTGGGACTCCTAGAATCCTTCGTCGTTGTCTTTGCTGACCTTCAAGACGACAAACCCTTGACTGTTGTCCACTTGGTAGACCCTGCCATTCCTGCCACCATCATTTGAAATGCCCATTCACTAACCTCAGTCGCATTCATAACAACATTGATGATGAGCTTAAATGCATAAAAAGCTATAAATAGACATCTCCAAAATTTCATTCTCACCTGCATATTTTCAGAAGACTTGTCAGAACTCATTAGTGATCACCGCCTCCATGCTCGCAGAGCCTCTCCACCATCCAAAGTGCTATCATCTACAACTCCTTTGCATTATTCATCAGATTTTTTAGGTTGGTCCTCCATTACTTGTTGTGAAATATGTTTTCTTTGAATTTCACAAAATTTATTAAATTTTAAAGAAAAAAGACTTAAAAACTAGCTAGGTGACACCATGACGAACAAAACCCATGTTTTGAAACTTAGAAAATATTCTAAAAATGGTTCATTAGACATCTGCGAAACTTCAAGCCCCCACAGTTATCCTTGAGCCAAGGCAATCATGCCCTGTGGGTCTGCATAGCACCTAGTACTATTTCATGTTCCTCAAGACACCTAACTCTTCAAATAGTCGACACCTCTCTCGGGCCCACTATTGCAGGTAGGTGCCCATGCCTTGCCATCGCCAATCTGCAGTTATTCTTGAGCCAAGAAAATCATGCCCTGTGGGTCCGCATAGCACCTAGTACTATTTCATGTTCCTCAAAACCCATAACTCTTCAAACAACCGACTTTTCTCTTGGACCCACTATTGCAGGTAGGTTCCCATGCCTCACCATCACCAATCAAACTTAAACAAAACATAGGGTTGAATTAGGGTCATTTTGTTCTAGCGGGTCTGAGTGTATGGTTTTTCACACTGTGATCGCCCTCCTATTGCATCATTCACAAATGATGAACCTACCCTGACTCTCTTCCCTATGGGTCTCACCATAACTAGGTCCACTGACCAAACTTGAGCACATGACCCACCTTGCAGACTATTCAATGTAGGCCCCCACCATCCTTTCACCGTCACTCTCACAGTCATTCCCAAATGGAAAAACTTAGAGATCCTTCTAATGGGATGGTCCCAACCCTATCATCTTCATATGGTTCCTTGTGTTAAAAATGGATAATTATTGGTCCACAGTGGGTCACCCATTGCAGACTTCTGTTTGCAGGCTTCTATTAGGTAATTGTCATTTTGAATGGACCTGGTCAATCATTTTTCTACCTTGTAGAGCCCGTAATCACTACCTCCTATGTTGATCTCGAAATGAAAATGATTAACTTGTATAAAATGCCAAGTGGATGGTCCCATGCAAGCGACCGCTTGCGAAACTCAGTCCTACCCTCACCGCTTCAAATGGCCAATAACCTCCATTGGCCCCCTATGCGAGGCCCATTTCCATTGCCTCCCTTTGGCCATTTTCTAATGAATGAATAATTCTCAAGCCTCTTACAAGTCCAATAATGCGGTCCACTCTACATGGACTGCCATCCTCTTCATGTTGTTCCAAATGGCAATTGACCAATGTCCTTTTGTAACTTCTCACCCACACCCAATTAAAATTAAGCAAACATTAAAAAACAAACTGTTGTCCTCCAGGACCATGGGTCCCACATTGTGGGTTGCCACCTTGCTAGACTTGTTTTCAAATGGCAGAGCTTGAAACAACTGAGAGACCCCTTGCATCTGTATACCTTGAACCTGGACACCAGAATTATTGACTTAATGCCTCCAGAGCCTCAAAATATATTTGAACCATGTGATAAAATAGCCTAACCTATCGATGGGCCCCACCTCATGGACAAAATCCTCATTCAGGTAGAACTATGAGGGTCATTGTACCCTCATTTTCATTCATTTTCCATTGTCTTCAAAATGACTACCAACCTAGGGAAGTCTACACCCCTGGGCCCGTATTGCCATAACTCCCTCAAATGTAAGGCTAACAATTATCCAAAAGAAATGTTAGGATCCTTGAACAGTGAATTACTCGATCTAACACCATTTTTGTAGGGTTTTTCTAGCATTTCTCATGTTTAACACTTGAATGTTCTTACTACTCCTTTGATTGTAGGATATATGGAACTAACTGTAGGACCTTCAAAGGCTCCAATAGAGAAAGAAAAGGGAAAGAAATCAGCCAAATCACCAAAAGGAAAAGACGACAAGGACCAAATGAACTACAAGTTCTATGGAGAAGAGCTCAAGTCAAAGGTTACTACAAACTAGGACAAGATCTTAGACACTAACTTGGGGCACGTCGACAACAATGAGTTCAAGCAGAGGATCATTGTCAATCCTACCACAGAGAATTCCAAAAGGATAAGAAGAAGCGGGTTGGCCAAGGTTGCTAGTTTCTCACCTTCCCTCATAGCTCTTGAGTTGGTCATGGCTTGCAGAGAAGCATATCAGGAGAGCACGAAAAGAATAGTGGATAGAGATGACAACATACTGCCTAATTTCTCCAAGTCTATCAGGTAGAATTTTCACATACCCACCTTTGATGACATGGAAGAAGCATCTAAGGAATATGTTGAGAGCATGTGGAAGGCTGATCCCCTCTCAAGTTTAAGAAACTGATCAATCAGTATTGGCTAAAGGAGAAGAGGGGTAGTGTAAGCAAGGTGCCCCAAGAGCTCTTTAGGAGCAATTTTTACAAATACTACCATGACCTGGTGACCTTACTGAGTAGGGTTATGGATCTTCCAATTGCAACATTCTTCCAAGAGTGGATGCATTACTTTATTGAATAAATCATCAAAGGAAAGACACAATTTCATTGGGAAAGCATGATAAGAAACTTCCTACATGCGCAATTTGCGGTAGTAAATAAAACTTCACAGTTCTATATGACCTCATACTTGGTCTACCTTCTCTTCAACTATTCTCAATACAAAGGACTATTTGTAGCCCTGAGCCATACTCTAGGGAGAGAATTGAAGGTATATGACAAGTACCCTCAGCTCCAATTCAGAAATTTCAAGAAAAACTACTGTAGGGTCAATGATGCTTTCATAGGGCACATAATCAAATTGCTTGGATGTGACTTCAAGAGGCAGGACACCCACAGTGCCAATGCTTTCATCCGTTGGTTCAGTTTTCTATTCATTTAGTTTCCTAATTTCACCTATATCTGAACCAAGGGCTTCTTAGAGAGGCAATACAAGTTGCCCCGGTACCCAAATGACCGGTTAGTACTACTTTAGCTCTCAAGATAATTACAACATTCTCACACACTGCTAAGTGACAAACACTAGCCTAAGATTCCTTATCCCCTTACATTTGGCCAAGGAATGTATTCAATCCTCACATCATAGTGTGCAGAGTATTCTGAGGAGCTAGATGAATACAATCGGGAGCTGCACACTTCTAAGCCACAGATGGATCCGTATGGGAAATTGAAGAAAATTGTTGAAAAATAATATTCCCACCTACATAATGTTGAGGACTTCTTAGAGAATTGCAAGGATGACAAAGAAGTCTGTAGATAGGGAAAATAAATCAGATTTAGAGCATTAAAAACAATAAAATGACTAAACCCTATCAAGCACAATAGAGTACGAAACAACACGAAAATCATAATAAGAAGCACAAATGTAAACCGATCTCCATGCTAACTCAATTTATCTCCATTGCTCTTCTCCACCTGCATGAGAATGCGAGATTTTGAAGGGTTGACAATGGAGGAATGTTGAGTGCTCATTCCTGTAGCATAACGACTTGACGATGAAAATGGAAAATGGAGAGAATGATAGATAGAGAAAGAAGACTGATTTTGATAGAGTCTGGATGCTAGATGAATCAACCCCTAAATGGATTGTGAGAGGCCATAGTTATAGAGCCATGACATTGATGAAGATAAGATTTGACAAGATTCAACAAGGATTTGATTTTTGACAAAAGAGGAAATACAACTAGATGAGATAAGATGTCAAAAAAGATAAAAAGATTTAATTTCCTGTTTTAAAGGAAATAAATCTTGAAAAAGATGAGAAGGATAATTGATGGATCATCTAATTAAATATATTAATTAGATACACATGAGTTTCAATTTTGGAAAGAAAGCAAGAAGATCTTTTAGGATTTTATTAATTAAATAAATTTTGGATTTATTTAATTAATGTTGAATTTATGATTTCATTAATTAAATAATATAACTTATTTAATTAACATTAGAAGAATGAATATAAATTATTTAATTAACATTAGAGGAAGGGAATAAATGAAATTAGTCAAATAAATAAGATTTATTTAACTAATTAGATGATGACATGGGTATCTAGGGCAAAACATGTTACAAGATGTTTAAATGATGTAGTGTTGTGTCAAGATGTCGTAACAAGACATTTTTAGGTGTCTACATTTTGCCCCTCTTTGAGATGATGTTTGAGATGATGAGATTTGTGTCGAGTAACATCATTTGAAATAAGTTAAGGTATGGATAGAAGAAAATGGATAATGATATTAGAATATGATGAGCCCCCTCTAGAGGATAGGTAGGTTGGACAAACACAGGTAGGCTCTCGAAATGAAATGATAAGGATAGATAGGATGATGCAAGATAGAAAGTGGATGAAGGAGATGAATGATACATTATGCTACAATGAAGGTGAGCAACCATGATGTTTGATGTAGCACTAGACGTTATGCACCAAGATATAAGGACCAAGGTGACAATGTGTCTTGTGCCCCAGCATAATACAACCTTGTCTAGACGTATGAGGAAATAACCTTAGAGCATTAAAGTCCTAATGCACAAAAGGTATGATGTGACCTTAGATGCAAAGCATAGTGCAAAAAGATATTCCAACACACACAAGATATGAATATTAGCTATAATGATACGGATTTGATACAAATGCAAGATAAAATGATAACACACACAAGCAAGCAGACAAGCATGCACAAATGATACAAAAAAAAACAAGGTATTGCCCCTGTCAAGCTGCAAACCGTTGATTGATTGATGATGATAGTGTTGTCATTGTGGGGAGTGACATGTCCCTAGAGCAACACAAGGATGATGATAATTGATTGATTGGTTGATTTGGTTTACAAAAAGATTAGGATCAAGACCAATGGATGTGATTGAATAATTTGACAAGATTGATCGACTTGATTGGTATGGATGAAGGACTGACTTGCATTTGAATTATTGCTGTATTTTTGTTGGCTATTTTTTTTGACATTTTATGATTTTTGGATTTTTAAATGTTTTGATTTTTGGACTTTTGAAATGTTTTGATTTTTTTTTTTTGGACTTTTGAAATGTTTTGACTTTTTTTTTTTTGGATTTTTGAAATTTTTTGACTTTTTTTGGACTTTTGAAATGTTATGATGTGGAGACTTGGACTGGATTAAGATGTGACGGCATAGGATGTGACATGGGGACTTCGACTGAATATTCCATGGAGTCTTGGGCTGGATTAGTGTAAGGTTGACTAAAATGGGACATGGAGACTTGGACAAGATCGATATGGTATGATGTGAGGACTTGACATGCATTCATAGATGGTTGATAGGGAATGTAGACTTTGACAGGATTGATAGGTGAAGGGTCAGAATATGACATGGAGTTTTGGAATGGACTAGTTGATAGTTGGCTTCCCTTGTCAAAGTTAGGATAAGGGTGAGTAATGGATGTTTGTTGTGGACTAATGTCATGAATAGTATTAAGTGAATTTTGGTAGTGAGGGTAGACAGTTTGAGGTGGAAAATTATTTATGTCAAAGCCTTGTGGTAGCTTAGCCCCTTGGTCCAAAAGCATGGCTAGATACCTTTGAGGGTCTTGTAAGACTAATTTTTCTACAAAGGAGGCTATATCAGGGTTTTGTGCTACAGCTTCTAAGTCTTCTACATATACTTGTCCATTCTGGTTGCTTTTTATTAATGACTCAAAAATGTTTTGTGATGAAGATGGCATGTTCATGGAAGATTGCATGTTCATGTTGTGAAATGGGTCAGAAAAAGGTCCAATGTTTGACTTGGTTGTTTCTAGATGTTTGATCGTTGTTTGGTTTGTTTCAGTATCTAGAAAACACTTGCAAGCACAATATTTTGACTATAAGCGAGCACACATAAGACAAGTACAATCCTAGGTTAGGCCAGGACAATATTCGCTAGATTCCACGTGGGTTTCCCCAACCACATATCTATAGCGTGTGAATTCAGAAGCTTGGCTGCACGGGCTCCCCCTTACAGTGCACTCTCTTCTCAAGCCAACCAAGCTTCCAACCCCCATGAAACTCCCATGGCAGATTGATCACCTCTACTACAAAGTGCGAAAGTGTGGATGCCTTCACACTGACTAGTGCTGCGCTAGAAAATAGAAGGTTTTTAGTTTGGGACCCCTGTTCAAGTGGCCATACATGGGGCAAGAGATTAATCACCAATTTAGGTGGCACTCTAGCCTGAAGAGGTTAAGCTCAACAGGGTTTAAAGGAGTACAACTGTGTCCATATGACACAACCGCACTCGTAATCTTAGGTTTTCCCTTAAGATTTACATTTATATACCGGTAGGGAGTAGCTTGGATTTAGCTCCGTTTCTGGTTTGAGTCATGTTGGGGTGATGAAATCCCTAGGTAGGCCCAATTTCTAGAGTTAGTAAGCGTTTCTCTTACACCCAAGATCGCCCGAAAGCGCAAGGGGAGAGGATACTCTGATATACTAAGTCGTGGGGTTAAATAGATAAAAACAAGTCTAGTTTTCTGATCACCAAGTTTTCACAAGGTGAGAGCATACTCACCTACCATTTTGCAAACACATTCAAACATAGTAAGCACAGGTTCATTTTAGTTGCACCAAAATAAAATGTGTTTTATACTAAAAAAACAAGCACATTGTTTTGATGTTTAGTCTTCCACGTTTGAACCTGCAAGACCACACATTAGTAGTTTGAATGTTTGTCTTGGACTATCAATCTATTTTCTGCACATGCACAAAACCAACAACAAACCCTAACAAGATAATCGATCACTACTATTAGAGGGTTAGCTAGTCAAGACAAATCTGATTTTTAGAAAAAAAATTGATAGTAAAATGAAAAATACAGAGAATAAAGCCCATATAAAATCTCAAGAGGTTTCCAAAAAATTAAATAAATCAGAAAAATTTGTTGTTTTGCACCTGAAATTAATCTTTTATGAAAAATCATAAAAAATTTATAAAAAATTGAAAACAGCTCTAAAAGTTCTGATTTTTTTATTGTAGTCGTCTGAGGTCATCCCAAATCTGAAAAAAAAAAATTGTGATTAGATCTGCAACTGTGAGTGAGATATAAGAAAATCTTTTTTAAACCCAGATTTTAAAAGATCTATTTTGTGACTAATAATCGTGCATCCAAATTTAAAATAGAAAGAAAAAACCCATGTTAAAATTTAAAGATCTTTCCAGAAATGTAAACATATCTAAAAAATTCGATCATTTTCTCTCGACATTAATTTTTTATGAAAATAGAAAAAAATTATAAAAAATGCAAAAAAAAATCCAAAAAATCTGATTTTTGGAATGAAAGTGCGTGATGTTGTCCCCAAGCTGCAAAAAAAAATTCGTGAGAAAATACATAGCCGTTTGAAAGTTATGGTCGTGTCTTTGGAAACTAGGGCTTTATCCACAATGATGCCAAACTTGCAACAAAAAGAAACCAACTCCAAAATTGGTTTTTTATTTGTCCAAATATGTCAGGTTCACCAATGTAGATAGGGAAAATAAACCATATTTAGAGCATTAAAAACAATAAAATGACTAAACTCTATCAAGCACAATAGAGTACGAAACAACACAAAAATCATCATAAGAAGCACAAATGCAAACCAATCTCCGCGCTAACTCGATTTATCTCCATTGCTCTTCTCCACCTACATGAGAATGCAAGATTTTGAAGGGTTGACAATGGAGGAATGTTGAGTGCTCATTCCTACAACATAATGACTTGATGATGAAAATGGAAAATGGAGAGAATGAAAGATAGAGACAGAAGACTAATTTTGATAGAGTCTGGATGCTAGATGAATCAACCCCTAAATGAATTGTGAGAGGCCGTAGTTATAGAGCCGTGATGTTGACGAAGATAATATTTTACAAGATTTGACAAGGATTCAATTTTTGACAAAAGAGGAAATACAACCAAATGAGATAAGATGTCAAAAAAGATAGAAAGATTTCATTTCCTGTTTTAAAGGAAATAAATCTTGAAAAAGATGAGAAGGATAATTGATGGATTATCTAATTAAATAAATTAATTAGATACACATGAGTTTCAATTTTGGAAAGAAAGCAAGAAGATCTTTTTAGGATTTTATTAATTAAATAAATTTTGGATTTATTTAATTAACATTGAATTTATGATTTCATTAAATAAATAATATAACTTATTTAATTAACACTAGAAGAATGAATAGAAATGATTTAATTAATTAAATAATATAAATTATTTAATTAACATTAGAGGAATGAAATAAATGAAATTAGTCAAATAAATAAGATTTATTTAACTAATTAGATGATGACATGGGTATCTAGGGAAAAACATGTTACAAGATTTCTAAATGTTGTAGTGTTGTGACAAGATGTCATAAGAGGACATTTTTAGGTGTCTACAAAGTCCACATGAGGCATTACATGTCAATGATTGCATATTTTGTTAAGACAATCAACTTGTTTCTAGTGCCAGATCAGATTGTCAAAGACGAGAATAATATGATTGATCCAAGGTATGATGTCATTGCTAACCTATTGATTGATTGAAATGAGGAAGAGATCAATGATGTCGACATCTTGATGAAGCCCATCGAGGAAAGAATGAAACAATGGATTGATGGGAAGATTGCTCAATTAAGGCCGCAAGGAGCTACTCTAACATATAGTGATCTCAAAGATGAAATTGAGAGTGAAATCGATAGTGCCTCTACTGCTACTTCCCCGACCGGAGAGACTTTAGCATCTCCTCCCACTACACAATCCAAGAAGAGAAAATAAATGGATGAATGACAGCCTAAGCATAAAGTTAACACAAGGAAAGCATTGAAAGGTGAACCTTCCAAGAAATCAAAGAAATTATGTGGATTAATAGAGATGCCCACTCCACGAGGGAGAGGAAGAAGAGGTTGAACAACCAAAGTCCCCACCTACTGCATCTACTCTCGCCACCACCACTACTGTTGCTATCACTATTGTGACTCCTTCGCCTACTTCTCATTCAATGGTTTCTTCTTCTTTTCCCCCAATGGACATCTCAGTTCATCTTGCCTCCACTTCTCTTGCAACACAAGTTATGGTCATAGATTCCTCGTCTACTACCACTTCTCCACTCTTCTCCTCCTCTATGTCTCCATCATCAACCCTCCCACTAACCACTGCAACAACAACAATACCTACCCTCTTGATCCCAAAAGATTTTTCTTGACATATGCAAAACATACCAACGGAGTTATCTTGAGTGTTAATGAATCAAGCGTTACAAGTTTCTCTAGTGCAAGTTGTTGTCAGCCTTCATGTCCCTATTCCTCCAACTGAGCCACTTGAAATGAAAGAAACAATGTAGATATCTAAGGATTTGGAAAGGTGAGATAGGGAAGCAACCAAAGAAATGGAGGACAAAGAAGATGATTATCATAAGCAGCCGAAGCATCAATACTTGGTCATTGATGAAGTGGTGCATGAAGAGGAAGAAACACAATCCTTTGAGGAAGACATTGAAGACCCTAGGTCAAAGTACATCATGGAAACCTCTGATCAAGAGCTTGAGGAGGAGCTTACTAAACATATTAGGGATGTTGGTGAGTAATTTAAGAGATCACCCTCTAAAGACAGGAAGAAAAAAGATGAAGAAGTGGAGGTAAACATAGAGCCTCCAACTAGAAAACAAGATAGGAGCCCCGAACATGATGAAGAAATGCCTCCTTCAAGAGAAGAAGAGGAAAAGGGAAAGGAGGAGAGAGAAGATGAGCCAGAAAGGAGGCTAAAGAAAGAAAGATCCCAAAAGTAGAGCGTTATGAAGAGCATGTGCAACAAGAAGAAGAAGAAGAAGAAAAAGAGAAAACCTTTGAAAGGGAGGACATCCCAAAGAACATATAGCCACTAAATCCCCAAGTAAAGAAACAATATTTATTTAGGATTCAAATGAAGAATCTTAGGAAGAAAAGATAGAATAGAGGACTCCAGGAAACAAGGGAATGGAAATTCATAATACTCAGGAAGAAGAAGGTGATCGTGAATCACTGAAAGGGAGATCCCAGATGCCTAAATGGTTGGAGAAATAATTAAAAAAAACCCTACACTTATGGATCTAAAGGCGAGGTTGGAAGCCATTCTAGCTTAACAAAAAATAAGCACGAAGAAGGAAAAGAAGCCAAGGGTGAGATCCCACTTGACAATGGATGCCTTAGGATCTAGGACAGTGCAAATAGCTACTCTGGTATTGGAAGGAGAAGGATTTAGCTATAATATATCTACCATTGACTTGGGAAAAAAGACAAGGGAGCAGAAGATTGATCATCTTCAAGGATCAGTTGCTACTATTATGCACCAAATGCATAAGAAAAAGTCATCCAAGGAGGAATTAAAGGCACAAGTGGTAGATTTAACGGCCTATATACAATGATAGTGATCCGTTGAAGAACAACACACCATGTCGTTAGTGCCACCACAACTACTGTTCCAAGACCACATCAACAAATTAGAAAGGAGAAAGAACTGGACAAAGCCACTAAAGATTGGTTTCAACAAGTCATATACAATGGTCATATGGGTATCAGTTGCATCACTAGAAAGAAAAATAAGTTCCTAGATGTGCAAAAAAAACTCAAAGGCATAAGAAAATTTTGCACTGACTTCCTAGAATTATATAGGATCACGTATCCTAAAATTGGGGCTATCCTGAAAGTGCCTGGGAAAACATGGGAAAAGAAATTTGAATTGGTGAAGGATGACCATTAGCTCATGGAGATGTGGAAAATGGTCCTTGATCACCAACGAGAGATTTTGGAATGGGTGCTCCACGAGGTAGAGCTTGAAATTGATTGGGTTAAGGAAACTAGAACGGCCTGTGAGGAATACCTAAAAACTAATGAAAAATCTCAACATGCCCTCTGACGAGATAGATCCAAAAAAGATAAGGCCACACTTCCTCAAGAATATGGAAGATAGGGCTACAAATGTCCTCATGCTAGACTTCATGGATTTTTTTGCTCGTGCCTTTTCCCATGTGTCGCCAAAAATTGGACCCGTTGCTTGACATGAGATTAAATGGACTTAATGAGGCCCTAATCTAGTATTGTAAATCATTTTATGTGTCTACACTAGGTTTTGGACCCTTGCAAATCGAATAATATGCTTCTAACTATGTCTTGTAAAGGTGTTGTGAAGTGTTGTAAGATTCTTCCATGCTTTTTTAGACTTAATTAACCTATTTCTTCCAAATTCAACATTATAATAGCATTATTTCATCAATCTAGAAGGATCTTAACATAAGCCTAATGACAAACTAGTGTTGTAATGTGATTTATACATTCACATTGGTTCTTGCTCTTTTCTAGGCTATGTGGACCTAATTTTAGTGTTGAAAAGTGCATTTAATTATACTTTCACATTGATTTGTGTACCAAGCACTATTCAACATTAATATCAACATTAATAAGTCATATTTTATCCATATTGTGCATCACGAGGCTTTAATTGATCAAACACCTGATAAGATAGCAATTTAAACTTTATTTCCTATCTCTTAAGCTTCATAAGTGTCAGAATGGCCCCTGTGAGACCCATTTTCCATGCTTGGTGAATGAGACCCATTCACAATGCTTGGCAAATGAGTCCTATCTGGCCCCTATTTTGACCCTTGAGCGGGAAAAAGTGAAATTTAAAGTTTATTTTCACTTCATGTTGACCTGTGATGTAGTATAAACAAGTACTAAGGTACAATTGACTATAAATAAGTGTATTTATCCTCATTTTACACATCTTGATTCATTTTTAGACCTCTCATTATCAATCCATCATCACAAGTCAAGCAAGTTAGTGTTTCTCCATTGGAGGTCTTCAAGTTAGCATTCTAAAGCATCCAAGGGCATATTTTACATGTATTGTTGTAGAAATCCAAGATTAATCATCACTTGTAAGGTAATCTATTCCATTTTTTCATTCTTCATTCCTTTATTTCATCATTTTGGTTTAATTACCTAATGGGGTTTGACCAAGGCAAACCCCCATGCCTTAACAATCAACAATCTCTCTCCTTGTGTTGCTTGTATGAAAATTTATGTCCTTTGGAAGCTTGAGAATCATTGAAGATATAATTTCAAATTCATCCAAGTCTTCTTCCCTTTATTAAAGTCAAATCATCAAAGAAAAGTCACTTTTAGACCTGAATCTGACAATCTCAGAAGTAGACACCTGTAGGAGACAAAAGTAGAAATCTAACTCTATAGAATCTTCCTTTGATTTTCCATATTACTGTAGGTGGACTGATTCATCACCCTTGGTGAATGAGTCCCATCTATAGGCCTGAAAAGTGAATTTTCTCATATTTCAACTCCCACTAGTTAGAAATAGGTTTCCAAAAGTTTTTAGTAGAAGCAGGACTGATTCGCCATGCTTGGTGAATGAATTCCAGTGGCAATTAACAAAATTTTTAGAGACATTCTAGAACCTTCTAGTGACTTCATTTTGTCTCTAGGTGCACTTTGTTCAATCTCATTAAATTCTATTTTCATTCATCTAAGTTTCTAGTTCATTGTTGCAATACACAATGTTTTTTCAAACAAGTCATAATTCTTAGATTTTGCATGCATGTTTGATCAATTTCATAGTTTAGCAGCACTTAGATCACTCCATTTACATCACATATCATTACATACATCCTTATTTGAATGTGCATAAGTATTTTAGGAGCCTAAATCTCTTTCTTTCTAGGTGAAAAACCCTAAGAAGAAAGTTAAGCATTTTGGGTTCCTAAAATCTATCACAACCCAATTTGAGCAATTTATAAAGAACACTCCCACATGTGATAAGAATTAGGATGTAATTACTGGCAAGTCAAATAAATTGAACTTTCACTTGTGCTTCAATCTGATATAATGGAGTTGGATAAACTTCAAACATTGATCGCAAAGTTTGTGGAATATGCTAATGTGAAGAAGCATGAAGGGAATCTAGTAATTGATGATGAATTCCTCATTGTCTAGCTGTAGTAAAGGGAAATTTTCTATAAGACAGAATGCTACAATGTCTCCCACAAGAAGAAAAAATAAGCTAGAAGACAAAATGTAATTCTATATTGTAGAATATTTGGGGGTAGGTGAAACCCTAATTTGTAGTGAATCTTGGCCACATAATGAGATTGAATCTTGGCCTTTTTTTTTTTTTTTTGGACACTATAAATATGGGGTTATCCTCTCATTTTCAAGAGAGAGAGTTGAGTTATTGTAAAGGCATGCTACTAGAATTTTAATAGTTCATAGATTTTGGTGGATTCTTGAGTTCCAACTTCATGTTTCATGATTCTTCTCCTCTTAGTTAGTAAATTTGAGTAAATTAACTTTTTTATTCTATTTTATAGAATACTTTAATAGATTAGATGATGTTGTTCATTGATGGTGAATGATTTTACTATGTTGATGCCCCTCCTTGTTATGCTTTTTGTTGTTTATTGATGATAAACTGCAGTGTAAAGCTAGTCTGAACATTGTTTGAATGTTGCAATTAAATTCCATCTTTTATTCATGCTTATGATGAATGAATGGTTGAACATCCACACACCTTAGAATATTGCACTAGTTTCATGAGATTTTGAACTGATCTGGTTAAGTGGGACTTAGTTTTAGGAAGGTTGTCCACTGTAGCATCTTCCTTGATCATTGTTCATCAATAGCTCTAGGTCTAAGAACTTCTCCCTTCCACTACCCTTTTGACTTTTCTTTTAAATAGTAACTTTAGGTAAAAGTTCATTACACATTATAAAGCCAAATATGAAGATCAAAGTGGAGTTTGAGACTATTGTCATGAACTTGCAGCAACAGAGCAACTTTTTAGAAATTTTATAAACTCCATTCAAAGAGCCAATTCCCTCCAACTTAATCCACATAAGGTTTCCCTGCAAATACCAGCAAGATCACATTGAAGGAAATGAATTATTCCAATCATGTCATGACCTGACACCCGAGAGACCTTGGGGTAGTTTTCAACTTGTTAGAGATTGTGTTTCAAGAGAGGTAGCATACTTGTGTGTTACCCATGTTGAGTAGGTGTAGAAACACCCATCAATAGTCACTAATAGTGATTTCTACAATATTGTATCTCCAAGTGCAATTTGTTCAATTTCATTAAATTTTGTTTCCATTTGTGTATTTCTAGTTCATTTTTGCATATCACAATGTGTTTTCAAACACTTCATATTTCTTAGGTTTTGCATAAATAATCAATCAATTTTATCAACACTTAGATTATTTCATTTAGGCATGATTTCATTGTAATTGCATTAGTTTAAGTGAACCACCTAGATTTTGGGTGTGGGATCTATCTATTTCCTTTATTCAAAAAACCCTAATTGAGCAAAAGAAACATGATTTCACACCCCCTAAAAAATCTATGGTTCAAAAAAAAAGAGAAAAAAAAAGTGTAAAAAACTAGTAATTCAAATGTGATTCATCCATCAAACAAGTTTTCGACCTCCCAGTCATGTTCATGATATGTCGACGGTGAGCAACTAGACAAAGGGACAATAGCAAGTGTTGAACTAGGAGAAGCACTAGGTTCAACACTCTTTATAGGAGATTTGTTGTTTAAGTGCATGGAAGAAGAAAACAATGTGTTCAAATCATCATGCACCTCTTCATCAATTTTGGAAATCTCGTCATCGTCATCCAAATTAATCACAACATGAGGACAAATGATAATGTCTGATGAAGAGTGTAACTCTTGTTGTGATTGTTGTATGGGATCATTTTTTTGTGGTTGGGGAGGAGGGTCATAATGCATTGCTTCTGTCAAGTGTGGATTTTGATTTTATTCGTTCAATTCTTCATGTAACTTGTGAACAAGGCCACAACATCTACACCTATGCTCCCTAGCACCTCGATTTCTTTTGATTTTATTATCAAGTTGTGTTTGTGAAGGAGTGGGTTGATCATCCATAGGTTGATTTTATTCCCTAAGCAGAGGAATGGAAGGAACCATGGAAGGTTGTTCATCCACTTTCTCTTTTGCTTTTTAAACTTCTTTTATTCAAGGAGGCATGATGGAAGTGTTTTCATTGTCTCCTGGTGTCTTGGATGAGGTAGGTGAAGTTTCTTGTGTTGGTTGATCTTGGTTTTTTGGTTCTTGTGTATCGCCTCGCCACGCAAGACTAGAGAAAGTTGCAATTAACTACTCAAATGCACATTTTTTTTTTTTTAAGAACAAATAGCATGCAATTTCACTACCCATTTCCAACAACCTCTAAGGTTATGAGAATGAGATTACTTTAAAACCCAAACAAGAAACATGAATTGAAACCATAGCATTTAAATACTTAACAAATTAAGAAACACCTACATTCCATACATGATAAATTACATCAAAGGATAAGAAATACCACAAGATTCCAAATAATAATCATTTAACAGAAAGATTACAACCCTCATTCCCTGAATGAGTAAATCCAATAAGCATGGTTACATAATACAACTTTCCACCTCGATAATAAATGAGGGGTCATTAATTACAAGATTCAACTAAAATGAATAAAGCATGAAAAGAACTAGATCCCACAAGCTCTCCAACTAGAAATCTATCCACACGAACAAGAACTGGGAACCCAACAATGTAAGGTGCACGTTCCACCCAACCATGTGATACTCGAAGGCTCACCCCCCATGCTAGGAAATAGTAACAAGCTTCCAAGGAAAAACCTACAACCTCTAGACATAGGCAGAACAATAATACACCTATCAAGTACAAACTTACAAAATGGTTACAATGCTTCCAGATAACAATGATCATCTATGCAGTACAAAAAACTGACTTATGGTTGTCACAGAGAGAGTGTCACACATAATTTGCTATGAGTTACCCTGGCTCAACCTTCCTAGGCTACCGGACCCCCATCCTAGGTTACCCTGGCTTGCCTCTACAACCTACTAGACCCCCATACAATCTGTGCTTCTCATCTCATCTCAAGCCTTAATAAGTGCATGAGTCATGAGAGAGGCATTCATTATCTTAATTAGTCTAATTTTTTTTCATTAATTCTTTTTAAGTTATCACTTACTTAAACCCTAAGTGAGTTACCCTGGCACCCCTCTGTGTGTCAGACCCCCACATATAGCCCCTCTCCTATCAACAACATACCAAACAAAACCAATCACCAAGCGTTCCAAAGTGCATACAAACTAGATAAACAATCACTCCAACTCTAGGAGGCAACATAAATGAAACTCGCTCCAAACAATTGGAGGCAACAAAACACATAATCTACTCCTTCCAAAGGAGGCACAAACCACATAAACCAGTCTTAATCCAAAGGAGACACAAATCACATAATCCACTCCTCATCTAAAGGAGGCACAAACCATCCCCATTTGTTAAAACTGGGTAAAACACCAGGATACAACTATACACACTACCCAAGGAAATACAAAGGTTGACTAACATAATACAACACCAAATAGTTAAACCCCTTCTGGAAGACTTAACAACCCTTCTAATCAAATTTCCCCAAATCAGAAATAGAAGTGTGCATTCAAGAAGGGCAATCAAATAGGAATTAAATCTATATTTGGATTTCCTAAATCCATTTCTTTCATTAACATTTAGTAATTTATTGCCTTAATAAAACCGATTTAATAACATCTCTTTCAGACAAAAGATGAAATTTGAACCAAATATTTAATTCCTTAATTACTTTTAAATAATAATAAACATTTACTTCTATGATCTAGAACCTATCATTTAAAAAAATAACTATTGGTCCTTTGCAAAATAAATCATTTCAAAACCAATTAATCTCGCTATTAAACACATTCCATTTAAATCCAATATTTTTCCTTTCAAATATATTAATTTTAAAATAAAATCAATAATTTGACTGTGAACACAATATTTTAAATTCCTCAATTACACATTATATGAAATTAACTAATCTTATTATAAATTCATTGCAACCAAAAGAAATATAAATAATTAATAATCGATTTCTTAAAAATTTCATTTCATCTAAAATGAATAACTATTTCCTTTAAAAACATTCCCTTATTAAATAACTACTCGTACATTTGACAAGCAATAATAAATTTAAATCAACAGGTTTACTTCGGTTTCCTATTAATATTTAAATATAAAAATCTCATTTCCCCATAGAAATCATTTCATTATAAAATAAATATTTGGACGTATACATCTCTATTAATTAAATATTCATTTAAATAGGAAAACATTTCTATGTAAATTTAATATCTATTTCACACATTTAAATATCCATCTATCTAACCATGTGCACATCATACAGTTTCCTTAATTACATAGAAAGATCAAAATCAGTTGTGTTACAATAAAATCATTATAAAACTAATAATTAAGTCAAGAAAATAATCTTAAATTGATTATATTTAAATATATAATTATATTTTCAATTTAGCTTTTGTCTCATTAAAATAACTCAAATATTTTCCAATTAAAAATACAAATAAAATCTATATATATATACATATATTCATAAATTAAAAAACATCTAAATAAAATAAAATTTAAAATATATAATATACATATATATATAATATATAATATATAAAATATATATTATATATTATATATAATTTATATATATTAAATATTAAATTTAAATTCAAAATAAAATAAAATAAAACTTTATATAAAGCATGGACCGCACCCAACACAGGGAATGGGACGTGATGCAAGAGGGAAAACACACCTCCAAGCATAACTCAAATCTACGTGCTCTTAACACAACACAAAATGCAATACAACAAATCTAACACAATAAAACTCATAAAATTTATTTTATTTTCAACAATGAAAACAATTACATAAACCAGCAAATTAAACTTATTACATTAGTCATCCATGGCTTCTCACACACATTATCATTCCCACATTCCTCACTCTCAAATCTACAACCCAAAATTCTTTTACAATTCTTCAAATTCTATGCTGGACGTTTTTCTTCTTGCAGGCATCAAAAACCCTCTTTTCTTCAATATTTTTGCTTCTATTTGCTAAAAACTTACTGCCTCGGCCATCTACTCCATTATGGCTGCCCTTTTCTCTTACAAATTGATATTTTAAAGTTGTTCTCACTGTTGTAACAGCCCATCCTTTTTTTGGACGTGAGAGTAATGATTTCTCCTCAAAAAAAGATATTTCAATCAATGCATTTTCTATTACAAACTGTCATGGATTCCTTTTCCCAATTTGAAACCATAATCAATGACTTTTCTTAATTGAATTTCAATTAAAAATTCATTAAGAATAAGTCCAATAATAAATTCCTAAAGGAGTATTCCAATGAATATTAAAATTTATTTTATGTAAGTTACCACCGGCTGCCAGTACTTACATAAAATTTAATTTTTGTATAACTTTTCATTAGAAGCTCATATTCACCTGAAAACTTGCCAAGATGCATATAATGTCATTTCAAATCTTTCCACAAAACTGTTTTGCTCCAGCCTTCATAAAACTCAAGATTTTAAATTTTTATAAATTGTCAGCACATTTTTTTTCAAACTTTAAGCATTAAAATCTCTCACACCATGAAATATTTTACTCTGATTCTTTTTGCATATTTTAAATGGTACCTCAAAGAATATACTTGCCAAAGGATTATGCTCCAGCTCTTATGGATTTTTGGGAATAAATTTTTGAAAACTATCTGTGAAGCTTCAAAACAACAATTTGGAAAAAACTGGAATTTTGTAATTTTGACCAAATATTTGAATTTATGATTTGAGAGATGCCATGAACAACCAAAACAAGCCAAAATAAAATAAAACCACTAAAAAATTTTATTTTTGGGTGATGCTGATTACCTGTGGACCCGGATGCTCCTGCATCAGACACGCCGAGTAAGAAGTTTGTGAGCATACACTCACAAATGTGGAGTTGAATGGTCGGACCATCCTTTCAGATTGCAAGCAATCTATAGCGAACTCCAATGCTAAAATATGTGCAACAACAAGTTTACTCTTTTTCCTCTTTTTCCAGCATCTTGCTAGAACAAGCTTTACTCTTCTCCAACAAATCTGTATTTCATTCTTCTCTTTTTTCATGGACTTGTATCCACCATGTGTCATCCTCCTCTACCAAATTATCTCTCCTCTCCTCTCCTCCTTGGTGAGATTCACCCCACCACAAACTGACTACCTCCACCAAGTTTCACCTGCACCATCTTTTACAACCTCTATACACAGACATGCAACATTCACATACCCATTTTCAACTACAACTTTATCTTCTACTACTGCAACCTCTTCCTTAGAAGGAAAATAATAATTATCATATTCAAAATAAAAATTTACCTTATCCTTCTTCATTGTTCCAACAACATCCTCTTTGTCATTTGCTGCAACACTCATCTTCTTTCTTGCATCAGCAAGCTTGTCAAACCACTCTTTTTCCACTGCCAAAATCTGTGATAATAAATCATATTTATCATCTTCATCTACTACAACATCCTCAAGCCTTATCCCTGCCATTTCAATCTCCATAGCTTCTTCACTGCTCATATCTTCTTCCCTTTTAAACATTGCAACTCCTCTTTTTCCTTCTTGTTTTATGTCTTCAACAAGAGACACTACTGCAATATCTATTTTTTCCTTTTCATCCTCTTGCACGAGGATCTCATTCTCACACACTGTCGCATCTTCTTGTTCATCCATCATTTTTCCTTGAAATAAAATTTCTATCATTTTCATCTCCTCTTTCAACAGGAGATTTTCTTCATCTTCACCAAATTCTTCATCAAATATAGGACCTTCAAAGTCCCTCATCTCAGCTTCTATTGCAACCTTCCACATTTCTTTTTCTTTGAAGTTGCCTCAAATTGGCGATTCTACTTCCACTTTCAAATCCACTATCTCAATGTACAAACTGCCTCACTGTTCGGCGATATGTTTGTCCACAAGTCTTGGTGTAAATTGCCTCACATTCGGCAATCTATTTACACGGTCAGGGAATTCTTCCTCACTAGTCCATCTTTAGGTCTTGGTGCAAACTCTACACTCAAAATCTTTCGGCTTCAACCCACACTCATAGGTCCTGCTGCAACTGCCTCACATTCAGCGCTCTGCTACAGACTCAAGAACTCCTGCTCTGATACCACTGATGCAAGAGTGAAAACACACCTCCAAGCATAACTCAAATCTGTATGCTCTTAACACAACACAAAATGCAATACAACAAATCTAACACAATAAAACTCATAAAATTCATTTTATTTTTAACAATGAAAACAATTACATAAACCAGCAAATTAAGCTTATTACATTAGCCATCCATGGCTTCTCACACACATTATCATTCCCACATTCCTCACTCTCAAATCTGCAACCCAAAATTCTTTTACAATTCTTCAAACTTTGTGCTGGATGTTTTTCTTATTGCAGGCATCAAAAACCCTCTTTTTCTTCAATATTTTTGCTTCTATTTGCTAAAAACTTGTTGCTTGGGCCATCTACTCCATTATGGTTGCCTTTTTTCTCTTACAAATTGATATTTTAAAGCTGTTTTCACTGTTTTAACAGCCCATCCTTTTTTTGGACGTGAGAGTAATGATTTCTCCTCAAAAAAAAGATATTTCAATCAATGCATTTTCTGTTAAAAATTGTCATGGATTCCTTTTCCCAATTTGGAACCATAATCAATGAATTTTCTTAATTGAATTTCAATTAAAAATTCATTAAGAATAAGTCCAATAATAAATTCCTAAAGGAGTATTCTAATGAATATTAAAATTTATTTTATGCAAGTTACCACCGACTACCAATACTTACATAGAAATTAATTTTTGCATAACTTTTCATGAGAAGATCATATTCACCTGAAAACTTTCCAAGATGCATATAATGTCATTTCAAATCTTTCCACAAAACCGTTTCACTCCAGCCTTCATAAAACTCAAGATTTTAAATTTTCCATAAATTGTCAGCACATTTTTTTTCAAACTTTGAGCATTAAAACCTCTCACACCATGAAATATTTTACTCTGATTCTTTTTGCATATTTTAAATGGCACCTCAAAGAATATACCTGCCAAAGGATTCTGCTCCAGCTCTTATGGACTTTTAGGAATAAATTTTTGAAAACTGTCTGTGAAGCCTCGAAACAACAATTTGGCAAAAACTGGAATTTTGTAATTTTGACCAAATATTTGAATTTATAATTTGAGAGATGCCATGAACAACCAAAAAAAGCCAAAATAAAATAAAACCACTAAAAAAATTATTTTTGGGTGATGTTGATTGCCTGTGGACCCAGATTCTCCTGCATCAGACACGTCAAGTAAGAAGTTTGTGAGCATACACTCACAAGTGTGGAGTTGAATGGTCAGACCATCCTTTCAGATTGCAAGCAATCTATAGCGAACTCCATCGCTAAAATATGTGCAACAATAAGTTATTCTTTTTCCTCTTTTTCCAGCATCTTGCCAGAACAAGCTTTACTCTTCTCCAACAAATCTGCATTTCATTCTTCTCTTTTTTCATGGACTTGTATCCCCCATATGTCATCCTCCTCTGCCAAATTATCTCTCCTCTCCTCTCCTCCTTGGTGAGATTCACCCCACCACAAACTGACCACCTCCACCAAGTTTCACCTGCACCATCTTTTACAACCTCTATACACAGACATGCAACATTCGCATACCCATTTTCAACTACAACTTTATCTTCTACTACTGCAACCTCTTCCTTAGAAGGAAAATAATAATTGTCATATTCAAAATCAAAATTTACCTTATCCTTCTTCATTGTTCCAACAACGTCCTCTTTGTCATTTGCTGCAACATTCATCTTCTTTCTTGCATTAGCAAGCTTGTCAAACCACTCTTTTTCCACTGCCAAAATCTGTGATAATAAATCATCTTTCTCATCTTCATCTACTACAACATCCTCAAGCCTTATCCCTGCCATTTCAATCTCCATAGCTTCTTCACTGCTCATATCTTCTTCCCTTTTAAACATTGCAACTCCTCTTTTTCCTTCTTGTTTTATGTCTTCAACAAGAGACACTACTGCAATATCTATTTTTTCCTTTTCATCCTCTTGCATGAGGATCTCATTCTCACACACTGTCGCATCTTCTTGTTCATCCATCATTTTTCCTTGAAATAAAATTTCTATCATTTTCATCTCCTCTTTCAACAAGAGATTTTCTTCATCTTCACCAAATTATTCATCAAATATAGGACCTACAAAGTCCCTCATCTCAACTTCTATTGCAACCTTCCGCATTTATTTTTCTTTGAAGTTGCCTCAAATCGACGATTCTACTTCCACTTTCAAATCCACTATCTCAATGTACAAACTGTCTCACTATTCGGCAATCTGTTTGTCCACAAGTCTTGGTGTATATTTCCTCACATTCGGCGATCTATTTACACGGTCAGGGACTTCTTCCTCACTAGTCCATCTTTAGGTCTTGGTGCAAACTCTACACTCAAAATCTTTCGGCTTCAACCCACACTCACAGGTCCTGTTGCAACTGCCTCACATTCGGCGCTCTGCTATAGACTCAAGAACTCCTGCTCTGATACCACTGATGCAAGAGGGAAAACACACCTCCAAGCATAACTCAAATTTGCATGCTCTTGACACAACACAAAATGCAATACAACAAATCTAACACAATAAAACTCATAAAATTTATTTCATTTTCAACAATGAAAAAAATTACATAAACCAACAAATTAAGCTTATTACATTAGTCATCCATGGCTTCTCACACACATTATCATTCCCACATTCCTCACTCTCAAATCTGCAACCCAAAATTCTTTTACAATTCTTCAAACTCTATGTTGGACGTTTTTCTTCTTACAGGCATCAAAAACCCATTTTTTCTTCAATATTTTTGCTTCTATTTGCTAAAAACTTGCTGCCTGGGCCATCTACTCCATTATGGTTTCCTTTTTCTCTTACAAATTGATATTTTAAAGCTGTTCTCACTGTTGTAATAGTCCATCTTTTTTTTGGACGTGAGAGTAATGATTTCTCCTCAAAAAAAGATATTTCAATCAATGCATTTTCTGTTACAAACTATCATGGATTCCTTTTCCCAATTTGGAACCATAATAAATGATTTTTCTTAATTGAATTTCAATTAAAAATTCATTAAGAATAAGTCCAATAATAAATTCCTAAATGAGTATTCCAATGAATATTAAAATTTATTTTATGCAAGTTACCACCGGCTGCCAATACTTACATAAAATTTAATTTTTGTATAACTTTTCATTAGAAGCTCATATTCACCCGAAAACTTTCCAAAATGCATATAATGTCATTTAAAATCTTTCCACAAAACCGTTTTGCTCCAGCCTTCATAAAACTCAAGATTTTAATTTTTTCATAAATTGTCACCACATTTTTTTTTTCAAACTTTGAGTATTAAAATCTCTCACACCATGAAATATTTTACTCTGATTCTTTTTGCATATGTTAAATGGTTCCTCAAAGAATATACCTGCCAAAGGATTTTACTCCAGCTCTTATGGATTTTTGGGAATAAATTTTTGAAAACTATCTGTGAAGCCTCAAAACAACAATTTGGCAAAAACTGGAATTTTGTAATTTTGACCAAATATTTGAATTTATAATTTGAGAGATGCCATGAACAACCAAAACAAGCCAAAATAAAATAAAACCACTAAAAAAAAATATTTTTGGGCGATGTTGATTGCCTGTGGACCCGGATGCTCCTGCATCAGGACGTAGCCAAGGCTGTACCTAGCCTCCCCTGTGGAGGTTGTGCTGCCTATGGCAGCACTTCCCCCATAGCTTGTGGGGAGCGTTGCCACAGCAGCGCACCCTCCATGGGTGCGGTTGTAGCAGCCATAGCTGCCGCCCCCACTAAACTATATAAAAAAAATTATTTGATTCATTTTTTTTAAAATACTCTTTTAAAAAAAAAAAACAAAGCACATGAATCGTCTTTCTGGTAATTACCAGAAAATGATTTTTTGCCAGAATTTTAACAAGAAAAACAAAAAGAACTTCCCAATATAAAACAAAACCAAAATGAAAGATATATATATATATATATATAAGCAAAATCTTCATTTTATAGTCAAATTGAACCAATTTTCTACAAAAAATTTATAATACAAATAATTTTAAGCACAATTTCATGACATAAATTTCTAGAAATTCCAAATCCAACAGAGAGGTTTCTAATTTTTCTTTTTGTTTCTATTTCAATTTCCTATTGTTAAATTTGAGAATTTCAATTGAAAGAGTTTGTTTTTCCACAAGAATTCTATATTCCTTCATGATTTCAATAGGGTTTTCAAATTTTTTTGCAAGCAAGTTTTCAATTTGAAAATCCAATTTTCAAAACAGTTAGAAAAAACAAGAAAGAACCTGTTTGAAGCTTGAAGAAGAAGAGATCTGGTGTTGAGCTGCAATTTCCAGTTTGCCAAAATTCCTCCAAAGACTCACTCCAAATCCAAAATGCAACTCCAAAATAAGAAAACCCTCTTTCCTTTTTCATAGAAATTTTTCCCCAAGCCTCCTTATCATCCTTCCATTCTTCCCGAAATATAGTCAATATCCTCTAAAATATCCAAGATATATTTTATTTTTTCAAAAGGCAAAAATATCTCCATTCTTTTCCTCAATACTTAGTCAACATTTTCCAAAATATCCCCCTTTCAACACCAAATATATTTTCATGCATTCCCAAGATATTTACTTTTTAAATAATTTAAAAACAAAATTTAATTTCAAATAGATTTAAATCTTTTAATTTATACATTTTCAAAACAACTTTAACTATTTAATTTACTTAATCAATAACTATAATTTAAAACACCATTTAATTTCCAAAATAAATTTAAATCTTTTATTTTATGCACTTTACAATTGCGATTAACTATTCACTTGATAACTTTAATAGATTGCTTTATTTACTTGATAAATAACTTTAATCACCAAGATTAAATTACTTACCAAATACATTAAATTTAATTAATTAAGCTAAATTAAAAGATTTTAACTTTACTCTTAAATAAATAAATAACATTTAAAACATACAATCAATAATTTTCACATTTAATTTCCACCAATAAAAACTTATCAAAACACCAAGGACGACAAGACTCAGGAACTAACAAGACACAAATTGACAACACACTATGACAGGGTTGTAGTTTGACAAGGAAACCCCGTTACTATCTCCCAATTCACAATACCATATGATTATGGACATGCTCAAACCTATGAAACCAGGTGGAGACAATGTTCTGTACCTGCAATCCTGTAATCAAAACAAATGTCGAACATGCATAAAACTTAGCAGACACACCGTGAAGAGAAATTGCAGAATCATAGAGTGCTCAAATGTGAGTGATGTAATCCCGTCCCCTTCACCAATACAGTCACATCAAGACTTATGAAATTAAAGCATCATTTATCAACTGATAAGCATATATCAATATTAACCACTATGCTAATCAGAAGCATAATATAAAACATAACATCCAAATAGTGCATCATCTCAGTTCACAGAATAACATCCACATCACTCTAAAGCCAGTGATCATAAGACAATAACACATATCAAGCTCTATCATAGTAAAGGTACTGACTAACACATATACAAATCTAAACACATAATAGTAACAACTGGAGGGGCACTACATCTTGTTTAGGTTGAAGCATGGTTTCATCTAGGATAGGAGTGTCAGAGGTAGGCAACGACATGTTTCAGAGAGACAATTCTGCTATTTTCTTTGCTTTGAATTTTTGGTAAGCTATGAAAAGAAGTCTTGTTGAGGCATTATAGGTTCCATGGGCTCGGGCCAAAAGGTAACTAAGGAAAATTTTCATTTGGAAGAAAAGGGGTTAAAGAAGCTATGATGGATAGTGAGTATTTCATTTTCAAATGGAAACTTTAAACATTTGTGAATAACCAAAGGGACAACTTTCATTGAGCAAATCCATGGATGGCCTAGCCACAAATGAGACTAGTCTGATTGTGGGATGATGGAGAATGTGACATCTAATTTTTTTGGTCCTCTTTGTAATGGAGAGACAATCGATCATATCATAGGTAAAGCAAAACTACTATGTGTCTTGATCCATGCTTTCAATTTATCATAGTCATCTTAATAAAGGTCATGTAATACCAAAAATTCCTCAGTGATCATGTTCTCTCCACAGGCGGGATCTATTAGTATCTGATTAGTGGGCTTGTCATAGATACATGGTTGGCTATATAGAGAGAACCATTGGGTAGATTTTTAATTATATCCTTAGAGGAGAAAGCAATATCAAGAGATTTCTTCGGTTGGCCCTTATGAGGGATAACGTCTACCGCACCTACCATTTCATCCGTAGGATTAACATGGGTACAATATGTGGGATAGGATCATGATGTTCATCATCTATATCAACATTCATCACATCATTCTTTGTAGTTTCCCTAGCTTTGAAAAATGAAATATTGTGTTTAGGCATTGGATTAGTAAAAGTTTGTTAGTTTTGATTTGGAGGGGCAACAAACTTATTACCTTGATCATTAACACCTGCAATGGATAGATGACCATAATCAATGAGGTCTTGCACAAGATGTTTAAGACACTTAAAATGTTCCATTTCATGTCCATTTTATCGATGATAATAGACATAAGCATTAGATTTAAAGTTTAGAGGTAAAGGTTTAGTAGGATCAAGTTCTTTGATGGAAGATAGGGTAATAATTTGTTGTTGTAAAAGTTAAGACAATGTATTATGAAGGGTGTCAAGTAAAGGTGTGAATTATCTTTTCATATCTCAATAACTAAAGGGAATTGCAGTTTTAATAGTAGCTACTTGGTTGTTGACAATTTCAGTTGGTTTTTAAGGGGGTTGAACTATAAGAACCCTTTTTTCCAATTTTGAAATGGTTGGGAACTGTTTTGGTTGGCAGGCTCAAATTTCTCAATTTGACTAGAAGTGGACATTGTATCTTGACTACTAACTGAATTTTGATAATTGCAAAGGGAAATACATAAGTGCATGAAGGAGTGGAATTTCATCATAGTGATTTTGTCCTGAAGTAACTTCTAGTTTACAAGTTTTTGATAAACATATTTTGAAGGTGTGGGTCAAGAATCTTGACATTGATTTGGGAATAAAGCGATTCATAGCATGAAATGAGATTAGTTATCTTTTCTTCTTTGTTTTGCTTGCATCTCAATAAATCATCCAAGGTTTTCTTGGGAGTCATATGCACTTGGAAATGATTTATAAATGAATCAAAAAGTTCATTAAATGAATGAATTGAATTGTTCAGTAAAGAAGAAAACCACTCTAAGGCAGTGTCTTTTAAAGTCCTAGGAAACAGTTTTACTAATAGTTTATCATCAAGGAAAAAATCACTACATAAGGTGATGTAGGAATTAACATGGTTAGAAGGATCTCCCTTCCCTCCATATTTCTTAAATATAGCCATCTCTACTCCTTGTGGCATTAGTGTTCACAATATTTCCAAAGACAATGGGTTGCTTCTAAGATAATATGTGGGTGGGCCATTTTCATTTTGGTTTATGGTGGATATTTGTTTTTGCATAGAGGAACAGTTTGGAAAAGTTGTGTTATGAGAGGATCATTATAAGTAGTATCTAGGTGAAAGTGAAAGTGGTGATGGAGTGTATGTAGTGGTAGGGAAAGTGAATGGAATGATTATAGTTGGTATTGTGGAAGAAGATAGAACATGCAATGCCACATAGGAATTAGGAATGCTAATAGGAATAATCGAGGAAGAAATCACATTGCTAACTTGTTGCAATGTTGTTGTGACGTGAGGAGTGGTATAGGTAGGTATTGAGGCTATGGTTGAGGGAGGAGCCTGAGTTCCTCCTTGGCATACAACATTGTTTGCTGGTTGAGAGGAACTAGAGGTTGAAGGAAGATGTTTTGTATATATCTCATCTATGTGTTTCACAACGTCCAAGCCATCTTCACTTTCAATCATGTGACGTATGTTTTCTATGGTAGTAATTTTAGTGGCTGAAATTTTTTCAAGGCTTACTTGATGTTGGAGATATGGTAAGTCCTCATGAATTTGAATTATTTTTTCTTGCAAGATATGATCATTTTGTGTGTCAATTTGCATGTTATTCAAAGGCAAAGAGTTGCTAAGGGTATTATCCATGCCTAGTGTACTAGCTACAATACTAGGAGTGGAAGCTCTAGATAACCCAAGATCTACAACGAGTGTGTTATCATGGGATAACATGAGTCTCAAAATTCTTCTCACCAAGGTATTAGCAATAGGACACCAAACACTCATGCAAAGGCTTCTAAATGCAAGGTGAATACAAATGCAATGTAAAATAATAAGAATGAAATGCTTAAAACTGAAATTATGGAAAGTAAAACTGAAGTGTACAAATAGCAAACAGAAACTCAAAAAATGAAGATGAAATGCTAGAAAATGCAATGAAAAATATGCAACTAGACTAAGTCACCCAAGGTGGTGAATGAGTCCAAGTAGTGAATTTTTAGAATTTTTTTAGAATTTTAGAATTGGATTTTATGCTTTTTAGATTTTCAGATGTAGATATAATATGAAAATGTAGAATTTTGTTGATTTTTAATGAAATGAAATGAAAAAATGCAAGCCAGATGAGATTTTCACTAATGCAAATTTGGAAACCCTAGGATGCAATTTAAACAATGAAAAATGCAATGCAATGCTAGTGTAAGCTGTTCTTAGGATGTAAATGCACTGTATATCAAAAATAGGATGTTAAAAATGAAGGTTCACCAAAATGAACCAAATATTTTTTGGAAATGGTGGACTCTCTTACACTTCTAGGGCTTTTCACCTAAAGGAGAGAGGTATCCAAAAACCTTGATGGCTCACTCAATAATATGCCCTTGAGATTCCAATGCAAAGATTATTGAAATTTTTTTAAGGGGAATGTCCTAGATGCAAAGAACTAATAAAAGAGATTGATTATTAATGAAAAACTAAGAAAATGCACTTTGTTTGAAAACATGCTATGATATACAAAATGACCTAAATATGCAAACAAACTATTATAACATAAATTAATGAAATTAAAGAGGTGCACCTAGAAACTGGAAAGTGATGAAGAGGAGCTTTTGAATCCTACAAAAATCATTTTTGAAGCTAATTGGGACTCATACGCCAAGCTGGGTAACTTGGTCATGTTTTGGGGAAATTCTGTTGGAATGGGTTTCAGACAAAAGGGTACTCAAAACTACAAAAACCACTTTTCATGCCTGGTAGTGGGACTAATATGCCACTGGTGGTGACTTAGTCCACTTCCATATTTTGGAAAATTCAAAATTGTAATCGATAGTTGGGTAAGTGCACCAAGATGGTTCCCAAAAAGGGGGCTTAAGTGGCCACTTTTTTTCTAAAATCAGGAAACGCTGACCTTGGACATGGAATTGAGGATACTTACACTCAAAATTTTGAGATGGAACAAAAAAAAGGATCAAAGTGCTCTAAGTCTACTTTCTAAACTACTAATTTATTTGAAAATAGTTGAGATTAAGGGGTTCAAAAGAGGGATGTATAGAAATTGGTGTTTTTTTTGTCAGAAAAACATAACATAGCAACTCTTGTACGACTTGAGCAAGGTGAACTTTTTTGTCTAGTATTTTTAAAATCACTATGGTCAGATGTTAGCTAATAGCATCTAGTTGGTGTACAATTTTTCTGATAATTTTTTAATGAATATTTGATTTTTTACTAATTTTCTAAGTGGGTACTTCCTAAAAAGCAAAATTTTGGCCGTGCTCCCCCTACAAATTTTTGAAAATAATTGATTTTTTTTAATTTGTAGAATGGAGTCTAGTTTTGAAAATGTAATTTATTTGAAATTTTGATGAAGCAGTTAATTTATAACAAAAAACACTAAACACTACTTTTTGGAAAAAACATACATACAAACAAAAGAAATTATGGATGAAAGGCTTAACATTGTCGAAAAGTGAAAAAAATTACATTGTTGGATAGCTAAGAGAGAACCTAACATTACCCATGTTTTCAATTTTGTCAATACTGAACTAGATGCAATCTTGATGGTGAGCACGGACCCAATTATGTGAAAAATGGTAGAATTTGTGAAAAAACGTCTCTGGCCTTTTTGGGAATGCCCTCCAAGCCTTTGGGTTGGTATTCCAAGGAAAATAATTTCACTTTTTTCTTTTTTTTTAATGTGAAATAATGTGTGCGCATTATAACGTGAGCATGTTTTAAAAAAAAATTCATAAGTGGCCAGAAAATTGGTACCGAACTTCATGCACCCGCCCAGCTCCTGGTTTGCACTTTAGCTCCTTACAGGTTTTTGGATCTAAACCTGTAGAATTTGACCTATAGGTGTTCTCCAAGCTTCTTTTAGTACTTTGAATACTTTGAATGACTTTGACAAATTGTTGACAACTTTTCACTCCTTTCTCTTTGAAAAATCTGCACACAAGACCTACAAAACACATGTAAAGAGGGGGAAAAGTGTTATGGGTTAGTGAATAGGGGTTTTCCTTGGTCAAATCCAGTTTGGTAATTAAACGCTTGAAAATGAAATGAAATGAAAAGAGAATGATGAATGAGCAACATGCAATGCTAGAACTCACCAAACCCTTGAAGTAGAAATCTAAAGACATGCAAGTAGAATCTCCAATGGATGTATGCTTTAAAATGCCTAAAATGCTAAAGTGAATGCTTGATAATTAATGGAATTATTTAGTTCAAATGAGTGAATTAATTGATGAATGGGGGTGAAATGAGAAGGAAAACCCTATATTTATACTTGATTATGAAAAATTTGTTGAAAATACCACATCACAGGATGACCTTAGGTCTTAGAAAATTATATCTCGTTAGAATTTTGAAATAGTTTTGATTTTTAAGCCAAATGGGACTCATTAGCCCCTAGTGGTGAATGGGTCCCACTTAGGCATTTCAAATGGGTGTGGGATATTAAGATGTATTAAATGATGTTTAACACGATTATTCTGAAGAGTACACTTAAGTAAGGCCTATAAGTGTTTAATGGGTCCAATTAAGTATAATAAAGGGTCAAATTATTGATGAGAAGCCTAGAAAACTATGAAAGTTTGTTACAACACATTACAAAACTTTGAAATAAGGCTTGGTAAGTTATAAAAGAAGTTATTTAAGCGAATTATAGTAAAAAGGTCCTAGAAAAGTGTAAGTGGCTTACAACACTTCATAACACTTTTATAAGGCATCATAAAGTTCTTATTAATTCACAAGAGTCCAAGCCTTAATGTGAATGTGTTGACCACATTACAACATTAAATCAAGGAAAAAATTGGCTAACATCCATAAGAAAGACCCAAATGAGTTGTGAAAATGTCTAAGGATACATTTTTCTACGCTATAGATACAACTTTCTTTAATGCAACCACAACAACTTCAGGATTCCGGTTTCTGGTAAAATATTAAAACCTTCACAAATAGACCAAAACACCAAATCAAGGAAAGAATAAGAATTAAAAAAAATACAAGGAAAACTGAAAAAAAACCTATAATTTTACCAACCCACAAAACCAAGCCAAAGAAAGTAGGGGAAAAATGGGGTGCGTTGTGAGACCACACAATAATTCCCATGCACGAGTCATGCCCCTCCTCACAATGATTCTACCCAACTAAAATGAAATTTTGTTGCCTTAAACATAGCACACCCTCCTGCAAATGATGGATATGGTCTAGGAGTGGAAGTGGTAGAAATCTCCTGAAGACAAGTGTCAAACCACCCAAGGAGTCAGTTAGGACACATGGCATAGAGGTGGGGATTCTCATTCTTTTATCCTTCCCTTGTAGCTATGGCCCCCACGAAGATAACACTTGTTGCGGTCTTCACTCAAAGCTTTGACTACGAGGTGTGCCAAAAAAGTACCTATGGAAGATGCAATGTGGCAACCGGGCGGAGCTCGGAAATGGAGCAAAGGGGAGATAACTCACAAAAGTGTGCACTATTGACATGTGGTGCAAGTAGATGAAGGCACCATCCAAAGGGAGCTCAGAGAGTTGCAAACATATAATGTGTGGGCCGAGACCAATGCAAAACCAAACAAAATATAACCTGGAGGGAGCTTAAGGATTATTTAAATCCACAATTATAGTGATGAATACACAGATTCCCTTGAATATGCATCTTTTATTTTTAACATATTTGGAGATGATTGCTAGCCTAGCATCCAACAATGTGTCTATGAAGGATTCCAGAATGATGTACAAAGTAAATGTGATGTCAATGATCATGACCAAATAGAATATGAAAGTTTCACCTTTCCATTTCAATCATATAAACATATATTGGAATAGGCTAATAAACAAGACAATTTTGTAGCATGTATGGATAATTATACTAATCATAATGGAGATGATTATGTAATAGTGCTAAGGTAGAAAATTTGATCCATTACAGATATTTTAGGATAAGGTCTTTGATAGAATAAAGAATTACATTTAAGTTTAGGGGGCATGGGGCCTCCAATTTGGGATAGAAGCCTATAAAACTGAAGAGGCTTCTAAAATTTGATTAAAAACATGTTGTATATCCTTGTAAATTATATATATAGGTCTTGTTTTTTTCCCTTTGGCTATGTCTGCTTGCCTTGTCTAGGAAACCTCCTGGGCTTTTTGTGCTTATTTGTTGGCTTGCTTCAATCTGAGATCTCGATTCTCGCCATACCCACCAGGGGTATGCATCCTCGAGCATGAGCCACTCATAGAGCCTTCAAAATTTTGAAAAAAATCTGAGTAGATCATGGTGTGGTCATAAATTTTTACCTTTGTATCAAAGGGTAAGGTTTAGGCTTTTGAGTGGGAAGCCTTCACTAAAATTTTATCAGTCACAAACCCTTGGGAATTTTTTGTTTCTTCACTGACCTATCTTGCCTAGTTCCTAGTCATCTAAGTCACAAATTGAGCCTTTCAAGTTATGTTTTTACAGGCCCCATTTTAAGTTTACCAGTCACCCCTTTTTCCTTGCACCACTTTAATGTCTCTTATACTTAGGATGAAAATATTTCATGGTGAAAGATGTCAATCTTATGTTTTTGTTCCTAAGGGTTTGAATCTCATTGATCTCATGTGGCCCTCTTTAAAACATCTTATTTGCACGTGGAAAATGTTCATTCACTTAAATCACTATCCATTGTCGAAGTTCTCTTTGTTGGTAGTTTCTTTTTTGCAATGAGTGATGGGTTGCATTTCCCTTTTACATCGCTCATTAGCAAAGCTATTTAAACCTTCGACTTATTTTTAGCAATGAGCAATGAGTATCATGGTGTGTTGTATCGCACCATCACTGAAATGTTTTAAAACTTTTTCAAGCTTCAGTAATGAACAAAATATGGAGAGCATAAAGTAAGCAATGTGGTAGCCACATGTCATATTTCTATTTCATCGCTACATTTTTCCATCGCTAAATATATTTCTAACTTCATGGTCATTACAGCAACCAGTGATGGCCTAGGCCATTTGAAGGTATCGCTAGGAGGTCTTCATTGCCTAAGTGCTCAAGAGGGTTCAACCATCTACTGCGACCAATGATGGGTTTTTCATCTGGGAATATTCCCTTTGGACGAGTATTATTGCTCGTCATTGAAGATTGAAAGCGATGCAAGTTAACTTCTACGACAATTGGAAAGTTGCAAACAATATCAATGAGATGGGGATAGTTATGTGGTGGCTTTTCAACATATCATCACTATTTCCATGTATAGATGAAAAGGAAAATGGTGATCCTTAATGGGCTTCATTGATTAAGTTTTAAATCCAAAATGATTAATGACCAAGATTAAGCATGGAATGATTGATTATCTATTCGCTCGAGCAATCTAGGGTGGTCATTAAATGTTATACTTTTTAATTCCTCTATTTAATCAGGATCTCATGTAGTTCATTTCATTGTCTACAATTATCAAGGTTTTGAAGTAATTGCTATGGTATTAAAGGAGTGGCATGTGAGCACTAAGTTAATCATTAGAGACAATAGTGTGGTCTTCTTGGGCCTATAAGTGTGTGTATGTGAAGCTTGTCTATAATTTTCTAGTTTCCTAGGATGGCCATGAATATATAGCTTGCAATTGTGCTCAGTGTCTTTTTTATGTTGGATTTGTTTGAGTTTTCATTCTTGCAAAGGGAAATTTATGGGTTTTAGTTGGTGTATTTTCTATAAGGTGGGACATTGGTAAATGTGGTGTTTTGGGTAAGATAGGTGAACCAAGTAATTCAGTCACACCAGTTAGGAGGTCTAAGAGGCTAAGCATGAAGAAAACTCATGTTTCTGTGCCTAAGGTTAAACCTGGTACATTGGAAATTCCAACAGTCTTGAAGCACGTAAGAGAAGTGTCTGTAAGAAGGGTAAGAAAACTATTGTCCAAAGTACTTACAATTTGAGGAACATGACCATTTTAGAAGAATTCATCAAGTTTAGCTGGAAAAGGCTTATCAAGCCTAAGAAGGAATTGAAAAAGTAGAGTAAGGGTCCTAAGGTTTGTCTGGGGAGGCACAATGCTCCCATTGAAGTTTTTGATAGCTTTCCAAGTGATGCAGAAGGAATAGACTTTGACTAAGGCCATTGTCCTAATTCCTTGGTGCCCTATGGTGATTCTAATGAGGAAGTGATAGTAGCTACTCCAATTTTGATCAAAGAACCAAGTGGGTGTGCCTACTCAGCTACTGACAAAGAAGGGTAGCACCTCGTTTCTTCCTCTGAGTTGGTGCTTAGTTTTTGGGATTTTTGTGTTGACTTAGTTCTCCTATGGTTGGTTCATTAATCTACGCTGTTGGTACTAATGGTGACTACCCCAATTTTAGCGTGAAAGTGTGAATTTTGATGCAATTATAGTGATGCATTTTGGAGGGATATCCAGTTCTTCTTCAACTTGTTACAGGTATGTGCAAGATTATCATGGAAAAAATACGCCCTTAAGTGGCAAAAATTTTAGAAAAATCAGAGTTGGGAAACTTGACGTAAAAATTTGAATAAGTTATCTATATTATTTCAAAAATATGTAAGAATAGAATCTATAACAAATTGTATGCAATTTCTAAACTACTAGGTTTATTTAAAAAAGAATCTATTTGGTGAAAATTTAAAATTTCAATGCAATAGTACTTAAATTTCAGAGAAAAAATAAGAAGCAGGTGTCTATTTGACCACCCTAACCACAATAAAATGATAATATTTTAGATATATGTAGAGGAATCACGTCCCAATGTGATGCATATTTTTGTGTAATTTTTTTCCAAGTAAATAATTAATTATGAATTTTTAATTTAAACAACTTTTAAAAAATATAAAAACTCAATGTTTGACCACCTTAACTTGGTAAAAACTTCATGCAATTCATTTTTTTTTCATCCTATAGTATGTGAAGCATAGAATGTGATGCCTGTTTCGAATTCAAAAAATGTGATATAATTTGAAAGATATAGATGTTTTTCAATCAGCCTATCAATTAAGACTTTAGTCGTAATTCAAATAGAAAATGAATAATAATTATTTATTAAATTCAAAGTAAAGCATAATTTATATTGGTGGAAAGTTGGGAATCTCCTTTAAAAACCCTTTTTTTTCATCAATTTTGGGTAAGAAAAAAGTCGTCAGCCACATAACCTACACATACCCATTATATCACCACTTTTTATCCCATCATGATCCTGCACATACCTTGACGTGGGTTCTATTTTTTGTCTTTTTCCTCCCAATGGTAAGAAATGATTAAATGTAATTTTGTGAGAAGTGGCTCGAATTAAAAGGAAATTAATTTTGAAATGCATATGAAATGTAATGCATTTGACCCAGATGCTTGTTGGTCTGTTGTATTATAAAAGGGATTCCATGGCTCATTGTAGGGAGTTCAATTTTGAGTCTCGAAATAGTCTAGGTAGAAGCTAAGTTCATAAGCATACTGTGGAAAATACTAATGAATAGAACAGTAAATTTTCTTGGTTATGGGAAATGTATGCAATAATCTTAAATTAGTTTTATATAAACCACAAATGTAGCATAAAATCTTAATTCTCAAGCATGTACTCTCCTATGTGATTCTCATACAGATTATAAAAGAAAATGATCAATGATTTTTTTGTTCATCTCCAGTCATTTAAATTGGATGTGTAGTTTTGTTTTTGCTTCACTTCAAAGATTTGGTTAAATTCTTATATTAAGTCATAGGCATGTGAGTGAAGAGTGTAGGATTTGGTAAGAAGTAGTGTTCTAGATGCAATGAATTGAATACTACAAAGTAGTATGAAAATAGCCCATTAATGTTTGAATTAAATGGTTGATATATTACTAGTTGTTATATGTTTGACTCTACTTTCCCAATCGATGAAGAACTGATCTATTTGTTAGGAAATATTTCAAGTAAATGAACTAGTGATACACCTAACTATGGATTTAAAATGAGAAAAAAATTCATTAAAAATCTATCAATCATGAAGTATGAGTTTGAAGTATTCATGTATTCCTAGCAAGTAGATGATAATTTACTCAAACATCTACCAAACCTTGAGTGAATTATGTTATTTGCAATTAGTAGGAATCAATTTGTGTATAAATATTTTCTCAACTAGATAAACATCACTTGAGCATAGTAAGGAACACCCTCGTAGGTCCCACAAAGCCTAAAGATTAGGAGTGAAGGTCTCAAAATAATTTACTCGTTAGTTTTCCACTAGCTTTAATGATTCTTGAGCATAAGGGTTGGCTACCCTTTACAGTACTTCAAAGCTCTATTGGAAAAAATGTCATCAAAGATATTTTCACACTTGTTTGGGCCCTCCTTGTGAAATTGTACTTAATGTTGCCTTAATTTAGTGTTGTAATGTGATTGACACATTCACATTAGGTCTTGGGCCCTTGTGAACTAATGGATTTAAATTGTACCTTGCTAAAGTGTTGTGAAGTGTTGTATGTTCACACTTTCACACTTTTCTAAGGCTTTACCGATCAACTAAACATAATAAACCCCCTTTTAATAAAAATAAAAATTAATCTTTCCTTATTTGAAGTGTTGTAAAGTGTTATGACCCACTTTCACACTTTTCTATGCTTGTCATTAATAATTGGGCTCTCTTATGCTTTAATTGGCCCTATTATGCATCCACAAGACTCATTTATTACATTTTTTCGAGGATAATCTGACACCAATCAGTACCCAATCATAATTTAAGTGTTTTTGGGTTGTGTGACTCAAATTCAGTGATCTAGGACTCATTCACCACCTTGGGAAAATGGGTCCCACCTAGATTTTTGGGTTCCAAACTTGTTTTTACACCTTTCAAAGAACTTTTGATTTTTGGTCCTATAGATTATGCCTGATGGGATTAATTTTCCACCTTGATCGAATGAGTCTCACATGACCCAAAATTAAAATTAATTCAAATTTCTAGCAGGATTTTATTCTCCTAGATTTGATGTCAGCCTTTTAGTGTTGTAATTTTGAGAATTCTTGCATAATTGAGTATAAATACAAGGTTCTTTCACTCATATTTTCACCTAGAAATTTTACAAGCAATCAAGTGTCTTCGAGAGTATATTTTCAATCATTTTAGAGCAACATTTAAGCATCAATCATCGTGTCAAGGATTTTATGCATCATTTCGTTTTAGAGCTAACAATTGTGGTGTAGGATTTTGTGATTCAAGCAAGCATTACATTCAAGATCAGTCACACAAGAATCAAAGTCTATATCCATTCCAACCATTACAAGCATATTTATAACACATTATTGCTAGGGTTTGTTGAGTTGCAACATTGTTATTTTTTCATTCATGATTCTCCATTTATATTTAATTTAATTTCAAAGATTGATTTCCAAAATGGGGTTTGACGAATGCAAATCCCTATTCACTAACCCACCAACATTTTCCCTCTCCTTTTTGTGTGATTTGTAGGTCTAGGTTATAAATTTCCTATGGAGAAATATTAGAGAAAAGTTTCAAATCATTCAAAGTTATTAAAGTTGTCATCAAGCCTTGGAGAACCTTGGAGAAGACCTACAAGCTACAATTTGGAGATTCAAATCTAGAAATCAATCAAGAAGGACATAGTAGACAAAGAAGAGTAGAATCATCTTTTGAAGTTGCAAAAAATCCCAATTGGACTGATTCGCTACTTCTGGCGAATGAGTCCCAAGTCTAGTCAATTTTTAGGACTTTGTAGATTTACACACCCTTTTAGTGAATTCTTGTTCCTACATAGTTTCCCATAAACATGACTAAATAACCTAGCTTGGAGAATGATTCCTAGTTATTAGTAAAAGTAGAATTTCCAGTGATTCAAACCTCCATTTAGCCATCTCCAATTTCTCAGGTGCACACCTTCCTGTCTTCAATTTTTTGTTTCATTTCAGTTACTTTTCTAAGTCATTTAGTGTCACTTTGCATTTAATTAGGGTTTTTCATTTCATTTAGCATTTCATTATCATTTCCTTGTCTAAAATTGGTGATGAACCCCTCATTAGATCATATTCAGCCCCTAGAATATCCCTCTTAAAATATCTCTTTCTCTTTTACATTGAGATCTCAAGGGTTTGTTCTTGAGTGAAAGACATTATTGAAAATTTCCCTTTTAGGTCCTAAACCCTAAGAGAGGATGCAAAAAAAATTTCCACCTTTTTATTTTTGTGAGCCTTCATTTAGAATATTTCATTTTCTTATTTGGAGTGCATTACCATTCTAGATTTCTAGCTTGTATTAACATTGCATTGGTTAACTTGCATTCTAGGGTTTCAAATTTTACATTAGTGAAAGCTCATATAGCTTGCATTTTTTCATCTCATTGTACTGAAAATCTTTCAAAATCTACATTTGCATCTCAGACACATAATATAAAACATAAAAAGCATAAAATTCAATTAATTTTTTTTGAAAATTTTGAAAAAATTCATTACTGGGACTCATTTGCCACCTTGGGCGAATAAGTCACTTTGCATATTCTGCATTGCATTTTTTGGCATTCAAAGTTTACTTTCCAAGTTTCTATTTTTTGTTATTTCCTTTTTTGTTTAGTTTATATAATTTTTGTTTTAACCATGTTTCATTGTTCTAAGCTTACATTGCATTTACATTCACCTTGCATTTAGTAGCCCTTGTATGAGTATTTGATGTCCTATTTCTAATACTATAGTGAGAAATTTTTTTGACTCATGTCATCCCACGATAGCATAATCATTGTGGATATTGGGTTGTCTAGCTCTTTCACTCCTAGTATTGAGATTAGTACACTAGGTATGGACAACACCTTTAGAAACTCTTTTCCTTCAATTAGTATGAACTTTGAAAAAAGGAACGATAATTTCCCACAAGAAAACATAATTCAAATTTATGAGGACCTAGCAAACCTACAACATCAAGTGAAAAATGACAACATTTCAACTACTGGTATCCCTACCATAGATAACATCCATTGCATGCTTGAAAGTGAAGATGGAATTGAACTTGTCAAAAACATAGTTCAAATCTTTGGAAAATTCCTTACCTCAACCACTAGTTGTCCTTTACCAACAAGCAATGTAACAAGCCAAGGAGGAACTCAAATTCCTTCTGCCACAACAATTGCCTCAATACCTACCTATACCAACCCTCAAGTCACAACAACAATGCAAAAAGTTAGTAATGTGATTCCTTCCTTGTGTATTCCCACTAGCATCCCTAGTTCCTATGTGGCATCTCACATCATATCTCCTACCACTTTACCACCTATAAGCATTCCATTTATTTTTCCTATAAACACATACACCCCTTCACCTTTGTCACTTCTATTTCATAGTACAAGTAATGACCCTCTCATTAATCAACAATTCCAAACCATTTCATACCTTCAAAAGAAAGTTATCGCCATCAATCAAAATCAAAATGGCCCACCTACATATTATGTCAAAATTAGTCAATTATCCTTGGAGATACTATGAACATCGATGCCACAAGGTGTAGAGATGCATAGATTTGAAAAATACATAGGAAAGGGAGATCCTTCTAACCATGATAATTCCTACACCACTTTATGTAGTGACTTTGTCCTTGATGATAAACATTTGGCTAAGCTATTTGCTAGGTCATTGAAAGACATTGCCTTTGAATTTTTCTCTTCTTTACCTAACAACTCAATATTTAATGAACTAGTTGAGGTATTCATAAACTATTTCCAAGTACATATGACTCCTAAGATGACCTTGGCTGATTTTACGAGATGCAAGAAAAAAGAAGAAGGAAAGATAACTAACTTTATCTCATACTATCAATCACTTTATTCCCAAATTGATGCAAGGGTCCCCAACCCTCACCTTCAAAATATGTTCATAGAAAATTTTCAAAGAAAGATTCAAAACAATTTTACCATGATAAAATTCCCATCCTTTATGCACTTGTGTACTTCCCTCCATGATTATTGAAATTCAGTTAGTAGTCGAGATACAAAGTCCACTTCTAGCCGAAATGAAAAATCCAAGCCTACAAACCAAAAAAATTCCCAACCATTTAAAAAATAGAACAAAAGGTTCCTCCAATTCAATCCCCCTCAACAACCAACTCACAATTCCAATAACCAAGTATTTGTTGTTAAAGCTGCAATGCCCTTTAGCTATGGGGATTTGAAAAGACAATTCACTCCCCTACCCGATACCCTTCATAACACAATGTCCCAACTCTTAGAACAAAAAATGATTACCTTGCCTCCCACCAATACACCCAATCCTACTAAGCATTTACCCCTGAGCTTTAGATCAAATGCTTATTGCCACTATCACCAAAAAAATGGATATGATACAAGACATTGCAAGCATCTTAAACATCTTGTGCAAGACCTCATTGATTATGGTCGTCTTTCCATTGGAGGTGTTAGTGATCAAGGAAATAAGTTTGTTGCCCCTTATTTAACTAAAAAAAAAAAAATTACCAACCTCGTGCCAAAAAATAATATTTCGTTTGTCAAATCCAATGAAACTACAAAGAATGATGTGATGAATGTTGACACAGATGATCATAACAACGATTCTATTCAACATGATTCTATAAATAATGATTCTTTTGATGGCATGGTAGGAGTGATTGACGTCATTCCTCATAAGGTCCGAACTAAGAATCCTCTTGAAATTGCTTTCTCATTTAAGGATATGCTTAAACATGCTTTTGATAGCCCTCTTTACATAGCCGACCATATCTATGACAAGCTCACTAATGGGATACTAATAGATCCTATTGTGGAGATAATGTGATCACCAAGGAATTATTCCTTTTACATGAGCTTTATCAAGATATATACGATAAACCAAAAGCATGGATCAAGATACACAATGGTTTTGCTTGCCCTAAGATGGTATCAATCACCTTACCATTGCAAATAGGACCAAAAACATTAGATGTCTCATTCTCCATCATCCTGTAGCCAGACCAATTTCATGTGAAACTAGGCTATCCACGGTTTCACTCCATGAAATTTGTCCCTTCTATTGTGCATAATTAAAGTTTCTCTTTGACAGTGAAGTATTCACTGTCCACCATACATGCTTTAACCCACTATCCTCTAAAGGTAACTTTTCAAGTTTTCTTTCTTTCGGCCCAAGCCCATGTAACCTATATGACCATGAGAAGACTTCTTTTCCTTGTCCTATCAAAAGTTAAAAGCAAAGAAGATAGTAGAGCTATCCCTTTGAAACATGTCCCCACCCACCACAAAGCCTACCATCCTAAAAAAAACTATGCTTGAACCTAAAGAAATTCCAAACAACCAAAACAAACATAAGATTGAACCTTCACCTGCCTCTTACAAATGAACAAGAGGTCCATTGAAAAAAACCCTATCAAAACTCCTAGAATAAAACAAGTATAAAAAGTCAAAGAGAAAGTGGTTGAAAAACCTCCCAAGGTTTCTTCTATTCCTCCCTTCAAGAAGAAAAGAAACCTATGGTTGAGAAACCTGCTCCTACACAAATGCAACTTGAAAAGAAAACTAAAATAAATAGAGGTGTTAAAGAGCATAGGCATAGACTTCGTGCCCTTGCTCATAGGTTACATGAAGAATTAAACAAAAAAAATCAAAATAAAAACTTGACTGAAGCAATGCATGATAATCCTACGCCTACCCCTACCCCAAAAAAATCTAGTACAACAACCACAACAAGATTTGAACTCTTCCATGGAAATTATCATTCAACCTCATGTTGTGATTAATTTGGATGATGTTGACGAGGTTGCTAAAATTGACGAAGAGGTGGATAATGAATTGAATACATTGTTTTCCTCTTTCATGATCCTAGGTGACAAATCTCCTAGAAAGAGTGTTGAACTTGGTGCTACTCCTAGCTCATCACTTACGCGGTTTGTTGTTTTAGCTAGTTTACCACCTTCAATATACAATGAACATGATAGGGAGGAAGACAACCTACTCATAGGTTGACTTGCATGTGCCTTACTAGTTTTTTGTATTTTTGAAATTTTCATTTCCTTTTGTGTGCTTGCATGTGCATAATGTGATCCCTCATGATGTTTTGTTTGATGTCCTCTCTCTTTGTGGCATTCCTCTATTTGTACCTTCATTATTCTCTTTGTCGTCAAAAGCTTTTCTTTTCATTTTCTCTTTTCTTTTGGCTTGTGTTTTCCTTTTGCGGATGACGCAAGGCGTCAAGACATTTATGTATCTTCCATGTTGACCCAAAAGATTTTATTTTCATTTTCTCTTTTCTTTTGTCTTATGTTTTCCTTTTGGGGATGGTGCAAGGTGTCAAGACATTTATGTCTCTTTGATGTTGACCCAAAATATTTTCTTTTCATTATCTCTTTTATTTATTCTTTTGCTTCCTTTTTAGGATGATGCAAGCTGTTGAGGCATCCATGTCTCTTCCATGTTGACCCAAAAGTTTTTTCTTTATTTTCACTCTCTTTGTGTCATTCTTCCAGTTTTATGTGTATTTGAGGAATATGATAGTTCCTAGCTCTCTAATATCATTGCAGAAAGAAACATACTGATCTAAAATCCATAGATGCTTTATGTGTTTGGATTTTAATTGTAGGGGAAACCCCTCTCTTTTCTCTTTTCTTTCACATGACACAATTTAAATTGGAAACATATGACTTGGCATAGGGATTTCCAAGTTATCTGTCATGTCTTCTTTATTATTGGAATTTATCATTTTCTACTTTAAAGCAATTTCTCACAACATGTTCACCAATTTCTTTAAAGTGGGGGCATACATTAGAATTATTCTTTTGCATTTTTTATTTCATGGCTCATGGTGCAGTTTTCTTACTTCATATGATGCATTTTTCACTTTGTGGATGACATTGGGTGTGATGTATTTCAAGAGCATGATCTCTCTCAGCATATTACATTCCTCTTATTGGCTTGATGTGAAGCACTACATCCCCTAAGTTATGAATCTTTTATTCTTTTATTGGTCCTTTCTTGGATACATTAGGCACAATGTTCCCTAAGTTAAAGACCTTGCATGAACAAAGAAAAACTCCTTTGAACATCGCTCATTGTTGCATTAGCGTTTGTATGGCCACCTTCCATAATACAAGTTGCATGTCTGTGGACCCATCTTGTTTGTTCATGAGCTCCAAGAATACAAAATTTTTCTTGTCTCATGAATCTTGAAGATCATTTTTTGTGGCACCTTATGAAATTTATCAGGAGGTATAGCTTTGGTATGGTTTGAGCAAGAAGCCTGAATGAGGCATGACTTTACCCATAACCACTTGCATGTGTGTGTGAGTACATACCAGCCATGAGTGTATGTTCTTGACCTGTTTTTGGATTTCTCACCTAGTGGATAGCCTAAAGTTCCATCACCTCAAAATGAGTATGTGTTTTTTGGACAAACGGCTAGATTTGATCCACATCATGATGGACAAACGATCAGAGCTTGATTCGAACCTATTTTTTTTACCTTTTCTCTCTTTTCATCCTTGAAAATGTATGCTTATGCTTTGTTGTTGCTCTTTATTATTCTCATGTGTTTTATTTTGCACATATGTTGGTTTGTCATGGGATCTTGATCCTAGGAGCTTGATCACCCCTCTTGATTGTTTTCATCCCATCTTATTGGCATTGGTACACTTGAACCCCTCTTGATTGTTTCCATCCCATCTTATAGGCATTGGTACATTTGAACCCCTCTTGATGTGTGTTTGTCTACTTTAGTGTGAGTATGAAGCAACTTCATCCTCTCACTAAAGTGGGGGATAATGTAGTGTTAAAAAATGTCATCAAAGATATTTTCACACTTGTTTGGGCCCTCCTTGTGAAATTGTACATAATGTTGCCTTAATTTAGTGTTGTAATGTAATTGACACATTCACATTAGGTCTTGGGCCCTTGTGAACTAATGGATTTAAATTTTACCTTGCTAAAGTGTTGTGAAGTGTTGTATGTTCACACTTTCACACTTTTCTAAGGCTTTACTAATTAACTGAACATAATAAACCCCTTTTTAATTAAAATAAACATTAATCTTGCCTTATTTGAAGTATTCTAAAGTGTTGTGACTCACTTTCACACTTTTCTAGGCTTTCCATTAATAATTGGGCTCTCTTATGCCTTAATTGGCCTTACTCTACATCCACAAGCCTCATTTATTATATTTTTTCAAGGATAATCTTGACACCAATTAGTACCCAAACATAAATCAGGTGTTTTTGGCTTGTGTGGCCCAGATTAAGTGATCTAGGACTCATTTTCCACCTTGGGCGAATGGGTCCCACCTAGATTTTTGGGTCCCAAACTTGTTTTTACACCTTTCTAAGAACTTTTGACTTTTGGTCCTATACGTTATGCTTGATGGGACTCATTTTCCACCTCAAGTGAATGAGTCTCGTTTGGCCAAAAATTAAAAGTAATTGAAAATTCTAGTAGGATTTTATTCTCCTAGATCTAATGCCAACTTGTAGTGTTGTAATTTTGAGAATTCTTGCATAATTGAGTATAAATACAAGGTTCTTTCACTAATATTTTCACCTAGAAATTTTACAAGTACTCAAGTGTTCACAAGAGTATTCAAGAGCATTCAAGTGTCTTCAAGAGCATATTTTCAAGCAATATTTAAGCATCAATCATCATGTCAAGGATTTCATGCATCATGTTGTTTTAGAGCTAACAATTGTGGTGTAGGATTTTGTGATTCAAGTAAGCATTACATTCAAGATCAACATCATTCAAGCAAGAATCAAATTTTGCATCCATTCTATCCATTACAAGCATATTTGTAGCACCTTATTGCTAGGGTTTGGTGAGTTACAATATTGTTATTTTTTCATTCATCATTCTCCATTCTTATTTGATTTCATTTCAAGGATTGATTTCCAAAATGGGGTTTGACCAAGGAAAAACCCTATTCACTAACCCCCCAACATTTTTCCCTCTCCTTTGTGTGTGATTTGTAGGTCTAGGTTGCAGATTTCCTAAGGAGAAAGATTGGAGAAAAGTTACAAATCATTCAAAGTTATCAAAGTTGTTATCAAGCCTTAGAGAACCTTGGAGAATACCTACAGGATGCAATTCAGAGATTCAGATCTAGAAACCAATCAAGAAGGAAAACGTAGATAGAGAAGAGCAGGATTAGCTTTTGAAGTTTCAAAAAATCCCAACTGGATTGATTTGTCACTTTTGGTGAATGAGTCCCACTTCTAGTCAATTTTCAGTACTTCATAGATTTGGATACCCTTTTGGTAGATTCTTGTTCCTACATAGTTTCCTAGAAATAGGATTGATTCACTCAGCTTGATGAATGATTCCTAGTCAGCAGTAAATATAGAATTTCTAGTGATTCAAACCTCCATTCATCCATCTCTAGTTCACAGGAGCACACCTTCCCATTTTTAGTCTTTTGTTTCATTTCATTTACTTTTCTAAGTCATTTAGTGTCACTTTGCATTCAATTAGGGTTTTACATTTCATTTAGCATTTAATTATCTTTCCTAAGTCTAAACTTGGTGGCGAACCCTCATTAGATAATATTAAGCCCCTAGAACAACCATCTTGTAAGTTCCCTTTGTCTTTTGCATTGAGATCTCAAGGGTTTTTTCTTGAGTGAAAGGTAATGAAAATTTCCATTTTAGGTCATAAACCCTAAGAGAGGAAGAAAAACAATTTTCAACCTTTCAAAACTACACCCTTAGAATCTCCTTCCTTACAAGATGAGAAGTCCATTAATGTGATTGTAGCCTACATTTCCCTTGAAAGGCCTAAGAGACCAATCATTTATGTGACTTCGATCAATCCTTCTCCAAAAAGAGTGCATTCTATTCATGGTGTTGTCTTTAATAATGATTCTCCAAACCTTTATAAAATTTATATGTAATTTAAATTTGTAGTGTAGAAAAATGTATCCCTTTACATTTTCACACTTTTTGGGCCCTCCTAATTAAAATGGACTTAATAATTCCTTAATTTAGTGTTGGAAAGTGTATCTCTTTACATTTTCACAATTGTTTAGGACCTCTTAATTAAATTGGACTAAATTAGGCCTTAATAAGCCCTTTTATTCATTTACAAGACTAATAAATTATATTTTTCAATGGGGAAACCTGACAATAATTAATTCCAACACAATAATTTACCTTGAACAATGTGTGTTCTAGGTATAGGGATCTAGGATCCATTCATCCATGGGTGAATGGATCCTCCCTAGGCCTTTGAACCTAAATTTAAAATATTTTTTTGGTGGTATTTTAAGTTCCCCAAATCCATATTTCAATATCAGCTTGTTGTATAAATGAATTTTAGGAAATTAAGGATGCATAGCTATCAATACAAGGTTATTTCACTAAGTTTCATCTAAGCAATCTAGAGATTTCAAGAGTGATTTCACAAGAGAAAATTTGATGATCAAGAGCATTCTTAGACATTTATTGCAGCATTCAAGATTCAATCATCATGTAAAATTATTATTGCATCATGCATGTTTTTGGAGCTAACATTGTGATGTAGGTTTCAAGATCAAGTTCAAGTATTCAAAGCATTATTCAAGTATCAAGATCCACATCCATTAAATCCATTTCATGCAAGTTGAAGACCTTACATATCTCCATTATCAAAGTTGATTAAAGGGTTTGTTGAGTGGTAAAATAGCGTTGTTCATTGTTCATTCTCTCTTTCATGCTTTATTTCAATTCAAGGTTTGATTACCAAAATGGGGTTTGATCAAGGAAAACCCCCATTCACCAAAAATAAACAACTTTCCCCTCTTGTGTGTGTGTTGCAGATGTAGGTTGAAGAAGGATTGAAGACCTCTTAAAGTGCAAGAGTGGAAAAGTTGTCAACGTTTTTCTCAGATCATAGAACCTAACCTATAGAACTGGTTTTTGACTTTCTGACACTAAAACCTAGACAAATCAAAAGCTACATATTAGCATAAAAAACTCCTAAAATCTTTTTGAAAACCATGGCAGAAGACCCATTCACCCATGGATGAATGAGTCTCAGGCAACCTTTAAAAATAGACTTTTGGTGACTAGTAAACACCTTTTTTCCCTTATTAGATCTATAATTGGTTTTTTGGGTTTGCTAATTATATTGATTTTAATATTGTTGTTTCAATTTTAAATTGGCATAATTTGGATAGTTTTCTATTTTGAGTTTTTCTCCCAAATTTTTTGTTTGAACTTGACCTTGGTCCTTAAAGCATAAGGAAATTTAAATATTTTCACATTGATTTGATTCACCTAAGAGTTGTTATTCAATTCTTTGTGGGTATCTCATTTCCTAATGAATTTGTGATAAATAGGTCCATCATACCCCCTTGTTATCATTCCAATTTTGGTGAACCTATTTTCCACCTATTGATTTTGGTGAACCCAACTTTTTAGCATCATAACTTTTTGATTTTCAAGTCCATTTTCAACCTTAGATATAGGATTTGCATTAATTTTCATTACATTTCATTAATTTGCATCTCATTTAGGGTTGTTTACTTGCATTATTTTCCATTTCATTTAAGCTTTTAGGTTTAAATTGAATGTATTCTTTAAAATATGAAAATTCAAAAATCTCAATCATTTTGCATTGTGTTTATATAACATTGCATGATCAGTCGTTTACATCAAAACATTGAATCAAAATTACATCTCCAATCAGGTCTTTTTCCTTGTCATTTAACATAATTTTCCACTTGCATGTAGACCCAATTTTCCAGAAATCTAAAATTGCAACCACCTGTGTGAAACTAGATTTTGAAAAGCATAAAAATCAATTCAAAAAATTGTAAATTAATTTTTAAAACCTTGAAGTGAGACCCCATTCGCCCATGGAAAATGAGTCCCTAATCAGGGATTTTTTCTGAATTTATGAGCATCAAAAACAATGTTTCTGCATTTTGTGCTCCTATATTCAGTTTGTTGTTTCAGTTTCCAAATTTTTTGTTATTTGAAATTGTTCATATTAAGGTTAATTTTTCAAATTTAGTCCATTGTTTGAATTCAAAAATTGCATCATATTTAGGTTTCTGCATAGCATAATAAAAAAAGTATCTTGCTTCAAATATGAAAATTTGTAATCTCTTTGCATTTCAATTCATTCTCGCATAATGGATATGTGTATTGGTAATATATGGAATTCCTTAACATATTTGGTTGATGTCTCAAGTTGTGTGTTTGGTAATGATCCTAATGCAATAGAACCTAATAATGCTCAATCAACCCCTAATGAGTGTCCTTGTGAAGTTGACATCTTAGGTGAAGATGATGAAATTCACAACCTTGCGAACAATGCAACATTTTACCCCTCCATGCAACAACCAACACCTCCTACTATTCCACCACTAGATATTGAGTCACAAACCAAAATTAAACCTTCAACCATGAGTGAACCTAGTCTCTCTAACCAAGTGCATACTCATCCATCCTATGTTAAAAAATTCACTAACACACCCATGGCCAAGGCTTTAAGATCTTAGCTAAACAAGGATGTGACACAACAAACAAGCATGATATTCATAAGTTGTTAGAACAAATCCCAATTGAAGATACTAAAGGACTAGGATATCAAGATCCTCCTCCCTCCACATCTCCTAAGGATACAAGTTTCCTCCTTCATAATGAACAAATGATCCATCACAAGGATGATAGGAACATTTTTAGGTCCTCCTCCTTCGAATCCACCTCAACAAGCTCCTCAAAAAAGTAATAAATCCAAACCTTATAAAGTCAAAGAATTTTCATTCTTACATACTAAAAGAAAAATTGAATGACAAATGGAACAACTTCTCCATCTAGGATGTATTAGGTTGCTCCCTATCAATGGAAGAAAAAAATTAAAAGTACAATAATGAATTATTATGCATATCATTGAACTATTGGGAATCTTACTAATGAGTGTCATTCCTTAAAAATTATATTGAGTGATTTTATTCCTCCTAAAAATTCTTATGGAAACATAATCAGATAACAATTACATGAAATTTACTCCTTTCCATGTGATAGTTGTAGGATCATAACATACTCACTATTACATGTTTTACATTCATTGTAAATCATTTTCTATATTGCAAGGAGCTCATTCTCACCACTTATCTTAGCTCATCCTTGTCTTTCCCTTAATGGGGGTAAGGAGTTAGACAACTTTGTCCTAGTTTGGCACTTGATATTTCCCTTTGGCTAGTTGTCCATCTTTTACATATGTTGAACATGATTGGGATGTGGATGACCTGCTATAGGTTGACTCACATGTGCCTTACTAGTCTTTTCTTTGTTTTATTTTCATGTTCTTTGTGTGATTACATGTGCATAATGTGATTCCCCATACTATTTTTTTTTCCATGTACTTATGTTCATTCCTCTATTTGTATCTACATTCTTTTATATGTCGTAAACCTTCTTTTTTGTGTTTTCCTTTTGGGGATGATGCACGAGATTGATAAATTTAGTTCTCTTCCATGTTGACCCAAATTTTTTTCCTTTGTTTTCACTTTCTATGTGTTATTCTTCCTGTTCTACAAGTTATTTGGGGAATGAGCATTTTTTTTAGCTCTATAATATCATTGTAGCAAAGGCGTATGTTGACCCCAAATCCATGGATCCCTTATGTGTTTACAATTTCATTTTGGTGGTAACCCCTTTTTCATGACACAACTTCATTTGGAATCATATGCTTGACATAGGTCTTTCCAAATAAGCTCTCATGTCTTGTTTAGCATTTAGCATTTTCTACTTTAAAGTAATTTCTCATAGTATGGTGTTTAGAAATTTCTTTAAAGTGGGGGCATACATTGGCATTATCATTTTTTTTTTTTACTATATCTTATGTTTCATAGTGCAGTCTTCTTACTTCTTGTGATGTGTCTTCTTCTTGGTGGATTCATTGGGTTTGATGTCCTTCAAGAGTGGGAACTTTATTGGCATACAACATTACTCTTAGTGGTGATGCTATGCATTGCATTCATGTTGTGAATATTTTATCCTAGACTTTTCCTCTCTTGGAGACATTAGGCACAATGCTCCTTAAGAGGAGACCTTACACATTGAATTGAGAAAAACCCCTTTGAACATGTCCCTTCCTATTTAAATTTTGTTCATAAGTGTTTAGCATAAAACAACTAGCTAAACTTTTGAATCTCAAAGATACAACCCTTTTTCATGGCCACCAAGCATAACACACCTTGCTTGCTAGTGGAGTGTTTTCATAAGTGTTTAGCATAACATAGCTTGTTCAGCCTTATGAAGCTCAAAGTTCATATTGTGTGGTGCCTTATTAAAGTTATCGGATGTATAAATTTGGTATGGTTATGGAAGCCTAATAAGATTCTTGCATTTGCCACTCTTGTGGGCTCACCTAGTGGACAATAGATTTCACTAGCTCATGTGAGCATGCATTGTTGTTTACATAGTGGAGGGTGAGTTCCACTTGTAAATGCTTTTGGATAGATAGTTGAGGCTTGATCCACATTAAGTTGTACAAACAGTCAAGGCTTGATCCACCCCTTTTCTTTTTTCTTTTTCTTTCTTTCTTTGAGTCTTTTTCATTTTATGATTGAGTATCTTATCATTGTTGTATATATATGTTTAACATAGGCATGTGTCTCCTTGTGCCTTTCTTGGTTTCTCCATGAGATCTTAGATCTTGGGGGCTTGATCATCCTACTTGACCTTTGTCATCTTATCCTTCCAATGATTGTACAATTAGACCTTTCTTGATTGTCTACTTTAGTGTGAGTTTGATGCAAGGTCATCCTCTTACTAAAGTGGGGGCTAAATGTAGAGTAGAAAATTGTATCTCTTTAAATTTTTCAGACTTATTTGGGCCCTCATAATTAAAATGGATTTAATAATGCCTTAATTTAGTGTTGGAAAATGTATCTCTTTATATTTACAAATCCCTTTTATTCATTTAGAATCCTAATAAATTAGATTTTTTGAAGGGGAAACCTAACAATAATTAATGCAGGTGTTTCATAATTTTTTTTGGGCCCAACAAGGGAGTGTGGGTGAACACATAATTATCTATCCTTTGAATCAAACCCTAATGGAGGGGAGGGGAGCCCATTTTTCCTTGCATTGTTGCAGTGAAGTAAGTAGAAAATAGGGGATATTAATTTGCTCATTTCTCTTTATGTGATTTAAAAAAGGAAATTGATAACCATGCACTATTGTATACTATTTTCTAGCATGAATTATTTCATAATATGGATGCTTACCTAGACATAAGGAGTTGGAAGTTTCTCTCTATCATAACCATTCTGGCATCTCTTCAACTACTCTTTTCCTTCTGGAAAGTTGTTGATAAAACACTAATAGTTTCCATTACTAACCTTAGGAACTTTAAGCCCCTAACACTCCAAATACATGGATTCAACAATAAGCTTATGGGTAACAACCAAGCTAATACTTGAAATATTGACGTTATTCTTTGCCATGAATTGTAATATTTAGAAGTCAAGTCATTGTTGTATCCTTTCATCACTAAGAAGAAATATGACATTTCCATTGCCTTAAAAAAAATTTAGAGGACCACATTCTACCTTAAAGGGACACACGAAAAATGGCTCTGATATCTTTTGGGTCCTCCCATATCCACTTTGCAACTTTTTTTTTAATTTAGTGGCAACAACCTTGACCCCACTCTTCCAAATGCAGATAGACAAATAGCAATCACAGTATTTCCTTTTCCTAGAAAAAGTATGAACATTAAAAACCTAGACACATCAAATTAAATATGGTATAAAATCATTTTCCCTTTCTTGGAAGGCTCATTGCTTCATGATTTGTACATCAGGATTCGAGATTGGTTGAATCTTAGGGTAGGTTATTTTGATATTTAGACATGACCCATAGCTTGTGTAAAGTAACTACCCTTGAGCTAATAGAATTAAAAAAATTAAGTTAGATTTATCATTTGGGGGCTTAAGGATATGATGCCAATCTATAGCCATCACATAAATTATGTTGAGGGCCTCCTTATAATTATTCTAATAATTGGTGAGGACAAAAGAATGAATATAAAAATGTTTTTACTTATGATTACCATTAGGCTTAGTCAAATCAAAGCCCTCCACACCTTTAATATACATGAACTTGGAATAATTATTTTTGGAGATATTATATCTTATGTCCTTTGGGTTTTCGAAGCAATACTTTTCATTTATAATCCCCTCTACAATATTACTATAAAAATATCCTTAGCCTTTTCAGGCTTGTCCTCGTTGCCCAACATGAATTCATAGAGAATAACATGTGAGGAAAAGAAGGACCATGTGGCCTAAATCTTACCCTAGCTAATTTGGGGAGGGCCACACATTCAAGTCCCAAACCCATTTTCATTTCACGCATGCATTTTCTGATGAGGGCCTCATTTCCAAAAACCCATAGAAATCACAATAGATACCAACACAGAAGATGTGAGATAGAAAAATGACTCACTTTCGATTATTTTCAAAAAATGAAATTACAGATTCAAAGCTTATATACTATAGCCTCATGGGCTTGATTCATTATGACAAAATCAACTCTAAAAAGAAAATCTAGTATTCAGAGTCACAATCTGCACTATCAGGGCCACCTATAACCCTCACTTAACCCTTTTTATTTTCCCTAATAACCGCCCTAAAATGTTCTAGAAAGTTCAAATTTTCCCTTTTGTTTTGGTGCCAAAACTCCCACCGTTTGATTTCTAGCCTAGGAAGAAATTTTAATGAAATTCACTTTTTAGAGGGTCAACTTTGTGAGGCCATAACTTTTTATCTAGGTGTCTGATTCACTATTATTGCATATTGTTGGAAAGCTCCCAACGATCTCTACAACACATGATTAGACCATAGGTCGGTTCAAACACTTTTTGAGTTGTTTCAGGGACTCTAAAGTTTTTTGTTTGAATTCAAAGCTACATTGGAAAAATTTCTTAGGAGAGAAACTTTAATTTCTCCCAAACCATGCAGGGTATTGAGGTGATTCTTTCACAACTGAATTTTTGTTTTAGCTTTGCTCCTTGGGGTAAATTTTCACGTCTATATGAGCTCATTTAGGCTAACTCACTAAAAATAATAAGTGCTTGATTTCTGCTAATTTTGATTCCTCACAGTCTTAGACCCCTTAAGTATCATCATGGAACTCAAAACAACTAAAGAAAATAAAAATATTTTTATGTGGGTGATGCAAGATTTCACTACACTGTTGGATGCTCCTACATCATTTTCATGAAATAGGAGGATTCAAAATTCAAAAAAGGTGCCAAATAAAAGCCTAGCCAAAAGAGGCAACCAAATCTAGGACCCCCATAAACTTGCTAGATGTTGCCATCATTTCTCTTTTAAAAATTGAACTTATAATTGCTAATTCAAAGTTGATCATTAATGACACTAGCTTTAATTTGTTGAGGAAGGTCCCTAAAGTTCCAAATATTCCAATAGGCATAGGATAAAATGACATTAGACGTTGCCTCCACTACCTTATTCCCCTTTTAAAGTATGTTACACCAATAATTGATCTAGAGAATTGATAATCCTCTTTGAGTCCTCGATCAAAATTTTAATCTTCTAGGGAGGTTAACCATTACCCTTTAGAGATTCAACAATCAACTTTGAATTCCTTTCAATTATCAATTTTTTTAACCCTAATTCTTTGGCCCTTTTAAAACCCCACCACATAGTAGTGGATTTAGCCTCCTTTCTAGTAGCTATCCCTAGACTATTTGCATAGCCTTCCATACATCTACCTTTATAGTTTATAAAAAATCCTCATATAGTACTAGCAACTCCTAAGTTTCCCTTTGAGCAGCCACCAAAGTTTAGTTTAATCCAACCTTCAGGAGGAGGCATCTAGATAGTCAACGTTGTACTTAAAATACTTATCCAGATAATTCTAGTCAGGGTTTGTTTAATTCCCCATAGCTATTTTACTCTTAGATCCTTATAAGTTGGTGTTACTTTAGAGAGGCCAAATCTTATGGAATTAAGGTTTTCCTAAATCTGTTGTTTCATGCAAGTAAAAACTTCCCTAATACTTCTATGTTGCTCCGTAAACACCTTGTTGTTTCTTTCTTTTTCATAGATTCTAGGAAACAAAGGGATGGATTTATCTCCAAAGCTCCACAATAGTAGGATGTGAAAAAAAGATAGAAGATTTATTGATAAATAATATCTATTACATTGATAGGAAACACCCAATCAATTAATAGTGTGTCAATGACCCAAGACAAAACCTCCCTCACAAAGGAGCATTGTAATAGAAAATGGATTATACTTTTAGTATCTTCTGAAAAATGAGGACAGCTATTCACAAACTAAAAGCCCCTCCTATTAAGGACATCAATGGGTTAGGATTTTACCATGGAATGCAGCCCACCAAAGCATTTGATATTTGGAATTAACCTAGAATTCCAAACTTTACTCCAGTTAAAATACTTAGGACTAAGGAAAGGTTACTCCAAAAAATTATAAGTGGCTTTCACTAAGAAAGCACTAGATGGTTTATCACTCCAAACTAAAACATCTTCCCTATCTCGGTAAAACAGCTCATGGACTCCAATAAGTGAGTCCATCATGGAAAATGAATTTGAAAGGTATGACAAAGAATCCCCCCTTATATCCCTCCAATCAATAGCTTGTTTCAAATATTTTCATTTCAAAATTCCTCCTCCCCTATCAACATAGTTATATAAAAAGATCTCATAGAGCCTGATAAGATCCATTTTAATTTTTTTCAACTAATCAATAGAAGAAAGAACACTAATTTTTCCTTAGGATTTATCCCAAAATATAACCTATCTCCCATTCCCAACTCTTCTCTTAGTTCCTATCTTAAAGTTTCCATTGTTTTCACCATATTATTCTACAAAGTAGAACCTTTTGGTCACTTCTATGAACAGAGCAAACAATAGGGACCTTCATTATCCATATATTTATCTTTTAAGATCTTAACCCAATCCTTTTTTCCCTAAATGAAAAATCGTCCTATTTTGGATAGAAGGCCTTTGTTGAACAAATTTAGCTTTCTTGTACCCAAGCCTCTATCCAACTTAAGAGATCAAACCTTCTCTCAATTAATCAAAGAAATTATATCCCTTTCTTTAATTCCTATTGATAGGAAGGTCCTTTAAATTTTTCAATTTTACTAATGATAAGGGTGGCATCATTAAAATGGAGAGGAAGTAGATAGGGACATTCTAGAGGGAGGACTTAAGGAGTTGAACCTTCACATCTTGGCTCAATAGTTTAACCTTCCAACAAGCCAACATTTTTTGGACTCTCTCAATGATGTTCTAGTAGGAATTTGGTGGGTTTTTTAGTACACAATGGAATCCCTCGGTAACCATTGGGGAGAGCTACTTCCTTACAATAAAAAATTCTCAAAATTTTATTTTTCAACAAATGATTGTAATTAAAGAAACTATACAACTTACTTTTATTATAATTAATGTGTTATCTAGAAGCTGTAGCATAGTTCTAAAAGATAGATTTCCAATTTATAGCTTTAACCATGGAAGAAACCCCAAAAAATATCATATCATCAAAAAATTACTATTGAAACATAGGGGGCATTGAAGAAGCAGCTTTGATTCCCTTCAATATCCCTCTATCCAAACTTCTATAAAGGTTTTGATTGAGGACTTTTGCAATAATTATGAATAATTAGGGTGAGAGAGGGTCACCTTGCCTTAAACCTCTCCCATAGGAGAAGAGGCCTTTAGGTATACCATTGATCAAAATAGAAAAGATGGGAGTAGAAACACATTATTTAATTATTTTTAATATTTTTCCACCAAAACCAAACTTATCAAGAACAACAAACATAAAGCTCTAGTCCACTCTATCATAAGCCTTTGAAATATCTAACTTTAGAACCATACCTAGTTTCTTAGAGTACTCCATCAAATGAATATACTCGTGGGAAACAATAGTAGCATATAGGATCTACCTTCTAGGGAAAATCCTTTTTGGTTGAGCAAGATCATCCTATCAAGCACTACTTTCAGCCTATTCACAATAATCTTAGAGCATATTTTATACACATTATTACATAGACTTATTGGCCAATAACCCATTATGGAAAGAGCATCCTCTTTCTTTGGAACTAGGAAAAAGAAGGTAGCAATAATTTGGAAAATAAGTATCCTTGATCTTAAGAAATCTCAAGCCACATTAAGAAGATCAATAGACAATATATCCCAAAATTCCTTAAAAAATGCATGGGGGAATCCATCCAAGCCAGGTGCTTTATAGGCCCCAAAAGAGAAAATAGCAGATTTATCCTCTTGATTCAACACCACCTTTCTTAATTCCTATAAATCCCAAGTTTTAGAAATCACCCTTGAGATACATCTAGTAGAGAATCAAGATCATGAGATGGAGGATTCTGAACTCCTCCAACATTATTGATAAAGGAAATAGCCCCACTAGCAATATCCTCATCATTAGTTAGTAACTCACCATTCTCATAAACAAGTAGATTTATTTTATTCCTTCTATGTTTTAGGGTCGATTGGTGGAGGAATTTGGTATTTTTTTGTCTCCTTCTTGAAGCCATTTAACCCTAGATTTTTTGTTTCCATAATATTTTCTCCTTTTTAGCATTGTGGAACCATTCTTCCCTTAGTTCCCTTTCTCTTCTACAAGTTTCTTCATCCACTACCCCCTTTTCCATCATCTCTTGGATATATTTAAGATTGCTAAGGATATTCTCTTTAATTTGGAAGATGTTTCCAAATGAGAATTTATTTCATCCTTGAACATTATGATTCTTTTTAGTTTTTGAGCTAAACAAAATATCAATGTACCTTGAGAAGGTTGATTCCACCAAAGCCAAATGAGATCCTTGAATTTCAGATCTAAATTCCACATAATCTCATATTTGGAAAGATAGGGGCCCTAATGTCTTTGATCCTCTCAATTGAAAACCAGGGCACCATGATCAAAGGTTGACCTAGAAAGAGTAGAGAGATTTATCTTAGCAAGGATATCCCAATCATTACAGATCAAAACTTTGTCAAGATTAACCTGAATAATTTCTTGACCATGGCATGTATTTGAACAAGTAAACTTGTAGCCTATGAGATCCACATCCAAGAAACCATTGACTGAAATAAAATTAGAAAATTCTAGCATGTTATCTGATAGTCCTCCACCCCCTAGTTTACCAAATGGGTAGAGGGGGGAGTTAAAAGGATGGACATTTAACCCTCTTATCCAAAGATAATAACATGGATAAAGAGTTCAAGAGTTGGTTTCTTGTAGTCCTTGGTTTTGGGGTATCGACATTAAGAAGGTTCCACTTCATATTAGTCCTTCCAACTTCCATAACTATTTCCAAATATTTTTTGTCATGTTATCCTTTTGATCCAAATATTTTCTCAAGGTTCCACAGTGTTGCAAGACCTCCTAAAGCACCACCAACATTACTAAGACAAAAATAAACCTTAGGCTAGACATTTTTAACTACTTCAAAAGTCTCCTACTACATTTTAGTTTCTTGTATGAGGAGGATGTCAACCTTCAAATTTATGATAGAGCATTTCAAAATAACAGTGACATAGTCAGTATTGGAGCAATATTGACCCAATGAGAGAGTCCTCCCCAACTTTATTTCTTGGATTTCATCTAATTAGAAAGACCCTCAAGAGTCCTCCATTTCCCTAAGGCTATCTCTCTAGTTGCATCTCTAGATCTTGCATCTTTATTGTTCATTCTTCCCACCTTCTAATCATTGCCTACATCTACTTTCTTTTTCTTTTTATATTTTGTCATTGACTTGAATCCAAGTATCTTCTATTTGATCTATCATGTGAGACAAAGATGGGTCCAAATCCTTAATCCCATAAATCTCAATGGAAGCTTGCATCTTCTTATTGAGGATATCTTGAGAAACAATGTCCTTTCCCTCTAGAGAAATGCACCAATTCTTGCCTATATCCATCTCTTAACCTTTAGGGGAGCTAGGAGGGGTAGCAACATCTATTGAATGAATTCAATAAAAGAAGTTGCAAAAGACTGAGGGTTGGGAGAAGGTGAGGAAACAACCTTTCTAGACTCAATCTCCCCTAAACCAATAGTATCCCTAATAACAATCAAAGAAGCAGGAACCTCAGCACCATGCGATCGAGGAGATTTCTACTGAAACAATTGAATCTCAGTACATTTTCCTAAAGAGTGGGAAGGAGCACTAGTGGCTTAGACAAACTTATCTTTTCAATTAAGATGCCTTTAATAGTCATGGCTAAGGTGCCCAAATTTCCTACACATCCAACAAAATAGGCTTTATTTCTCATACTCAGTGGGTTTGGTCCAAATCCCAAACCTAGATTTCAGGGTAATAGAGGATGGAAATACACTATATACTACCACATTAACATAAATTCTACTAAAGAAAAGCCTAGAATTTTGAGCCATAACCTTGTCAATAGCTAGTAGACTACCAAAGGAATTAGCAATTCCTTGAAAAATATTATTTGTTGAGAATGAAGTCATTGAAATTTTCCCATAAACTGCCTCTTGATTCTAGAAGGTCTTTAAACTATGGGAATGATTGGGATAGATATTGCAAAGGTGGAGATTTACAAAACTATTATCATTGTGGAGAGTGAGGTCATATTGAGAGGTTATACTGCTTTCATAAGAAAGAAAGGCATATAGACCTGCCTCAGATCTGTCAAAATTATCTAGTTGAAGTTTTAGTTGCAAGAAGCCCAATAATATTTAAGGTTATTGAAGAAGCCAAAATTTGAGGGAGTATTGATATTAAAGAAGGTTAAAGGTCATGGAGAGAAACTAGAGGTTCATGTCAATCCATACCAATTTTAGAAGAATTTGTAGTCTAAAGAAGCCCTAGTAGAAGAAGATAGCTATTCAAAGGAGGCATAGTTGAAATTGTAGCCATTTTTTTGTTGAGGAAATGCTAGTGTTTATGGAAGTTGTTCAGTTTTTACAAAAATCAAAGCCATTGTAAAGGTTGATCGCTAGTAGGAATCATTGAAAGGGAGTCACTAGCATATTCAAGCTAATTGTTGCATGTAGAACCTATCATAAAAGTAGATCATGGGAGCTTCTTCTAAGCAGAAAGTCACCCAAAAATGCCAACCAAAAGATTAGGGAAGAGTTACAGATGTGAAGTTCTTGTAAAAGAAGAATAGAATCCCCGTGAAGAGGCGAATGTGTAAGAAAAACATATGTTCAGTGTGAAAGTTGTAGACCATAGTGATAAAGGGGCTGATTTGAATAAGTTGTTTGTAGCTTTTGAAAAATCCATTTGTAATGTCAAAGAATTTGAAGCCATAGGAAAGTTGTTGTGAAATTATCAAACTAAGGAGAGTGAAGAAAACAAATCAAGTGAGATTGTTAGATCATTTCTAGTAAAAGGAAAATGAGATTGTTGTAGAAACAACTAAAAGAATTAAAAGCCATAGGCGAAGAAGATAGATCTTGGTTTGGAGGAAGGCCATTGTATGGATGAAGGAATAGTTCACAGTATAAAAAAGGAGACTCCATGGAAAAGAAAATGAGCTACTAAAGGAGATCAACATATCAAAGGAGGATAGGTATATGAAGTTGTGAAAATACTTGGAAATGAAGCTATAAAATGGTAAAGAATTAATGTGGTTGATAGTTGTAACATTTTGTAATGAGTAAATCAGGTTAGCCGAGCCAACTTAAGATAAGATCCTAGAGCACCAGTAGTGTAGCAAAAAGGGAGGTGTTGAAGAAAACAAGTGTACATCACACTTGAACCTACAATGGACTGGTGACAAGAAGGCTAAAGCTCATGGATAAAGCATCACAACAAAAAGTTGGGATTTCCTACGTTCGATCCATAGAACATGAAGATTGTAGATGCCAAATCATTGATGAAAGAAAACTGTAATTGTGGTTAAGGGGGAGTGTTGGAAATATAATCCCAACTACTCCAACTAGATTTTTCTTCTCAGTATCTTCCCTAGCAGCCTCTGTATTAGTGGTAAGTCTTGTTATTAAAGAAGTAAGATTTGAAATGATTTCTCTTAACTCATCATAGATCTCACATGCTTTCTAGTTGGTAAGTAATATATTATTTTATGTTCAGTCCTTTGTCCTTCATTGATGCTCAATTCTCTATAAATTGTTTAGTCCACATTTTTGTATGCACTTTTTCAAGAGTCCAACTATGTAGAGCTATAAGGAGCATGTTTTTGATGTATGTATGAATGAGCAGTAGTTCAAGGACTTTTAATAGATTGTGTTAATGTTGTTCTATATATTAGAGATTTGAAAGAATGTAATGGTAGTATGTTTGCACAAAGAGCCGAAGCTCTGAAGGTTTATGTATTGTTTCATTTAATGAATATACAATATATGTGTTTCCATTTTTATTTGTTTCTCTATTATCTCCTACCATTGCATTTCATTTAATCAATATAGAATATGTGTGTATCCATTTTTGTTTGTTTCTTTGTTCTATCCTAACATTGCATTCCAACGTCAACTAGTTTCCTTAAGGCAGACTACACTAGTTTCCTATGCTATAGAATGAAAGCAGTATCCCATAATGATGGTGTTTGACAACTTTTTTAGATGGGAGGATTTGTGGCAGTAATCAGATGTAAATCCAGTATCATATTTTTTTAATTTTCTATAAAAAAGGATGGATGGTGCCAATTTTTCTATGAATGGTGGATGGTATTAATTCTTCTTTGAACGATTTAGTCCTTTTAAAGTCTGAATCATATATTTTGCTTGAGCATAAAGAAATTTGTGTTCTAGATATTTATTAACGACAGATTCCTATTTTAAAATATTCATTAAAGATAAATTTGCGTTGTAGTATATATTTCAACGGGTAAAAAAGAAAAAAAACTAGGGTAAGGCAAGAAATTAAGCTAGAAAATCCTATCAATATTACTTGGGAAACATACGATATTACATAGCAAACATAGACATTTGTTTATTTATTTAGATAAGGGAAAGCCTTGTTATAGGAGGTGAGTGCTTGATCCCTGTAGCTAAATGCCACATAGTGCCATTACTAATTGGTGCCTTTAGCAGACCAGTAAACACTTAGGTGGTCATCCAGGCTATGGTAGAGTTTTATATCATCATCCTTCATGGCTAAAGATGCAAGTCCAAAACATTTAGTCCCAAGCAAGCAAGCACTCTCCATGTTCCAAATGTGCATATTATTGTTCCACAACTCCAATGTTCTGTCACTGTGAAAGGCTAGAGTGCAATTAATTTGAGGTGAGGAAGAAGTGGTGCTCCACACTATAGTGCCATTTTCATCTATCAAGTTGGCCACGCAAGGTACTCCTAAACTAGCTAAATTTGGAATTGTGAGCTTGTATTTGGTGTCGGGAGAGAGAAGATAGTCTCCAGGGTGCAATTGATTGAAAGAAAGGGCACTATGGTGGGAGAGCAACATATAGAGTTGGATGGCACAGTCAGTTACACTGCTTCCTTCAGAAAGGATCTTGTAGGTTGGAGCATCAGCGGGCTGCAGGGGAGCCTCTTTCTCTTTTATGAATAGATCTTTCACGTAGTAATCGATGCAGTCTGTGTGGCTTGAGACAGCGGCCCACTCAGAGTGCAAATCCACAAGATAATGGCGGATGTTTGGAAGTAACAGCTTGAAAGCCTCAAGTAGTTCGTGACCTTTGCTTGTGTTGCTTTGAGACATGAAGATGCTGCATTCGCTGCTCCAGTGAGTAAATTTTATGACTATGACCTTCCTGTTCAGGATCAAGGTCTTCGTGAATAAGCGACCCGCATAATATTCTCTATCCAAATTAAAATCCGGGTTTGCATTATCCACCATCACTTGCATAACACTGTAAACAACATTTGATTCGTTGCTGGTCAAACTGTCATATTTTGTTGAAAATGTGATGGTCACACAAGTGCAGAACAAAAGATTGAGGAGAACCAAGGAAAATGCCAAGGCAATGGAAACATAAATCCCACGACCAGCCATCTTTTTTTCTAACTTGAAGTTGTCTGCTGGTTGGCTTTACCATCCTGTATCCTCTATTTATCGGGAGAGGGCGTGGGCCAAGCATTTTCCTTTTATTATGGAAATTAAATTATTGCGCATTGGCAACCACGATCGATGTAGAGTCAGCAACACTCAGCCAAAATCTTTCTTCTTACACAACTTTAAATTTCTAGTGGGAACGTGCTTGTCTTCGTTAATCATTCGCTGAGACAACCCCGTAAGTATGCCGAAGGCAATAATATCACTGTCACCTCGTGCTCTATGTTTCGCCCTGACTCTGTGATGTCAGAGAGATATCATACAATCTACAAAATGTGTTAACGATTATGTTTTTCTTTATGTGTTTTCCATTCGTTGAGACACAAGGATATATCACACCGATGTGCTCCTTTTGCTTCATTCACTATCACCGTAACCATCTGATATCGGGAAGACCCTACGTAGAGCATATTATGTCTCATTGAAAGTTCCATCCATCTTGCATGTCGTTGTGACCTTTGCCATAGCTCTATGATGTTAGAGAGACCTCTCATAAATCACATTATGTCTCACAGAAAGCCCTTACGATACATTCTGGTCGCTATGACATGAGAATTCTCTTGCCGATGTGTCCCTATGTGTTTAGACTTGTCGCCGTGACTTATTACTATCAGGGAGATGTCACATCGGCTATATTATATCATACCGAAACACCCCAAACTCACACCTTCATTTTGCTAAGACAATACCAACCTCTTGCTGAAAGCCACTCATTGGACTTTGTCAGCAAGACCTAACAGGTTTGCCGAGACTCTACTCTTAAGCTAAGACCCTTTGCCGATATGTCAATTCTTCCACCGCCAGTTGATGAGACAATAAGACCTCGTTATAACCTCACACTGAAAACAACCTATTTGGCCAAAGTAAATCCATACGAGCAATCGGTGAGACACATCAGGTTCATGGCCAAGCATTTTCCTTTTATTATGGAAATTAAATTATTGCGCATTGGCAACCACGATCGATGTAGAGTCAGCAGCACTCAGCCAAAATCTTTCTTCTTACACAACTTTAAATTTCTAGTGGGAACGTGCTTGTCCCCAACTGTTTGGACCACCTCTGAACATTGAAGGCTATTTGCAGCACTAACATGAACATAAGTCCTTAAGTTTTATCCACTCTACTCGTCTTTCCTCTGGTTTTGATATTTAATGGATTTAGAAATATCCTTCCTTAATCCATACTAATGATGATTCATTTAGAATATATTTTCCTTGACACAAGGTCACCAGTCCAGTGGATCCACGTTAATGCGTACTGACATTGCTACCAATTTGCTTAAACTTCCACTGCTGTGAAACTTCATTCATTTTAATTTGTTTGATTATTGAATACTGTAAGGGAATTGCGATCACTAATTTCGCACAGAAGTTCTGGAAGTGCCTTTCCTCTTGTTTTGATTTGTGATCTACGTGCTCTTCCATATGGGCTGAGTTTTCTCCAATAATTTTCAATCGTATCGCATCTTAATAACCATGACTAATATTAAATATAGTGCTATTATAATTGGAATGGTAATAATTGGATGTAGAGTTGGCAGCACTAAGTGAATGCCTATCCTTATAGGCATATTGTTGTAGTAGTGGGAATGTCCTTGTCCAGAACTATTTTGACCACCCCCAAATATTGAAGGCTGTTTGCAGCACTATGTCCTTCAATCCACTTTACTTTATACTGCTTCTGAGATTAGAAGTATCCATCTCCTTCATTAATCTATGATAACGATGATTGACTTGGAGAATGCTATGCTCAACTCAATGTCTGTTTCATTTCCATTAATCTATGTTGTTGATGATTAACTTAGTGAATGTTATCCTGAACACAATGTCAGTTTTGTTTAAACTTCCACTCCCTTTTAAACCCACTTCTTATTGCTTTGCTCAATCACTCAATACTTTAAGCGTATTGTGCTTTCTAATTATATGGCCTCATGGGGCTTGGGCTTCTATTTTTATGGAGGAGGAGGTCCTATATACTATAGGATTAATTGGGATCTTTTTCAGAAAAAATAGGAGCCCCTACCTTTTAGGAATGAATATTTTAGTTGGTGAAATTGGGTTGGGGCTAGAAATTGCCCCTACAGCTTAGGAGTTTTTTATGCCACTTGTCTCTCATCTAAAATTTTAAATTCTTATTAGAAAATAAAAATGAGATAATTTTTCATTTATTTATTATTTTTTATCAAAGCACTATAGTTCATTCCTTAAATTTTGGAGCTTAAAATTTTAAACAGAATTGTAAGATTAAATCCATGGGACAAAAACCTTTAAAATATTCCTAAAAAAGATAAGCAGCATACACTGAGATTTTGAAGGAAGCCCCCCTCCGTGGGAGCTTACCCTTATTCTTTGGTTGAACATAAAGATAATTCATAGTATGATAGTTGTTGAAGTGTCCTTGCTCATTTTTTAATTTAAAGTTATATTATATTCCACAATTTAATGTGATCCTTCATATAGACTGAGTATTCTTCACTACTTCGCATTCTTCAAGCATCTTAATAGACAACAACAAAAAGTAAATTGATTATTGTATGAATAATAATTATATTATAATTTCAATAATTATATTGGTGTTCTATTTTAACAGATTTTAATTATATAATTTTTGAGTCAAATTTTTTTCATGTATGTTTTATGAATAATTGTTTATAAGAATTCAGCTTTTATTAGCATCAATGATCCATTTATTACAAGGGTGAAGTATTATGGCTTCCTAGATCAAACATACTTAACCATGATGTTTCTCCCAATAACAAGTGCACATAGCTACCTATCCCATTTAAAAATTGTTAGCAAGTGTTGTGCCTAATGAACCATTCTACACATAGCTCCTTAGTTCATACATAATCAAGTGACATTTTATCACAATTTTTTTATGTAGCTTTTAGTCAAACTCATTGACCCACATTTCATAAGCAATGATTCACAAGAACCTATCTCTTATGAGCATGAATGATCTACTTAGGAGGTCACCCAAGGGTTGATCATCAAGATTTCTTGGGAGGTCACCCATCCTACTAGTAATTTGATTCAAACATTTTTATTCATGAAGTTTCCCTCAAGATCAAGCTCAAAATCTCAATTTTGATTCTCAATCATAATAAAATGATACTGATATCATGCATCAACAAGTCAAAATCAATAAAGAGCTAAACACCTTTGATCCCTTTTCAATTTATCAAATACATTCATTCTCAATTTTATAAATTTGGTATGATTATTGTTTATTATTTAGCGATTCAATTAGACTCCTAAATTTGTGTAAGGTGTGTTTTATTTCCATACAATATGCATAATTATATATATGGAATGTTGGTTAAAACCATACTAATTTATGAAATAAATTTAATTGTCAATCCCACTCTCAAGTAATTTTTGTATGACTATTATTTGTTCCACCTTACCCTTCACTTGTTAGAATAGTTTATGATTAGCATATAAAAAACATCAAAGAATCTATATACTATAATCGTTTTAATTTTTTATTGTGTACCCAAAATTTTACTAATGTTTTATATGTTTTTCTAATAAATAATAATAATTTAAGATTAAAAAGTTTCAATACGATCATACAACTATCAAATTTAAATTACAACTAATAATTTCCTTAATAGATCATTATAAAAGAATTGTATCTCGCCAATATATACCAGTAAAAGAGGAGGGGAATATACGAGGGCGAGGACAATCGTTGCATGCGCAGCGCACTACACCATAACAACCCCTACCAACCCTCCTCCTAGTAACCAACCGTCTGAGCAAGACTGCGGCTTCCTTAGGCATCACAGGCTTCATTTGATAGGGAAAGCCGTGGATAAACACCCTACAGTTTTGTTTCTAGTAACTTTCTCCCAAATGGGAACCGGTTTAGGGTTAAATGGGCTCGAAAGACGAGTAACCTCGTCCTCTCGACCATAAGAAGTTGGCAAGCCACAGTCTGCAGACCTTCCCTCCTCTGGTAGATGCTTTGTTTTACTTACAAAACTGCTTATTTAGTGTGAAGTAATATAATATTAACAAATGTGGGACTAACAACGTATCCGTCCGTTTTGAAACTAAATGCATAGAATTTCGTTTCAATGTTTTATTCGCTAGACCATTGCCATTGATATGCAGTACATTTACTGGGATGCAACGAAATCTTATTTATACTTTTCTTTCACTGAAATTATCTTTTCTAATAAAAAACCAACAATGAACAGCTGCAAAAGCAGCTACAGGTCCAGAACATCTAATGAACAGAGCATCACCCAGAGCCAAATTTTGAATTTTATTTTTACTTCTAATTTTGTTGGTCTTAGTATGCTGTAATTTATATAGTTTACGTCTTTCCATTTCTATTTCTGCATTGTGTTCCGGTTTTCGTTGCTCCTTTTCTTTTAATTTCTTTGCAGCCCCTTGTTAAAAAAGAAGGGCATGTATAACATTTTAAGGAGAAAGTTTTAAAACCTTGTTAAAAAAGAAGGGCATGTATAACATTTTAAGGAGAAAGTTTTAAAACCTCGTTAGTTGATAGGATACATATAGTGTGAGACTTGAGCCAAAACCTATTTCACTGAAATTATCTTTTCTAATAAAAAACCAACAATGAACAGCTGCAAAAGCAGCTACAGGTCCAGAACATCTAATGAACAGAGCATCACCCAGAGCCAAATTTTGAATTATATTTTTACTTCTAATTTTGTTGGTCTTAGTATGCTGTAATTTATATAGTTTACGTCTTTCCATTTCTATTTCTGCATTGTGTTCCGGTTTTCGTTGCTCCTTTTCTTTTAATTTCTTTGCAACCCCTTGTTAAAAAAGAAGGGCATGTATAACATTTTAAGGAGAAAGTTTTAAAACCTTGTTAAAAAAGAAGGGCATGTATAACATTTTAAGGAGAAAGTTTTAAAACCTCGTTAGTTGATAGGATACATATAGTGTGAGACTTGAGCCAAAACCTATTTCACGTTGGAAACAGGTCGCTGTTAAATCATTTGTTGATTGTTGTTTACTGTTATTTCCTTATGCCTGAAAACAAAGATTACATTGCATGTAATATTCGATCTGTGGATTTCAGTCATGTGTCAAATATTGTCTACCTAGCCCTAAAAATTAGATATTTTCATATCCACTTCTGTTTACTGAGCGTGATCGGTAAGAGGAGATAGATGGGTTGACTCCTAACTGAAGTCAGTTGAGTGCATACAACTTCTATATTCATTCACACTTGATAATGGAGATGTCGGCAAGGAGTTGTATGAGCAGTCACGTCCATGTACGACTCTAAAAGAAAGATAGAAGTGACCTTGTTTTACCCTACTCTTGTCTCTCATGGGGTCTGCTCTTTCTCTTTCAGAGGAGTATGCCAAAATGATCTTAATGAGGTGTGGAGCTTTGCATCTGACATTCGTTCAGTTTTCCTCTACGAAATAGATTGAGGCAGTAGTTGTAGGGAGATTGGTTTTCATTAGTCTTATTTAAAAGAAAAATTCTATTGTGGTAGGGCTTCATAAACTTTTCTTGCAAACTTTGTCCAATTATTCTCATTGAATTCTTGATAGCATGAAACAATTTATGTAGAATCTTGAGGTAAGCCACTTGCCATGGTCTCTGGGAGTTTCTTTTGGGAATCTATTAGTGATTGTTATCATTTTATTTTTGTGTTTTATTTCATTCTAAAACAATTTTGATGTTATCTATTCAGTGAAGGCGTGGATCTTCGAAATTTGTCTCTCACTAGGAAAAACAACTACTAGGAAGTTGAAATATTCCTCGCCCCACACTTGATATTTTTTAACTTGCAATTAATATTTTTGTTTAATCAAGCATTTTTAATCAAAGGTTTTAAAATTATGCTCATGGCCCTCCAAAGTACTGAAGCATTTTTTTAACTTGCAATTAATATTTTTGTTTAATCAAGCATTTTTAATCAAAAGTTTTAAAATTATGCTTATGGCCCTGCAATTAATATTCTAGTCTTGAGCTAAAGTATTGAACCAATTAAGCATTTTTAATCAAAAGTTTTAAAATTATGCTCAGGGCCCTCCAAATATTAGAAATGGGAAGTTACAATTGTTTCAAGTTTCAAAAGTCTTTAAAAAACTCATTTTGCGCTATGCATGTCCTAGAATCATATCGAGGCACCATAATTTTGCAGTATAAAATACCAATCTCGTTGTTAGAATGGGATTTCCGAGCCAAAAACGGAGAGTTGTAGATCTCTTTGAGGGAATTTTGTCAAACAATTCACGTGCCTTGCATATGCTTCCACATTTTGCATACATGTCTAACAAGTTAGTTAATACCTAACAAAAATCAGCCTTCCTTTATCCTTTGATAGATCCCTGTTCAAAAGCTTCAAGCATGGCATGGGCAAGCAAGATGCTAGAGAAATGTTGCAGAATTCGGCTTGACACCTACTAATTGCATTTGCTTGAAACTTTGTAAAGCATTTTTTTAAAATCTAGTTTATAAATATCCTACAATCAAGGCATTACATGAGATCACATTTTGTTGACCAATTATGCCAAACACTTCACTAATGTGGAGTATGTAGTTTGAGTTGCAGTGCTAGAAGTGAGAGGTAAAAGCAGTTCTAGTTGGAGATTGAAATCTAGTATTGGGCTTAGGCTATCATCCACGCCTTTCACTACAAATCATGAACTAGAATTGGTCTAGATGTAATTGTTGGCGATTGTCCAAGAGCCATGCACCTTGTCCAGATATAAATACATGACCAATCAATCTATAAGCCTACAGGGAAACACAAGCAATTATTGACATAGTGACTACATAGTATCTACTAGAGCATTCCCAACTATAATATTTGACAAAAATACGCTTTCAATTTTTCTTTGATGGATATCCATGCCCTATTCCAAAACACCTACTTTATCACAAAGAAGGGAGGATGCTGGAAAAGTTTATGGAATTTGGCTTAATACCTATCAATTGTTAAGCTCTACTTGTAAGTGGAAGAGAATAAAATTCCCTCGTCTGCTTGAGATATTATCATTATTTTAAACTCATTAAGAAATACTTTCTATTTTGAAAATAAGAATTTGTTGTAGTTCCTTCGCAAGATATTCCAAGGACTATTAAAATTGTGAATGGTTCCAATGCTACATGACTAAGAAAAGCCACAACATTATAGTGGACCTAGTATCATAAGAAAGACCATTGCTAGGTTGTTTTGGAGATATATTTTCATGGTGAGAGTTATGTAAGCACAAGGAAAATATTGGAGGATGTGCATGTCATTGATCATAGTCCAAGTATTGGGCATGATAATCCTCCTATGACTCCTTAGTGCCAAATATGACACTACCTTTAATATGTTTCTTTTAAATTAGATATAATGCATTTTTCTTTGTCCTAATGATCTTTGATATAAGCAAAAGATGCAAACATCAAAAGAGAAAGTGAGTAGTCTAAAACTAGGAGGGATTTCAATCATTTTTTGTTGAGGAAGGACATACCCAGTCCCATATTTCATATTACTCATGGTAAGCATAAGGAAAAAAATGGAAGATGTACATCTGACTGATCATAGTCTAGATATTGGGCATGATAATCCTCCACCAACTTCTTAGTGTCTAATCAGACAATACTTTATTGTGTTTCTTTTGAATTAAATATAATGCTTTTAGTTTTTACTAGTGAACTAATTCCCATAACCACCTAACATCTCTCAAATATTTTTATTTTAGCTACAAATGGACCAAGCTATCTACATGTGAAATTACTTAATCAAAAAACTATTTTTTTACAACTCTAAATACTTGGTAGACTAGATTCATAGTACTACATGAAGATTTTGACATTTATGTACCTACAATTCCCCTACTTTGTTGATTTGAGTTGTAATTACCTCTAATGGTTTAGTCAAAACAGATTGGCTATTGTAACTTACCTCTAAAAGGCATTGAACCTTCTTTTGCTTAGAATTTGTGAATGTTTGTAGAACTATTGAATTATGAAAATTTTCTTGATAATCCAATCAATGGAATTAATAATAATCAATAAAGAATAAAGATAACAAAACTTTTGAATCACTTAAATATTTTAATATAGGAGATAAAGCAGATACACATAATATCTAGATATCTTCCAATGCAGTAGATAAGCTTGTAACTTTAAGAAAATAAAACAATAAATTTGATTGCATTTTGTGTCAAAAAATCCATCATCATAATCTCCAACATAATGTACAAAAAAGGAATGTCATTTTTTTTTCTACAAAACATTAGTATTATAAGCTTACTCTGGATTGATTAAGGTTAAGTATTTGAAATTTCTTCCAAAACCAATAATTCCCACAATACTCAATTGGGCATTTGTTGACTGGCTCTAAACACCCATATTCCATTTGTTGTGTTTTTTTTATAATCTCTATGCAGGAGGCATACTCATGAATTATGTACTCATTTTGCAACATTACCAGTGTCAATCGTTCACTGTGAGGCCAATTTTTCAAATTATAGAAATTGGACTTGTATTGTACAAATATAGAATTATTCTAGAAATCTCTCTGGCAGTTATGTTCACTTAACTCATTACAAATTTCATGATCTATAGATTTTAAAGACGTTTAGAATCAAAATGCTATTACAAAAAAGATAATTGGGATAATATTGTGATAATCTACCCAACAAAGAACATAATGGAATAAGGAAAGTAAAACCTACTATTATGTACATTTGCTAAATTTGAAAGACAGGTTACAATTTAAACTTTAATACATGAAATATCTAAAAGGCAAACAAAACCCTTTTAAAGATTCACACTCATATACTTGGTTCCTTTAGTGTAAAGTGAAAAAACAATGAATTTAATGCATTGGAATGCCTTGCTGTGTTTTCCAAGACCTTCATATTTATTAAATTAGCTAGTAAATATAGTTCTCATCCTAGGAAAAAAATATGCATGAAATAGGATTTTCCCAGGCACCTACCTCCTTGAAATTGAGAAGATCATGAAATGCTCAGCACACTACCATGTGAAAAAGCACTATATTGAATAGGAAAACATAGACATAGATCCCATCTTCTTGTAGAGAAGATGGTGGTTCGGTTAAAATGTACATTTACAACTCACAATATGTACATTCACCAAGTACCTCATACTTATGGAGGTGTTTTGAATACATCACTGAGATTAGTAAAAGATAAAACTTATGGAGCCTTGTTGATTGATTACTCACCTCACTAAAACCTGAAATAATGAGTCATCTAACAAGACAAGTATGGGGTTTGTTTGTAAACCATGACTCTCAAAATAAAATCTTCTATTGTAGGTTCGTCTAATTTTATTAATTTAGAAAATAGAGGTTTTACATTAACAAATTCTAATCATGAGTTTACAAGGTCAAAAACACCTCAAAACAAAATCTTGTTACCAAACTATAAGGTACAATCCTAGATAAAATATAATTGCTTATTAGCTACAATCTATCCATATGAATGGTGATTGTACTGAATTTGTGGTATTTAAGTTTTTTTTCCTCACAATTAGGATTGATAGAAAGTAGTGCATATTTGTAGTTTGCAGAAAGTGTAGTTTTTAGTAAAAGCTATTGGGAAAGCATGTTCATTAAGTGAATGAAGGAAAGAGATCAAAACCAAAATATGGAATGGCCACATAAGTAATCAACTACTTAAAAGTTAAAACATCGGATATTCCAAATAAGTGGTCATTTTTTTTATCTGAATCTATTTTGTTAATTAATTGCCTTATGGATGATCATGACACCATAAACTCTATACATTATTTGTGATCATCCAAAATGAGGTAAATTTATTGAGAATCTTTAAATTTGGTCTCTTTCTCAGTACAGAAGTGCAATAGTCTTTTCCATACTATTTTATATTGGCTACATGAACAATTGTTACATTTTCTTGTAGCACTTCCTTATTGAATGTTTAACATTTAGTTAACAAGGTAACTATGAATATGCTGCATAAGGTTGAGACCTACGTGACTTGTGGATAAGATTTAGAGAGATGCATCTACCAAGCAAAGTGAAGTTCTAGCAAACAATTTTTCTTCGATGTCCTATTTTGTTGAACCAATGCTTAATCTTTTATTAATTTTCTAAAGCTATCCTAATTTGAAGAGCATCTGCATAGCTGATTTATAAGAGAGGTTAAGGTAGAAAGGAAATGTATTCTATTGATAGACAATTTTGTCATTGAAAAGGTATTTGAATGTTTTCTTTTCTTTTTATGGTGTATTTCATTGGTCACATTCTTTTTAAAAACCAATTGTTGTTGGTAGGTACTAGCTCAGTACATAATCATCTATACTGAAGATCCCATTCATGAGATTACTATTCTTGGCCCCCATTTCAAAGAGGCAAACAACTGTTTATGGCCATGTAAGCATAGTGCTCCATAGGTGGACTTACAATGAAGAATAACCATTATATTGAGGGTGGAGATACAGGGAATCATGGGGATAAAATCAATGAACTTATTAGCAAGATGAATTATTGACTTGTTAAAACTATTTTGTTGAATCTTACATTTAGCATCTCGATTAGGTTTATTTTTAGCCATTCAAAGTAACTAAACAATCTTGGAGTATGAGACAATTAGCAACTCGATGACTCTTTCTTGTAGTATTTCACAATAAGCTACTTGATTAACTTTATTAATATCCATTTGAACTTAGTTGTCAAATCATGGAGAATAAGAGGCAATTTTGTTTGTGTGCTTTATTAATAGAGCTCCATTACACAACATTGACTTTGTGGTTTTAAACACTACATGATTCATCGTTTGGTTGACCTTACTTTGCAATGTCTCGTAAATAATGACTGTAATCTTAGAGAATATTCTATTTTTACATGATTTATTTTATTAATATTATTTTACATGTCACAATAATATAATACTTTTTTATGAATATTCTATTTTTACATGATCTATTTCATTAATATTATTTTATTTCTCAAGAATATACGAGTTCTTATGTATGCTACAAATTGATCACAAAAAATATTATTTTGTAGTGTTGTGAGTCGGTCAAATGATATACTTTTAAATTTAGTTGGTATTTTTATTTTATTTAATGTTGTCATATAATTTCTTAGTGCTGAATGTGAACGATAGATCACTCAATTTGAGGAGTCCTTTCTATGTGTTTATAAAAAAATCCTACAAAAAATTGTTCATGATATACATTAAACCTTTCAATGAAGTTTAGTTGAACTACGAGTAAAAAAACTATTTATACAATCTTAAATATGGACAACATATATTAATTTCAGTGATAAATTTTCTTTATGAACACGCTCCATGTTGACCAGTACGGGATTTTGTAATATAAGAAAACCACACTTACCCCAATCTATGCAAGGAAACGAATGTGGGATTAAAAATAAAACTAAAAGATCGGTGCAAACGATATTTCACAACCCTTAGACATCAAGAATTCGAAATGAAGTGGCTAATGGCGATCAATCCGTTCGTAGCTGTAACATCTGGATAAATGAGCCAATTTGGTGGACTTTTAGCCTTCTTAAACATTATATGAAAGGCTTATTACTTCTGTGAACTGTTTTATAATATATATTAAGAAGACATTCATGTCTCCGTAATACTCATGGAAAGAAGTCAATGTAGAAAGGAAGGCAATCGACAACAAGCTAGAAAAAACGATGAAAGCGCACGCATATAATAATATATATATGCAATATCGTTTATTTAGATAAGGGAAAGCCTTATTATAAAAGGTGAATGCTTGATCCCTCTAGCTTAAGGCCAGCTGATGGTGTTACTAATTGGCCGGGTTCACAGCAGACCAGTAAATGCCTAGGTAGTTACCCACGCTGCGGTAGAGTATTACATTTCCATCATCATCGACGGCCAAAGATGCAGCTCCAGCACATTTAGGCAAATAAGAGCAAGCGCTGACATTAGTCCAAATTACCTTCTCCTGGTTCCACAAGTCCAATGTTCCGTCACTGCGAAAGTTTAGAAAGCAATTACTTTGAGGCACGGGAGCATTAGAGTCGCTTCGCCACAGTACAGTGCCTTCTTGATCCTCCAAGTTGAGCACGCAGGGTGCCATTACATGACCTGACTGAGGAATGGTGAGCTTGTATTTGGGGTTGGGAGAGAGAAGAGAGTCTCCAGGGTATAATTGATTGAAAGCATGGGCACTGTGGTGGGAGAGTAACATGTGGGGCTGGATGGTGCAGTCGGCTACACTGTTTTCTTCAGCTTCAGAAATAACCTTGTTGGCTCCACCATTGGCGGGCTGGACGGGAGCCGCACTTGAGTTGTATGTCTCTCTCACATAGTAATCGATCCAGTCTGTGAGGTTCGAGACAGCAACCCACTCGTAGCCGTCCAGAAGATAAGGCTTAATGGTTGGGAGTAAGCGCTGGAACGCATCCAGTAGCTCGCTGCCTTTGGTGGTGTCGGTCTTCAACATGGAGACGCTGCACTGGCTGCTCCAGCGAGTGAGTCTTAAGACTACACCCTTCCCACTCACGTTCAGGTACTTGTAAAATATGCGGCCCGCGTGATAGTTTCTAGAGGGCAGAATATCGTTCTCAGTGTTGCTCACAAGCCTTTCCAGAGCTCCGTAAACCTTCTCTGCTTCCTCCGGCGTCAGATTTCCCGAATTGCTCGACCTAGTTACGGTCAGGCATGTGCAACATGAGATGTTGAGGAGAAGTAGGGCAAACGCAAAGGCAAGTGAAAGATAAATACCACGACTAGCCATTTTCTTTTCAAACTTGAAGCTGTCTTCTGTCTGACTTCCCTATCTTCTGTCCTCTATTTATAGGGGGAAGGCGTGTTACTTTTAGTCTTGAAATTGATTTATTGGATGTCGAGTCTGCAGCACTAAGCGAAAGCCGCGAATAAGAATTGTAGTGGGAACGTCCTGTCCCCAAATATGGGTGACTGTTCGCAGCACCAGATCCTTTAATCCAGTCTACTTTCGTCTGCTTATTAGACCGAGACAATCTATTTCCATTAACCCAAGCTAATGATGATTAAGTTAGAGAATGCCATCGGTCCACATCACGTTAATGCTCAATGACAGTGCTGACATATTGCTTAAACTTCCACTCCCTCTTAAACCATTATTTATTTTTTCAATTATTGAATAATGATCTGGAAAGTTACGAAAGTGCGTTTGTCTCTGTTTTGATTTAATTAGTTATATTTTGTTTTAGTGATCTACGTGGCCTTTCATATGGACCAAGTTTTCCCCACTACTTTTCATTATTTTGCATCATAGTAACCAATAGGACTAATAATACACATACCATTATTTCGAGTGGGTTTGTTTTTATCTAATAATTAATAGAGATATGGAATATTTCTTCATTATGACTTATTGATTTCTTTTAATCTAGTTTGATTTTACCTTTATATTTAATAAATTAATTTTGTTTTTGAACTTGTTCAAAAGTATTTAAAGATTTTCACAAAGAATTTTAGTTAGATTTAAATCTTTGTACAATTTGATAGTCTTCAAATAAATATGTGATTGCATTGTAAACATGCTAATCCTATATTAATAAGCAAAGAATAGAGAAGAATGGGAAATACCATGGAATAATGGTCTACAAATATAATACATCACCATTCTTTTATTTCTACTTTAATAATATGGTCAGATAAAATTTCAAAGACCTTGTGAATTATGGACCTAAATGGTACAGTGCGTATTATTTTTATTCTAAAATAAATAAACTATAATTAATCCTAATATTGGACTGCATGTCCTTTGATAAGGAATGACAATGCTTTGCTACAAGGATATTGATTTAGGAGATTAAAATCTTGATTATGAGTTTGATTTTAATAATACTAGTCTTGATTTGAGTGACATGTTTATTTCACAACTCAAACTGACCTATATACATACTATAGTGTATTGACGTTACTAGTCTTAAGAACCATAAGAAGGAACACACCATGGAATTTAGTTTATTCAATTCATATATTTAAGACTCAAAAATTAACTTTTTATAACCATGAAGATTTGATAATTATTTTTAAGTATAGGTAAGTATTAATGAAGATCGTACTAACAAAGTACATAGGTGAACGCATAGCTTCAAATGATCTTGGAATGTATACTTGTAATAATGTATAACTAGCATAGAAAAAGGAAAATAGAGTAGCCAAGTATTAGGTTGAGATGCCATGTGTTATGATGCAATATATCACAAATTATGCAATCACAACAAATGATTTCAAGACAATATTTGGGAATAATGTGTTGGAGTACAAATAAGCCTAGATTCAAGATAATTTTTATGTGAATAAGAAAGGAATTCAAATCCATTCTAAGATTATGATCAAATGATGGATTAACCAAACATAGATAAAAATTGTGTGGCTTGAACAATCCAAGGAAAGAAAAGAATTTAGGACAAGAAGAATATCTTCAAAAAAATAGAGGAGTTAATATTGTAAAATTATCAAAAGAGGTTCATATTAATAGAATCATTGTGGATCACACAATATCCATGAGTAACGAGGTTGTTAAAATATAGAAGAGTTAAGTGTATTATAGAAAGGAAAATAGAGGAGCTACAAAATTCCCCACTAAGGTACAGTCTTACACAGTATCTTCTAGTCAATAAACCATAACAAAATTTCTCTAAATTTGTATTCTTACATGTATCATGTTATGTTAATTTAGTTAGAGTAGTCCATGCATAGTTTATGTACTTTATGTATGTGTTAAATCATGTGATTCAATTATTTCCTCATAAAGAATGTATACCAACTCATAGGTGGCAAGGTGAAAATATTAAAATTTGATTGTCCATGAGACCTTTGTGTGTTGTATAGTTTCCAGTTAATATACAATTGAGCTCCATAGAAATTCCTATTTTGGAAAATGGTTGTCTTGCTACATTTATGTAGACTAGACAATAGTCATTTCATAGATGGAAAATGATCGCTATGTTAATTGTAATTAGATAGTGTTTCTTTATTTTACTAATATCATGATAACATCTTTCACACTTTTTTCTTGACATTTTCATACATGCATGTATTATACATAGAATGTTCAAAATTTTGTTCCTACATGATGACATTCTATACAATACTTTTTTCGGAGTTCTTAAATGTGACATATATATCTTACATGGCAATTAAAACATTGCTTTTACATTATAAAATATGACATATTTGTTAGGATTTACATCAAAGATCAAAATAGCAAAAACCTTGCGCTTCCACAAAAACACTTGCACATAATGAGCCTAATTCACATTATCAAAGGGATTGATAAGAGAATTACTTAAACAGTACAATATGGACTTACATACATGTATAGGCAAGGAAGAAATAATCCACTTGTCATGTGGATTGACAAGTTCCCCAATATGTGGCACAAATAAGTAGACACATCTCCTATAGGTGTCAACCTAAGGATCACTTGGAATATGCCCAAAAAAAACCTATTTGACCAAGTCATCAACCTTGGTGGAAAGTGTCGAATGACTATAAAAGTGACCTTTGAAATGAGATAGAAATTATTCCAACCTCAAAAGGCATGCACATGAGGTTTACCAAACAACTAGATAACCTCTAGAGGCCTAAAATGTTGCAAATTGAGTTAGACAAGATGTTTTCTAGCCTCATTGACCTAAGTACACTTAAGATATACTGAATAGATAAATTATTCATTATAACACCCCCCCTTAAGCGATACTTGGAGAGATCACAAAAGTAAAATAGATAGAAATGGGTCTCGGCTGCAAGGTCATGTTAGGTACCCATGTATATAGTTTCTCATAAAATAGAGTAAATGAGAAAACCTAGTGGGAACAAAAATCCTCTTCAAAAAGTGAAAGAGAAGGATTTAAGAACTTTTGAAAAGATGTCCCATGATGGTAGGAACATCATGATGAAGAAATTTTGAATCATGTAGAAGTTGTAAACTCTATTGAAAATGAATTGGTGGCTATTGGGATCAATGAACCTCCAAGAAATATGGATCAAGATAATAGATACAAAACACTACATGAGTGAACATATGAACACTAATCAAACATGAATACATAAATACCTATGATGTTTAAAATATGGATAGTAATATGATTCTAGAGTAATGCACAAGTGACATGTGTACACTACAAAAATGTACATTATTGTGCTCTACAAAAGTACTAGAATATTAGAAAATATGATCCACTAAAATAATCCCCCATATGAGAGATCAAGATAAAAGGTCTATGAGACCCTCCAAAAAGAAGATTCCTCTACTACTTCATTGAAAGAAGCATTAGCATAACACTATGATAATCCCACTTTAATACTAAGAGCTATAATCCGACCAACTAAAATCAAGCACAAAGGTGTGTAATGAATTTAGACCCAGAATTAGGTCCAAAAAAATGTAAAAGAAACATAAAAAAAGTGTGTATCAAGACACACATGCATGAGGCAAGAATCATGAGGATCTATTGTTGTGATGGCTAGTCAAGGCACTAGACAACCCCCCATTACACTTTATAATGTAGTGTAAGTATAAATTTCCCTCCCTAAGGAACACACATTCAATTTTGTGGCACTTTATGTGAGTGCATTTCTAAACTTAAATGTTGTTTATGAGTTTTTACAAGTTTATGTCATGGGGTAGATAAAGAAGACATAGATTAAGTTATACTTTTCAAACCTCAAGAAAATTAAAATGAAAACCCCCATTAATAAAAAGATCCACATTTTTTTTGCAAGTTGTAGGAAAACAAAAAATATCCCCCATTTTTACAAGCTATGGAAAAATAAAAAAATGACCCCTCATTTTCCAGCTTTTTTTTTAAGCCCACAATCAACTAACCACTAAGAAGTTACCATTAAATACTAATACTTACAATAGTAATTTGACATTAAAGATGAAAAAAAAAAATATTACATAAAAAAAGGCCTCTGATTTGTGGTATGAAGCTAGTGTCAAAGGGCTATGAGCAAGGCTTCACTTGAGGGGATCTTAGCAATAATCCAACACTAATTGGTAACTAACAATTTACCTTTCATTTACCTATGCACCTCTACTTCAGCAATACAATGACAATTTATGTGCTGATTAAGATGGTAAATAATCACACCAATGATGACTATAGATTATGAGTGCCAAGTGTTATGTGCAGGGAGATATGGAGGAAATGACCAAGAAAATCCTACTATACAAGGGTGTGACTTTCCAATAAAAGAGTGCAGCTTGGAAATGAAGCACCACGACCTGCTAATGCATAAAATGTAGACAAAATGAATGAGGTTTTCATCTCCACTAAGCAAAAGAAATACAGTCACTTAGCAAAAGAAATCCCACAACCTGCTCTAATTTATATTGTCCCATTCCTCAGTAGCAACAAAAGATGTTTATCCCATGTGCATGGAGGTTGATGCACTGGTGAAGGGTGATATGAAGATAAAAGATGAAGAAAATAATGGATGAGCACTTTGATCTTCTATCCTCCCAAACTCTGCACATACCAATTGTGATGCAAAATGTGTTCACATAGACCAAGGTGAGAGAGACTCTAATTCAGCTCACTATTTGATCTTCCTACAAAATTAGTTATAAAAAACAACCAAACTTAACAAAATATAGTAGTTCATCCGAAATCTTGCATTTAATAAAAAATTTCTACCAAAATGGTAGATTGGTAGAGGGCAGATTTTACCTCTGCTAAAAAATAATCATTTTTTACAAATAAATCATTAAACCATAGATTGCATACACCCAATGTAGAGATTATTTTTTTCCATGCAAATCAAATTGAATGGAACTCTATATTAGAATTGATGCAATATTTTTAGGAAGTTTTTTGTACCATTTATCTCATACCATATTAGGATTTGCATTCAAGATCATAATAGCAAAACCCTTATGCTTCCACAAAAAAAAACTTTCACTTTGTTGTGTGGTCTCACAACATGTCCCATTTTTCCTTTGGCAAAATTTGGACCCCTTTTTTTCCCCTTTTCTTTTCTTCTTGCTTGTGTTGGTTTGTTCTCTTTTGGAGCAAATTGTAAAATGAATTTTTTGCTTTTAAATGCTCGGATCTTGATCAAATTGGTGTTTTCCTTGGCTTGGGGTGTTCCAAATCTTGCATTCCCTATAGTTTTAGTGTTTTGTCTGGATTCCTGGGTTTTTGTGTGTCAGGTGTTGCTTGTCTTGTCTATGTGTAGTGCATATTTTGCAAAATTTGCATAGCGCCTAGCTAGTAATTACACTCGGTGAGTATTCACCCCCTGCTTCTCTCCCAGGGGAAGTTTTTTTGGGTGTGCATACATCAACATTTATTTTGATTAAATTTGTCGGTGGTCTCCTTTTTCCTCAGAAATAGAAACAAGAAGTTTTGGGAACTGATTTAATTTGAACAATATTGGTCTTTCCATTTACCTGCACCTAGGTATCCATTGCACCCAGTTCTCATAAACCCGGTAAGTAAAAACCTGACTTTGACAATTTTTTTGGGGTCACGTGTTGGATATTTCAAATACAATTTGTAACTAGAATTTAGACATCCAAGCTAAGCACTTGCTCTGGTACCTTTTTCTAACATTGGCTCATGTGACATGCAAGCGTGCCACATGTGTTTCCCCACTGCCTTCTTTCCAAAGGTGGGCTCGAAACAAAAATCAAAGGCTCCAGGATGTGAACCCTAATCCACCATGATTGTACCCCTTTTAGGATAATAAATGTACAATAAAAGAATTAATGAAGGTCACAAAAACACATGTAATTGGCACCACCCCAAACATGCAATTGCCTCCATAAGACATTACCGTGTAAGAGATAACATATTTGCAAGAACATTAATGAATTAAAATGACGGTTGAAATACACAGAGAAAATAAGTTTTAGAGCGCAAAGGGAATGCGTTTATCAAAGTTAAAAAAAAAAATTTGTTCAACCTTCTTATCAGCATGTCCAAGTACTTTCCCTTTAACTAAATTCTATTGATCTTTTATGTATGCTTGGTTGTGGTTAGATAATATTACCTTTGGTTAACTCTTGGAAATAAACACTATTATTTTGGAGGGATTTAACCTAATTTTAATGAGTAAATGGTTTTGGGTAAATGAGTTTTTATGAATTATTAAGAATGCATGGTTGGAATTAGCCCTAATTTGTATGTAGAGCATATATACACTAATCATGCAGGAAATTGATGGAGACATGAGTACTTCATAAAAGAAGCAACCTAAAGAGGAATTTGAATTCCATGTCCCGAAAGACATACCCACCTATTGAATGACTACACACACCCATTTTGGAGGTTTTAGTAGGTATGAATTTGTTCAAAGGATTCAACAGCAAGATGCTACCCAATGTACCAAAAACATGGTTGCTAGTGGAATATATTTAGCAGTAGGGTTCCCATTGGCAATGGAGCTCTTGAGTTAATCCTTGAATGCATGAAATGGTATGACACATATATCAGAGCTATCATAAAAGAAGGGAGGGTTTATGTAGGCCTCTTGATACATGGCATTGTATACATGTTTGGGCTCCCTCCTTTCACTAGAATGAATGCAATAGAAATGGGGGATGCGATAGAACCATATATGAACATACAAGAACATAATAAGAAGTTGATGATATCAACATGGTTCCAGGAAAAGATGGAAACGGTGTCAAAGAAAATTCTAAGGACAATATTCATTCAAGAAGTCTAGGATATGATAGCCTGGTTGAGTAGAATGGTTAGGTACAGTGACGCTAGGAAATTTGAACCCTGAATGTTTGAGATTATTAGGAAAATGAGAGAAGACCCTATCTAGGTCTATTCAGAAATGTTTATTAGTGATAGATTGCATGAGCAGATACATACGTTCTTAACTACCAAGTGGTTCACTATGTCTTCATATGTTATCTATTCATGTGCCCTAAGTGCCAATATTCAAGGTTTGGACAAAGTGAGAACTATGGGAAGAGAACCAAGAAATAATTTGATTTATCATAATCTACCCTAGATTCCTGCTAGCCAGTATCGAGAGAATTATCATAGGGTAAATTATGTCTTTGTTATGAAGTTGGTCATATTCATGGAAGAGGATAAAGCAAAGAAACTATCTCAAAGCACAGGTTGCTATACACACTACTAGATGTTGGTTCATTCAGTTTCCTATGTTCACTTATGAAAAGAGGGAATATAGGTTCACCATAATGAAACAAAATGGTGAACCCAATTTTACTCCCATTTTGATTCAATATGTGTGCTATATTATGCAAATGAGTAACATCAATTAAATCTAATTGATATAGCGGTCAAAAGGGAGATTTGAAATGGGTCAAATGTTGTGTACCTTTCACCAAAGGTGCTTTTTCAAACCTCAATAAGGACTCATTCATCCTATGGAAAATGGGCCTTGGATACGGCTATGGAAAATCAATTTTTGGGTTTTATTACTCTTAGTCTGCACTTCTAGATTCTAGTCGAGCACTATCGTAAATCCAAAAAGAAATCTTGTAGTTCAGTTTCCATGATTTTGCAAGAAAGGTGACAAATTTGACAACTTTGCAACTTTCTTCAATTTTTCTTTCCAATTGCTCTTCAACCTAAAACATGCAATCACACGACAAAGAGGAGGAAAATTTGTTTGTTAGGGAATATGGGTTTTCCTTGGTCAAACCCCATTTTGATAATTAAAACTTGAAATGAATAAAATCATGAAGGAATGATGAATGAGAAAATGTAATGTCACAACTCACCAATATTTATTTGAATCCTTGGATAAAAAATCTACAAAGTAGCATGAAGTGTCATCAATGAATGTAGATCTTGATCTTGAAATTGATTTGAAACAATTCCTTGAATATGCTTAAATTAACCTTGAATACCACATCACCACATTAGCTCAACAACATGCATGATACAATTCATCTTTGACATGAAAATGGGAATCTTGATTGTTGCAATGATCTTCTATAAATCTACCCTTGAATGCCTTGAAAATGCTCTTGAATGCTCCACCTTGATCTAATGAAGTTACATAAAAGTTCTAGGATTAAACATAATGAAATAACCTCATATTTATGTATATCTTATCATTAATTTTTGAAATTCAAATATCATAAGCTGACATCAAATAATGGATTTGAAATCATTAAAATACATCCAAAAACATATTTCAAAGATGGGTCTTTGGTCTAAGTGAGGACCCATTCACCATGTGGTGAATGGGTCCTAGGCCACTTAACTAGGACACACTTCAGACAAGGTGAAATTTTATACAAAAATAGGGTCCTAGTACAAAGTGAGGACACATTCGCCATGTGGAGAATGGGTCCTAGGTCACCTACCTAGGACACACACCTTCTAAAACTAAGTGTTGTGTAATGGAATTTATGAATGTTAGTTTTTACCCCTCAGAATTTGCATTTAATTAGGCTTGGATTTGAATTAAAGGGTCCAATTAAGCAAAATTGAGCTCAATTAATTAATAAAGCCCTAGGTTAGTGTGTAACTGTAAAGATACACCTTACAACACCATAAGTAAGGCTTTGCATTGATTCTTCTGGATATGTAAAGAGGACAATTGGGTACATATTTAAGTATGTCTTTTTGTGAGAAAGCAATATCAAGTGTAATTTTGGTTGAGCCCTTACGAGGTTTAGTTTTGAAAAATTCTATGAACTTAACCATTTCATCTGCATTTTAATCTTTTATGTTTTCATCATCCATGTCAACATTCATCCCCTCATTCTTTGTTTCACTAGCTTTGACAAATGAAATAGTATGTTTTGGCATGGGATTTGTAAAAAAATGTATTTGTTGTTTAGGAGCTATAGATTTATTACCCTATTCATACACACCTCCAATTAGAATACATCTAATTAAAATCAATGAGGTCTTGCACAATATATTTAAGACACTTACAATATTTTGTATCGTGTCCATTTTATCGATGACAATGTCAATAAGAGTTTGGTCTATACCCTATAGGTAATGGTTTGATAGGTTTAGGATCTCTAATAGTAGGTAGAGAAAGCATATTATTTTCTATTAGCTATAGCATGATATTCTAAAGGGAATCATGTAGGGGAGTAAATTTTCTATTCCTATATGCAAAGGTATATGAATTTTTCATCTTTATGGAAGCCACATGGTTATCAACGTGTTGATTTGGTTGAGGGGAATTAAGTTTTAAAAATCCCCTATCCTATTTCATAAAATATTGGTAACTATTTTGAGGTGTGGATTCATAATTTTTAGGACAACTAGGAGGATTTTTCACATCATGACCATACGCCAAATTCTAATAATCATGAAGCATTGTACATAACTGTGTAAAGGATGGGAATCTCAACATCTCAAGTTTGGTTTGGATTTTTCTTTGTTAATTGGTAATAAAAATTCATTGAAGGTCATCAGAAATATTAACATTTATTTGTGAATAAAGTGTTTGGTATCTTGCTATGAAATCAGTCAGTTTCTCATCATCCTTTTGTTTACATGCCATTAAATCAGCTAGGGTCATCTTGGGACCCATGTGAATGTGGAAGTGGTTGTAAAAGGCATTGACAAGCTCATTGAATGAACCAATTAAATTATTCAGTAAGGAAGAAAACCACTTTAAAGTAGTATCCTTTAAGGATCTAGGGAATATTTTAGCTAGGTGCTTATCCTCAAAGATGAAATCACTACATAGGGTTGTATAAGTAGAAACATGGCTAACATGATCTCCTTTCCCACTATATTTCTCCATTATACAAACTTCTATACCTTGTGTCATTAGTGTTCTCAATATCTCTAGGGATAATGGGTTATTTGTGATGTATTGTGAAGGTTGAACATTTTTTTTTGAGTTAGGGTTGTGAATTATTTTTTAATGGATGGCATGGTTTGCATAAGTTTTTTAAGGATGAAATCATTATTATTAGTGTAAGGTGAAGGGGAATAAGGTGGAGTGGTGTATGTATTTGGAGGGCAAGTGAATTGTAAATTTGTGAAGGAGGATGGTTAAGGAGATATGCAATGTGAATGCACAAAGATAGAAGGATTTCCTATGGAAGTACCTAAGGAAGTGTTGAAACTACTAGTAGGTTAAATGGTTGTCGTAACTTGAGTAATAGTTCATGTAGGAATAGAAATGGGCATTGTAGAAGGAGTAATGGAATTTTTACCTTGGCTTTGGCTATAACCCAAGGCTTGAGTAGAACTATTCATGGTAGGGATGCTGTTGTTAACATCATGTACATTAGTTCTAGGAAGGGAAGTCATGGAAAATGAGGTATGCATACTATGATCCATTGGAGATTTATTATGAACACTATTAGAAAGTGAGTTAGAAAACCCAAGATCCATGGTGAATTGTGTATCACGAGATGACATGAGTATCAAAATACATCACAATATTAGTTCCAATAGGACACCAATTTGTAAAGATCATACAAGTTTCAAAAACTTAGTGTGCAAACCCAAAATGGAAAGATACTTAAAAAGCAATGCAAGGACCTAAAATGCAAATGTGTAAATGAAATTTTTAGATTCTAAACAAGGTAACTTATTGATTACACTATGCAACAATCTAAAAATGAAATTTATTATAAATGAAAATTTTAAATTATTCAATGCACTAAATGAACCAAATTAAGCTAGATATAATGAAATTGAAAAAACAAAAACTCAACAAACTATAATAGAGATCTAATAGCAGCAAATAGAAGCACAAAGATGGAAATTTTAATTTCCAGAAATGTAGATCAAGACCTGATTAGGGACTCATTTTCCATATGGAAAATGGTTCCTAGATAAGGTTTTCAAAATTATTTTTTATATATTTTCAAAAAAAATCCATTGGTTTTCAGATTCAAGGTTGTACGAACTTTCAGTTTTAGTTTTTTGTGAATGCAATGTAAAATACAAGTTGAAAATGTGACAAAATGATTTCCTAAAACACTTAGTTTGATATGCAATTTTTTGTTTCAAATTTCAAATGTAATTTAATATGATGTAGATGATATGAAATATGATTGATTTTTTTTTTAGATTTGAAGAATGCAAAAAATGTAATCCTAACCCTTAATGAAATACAATTTGAATGCAAACCAGACACCCTAAATTAGATCTAATTCAATGCAAATGAATGTAAGATGTAAATCTTGGATGAAAAGAAATCTAAAATCAAAAAACTACAATGCTTAAAAAGTCAGGTTCACCAAAATGAAACATAAGAAAAAGAGAGGGGGGATAAACTAAAATGTAATCAAGATGGTTAAACTCTCTTCCACTAGTTATTTCATTCAATTATGAGGGTTATAATGCATAAATGAGTTACAAAAATAAATCCTATCCCAAATACCAATAAAATAAATAAATTAAGATGGTCAAATGATGTGTACCTATTGCAAAAAGTTCCTTTTTGAGCCTCACTAAGGACTCATTCACCCTATGGAAAATGGGTCCTGGCTAGGGCTCCAAAAAAATGGTTTTTTGGTTATGTTATTCAATGTCTGCACTTCCAGATCCTAATCTGAGACTGTTGGAAACTCAAAAATAAATTTTTTAGCTCAATTTCCATGATTTTGAAAAAAAGGTGACAACTTTGGAAACTTTTGTTTTCCAATTGATCTTCAACCTAAAACCTACAATCACACATCAAAGAGGAGAAAATTTTGATTGTTAGGAAATAGGGGTTTGCCTTGGTCAAACCTCATTTTGGTAATTAAACCTTGAAATGAAACAATTCATAAAGGAATGATGAATGAACAAATAATGTCACAACTCACCACACCTCAATTGAAGTCCTAGAGTACAAATCAACAATCTTGCATGAAGTGGCCTCAAAGAATGTAGATCTTGATCATGAACTTTGACTAGAAACTTGATGCTTGAATAGGATCTTCAATGCTACATCAACACATTAGCTCAACAAGATGCATGATGCACTATTCCTTTGACATGATGATATGACTCTTGATTGCTACAATAATATTTAATAATCTACCCTTGAATGCCTTATAAATTCTCTCGAATGCTCTTGTAAAAGTACTCCTTAGATCACTTGAATTGCTTATATTCTTAGTTATGAAACATGTAGTGAAATAACCTTATATTTATACATAACTTAAGATTAATTCTTGAAATTCAAATAACACAAGCTAACATCAGATCTAGGATTTGAAGTCATTAAAATACCACCAAAAACATATCCCAAGGGGGGTCCTAGGTCTAAGTGAGGAACCATTCACCATGTGGCAAATGGGTCCTAGATCACTTATCTAGGACACACTTTGGGGATTTTGAAATGTCATGTGGAAATAGGGTCCTAGGGCCTAGTGAGGACTCATTCACTAGGCAATGAATGGGTCCTAGGTCACTAAACTAGGACACACATCTTCAAAATTTAAGTGTTGTGTAATATAATTTATGAATGCCCAACTTTATCCCTCATAATATGTAATTAATTATATTGGATTTGAATTAAAGGGGTCAATTAATCTCTCATTAGCCTCAATTAATTAATAAATTCCTATATTAGTGTGTAAGTATAAAGATACACTTTACATCACCCAAAATAAGGCACCATTAAGTCCATTTTATTTAGAAGGGCCCTAAATTTAATGTGAATGTGTAAAAAACATTACAACACTAAATCAAGGTGTAATTACATGTTGACTAGGAAAAATGAGAGGGGGGCTAAATCAATTTTCATAGAATTAAACCTTTAATTCAATCACTAGAACTAATTCTTAATATTGCTTAAATGATTAATCATCAAATCCTAGTGTAGAAACCCAAATCCAACACATAAACACAATAACACTAGATTTACATGGAAAACCAAATAAGGGAAAAACCATAGTGAGGATTAACTCACACTATAGAGAATATCAAAACCAATTACAAGAGGCTCATTGCTTGAAATAAGGCTCACTACCAAAACAAGGACTCACTATCCAGAACAAGGATTCACTATCCAATAGGGCTAACAACCTGGAGGGATCACTGCCATAAAGATACAAAGAAGACTTGTTACAGAGATACTACAATCCCAATGCAACAAAGGATTCCACCATAATCACTCATAAAAATGCATGAATGATAGAGCTCACCTTCTACTCACTATATCTGAAAACTCAACATTAAGCTTCACACTAATCTACCACACTCACATCATTTACACACTCATTGAATAGAATCAATGTCACATCTAATTGCACTTCCTCTTTTCTCTTATCACTCTTCTTCTTCGCTCTTGTATATTTCTTCACCACTAAATCATCTTGTATTTATACCATTTTCAACTTTGAAACATATCCAAAGTTGGCCATCCAAATTAAAATTCAAATTAGGTGTAAATAATTTTTTTCTTTCTAATCTTTTTGGTTTTTGGCTTTTACCTTTTTCAGTTTTGGAAAGAGTTTGCGCTTAATGAACATAAGACTGCTCTATAATTCATGCAATGTTTCATGTGGTGGTTGCATAACTTTTTTATATGACTTTCCCTTTCAGGCCCAAGCCGAGCAATGTTTCAGCTTGGTAGGGATTTTCTCCAAAGCCATTTCAAACACATATTCAAGGAGAGAAATTTTTTTTTATTGTTAGTGAATAGGAGTTTTCCTAATTCAAACCCCTTGTAGGTAATCAAACCAAATGATGAAACAATTAAATTGAAGCATGAAACAGAAAATGATGTAATGTAGAAACCTTAGATATTGTCTTGTAATACAAATCTACAATCTAACATATAGTGGCCATAAAGAATGTAGATCTTGATCTTTGAATATGATGTGAAACAATGCTTGCAAGTAGATCCCCAATGCTACACTCACTTTCTTAGCTCAACAACATGAATGAATGCATCAAACCCTTGACATGATGATGGAATGAACTTGAATTGTTGCAATAAACCTTGATAATCTACCTTGAAATTCCTTTAGAAGTGATCGTGAATTTCTCTATAATGCTCTTGTAAAGTATTAGGATGTCTCATAAAATTGCTAGGAGAAATAATGTGAATTAACCTTGAAATTCAAACAATTCAATTTGATGCTAGATCTGGGGATAAACATTATTAAATTCCCACCACAATGAAATTCAAAACGGGGGTCCTCATTAAGGGAGGGCCCATTAACCACATAGGGTGAATGGGTCTAGGCTCAGTTTTCTAGGACCTAACCTCGAGAGATGGAAAGATCACTAAAAAACTATTTAGAATCAACTCATAAAGGGGGTCCTATAGAGGGAGGACCCATTTTCCCCCTAGGGTGAATGGATCCTAGCACCAATTTCTAGGACCCTAATTTTCCCACTTAATTTTTATGTAACTTCAATTGTGGCTTTCGGGATAGATCCTTGAGAGGTGTCATAAATGAGGCTTAAATTTACATTAAAGGGGTTAAATAACTCCAATTAACCATAATTAATTAGGAACCTAGATAAGTGTGAAAGTGTGTTACAATAATTTACAACACCATAAATAGGGTACTCATTAGGTACATTTCATTAAAAGGTGCCCATTAGGCTTAATCAATTGGATAAACCTTAGAAAGGTTTGAAAGTGTGTTACAACACTTTACAACACTGTTTCAAATGATAAATTAAGGTAAATTTTAAACAAATAATGGCTCTAAAATGATTTGAATTTGTACAACACATTACAACACTATTCCAAGACACCATTAATTCAAATTTATGTCAATTATCCAAATTAAGTGTGAAAAAGGACTACTTTTTTTAGCACTACACATTTTTCAAAAATTCTTCATAGGTCCCTATTCATTCAAGATGTTTCAAATGTGGTAGTACTTCTAAATAGGTTAATATGGAATAAAACATTAGATAATTTTGAAATTTGGATGTACCTATTTATTACCATCATATGTGTAGGTAACCGATTTTTTGATTGGGGAGGTATCGTGAGTAACAACTTGCATAACTAGATAACTCAATTTGAGACAAATCAATACTTTTGCATGTCCTCTTACCTCATGTATGCTATTGAAAACATGAATATTTTTTAGATATTTGATAACACAACCCAAATCTATAATTTTTCCTACTAGTTGAAACTCGAGAAAAGTTACAACCATTTTTGCATGGTAAATGATACTTTCACTATGTTGATGTTGAGAGAGATCCAAGTGAATACTAGACTTCAAATTTAACTAGAGGAAATGATCCTTATCAAACAATATGGGAGCTACTTCATCCAATTTCTAAGGTTCACATATATACGGATTGGGGTTTTCAATGGATATCCTTTTATGTTACAAAGATATGTAGATGACAAGATAGTGCTAATTGAAGTATGCAGGAAAATTGATTAGGTCAATAAAGCAAGTGAAGACAAAAGGGAGAAGTGGCATTCCTTTTCCTATAGGTTTTGGTTAATACAAATACAAATCTTCTTTAGAATCTCAAAACATCAAAAGAATAATTTTTAAAATAGCTATTGGTGTTTATAGGAAGATATCTCCCTTCAATGGAAAATGATATGTCAGAGATAATTTACATACCTTTGTGTGGGCTCTTGTCATTTTCCAGAGATTGAGGACTTTTGGGAAGACTATGAAGATGATTTTGATGTCTAAATGAGGGGTTGGATGAGGTTTAATTTTGAGTAGATCATGGAATCTGTGTTAGGATGGAATGTAGCTAGCATAGAGGATGATATATCATATTTAGTTAATCATATTTATTTTGAGAGAATTAGGTGAGAGGACAACTCACATTATCAAAACATCAAAAGAATGGTTAAGGAAGAAGATACTTGAAACCACAACTACAAGACCAAGGGATATAAAGATATTTCTTCAAGGAAATATGTGACACTCAAGAAGCCTCATCTTCTTCAACCATTTCACATGTTTCTATTTGAATTCTCAATTCTTAGCATAATGTTTAGTGTGGTGGTACTGATGAAGATCTAAATAGGAGGAGTATTCTTACAATCTCATGTGAGAGTGATCCAAAAATAAGAATTTGAAGAGGTCAAAGTTGAAAGAAAAGGCATTGGACCAAATTAAAGAAGTTAGAAGAAAGGGGATACACTGCTCCTCAAAGTGATCTTAATGATGAATAATTAATTCCCTCTATCTCGCCCTCTATTCTTCTCCTATCACCTTCTTGGGATGATATAATTCATGTTCCTAAATTTCTAGTCAATAATGAAACTCTTAAAAAAGCTTATTCACTAGTTATCCCTATTGTTCCAGTATCAACAAATCCATCATCTATAGATGTTCTAGGTGCTTTATAGATTCCTTCTTCTTCATGGATATAACAAAATCTACTAAACAAAGAGAGAATTATTCAGTTAGTCGCTCATGAGTTTGATACAGTGGCCAATTTGGTTTAGAAGTCTATGGGACCAAATAAGGCTAAATTTCCATTTAGGCTAACAATTGATCTATGTCTATAAAATTGTGTGTTGATCTCAGGCCTTCAATGGATGATGGGGATATTCATAATTTTTGGGTATCTATAGCCAATTTAATACAAAGGATTGAGAGGGAAAAATATTCAAAAGATCAACTCAAACAATAATTGTAAAAATTAACATCATGCCTCAAATCTATAGTAGACACTTCTACTCTATTCTTAGATGCAACTCATACCTCAACAATTCCCATTCATGGAGAACTCATTGAGAAAGAAGTCATGGAAAGTGTGCAGAAGTATCATTCATATGGGAAAGTGAATGAAAAGTAGGTAGAGAAAATAAAAGAAAATTCCTTAGATTTTATTGGTAAGGCCAAATAAATTCATGTGAAGGTTGATGTTATGTAAGAATAAATTACAAAAGAGTTGAAAAACATCAAGGAAGAAGAGGTAGTTTGGCAAGGGATTACAACACATCTTCAAGAAATGGAACTAAAATGGATATGATGTTTTGATTTCTGAGAAAATTTTAACAAGTGTGGAAGAAAATCAAATATATGTGGCTTCTAAGTATACAATGGAAACTTGTTAGTATTAGCCAGGTTGTGGTGGAACCAGAAAAATTGTTGGAATTTTGTGAACAAATGAATATGAAAAATTTAAATGATCTCTTATCAATCATTATAGATGCATTAATAAGGGATGAGATAAAAAAATATAGAAATTGAGGTCATATAGGGTAGCTTTGTGGAGATGATTAATATATATTTATTCAACAAATAGGCTTTTAGTGTGGATGTGATGAGAAAATTGATTGTCATTTTTTTTCTTGATGCATGTAGTGATAACTTGTCTAGTTATTATATGAGTGTGTGAAATATTCAAAAGGATCATGCATCTTGGAAGTTGAAAATGGTTAATATAATTGTTCCTATGAATAAGATGTTTGTATTAAATATTAAGTCATTTAGAAAATTCAAAGCTAGATCTCTTCTTCAACAAGAGAAAAGTGCAAAGTTCAAAGGACTTTTTGGAGGAACGCTCTAGGTAGTGAAAATAAATGAAATGAAATTGATTTGTGTAATTTTTATATTGTAATTAAGTCAAAGTCCTTGGCTATTTCTTGATGTATTATTTTGTAATTGTGACTTTATCATTCTTGTAATAAGTTAGAAAATAATCTTATGTTGCTAAAATTTAGCACTTTCCAACTTTAATAAAGCTTAGTTTTACTTTCCACAATTTTTGGACATAGTTACTAAGGTGGTCTCAAGTTGGTTAGTAACTTTACAAGGAAAGAGTCTATAAATATAAATTTGAATACATTAAGTAAATGAATTTTTGGTTCTCACAATTTTAACATAAGGGAAATTTCGGAGTTGTACAATTCTAAAATTAATAGAAAATAATTTTGGAGGTGCAATCATTATATTTTCTTTTCATTTTTATTAACCTTTCATATGTTATGTTTTGATAATATCATTTTCATCTTGAAAATGATTTGTGAAAGAAATAGTCAAATATTAATGAGTTTCTTTACAATAGATTCACATTAGGGTTTTTTGTGAAATTCAGGTAATATTGATGTAATGACGAAAATTATACCCCCTTGGAAATGGTACAATTTCACTTAATTTGGGAATATTTAATGATAAAGTGGACTTTATATCCTCTTTATCTAGTGTTGTGATGTGTTTTACACATCTACATTAGGTCTTGGGCCCTTTTTAATATAAATAAACTGAACTTTTCCCTTAAATTAGTATTCTAAAGTGTAATTATTTACGTACCTTCACATTAAATTTAGGAGGCTTGTAAACTAAATGGACCTAATCTAGTTTTGTAATGTGTTGCACACATTCACATGGGACTTTGGGCCCTTCTAAGATAAATTGACTTGATTTTTCCTTAATTTGATGTTGTGAAGTATATTTATTCACACTTTCACATTGAATTTTGGGCCCTATTGCATTTATGATCTTAATATCATCATTGATAGGCCCCTAAGACCCTACTTTCTATATCTCAAGGAATATTTTAATCAAAAACTTGACAATATCAATAAATAAGCTTGATTTACACACTCCCCGACACTCTAGCAATCAAAATAGGCTTTGTGGGACCCATACGCCACCTTGGGAATATTAATCCCATCCAGGTGGGACCCATACACAACATATTTCATATGAGTCCTAGTTGGCCTATTTTTAAGGTTTTAAGCAGGAAAATTAAGTTTGAAATTCAAATTTCATTTAAATCGACTTATGGGATCCAATTAATGGGATATTAGATGGATTTCCTATATAAATGAGCTTTGAAACCACTATTTCATAAATTTAGTGCTCCTCCGTGTCGGTTGTTCTGAACTTTTGTGTGAGTATCTATGTGTGCTTCATTGATTACTGTGCTATTTGATTGTGTGAAAAATACCATATGTTTGTAGTCATGTTTAAATAATTAATCAAATCATAAGTGATTTGCAAAGTTATTTAAAATATAATTAGAAATTAAAATAATAATCAATTAAATCAAATCAAATGATTTAGAACAAATGATCTAATTAAACTAATTCGTTAAAAGTAAAAGTGATATTGTTAGATAAATTGATTTAAATTGTTGAAGTTAATAATAATTATGAACAAAATAATATTGAAAAGATAATTATTATAATAAGAAATTTAAATGGATAAGGAGATAGGAAGCTAAAGTGTTTTAAAGCAAGAAATGAAACTTCACCTATAGCGCATTTGGAAGTCGAAGAGAATTGGAGAATATGAAAAATAAATAAATAAATAAATAAATGTTGTAGTAGTTTGCGAAAATATTAATAGTGTTTTGAAGAAAATTTTGCAAATGGTTGATTTTAATTATTTTAATGTGGAAGTAATTAATTAATAATGTATTGTGGAGATAATGAATATATATTCAAATAAAAAGTTCAATTTTGTGGATTTAAATTTATTTAATTTTAATCAAATGCATGATAAAAGAAAATGAAATTTAAATACATGAAAAAAGGAAACAAAAGGGATTAAAGGATTAATAATTATTTTTTTGATTTATTTCTTGAATGTGACCTCTGGTATTCACGGGAAGAGGAAATTGGAAGGGTTTCCTGGGTATTGTTTTTAAGAAGGGGTTTTCTTTGTTTGAGGGGAGTTGTTGGAATTCTGGAGAAAAAATGTTTTCAACATTGCATTCTTGTTCTATTTTCTGGAAAAATCATAAAAGAAGAAGGTTGGATTTGAAGGAGAATTTGGGGGATCTGTTGCTGGGAACAATCGGCAGCGAGGAATTGGTTCTGTGAGAGGGATTAAGCTTCTACAGATCTTCTTCAAACATAGGATGCTAGGTTCTTTTCTTTTAATTATTTATTCTCTGTTAAAATAGGAATTGTTTCTCTGTGTATGAAATTTTTATCTAGGGTTGGAAATCAAAAGTTTGTGGAAAGAAATCTTTTGGATTATTGATTAATCAATGGAAAATTATCTGGGGATCGGGATTGTTATATGTTAAAATGAAGTTTTTGTGGGGTTCTAGACTATTGTTTATTGAAAAGGGATTTTGTTTGAAATCTGCAAATGAATAGTATTTCTATTGTTTCGTTTTAATAAAAATATACATATATGTTTAAAGGGCAATTTTCTTTCAACGAATTTCTGGGTTGTGATATTTTGGTTCATACATATACTTTATAAAACATTTCTTTTATTTTCAATCATGCATAGTGCTATTGTAAAGTGTACACTATTTATCTTTCCCTATTTTTGAAATGTTCAAATTCCAGTGTGTATATATATATCTAATATATATATATATTATATATATATATATATATAAATATATATATACACATATATTTATACATATGAAAATTTTAAATGAAAATTTAATGCGTTTGAATTGTTCCATCGACACTGTGCATAACATTTTATTTTGGGTTTAATTTATATTAGTGGCTGTGTGGTAGTCCGCCTCAGCCGTACCCACCACCCCGCCACCGGTACCATGTGACCTGCGGACTGCCCACGGTAGTCCAAAGGACTGCCGTGAGAAGTCCGTAGACTGCCCACAAAGCGAATTTTCCTGCCTTTCTTGGGATTAAAATTTCCCATTCAAAATTTTATGTGTTTAATTTTTTATTTTTTTTAAATGCGAATTCTAATTTTTATTTACTGTGCGGATTTTGCTTATATATATATATATATTTGTATATATATTTGTATATATATTTATATTTGTATATATATATATTTATTAATTCATTTATTCAGATTCCACTGATTTAACTGTTGCATTAATTATTTAATTTTGTCAGTAAATCTTTTGTTTCTTTTTCTAGTTTAAATAAAAACAGAATTTAGTTATAGTGAAAATAATAAAATAGAAAGAAATCTTTTGTTTATCATTATTATTGATTTGTTAAATTACAAACTTTGAGAGGATAATTTAGTAAAAAGTCAATTTATGAATATATGACAGCATTGATTATTTTATTCTTGTTTTAGTGTGAATATTTTGGGAATGGAATTTATTGTGGAATTATTTTGGAATTAAATAAGTTATCTTTTTATAAGGTTGAGTCTTATAGACTTGTTGGATTCTTAGAACAGATCTATTCTCTTTTTACATTCCCTCCTCAAAAAGAATTAAAATATATAAAGATGTAGTGGTTTTAAAAAGTATTTATGTGTGGGAATTTATTTAGATAGATTTAAGATTTTAAGGTGGTAAGTTCTAATATGTAGTTTAAGTATTTAAAGTATTGTTATTATTGTCATTTTAAAGTATAGACAATTGGTCTTAAATGGTTATCACAATTAATTTAAATATTGGAAGTGAGTGTTAAGTTAGTATGATGAAAGGAAAATGGAAATAATGTTTTGGACATAGGTAGTTATGAAATAATAATGAGTTAACTACCCAACTATTAAGTAGTTTTCAATTATGTTGGTAGATGAAAGGAGAAATTTAAATGTATGGACATGACTAGAGTTTGATTAGGGTATTCTTGAATTGGATAGGTTATTGCTGAAATGGGATTTTAATTTGTTGAAAATTGACTTCCTTTATATTCATTTAATGGTTGATAATTTGTAAGTTCTCTTTATGGATATGTCTTTTAGAATACTTGTGATAGTTATCATAAATTGTTTTAGTTAATTGAGTAATTTAGATGGGTAAGTTGTAAAGTTATTTAGTTTTGGTTGTTAATTGATTGGTTATTGAATATTTTTCTTGTTTGAATTTTTGGTTGTTGTTTATTATGCGAGTGTTTGGTGGAGTTGTGAGTGGTTGAGTATTTAAGGTGTTCTTTAATTTGGTGCCTTGGAAGTGTTGGTGAGTTTAGGATAATTTTGATGGTGTTGTCTCAGTGTGAATTTCTCTTGAACTACTTCCGGGTTTTGAAAGGATTTCTATTTCTTAAATTTGTGTTGTTAGTTGATTGGAAACTCTTTCTGCTTTGTCTACCCTTGTTGATGAGTCCTTGAGTTCTTGATTTGCTTTTTTGGGCTTCCAGAGGTGAGGGAAATCTTGTTGTCATGTTTGTTGATTTTGTCAAAGGTCTTTTGTATACCAACTGCATGGGTATCTTGTGAGGAGGAAATTGAGGTCTCCCATGGAATGCCTAGTTGGTGGCTTTTGGTTTTATTAAGTGATTTCATTGAATTAAAGGTTGATTTTCTTTTGCATTTTCCTTTTTGAGGTGACACCATTGTTGATTTGTGGATGGGTCTTGATGAATCTTCTCTCTTTATGGATTTTCTGAGTTACTCTCATATTTGATGAAATTTTATCCTTGTGTTGGAATTATTGGAGAAATACTCATGTTGCTTCACTTTACCCTTGTTTGTGGGTTTTCATTATTTTGGCTTCCAGAGGCTTGAGATGATTGATTGTAACGCCCCATCGGGTGAACCCCAGAGAACAAACATTGCACAACAATTTTTTATTTTAAAAAAAATAAATAACACAAGGTAAACATGCAATTAAACATTAAACACATTTACATTGCACACTAACATAAGAACGTTAAATCCTCTAGGGCATGCAAGGTTACATCGCATCACAACTATAATAAAAGTAAACAATAATATTAAACAACTTATCCAATAATATTACAATAACCATTAATAAAAGTACATACATTCCAAGAGTAAGATTATCACTACTTCACATATTACAATCATAAAGAATCTCATCCAATAATGTTACAAAGGATCCTAACTATTACATCATCGTATAAACATAAGATTACAAGCTCTCAATAATGAGTTACAATACATTTCCCATACATGTGGGATGATACAAAGTACAATAATATTAGAATTAAAAGGTGAACCATTGGAACAAACTCCAACTGAAGATATGCTACGAAAAAAGAATGTTGATGGGGAACCCAACGGGTGCAGAGCATGTTCCACCCAACCATGTGAATTATAAATAACTCACCCCCATGCTCAGAGATGACAAGGAAGAGATCATGACCATGAATGTCAAAACCAACTCCAAGAGAACAATAAAGTACAAACTCAAATACAAACACAGAGATTGCAATGACATAATCAACAACATTCACGAGTCAACATAATAAGATAAAGCTATTAAACTCATCACAATTAAAAAAGTCACCAAAGAACATTCATAAATCACTTTCAAAAAAATCTAAATCAACAATAAGAGTACAAATCCAGAAGAATTGATACAACATCCAAAATACATTTCTAGAAGAACTGGTACAACATTCAAAATAAAATTCCAAATAAATCTGAAACAATACATTTCCAAATAGATCTGAAACAATAAATAGAACACGATTCCAAATAAATCTAGGACAACAATTCAGTAAACAATTCCAGAGGCAACAAGAAACAAGGCACAAGGGTGTCTAGTGGAGAGTGTTATCGCATAGCTCTCATGGGATCTCCTGGCCCTTCCTCCAACTTGAGGCGCCGACACCCATCTATGGATCTCCTGGCCCTTCCTCCTACTTGAGGCACTGGCACCATAGGGTAGCTCATGTGGAGCCGATAACCTCTCATGAAGACGAGATTATGAATTTTCCGACCATGACCTTCTCAGTCTATCATTAGTCTATGATAGCCCTAATGCATAGATAAGGTATCCAGTATTTATTATCTTGTGTGTTTTACTACCCATCCCCCTAATTTCTATTTTTAGGTTATCACTTGTTTAACTACTCTTACGTGGGTTCTCATGTGCACTTCCTCTTACTCGAGGCGCCGGCCCTCACGAAGAGCCACTCTCCCTACGACCCTTAACATAAATAAAAAAAAAAGCAAGGGTTGTACTATAACAGATAAAGCAAATAATCTCAAGGCCAAACCATGCGAGGAATTACCCATCTCGCTATAAACACATAATCAATGTCTCAACAAGTCATGTACAACCCTTTTAAAATCATGATATCAAAACACTTGCCACATCAAGGGCACATAAAGAGAGAACATCAACTGTCAATAATCTCAAACCTCTAGAAGCCAAAGAACGACAATCCACAAACGAGGGTAAAAAGAAGCAATAAGAGTTTTTCCCCAATAATTCCAACACAAGGATAAAATTTCCCCCAAACCCGAGATTAACTCAGAAAGAACCACACAAAGAAAGTTTCATCAAACCCCATCCACAAATCAATCAACCCTAAAATACAAGTACAATCCACATATCAACAATGGTGTCACCTTAAAAGGGATTCACAAAAGAAAATCAACCTTTAATTCAACAATAATCACTCAATATCCAAAATCCACCAATTAGTTATTCCACGAGAGACCTCAATTTTCTCCTCACGAGAACCCCTTATAGTTGCATGTAAATCACCTTCATAAAATCAACAACATGGCAACAACAACAATTATCTATTCACATTCTCCATTAAAAGAAACCAATCTACTCAACAAACAAAACAATTACAATCTCAAGGTTCTAATTAACTATCCAAATAAGAACCTCATTTATTAGAAACTCAGAATTTCATAAAGTTATCCCCTAACTAACAATTCAAGTGAAATAATTAAGAAAGAAATCTCAATTCAAGAACAATCTATTTCGTTTATACAAATTTATAAAACTACCAAAATGAAGGCAATTAGAGTTTACAATAATACTTAACCATGACCAAAGATGTCGATCAATTCTAATATACACAATTCCACTATTAAAGAGTTCAATACAACCACCCATTGTGATATTACCAAATGTAACCATATAACTAAACTCTCCAAGGATCCAAAAATATAAATAAACCATTTCCCTCTAAACATTGCTCCCCTAATCAATCAAAATACAAATCAATTTCACTAACCAACTATAAGGTACTATAATCACTAATCTTTTAATCATTCCATCCTATCTAATTTACAAAACTACATGGCTAACTATATTTTGTTTCATCAATTCCTAACTAGATATCTCTAATTTCCTTTATAAGAAGAAAACCAACTATATTTCTAAACATAAACCCCACCCAAAGCACAACTTGTGAATAATAATCAATATTCAATCAACAAATAACCAATAAATCATAATATGATTCATATTCAAAACACTCATTAATTGAGACCACTATTGTACATTCCTTTCAAATACACATTAATCCCACAAGTAACAGATAATTTTTATGCATCTAACTAAAAAAAAATACAGAAATCATAAATATTAAGAATTGTAATCCTTAAGGAACTCAAGTCTTATCCAATTAGGCTAATTTCCATAATTACTAAAAAAGAAGAAAATCTAAAATAAGAACATATTCCTTTTATTTTTAAAAACAAACCCAAGATTCTATATTCATTTCTAACTTTACTGTTAAACCACTTTTTAAAGAAAATCAAAGAAAGAGGAGAGGCCTTAAAAAGCTACGTATCAGAACTAAAGATATATTTCTTTAATGATTTTTCCCTTAGTTTTCACGTTTCCTTTTCCAGATCGCACCTCTTTATGCAATAAAGTTTTCTTACTATTTTAACTATATTTTACAATAAGGGAACTAGCAAGGTTGCTAACATAGCATAATGAATGGAAGAGGGTGTGCAAGACAAAGAAAATTGGCTTGACGAATGAAGGCAGTCGGGTAATTTCAGATTCGAGACTTTTACTTAGTTATGTGAGAGAAAAGAAATCTATTACGCCGCCCCTAAATCCTCACCTAAATTGTAGCAAAAGGGAGATTGTTCAGGGAGATATGACCATTCTCGACATTTTAAATAGATACCTTAACCTTGCGGAAGATAAAAGTGACGCAACAGGAACAATATGAAAAATACAGTTGCATTGTAAGATGCGCACCAAAGCCATGCATGCAGAGCACACGAGATTAGTGCGTGAGAGTGGTGTATACGTCATGCATTGGGGTTTGTAAGCAACACAAGAGACTGAGTTGCAAGGATCAAAACCTCATATCGTCTTAAACAATTAATACCCCAAATCATATATAAATATTTATCACAAACTTTAGCAACATACAAATTTCAGAAAGCTTTCATCAGGAGTTAACAAGGGTAGAAAAATCAAAAGTACATCCAAGGATGAACACAACACAACGACAACGACCCAATTAAAGTAGCTATAAACCAAGGCAAGGAAACCGATTAGAGTCCTTCAACAAATGGAATCATCCATAACTGAAACATAACATATACCAAGCTTGAGCGATTGGTTGGATATAGTCTACGCCAGATGATCATAAAGAAACTGGTTACACAAGATAGAACGAAGAGGAGATGCTCTGTGCGTCAAAAGGTAGGACAGAGGAATTACCCATAGTGGCATCGTTCTTGCAAAGGAACCACAAAGGACGCCAAAAGAGATTAACACTATCGAATTTCACACAATAAGCAGCCACTATTTTTCTTTTCTTCTATTTTTATTTTTATCATCAAACATGAAAATGATATAGTCAAAGTATAACAGACATACCTCATTCGTGCTTCAGGTATTTCGAGGATGAGCTATAGTTCCCAAGATTTTCAAATTCGTTTCATGCAAGGCAGATCCCCACTAGGTAGATCCCACGATTTGTAGACACGAAGCTCTTTTCCATTTCACCCATGCCATTGGCTTCAATACCGAATATAACATATGGCTATAAATTCTCCATCACATAAGGGCCAAGATAATGTCAACCATTATCAAGTGCTAGTTTTGATATCCATCCAGTGAGAAGGTCAAGGCACATATCAATCGTAGCATGACAACCATCGGACTCAAACAATATCATTATTTCCCAGTACACACAGTGACCCCCCGTGCGTCCTCTTTCTTACCACTCTCAAAATATTTCGCAGGGTTTTCTCCTTTCTTCTCCCCAAAACCAAAAAAGTCAATTCAAATCAATAAGAAAACTTCCCGAAATCCACAAGTTTCCTTCCCTCTTTTTAGTTTGCAGTTATGCATGTTCTATATACAACATATTTCTATCTTTTCTAAGTGCTTTTACAATCCATATAGAAATCTTATCTCTTTTAATTTACTTTATTCAAATAATTATTTCTCAAATTTGACAAGTTCCCCATTAAAATTCTGTTTGAAGCCTTGCATGGCTTTCTTTTTATCTTTTTCTTTTCTTTATTATTTTATTTCCAGCTTTTCTTGTTTTAAAACACTTCAGTTTTAAAATCTTATCCTTTTATCTATTCTCGCTTTGATTTAACTGTAGTTTCAAAAATTATCTTCTCAAAATGATAAATTACCAAATAAAATATAATTCCGAACAAAACTTGTATCTAAAAAATTTAATCTAATTATTTATTAGTGACTTTTTTTTTTATTATTGTTTTAATTTTAATTTTATTTAAATTACCTCCTTTAATTAATTAATTAAATTAATCAAAACTAGAAAATATTGACTAAATCACATAATTATGAAAGAACTAAAGTCACAAAACTACCAAGGCACCTCAAATCAACCAATCATACTTACACCAATAGACACTTTCCTAGTGACATTCTAACAAACGAAAAATGACATGACTACCCAATAAACATCATACTAGAATGCCAACGATGATCGAAATGGAGGGCACTACATTGATAATTAATGTTCTCTCTCTTTATGTGCCCTTGATGTGGCAAGTGTTTTGGTTTCATGATTTTAAAAGGGTTGTACGAGAATTGTTGAGACTTTGATTATGTATTATAGCGAGATGGGTAATGCCTCACATGCTTCTCAGTTATGATCTAATGTTCTTGTTATGTTATACAACCCTTGGTTTCTTAGTTTTAGTTTGATGTTGTTGGGTCTCTAGGGAGAGTGGCTCCTCATGGGGGCCGGCGCCCCGTTTAAGGGGAAGGGCACAGGATAACCCACAAGTGAGTTGGTAATCAAGTGAAAACCTAATAATTAACTTAGGATGGTTGGGTAGTAATATCATTATAAGATTTAAAAATGGATGCCTCATCTTCATTAGTGCTTCCGCAGACTAATGGAAGGCTGAGAAGGCCGTGGTTGGCAAGGTTGTGACCTCGTCTTCACGAGAGGTTTACGACTCCGCATGAGTCACCCTATGGACTGGCGCCTCCAGTTGGGAGGAAGGCCACAGGATAGCCATAGATGGGGGCCAGCACATCCAGTTGGGAGGAAGAGCACAGGATAACCCATGTAGGACTATGCGATGACACTCTCCCCTAGTTGCCCATGTGTTTTACTTGTTTGTGTTCCTCTGGAAGTAGGTTATGGGAGTTGGTTTAGATTGTTGATATATGGATTGATATTGAGTTGTGATTATTGCCTTGATACATCTTTGGTGTACTTTGTGGTCTTGTATGATATCTTGATATTTGATTTATGACCTTGTACTCTTATGGTACTATGTTATGATATTGTTTTATTTAATTGCAATTTGGAATTGTATTATGCTTATTAATTCAGTTTGATTTGGAAGTGTTTTATGATCATCCTTTGGTTACTTGTTTATTGGTCATTGCTTTGATTTATGTGATGGGATTTATGACTTTAAGTTCTTATGTTGTCTCTTGGATGTTGTTGATTATGTCATTGTAATCCTTGAGTTTTATGATACTTTTGTTTGACGTTGAGTCTTGTGGTTCCCTATTTGGATGTTCTTGGTTGAGGTCTCTTTCTTGTTAGCTCCTTAGCACGAGGGGTGGGTCTTTAGACACACATGGTCGGGTGGAACGTGCTAAGCACCCCATTGGGTCCCTAGTCGAGGATCGAGAGGTGCGGATTGGTGCGGTTGCAGTGACTCCAGAGTTTTATTTGTCTTTGAGCCAGTTATGTTACTTTGAATTCATCTGTTTATTTGTATCATGTTATCTTATGTATGGTTTCCATTTATGCTTGGAAACACTTTTGTATCATTGTACCTCTAGAACATTGTACTGTAATGTAAAGTTAAACTCGGCGTGGTTTTGGCCATGGCAGTTGTTATTCATTGTGTTGAGTTAATTATGTATATGTTGTACTTACTCAGATGGTTTCTTATCAATGATTATCATGTATGTGTTACATTTGATAATGTTCACTTTGTTATGGATTATATCTTTGGATTTTATTCTTTATTGTCGTTGTGGGGATCTAAGTCATGTAATGACTCCTCGTGTACCCCAAGGGATGTATGTGTTAATGAATCTACTTAAATGAAATTCATGTTATGACTTAATGTGTATTACATGTATGTTATGTTATCTTTAAAAAAAAAAAATTATGCTGTAATTATTGTGTAATTGTCCTTTGGGGTTCGCATGACGAGGTGTTACAATAAAGCCTACATGATATCAAGTCAAGCACTCAAGAGTTAAGAATTCCAATACTTTACAAGATCATAAAGAAATCATTCAAGAGCATATGTCTTCATCATTTATTGTAGCAATTCAATATCCATCATCATGTCAAGATTATCAAGCATTAAGCATGTTATTGAGATAGTATTGTGATGTGGCATTGAAGATCCAAGATCAAGCATTGTTATACACCTTTTTTGAAGATCAAGATCTACATCTTTCATGGACATTTCATGTTGAGTTGTAGATTTACAAGACATCATTCAAGTTATCATTTTCCATGATTCATGCTCTTTGTTTCAGTTTTCATGCCTTCATTTCATTATCTCATTATTTGGTTTAATTACCTACAAGGGGTTTGACCAAGACAAACCCCAATTCCTTAGCAATCAAAACTCTCTCTCTCTCTCTCTCTCTCTCTCTCTCTCTCTTTGTGTGATTGTAGCTCTAGGTGCTTTTGAGACTTGAAAATCCTTTGAAAATTAGGTTTCAAGGTTGGAGAAATTCATCAAGTTGTCACAAGATTGTCATCTTCACAAAAAGTCACATACAACCCCAAAAATAAGGTTTTAGCTATAAAAACCATTTAGAAAGGATAGAGAAAACATTGAAGAAAAAATTTAGAATTTGAAGTTCTAGAAAACCCTAACTAGACTCTCATGCTAGTCTTGGAATATGAGTCCCATTTTAGGTTATTTTTTAGATTTTGGCAATTTCAGATACCCTTTTTCTAGAAACCAGTTCCTGCACAGAAACCCATATTTGGGACTAATATGCTTAGACTGGCATATGAGTCCCATTAGGATAAAATTTTAGGTTATTCAACATTTCAGGCCTCCATTTAAGCTCTCTCAGGTTTCCAGGTACTCTATACTTTTCTAATTTTTTATTCTAATTTATTTTCATTTATAGGTCATTTATTCAAGTTTCATGCATCACTAGGTTTTGTCATTAGATATTCCATTTCATACATTTTTCCAATCTCTAGCTTGGTTGTGTACCCCTTATTAATCTCTAAACATACCCTAGGACAACCCTATAGAAATATCTCTTTCCCCGTTCTTGATTGGATTCATATCTCTAGGGAATCTGTGAAGGTGGAGCATATAAAGCTTATTGCCCTAGCTCCTAAAACCCCTGGGATGATAATTTTGTATCTTACAATTGGTATCTTGGTTAGTGAAGGTTTCTCTAGCAATTGCAGTCACTACAAAATTTTCATACCTTTACATACTTGTACCTTAAAAGTACAGAAAAATATCAAACCTTTACATATGAGGGAGCTTTGCATCACAAACACAAAGAAAAATTTCCATTTCATACATAATCTATCCAACCATTGGAGAATTACTTCCACTTTTCATTCAACAAGTCAAATATAATTTCAATTGTCAATCCACTTACCAAAAAGAACAAACCAAATTTAAAATAAAATTATGCACCATTATATAGTAGATAATATATTCATAAACATTAATGGACCATTCAATGTCATCATGATATCTTATCATCTTCCTTATTATTATGATTGAAGATAAGTGCAATATGTGTAACAAAAAGACAAAGAAAAACATATTGAAGACATCACGATGTTATTTGAAGATGATTGGGGTTCCTTAAACTTTGAACGAACATTCACAAGAGAATAAAAGATCATAAACAAAGACTCTATAAAGGGAAATGAAAAAGTGGTAATTTCAACACAAAATTTGGAAGACCCTTCGAAAGCATCCACCTCAACCACTTTAAGTGAAAAAAATTACGCAAGAAACTTTGATGAGCTTAACTATGAACAACCACCAAATCAAAAAGAGATGAAAAATTGATGCAAAGAAAAGGAAGAAATAAACAACATATCTCTAAAACCTTCAACAATAATTCAGAGAAATATTTGTATAACACATGTTATTAGGCATTCTATATCAGATTGGAAACATAGCCATGGCAGCCCACAATTTAATGCAATGAATATTCATTAATAACTTCCACAAAAAAAATAAAAAATGAATCTAATCGCTCTGGTGATATTTAAGACAACATAGTTATAGACTTTTTCTCCAATTTTTATAAAGATGCAATGGTGGAAAGAAAGATATTGCATTTTCCCCAAAACTGCAAACCCTAGGTAGGGTTCAGACCTACCCTCATAAAAATGGTCATAACTTATGAAAATATTAATGAAATTTGATGATACTTGAAGAAAATGAAAGTAGATTCACTTGGAAACAAAATCCTATTGGTTTCAAATCCACAATATAGACTTTACAATCCGTACCATCACATTTTAAAGTCTGTAAATTCTGCACAATATTGTTAGAATATGGTTCTCACCAAAAATAGTCATATCTTCCACAAAACTCAATAAAATTCAATGAGACAAAAATAATTGGAAACTAGAAATAGATATATTTCCATTCATATATGATAATCCATTATTTGAGTCCATACCAAGCCATACAAAGCACAACTTCAGCCTTGAAACAATGTAAAAATTAGAAAATGCACACAAAATTTGAGGTTGTCATTCATCCAACTTCAAAAATAATGTCTCCAACCACCCAATTCAAGTTTTGGAGAGTGTATTTATAAATTTCCAACCAAAACCAGCTATTTTCAACCACCTTTTTGTTAGTTTGTTGACAAAACACCTTAATGACACTTCATCCACCTATTTTTGCACATTTGACAATTTTTACAATATGGAACTTTAAACATTATTTGTTAAATGACTTAAAATATGAATTCCTAAGACATAAAAACCTCTAAAATGGTTTAATGAACCTTATTATAAGACCCAATACACAAAATAAAGAAACGATTTATAAATGGCCTCATGGAGGCAAGAAATCAAACAAGTGCTCCTGCACTAAAAATCTTTATGGAAAAGGTTATGAAATGATGAAACAACTTGGTTATAGTGCAAAATTATGTGGTTATAGAGAACAAGGTATTTGTGTCCCTATAGAGCCTGAAATGTAAGAAAAACCTAATGGTCTTGGTTATTGTCCTTAGATAGATATAAACAAGCCTTCACTTAATATCAATAGTATTACAAAACATCTTTCTAAGCCAACTTTAACATTAGTGCATCCTAAATCGATAGACAGTAGTGGTCTTGATTGTTATCCTTTGCAAGAAACAAAAAAAACAAAGAAATTTTTCCTTAATTTCAATGTCATCACACAAAACACTAATGATTTGATTTTGTTATATTTTACACCTTCCTTTAAAGAAGAGTACAAAATCTTGAAATTTGAAGAGTCTTGTGTAAGTATGACATCTTGTACTAAGAAAGAGATATCTTTGTTGCAAACTAAAGGAAAATATTCTACTATTGATCAAGAGAGTATCTTGTTGAGACTCCTCCAATAACATGAAAGAGATTTTACAAGTGTTCCTTTTATGCATATCATAGTATTCTTGGTCATTCTACTAATGAATGTAAGGCATTAAGTGATATAATTCAACATATTAAGGAATGTGGTGCTCTTCCTTGTGTCAAAGCACCTTGTTCCTCTAATTGATATCTATTTTCACTCTAGTATGTTTCTCATCAATCACTTTGGCTCATCCTTATCCTGCACTAAGTGGGGAAAAGGGGGTGAGGTAGCCTTGTCCTCATATGTCACTTGTTGTTGTCTCTTTTGGCTAGTTGATCACATTTCATGTACATATAAGAGAAATCTTGGGATATGGATGAAATTCCTCAAGTTGGCTTGCATCTGATATAATGAGTTATACATTTTAGGAGGAAACTATCTATTTCATGATGTAACTTATTGGAAACATATGACTTGGCATAGGGCTCTCTGAATAAGCTCTCATGTCTTCTTCTACTTTAAAGCAATTTCTCACGGCAATGGTGCTAGCAACCACTTTAAAGTGGGGGCATACATAAACACTTATGTTTCACTGTGTGATTTTATTTCTTCTTGTAATGTGTCCTTTTCTTGGTGGTGTCATTAGGCTTGATTTCCTTTGAGAATGTGATATTGCTTGGACTTGTCCTTTGTTCGAGACATTAGGCATAATTTTCCCTAAGAAGAGACCTTACACAAATTAAGCAAAATCCCTTTGAAAATTCCTTACACTATTTCACGTTTACAACATCAGTTATATGGCCACCTTGCATAACATACTTTTATTGCCTATGGTGCCATCTTTTTTGTTCATGAGTTCCAAGCATACAAATTTTTTCTTGTCTCATGAAGCTCAAAGTTCTTTTTTTTTCATGATCTCTAAGCATACAAAGTTTTTCTTGTCTTATGAAGCTCGAAGATCATTACTATGTGGCACCTTATAAAAGTTATCTGGAGGTATAAATTTGGTATGGTTTGATGGGAAGCCAATCTAAGCCATGAATTTCCCATAGCCACTTGCATGTGTGTGTGAGTGCATATCAGTCGTATGTGTCTCACCTTCTTGGATTACTCACCCAACAGACAACCAAGAGTTTCATTGCCTCAAAGTGAGCATGCAATTTTTGGACAAATGGCCTAGATATGATCCATATTGTGTTGGAAAAATGGTTGAAGCTTAATCCACCTCATTTTTATTTTTACTTGTTTTTTTTTCCTTTCTTTTAGTTATTGACATTGCATGTTTGTGTATCTTGATGTTGCATATCATACACCTTGTGTGTGTCCTTTCGTGCTTATGTAATTTTGACTTAGGATCTTGGATCCTGGGGGCTTGATCACCTCCTTAATCTTTGTTATCCAAGACCATCTGCATTGGTACACTTGGACCCCTCCTGAATGTCTACTTTAGTGTGAGTTTGAAGCAAGTTCATCCTCTCACTAAAGTGGGGGCTGGACGTAATGATAGAAAATGTACCCCCTTGTAAATGGTATAATTTCACTTAATTTGGGGCCGGTATTGCCATGGTGTGATGGTTTATAGGTGGAATTTTTGTTCTTGCCACCAAGGTTCAAACCCCATTGGGGTGGTATTGTTGAATGGTTGTATCCGGTTCATAGCTCTAGTCAAAAGCATTTACCCCTTGAATAATAAAAATTTCACTTAATTTGGGAATAATTAATGATAAAGTGGACTTTATATTGCCTAGATCTAGTGTTGTGATGTGTTTTACACATTCACATTAGGTCTTAGGCCCTTTTTAAGCTAAATAAAACTAAATTTTCCCTTAATTTATTGTTGTAAAGTGTAATTATTTACACTTTCACATTAAATTTAGGAGGATTGTAAACTAAATGGACCTAATCTAGTGTTGTAATGTGTTGTACTTATTCACATGGGATTTTGGGCCCTTCTAAACTAAATTTACTAGATTTTTCCTTAATTTGATGTTGTAAAGTATATTTATTTACACTTTCACATTCAATTTTGGGCCCTCTTTCATTTATGACCTTAATATCATCATTAATAGGTTCCTAATACCTTATATTGTGTATCTCAACAAATATTTTAACCAAAAACTTGACACTTGATCAACAAATAAGCATAATTTGCACACTCCCCAACACTCTGGCAATCAAAATAGGCCTTGTGGGACCCATATGCCACCTTGGGAATATGAGTCCCATCTAGGCAGGACCCATATACCATAGATGGTGTATGGGTCCCATTGGGCCTATTTTTAAGGTTTTGAGTGAGAAAATTGGGTTTTAAGTTCAAACTTCATGAATCTTAACCTAGGGGATCCAATTAATGGGATATTAGATGGATTTCCTATATAGATGAGCTTTCTAACCATTATTTCATAAATCCTACATGATATCAATTCAAGCACTCAACAACTAAGCATTCCAATATTTTACAAGATCATCAAGAAAGCATTCAAGATCATTTCCAAGGAATTCAAGAGAAAATTTCTTCATCATTTGTTGCAACAATTCAAGATCCATCATCATGTCAAGAATATCAAGCATCAAGCATGTTATTGAGATACTTTTGTTAGTGAGCCAAATCTACACCCCTAATGCCAAGTTATGAGTGAACTCAATAGGTTTGGATCTAACATGGCACTGCTTTTAGGTTGTGGGTGTCCTATTTGAAAGCAGACCTCTAGATTATGTGTTGGCTCCCCTTTTCATGCCACCTAACTATTGATTTATGAGGTGAAGGGTAAGAAATGCATAAAATCATGAACATAAACTAAAAATGCCTAAGGTGATACACCAAAAACCAACTAGGACTTGATAACAACCTATCACATTCAAATAAATATCATAAAACCCTGTTTACACAACTCATTTTCACATGCATTTCACATAAATAATTTATAATAAGGTTTCTAAACAAGACTTTTAGAAGGAAACAAAAGGTCTCACAACTAACAAAACTATTGACTAACATAGCTTATTACTTTTTACCATTCATTTTATACTAAATAGATGCCTAAACATGAGACAAGTTTGCAAGGAAAGATAAATTTCACAAAACAAACTGATCAATCACTAACAACATGCTATGAAACATGAAATGAGAAGGTAAAATGCTCTATTTTATTTATTCAAAGTTACTCACTATATAACAAGTCCATCTAAGTTAGAATACTGCTCCATGCTAAAAAATAACTCCAAAAGCTAAAGCTATCACTTTGTTAGAAAGAAAGAACTCCCTCCAAAATGAAGTTACTCAAGCAAAACACATCAAATCCCCACACATGTCCATATAGAAGGCTCTAGTCAGATGCAACAATGAGGCCAAAAAGAACCTTCTAAAATCACTCCAAAAAGTCCTCCAAATAGTCCAAGGTCAATCCAAGACCATAGTCATGCCAAAAGTGTGACAAAACAACCTCCAAAATAACACGTCTCTCCAAAATAGTCAAATGCACCACTCACACATTCTCATGTCTACAAGTCATCATTTTGTGTCCCAGCCTTGACCCATGAAATATGTGTGTTTTTAAAACACAAGTCACTAATTTTCACTAAAACAAGATAATATGCTTAAGTTATTTATAATCCATCACTTAAATAAATCACTTTACATTCCAAAATAGAATGCAAAAAAGAACCCACAATCAATATTAAATTACATTACCTTTCTTGTTGCAGGAGGTTGGTCACGAGGTCTAATCTCCCCCACCCCCATGGTATCAGAGGGCGTGTCACACTAAGGCTGCCGGTCATGTTAAAAATTTTACCAGGCACACTGCAGTTTATAGGGGGTCGTGCTACCCGATTCCTGCAGTCTAAATAAAAAATAAATAAAAAATATTAAATTACATTACATTTTCATATGAATAACATCAAAGTGATTTGTAAATCACTTAAATGATGTTTTTACACTTTGAAACAAAATTCCAAAATATAATGCAATATAAAAATTCTTCCAAAATCATTAAACAAAATAAAACTCCAAGGCATTTGATCATTTACACCTACCTTCATTCTGCACTTCAAGTCCACACACTTTATCAACATCTTTGATTTTCCAAGGCAAAACAGAGGCCCAATTTCATCCTATGTGGGAACTAGAGACTCCACACACCTTGGAAGGCACATTCACAAAGTTTTGAAAGCATCACATGACCTTATATTTTTCAAAGGTCAAAGGCATAACTCACACTTGGCACATTTCACATGTTTCATTTTGAAGGACTTAGAAATTTTGAAACAAGGCATCAAGTTTTCAAAAGGCATAAGGAAAAAAAATTCCTAAGTTTAAAAGCCCACCATTTCGCCCCCACTACATTTTAATGTGTTTTCACTTTTTAAAATGAAAGGGAGAAAATTCAGATCGGCCATTCCCAAGCTAGGGTTTTAACCCTAAAAACCAAAAGATGAAAAAAAATGTGAAAAAAGCATCATTTTTCACCATCGAGCATTCTAGAAAGAGACATGTTGCTGCCATAGAGTTTGAAGCTTGCATAGAAAATATGATTTTTGACTGGTTTCTTGGAAATTTTTTTATGAGAAACACATGCAATCATAGGAAAATTGTGATTTTGGCACAAAATTTGTGGTTTTCACCTTTTTTGGAGGCCATTTAATGTATTTTGGCCATGGCATGTAGCATTTTCTAATCATCTTGCGTGCCACTTTTCTCTTCTATTGCTTTCCTCCATCAAATAGATGCCATGAGAAGATTAAATCAAGCTCAAATGAAGTCTTCTCAATAGTGAAAATATCTGCACATTTTAATGAAAAATAAATGAGCCATTCGAGGTCAGGAAAGATTTCATCAGACCCACATCATTCTAGTTTTTAGTAAAAAGAGCTCCTTATAGCCTCCAATCTTGAAAATAAAGCAACCTATTCATTTTCCTCTGCATTTGAGAATGAAATGAAGAAAGCCCCAACATTTTTTTTGTTGTTTCTATGAGAAAATTTTGACCATTCTTTGGTCACAGCTGAGAATAGAGTAGGGTTTTTCTTCCTTTTCATTTCTTTAAAATCCATGATAGATTTTGAATGGCACAAAATTTTCAATTTATAATAGAATAACCTAGATGGGTTCTTCGTTTTGTAGACAAATGACAAATTTTGGCTACAGTTGTACCATAGTGAAATATGGCATCATATTTTTTATCTTGCTTTCTAAAAAACTTCATGACAACCTTTTTAAAGGCTCTATGTTTGTAATTTTTTGTAAACCCCATATCGGTTTCTTCATTCTATAAAAAGCTTTGCAATTTTTTGCTATGGCAAAAAAAATGAAATAGGGTTTTCATTTGGGTGTTCTTTTTGAAAAAATAGAACCCCATGCAATTCTCCTTTGATTTCTGAATTTTAAAAACCCATGATAATCATTCAAAATGGCACTACATTTAAATTCTTCCTCAACCAGTTTTTGAAAACCCCGGGTGGGTTTCTTCAGAATATAGAAAGCTTGCAATTTCTATAAAAACCCTAAGTGGGTTTTGTGCTTTTGAAGAAAACTTGTAACTTTTGACCACGGTTGTAGAGAAAACTGGGTTTTTTCATTTTGTAGCAAGTTTTTGCAATTGCTTTTTCAAACATTTGTTACCTTTCTGTAGAACAAAAAATGTGCATGATTCAATGCCAATGTATACTATGTGTATAAATTAAAATATACATTTCTATTCCATTCTGAAATTCTTGAGAATCATGAAGGCAATTCTTGTTATTATCTGAAAGATGATCCTTCTCTCCCACATCACCATTGGGGTCTGCATCAATATACTTTTGATAAAAAATGCTCACTAGGCCCTCAATATCATTGTCTATAAATTATGTTGAATCTCATTTTTGAGGATCACTATTCTTACAAGGTCTACCACTCTATTTTTTCCATTTTTTTCCTTCAATGCATGAATGATGACCATTATTCATGTTGTTCTCCAACAAATCACTTGATAGTGATGGCTATTGTAGCCTCAATTTACTGCCTTAGACATTGTGAAAATTTTTGCTTTCCCTATTTGGAAGAAACTCCTTTTGGCATTAATTCCATGATTCATCTTCATGTATTCACTTGCATTTTAACATTCATGGAGTGGCTCGTTTCTCAAAGAAATTGTTCTTGTTATATTGTTATCAATCCCATTTGTCACTTGGTTGCCCCATTTGGTGCACCACATACCTTAAGAGCTTCAAATATGCATTGCTATGGTAGTTTGATCAGGTATACTACCTGCTTGCAGTTCTTTTTTTCCTCTTAAATGTACTATGTTTCTCCATAGAAGACAATGATACCTCTCTTTTTTTCACTTTGTTTCATCCAATTAAGTGGATTTAGTGACTTATCTTGGTCTTCTCTTTCCAATGACTTGAGAACAATATTGAAATGCTTATGACAAGCTTATGTGCAAATGGTTTTGAGTGTATTTTGTATTTCCTCACAGAATACTAGCTTATGGGTCATTGTTTATTTGCACACCACACACTATCATTTCTCTTCCAGGATCATGAACCCTCAAGGCCTAACTGTTCTTTATGCTTCATAGCATTTCCCTTAGTAATAGATGAGTATCCTTAATTTTATTTTGATGATTTTGGTATTATCATAATCATTGCACACTCATAAAACTCTACCCCTCCTCTCTTGTAACAATGTGGACATTTTTGTTCAAAATGAGAAACCCCCCTTATATGACAAATACATCTATCTCAAGGTGATGCACACACACAACACTCCAGTGCTTTCCTAAGTTTCTTCAGATGCAAACTCTGTTTGCTTGCAAAATATCACATAATTGTGCTTGAATTAAATGACTCATCTTCACTTTGATACCTTTTCTTTAGTCTCCATCGAAGGTGAAAGGTTGATCATGTTGTTTCAGCTTTTTTAGCTCCATTGGTGTTGCATTATGAAATACATTTCATTTTTGGACCTTGCTATCCTATAACATGATTGTATATGTTTCATGGAAAGCGTATACTTCCTTTGGCTCAGCTAGATTTGTTGTGTCTTTCACCATGTTCTTTCAAGTTACTCTTTATCACTGCCTTTGGTCTGTTGGAAAATGTGTCTCAAACTTACTGACATGAAACCTCTCAAAAAGAAAATTTGGCATGAAATTCTTACTATCTGGCTGACTAGCAGTTGTGTAACCTTGTGGAATGCTTAGGTCATTGAGACCTTGTTTCTATCTTACTGACTGGTGTTATCGCTGAGACTTTCCCATTGTTGTGATGTTTCTATCTCTCTCCACCCGAGGAGAACTCTCGCCGATAGTTGTTCACATTGGTTGTTGGGGAGAGGCATGAACATTCGATATAACTCATCCTGACAAGATATGTCTCGCTGATGGTTATACACTTGAAGTCATTAGGGTGACATGAAGGCTCGATAAGAACTCTTGCCGATGGATGTGGTTTCGCTGATAGGCTGGTGTTTTCATTATGACCTCTTGGTGATAGCATTCCTCTCACCAATGGGTATGAACATCGGTATGACCTCTTGCCCAGAGAGATGGTCTTGCCAATAGAGCTACATGTTTTTATTATCGGATGTCTTTGGTGAGACTCCTAGCGATAGTTAGCCTCGAGGAAAGGTGTTACTTTGGAGACTCTTGGTGACAGATGATTGTCTCACCGATAGTATGGTCTGTTTTCGGTATGACTCCTAGAAAAGGATGAAATGGAGGTGACTTGGAACCTGTGGGGTGACTCTTAGCGACAACCTAAGTCTTGCCAATGGATGTTCATATCGGTATGACTTGAGGGCTTGTTATGACTCAGAGCGACTAGCGATTGTCTGGGTGATGGGTTTGTTGAGGATATCAGTGAAAGTTCTTGTCAATATTGCCGATAGAGTAAGTCTCGCCGATGGGAGTGTTGATGTCGATGTGACTTTTGAACTCATTTTGATCTCTTGCTGATAGCGATGGATGTGTAATTGGGTATTGTGGCATCAGTGAGACATGGCCTAGTGTCTCACTGACATGCAACACAGTTTGAATGCCTTGACCGAATGACTATCCTATGTTGTTTGTCTTCGACCAATAAGAGAAGCAGAATGGGAACCGCTAGTAGTTGGACTGTTGCGGCCGTTCCCTTGAGGAAGATCAACAAACCATGAACGACATGGATATACTCTAAAATTGAAGATGATGATCAATTCAGAAAATAGTTGTGTGAACAAGTCAGTGTGTGATCATTGTGAATTCAATTGAGAGTGCATTGTAAATGAGATGTTTTGTACAAGGTTGATCATTGAATCTGCTACTATAAATTGACATCAAAAAGATAAGTTAGATCTCTGTATGTAATTTCCATTAATGTAATATAAAGAGGCTTTTCTTGGTGTGGTGGGTTTTTCTCCCATAAGGGTTTTCCCACATAAATCTGGTGTTCATCTGTGTATGTTTATTTCTTTGTTTCAGTTATTTCTTTCAAGTGTATCTTAATTGGACTATAATTGAAAATTTAAAGTCACCACTACATTCTTCCCTAAGGTTTTGACATTAGGAGAGTTAGTTATGCACTTAAGCTTTCCATACAAGTGGTATCAAAGCCTGGCCAGTTGTGTTATCCTTGTGGGTACGTTGGGTTTTTTTGGTCAATTTTTTCAGTGGTATTCTTGTAGAAGTTTGGTAATTTGAATTACAGGTTAAGATGGAAAGCATGTCAGGAAATATTGAAATTGAGAAATTCAATGGCAGCAATTTTGAGTTGTGGAAACTTAAAATGGAAGATCTATTGGTTTATCGTGATTTGTGGCTTGTTGTGTCTACAATGAAGCCTACAAGCATGAAGCAAGAGGATTGGGACCTTGCAGATATAAAATCAAAAGGGTTGCTAAGACTCTGTTTAGTAGACTCTGTTCTTTTGAATGCTCATGAAGAAAAGGCTGCATCTTCCTTTTGGAAAAGTCTTGCAACCATTTATCAGGGCAAGTCCTTGGTGAATAAATTGTTCTTGAGGAAGAAGTCATACACTTTGAGAATGCAAGAAGGAGGATCTGTTGTTGATCATTTGAATGCTTTCAACATGTTGATTGCTCAATTAGTATATGTGAGTGCAAAGATTGATGAAGAAGATGACTGTATGTTGTTATTATGTTCTTTGCCAGATTCTTGGGATCACCTAGTGATGGCTATTGGGAGTATGAAATCCACTTTTAAGATGGAAGATATTGTTTCTTCTTTGTTATTAAAAGAGATGAGAAGGAAATATTTGGAGATGGCAAAGGAGGCTCTTGCTATTAGAGGTAGATCGAAAGAAAAAGGCAAGAAGAAGGACAAGAAGTCCAAATCCAAATCAAAAGGGAGATCAAAGTCTCCTGGCAAGAAATCCAAGGTGAAGTGCTGGAATTGTGGACAACCTGGTCATGTCCGAAAGGATTGTAAAGAGGAGAAAAAGAAGAAGAAGAAGTATTATTCCAACAATGATTCTTCTTAGAGTGATGCTGACACTCTCATTGCAGCCTTGGCTATGCAGGCATCAGCTAATGTTTGGCTAATTGATTCTAGAGCATCTTTCCACATGACATCTCATAGAGACTGGTTGACGAAGTATGAAAAATATGATGGTGGAAAGGTGTATTTGGAAAGTGATTCATCTTTGTAAATAGTTGGTCGTGGAAGAGTTAGAATTCAATTCCCTCATGGAAGAGTGAAGGGAATCAATGATGTAATGCATATACCAGGTTTGGCTCAAAATCTACTTTTTGTTAGTAAGCTGAATGATATTGGAGTGCAATTCATGTTCTTTGGAAATGGCTGCAAGATGACTATAGGCTATATGGTGCTAGCAAGGGTTGCTTGTATTGGTAACTTGTATAAGCTGGATGAATATGTTGTGCAATGCAATAGTGTCTTTGTAAAGTCACAGAAAGCTACTCACGGAGAAAAGAAGGTAAAAATTCTTGATAGTGTAAACTCTATGGAAGTTAAACTTCCAGCAGAAAAGACTATGCTCTAGCATCATAGGCTTGGCCATATTGGAGAAAAAGGTTTAAAAACCTTGAAGAATAAAAACTTGGTTGAAGGGCTTGATGATTGTAACCTTGAATTTGAGTTTTGTGAACATTGTATATACATGGTAAACAACACCATGTTTCATTTTACTCCAGTCCTCACAAATCTTCTGGTTTACTTGATTACATTCATTCTAATGTTTTTGGTCCAGTAAATGTTCTTTCTCTGTCTAAATCAAGATATTATATATCATTCATTGATGATTATTCAAGGAGAGCATTTGTTTATTTTTTGAAAAGTAAATCAGAAGTTTTTAGTTAGTTTAAGGAATTTAAAAACCTCGTAGAAAAACAGACTGGAAGAAAAATAAAATGTTTAAGGACTGATAATGGCGATTTTTTTTCTGATGATTTTGAGAGGTAATGTAAAGATCATGGGATTAAAAGACATAAAAATACACCTTACACTCTATAGCAAAATGGATTAGTAGAAAGGTTCAACATGAGAGTGATGGAAAGAGCACGAAGTATGCTGAGCAGTGTTGGCTTGGAGGAGAAGTTTTGGGTTGAGGTAGTTGCTACAACATGTTACTTGATAAACTTCTCTACTAATTATTTTCTTGTTAATAAAACACCTTTGGAAGCATGGTCTAGAAAGAAACCCTCTCTGAGACACATTCGAGTCTTTTCCTATGAGGCATATGCACATGTGTCAAATGAGAAAAGATCTAAATTGGAAAACAATGTTTTCAAATGTATGTTTATTGGTTATAGTGTTGGCATAAAAGGATACAAGCTTTAGAATCCTGATACGGAGAAGGTTCTATACAATAGAAGTGTTATCTTTTGTGAGTTGAAGCCTTCTACCTTGGATCTACAGTCAAAGACAAAATCATAAAACAAAAAGGATGTAGTTGAAATTCCTCTGACACCAGATAAAGAGGAATTCAAAATTCAAAATGTACCTGAAACTGAGGAGAGCTCAAGCAGTTCTGAGAGTTTTGAAGAACAACAACAACCTCAGCCTCAGCAAGTAAGGAGGTCAACTTGTGAAAGAAATTAACATGATAGGTATGGGTTTTCTTTGATAGATTCTACTTGTTCCTATGCTTTAATTTCTAGCACTGATGAGCCTAGGACTATGAAAGAGGCATTTAGAATGTCTGGTTCAAACTCTTGGTTGGAATCCATGAATGAAGAAATGGCATCATTAGAAAATAATGATACTTGGATTTTGGTTCCCTTGCCTGAAGGCAAAAAAGTTGTTGGCTACAAATGGGTATTTAAAAAGAAAATAGGTCTGGATGGCAGTGTGGAAAAGTATAAGGCAAGGTTGGTTGTGAAGGGTTATTCCTAGGTAGAGGGAATTGATTATGGAGAAAAAATTTCTCCTATAGCTAAGCCGATGTCCATTAGATTTATTTTGTCACTTACAGTAGCGTATGACTTAGATATTGAACAGATGGATGTGAAGACAACATTTCTTCATGGTGATCTTGAAGAAGAAATTTATATGTCCCAGCTTGAGCACTTTGTGGAGAAAGGTAAAGGAAAATTGGTTTGCAAGTTGAAAAAATCTTTGTATGGATTAAAGCAGTCTCTTGGAATGTGGTACCAAAAGTTTGACACCTTTTTTTTATCATTGGGATTTGTAAGATCAAAATCTGATCATTGTGTGTATTACAAAGCTGAAAGTGGTCGAGTTCTTATTATTGCTCTCTATGTTGATGATATGTTGTTCATAGGCAATAGTAAGTTAATGATTTTTGATCTAAAATCTCAGTTATCTACAAATTTCAAAATGAAAGATCTTGGTGCAGTAAGGTATATTCTAGGAATGGAAATAACCAGGGACATGAAGAGTAGAAAACTTTGGCTCAGTCATAGTAAGTATATTAAGACTGTTCTAGAGAGATTTCGTATGACTGATTGTAAGCAGCTAGTTGTTCCAGTTTTGCAGGGAACAAAGCTATCTATTGAAGACTGTCCAAAATATCCTACTAAGATGGAGGACATGACTAGTGTGCCTTATGCTAGTGCAGTTGGTAGTCTAATGTATGCAATGGTCTGTACAAGGCCAGAAATTTCCCAAGTAGTGGGAGTACTTAGTCAATTTATGGCTAATCCTGGAAGATCACATTGGGATGTTGTGAAAAGAGTATTTAGATATTTGAAGGGCACTTCTAAATATGCATTGTGTTACCATGGCAGCTTGGTTGAATCACAAACGACTCTCAACATTTGAGGCTATGTGGATTCTAATTGGGTAGGGGACATTGACAGCAAAAGATCCACCAGTGGATATATTTTCATGATGAATGGTGGTGCAGTGAGTTGGATGAGTAGATTGTAGTCGCTTTTTCCACTACAAAGGAAAAATACATGGTAGCAACACATTCCAATAAGGAAGCAATCTGGTTAAAACGTTTGTGTTCTAACATTGGGTTTGATGCAGGGAAAATTAAAATTTACTATGATAGCTATAGTGCTATTTGTTTGGCAAAGAATCCTACTGCCATGCCAGGATGAAACATATTGTTGTGTAGTATCATTTTGTACGAGATATGGTGGAGGATGGAAAGGTCTCTTTAGAAAAAGTGGATACTCTGGATAATGTGGTAGATGCATTGGCGAAGCCTATGAGCACAGACAAGTACAGGTGGTGTGCCAGTTCTATGGGCCTTAGTGCCCATGAATTTTAGTAATTTTGTTTTTCTCTGGAGGTGTCAGTAAGATATTCGTCAAGTGGGAGATTGTTGGAAAATGTGTCTCAAACTTACTGACATGAAACCTTTGAAAAAGTAAAGTCGGTGTGACATTCTTATTGTCTGGCCAACTAGCAGTTGTGTAAACTTGTGGAATGCTTAGGTCGCCGAGACCTTGTTGTTGTCTTACTGACTGGTGTTATTGCTTAGAATTTCTTGTCGTTGTGATGTTTCTATCTCTCTCTACTTAGGCAGAACTCTCACCAATAGTTGTTCATAGTGGTTGTCAGGGAGAGGCATGAACATTAGGTATAAATCATCTTGACAAGATATATCTCGCTGATAGTTATACACTCGAAGTCATTGGGGTGACATGAAGGCTCAGTAAGAACTCTTGTCGATGGATGTGGTTTCACTAACAGGTTGGTGTTTTCTTTATGGCCTCTTTGTGATAGCATTCCTCTCACCGATGGGTATGAACATCGGTATGACCTCTCGCCGATAGCGATGGTCTTGTCGATAGAGCTACATGTGTTTATTATCAAATGTGTTTGGTGAGACTCCTGGTGACAGGTAGCATTGGGGAGAGGTGTGACTTTGAAGACTCTTGGCGACAGATGATTGTCTCATCAATGGTATGGTCTATTGTTGATATGACTCCTGGCGAAGGATGGACTCGGGGTGACTTGGAACCTATGGGGTGACTCTTAGCGACAACCTAAGTCTTGTCGATAGATGTTCATATCGGTATGACTTGAGGGCTCGTTATGACTCATAGCGATTTTCTAGACGATGGTTCTACTGAGGATATCGGTGAAAGGTCTTCCAATCTTACTGATAGAGTAAGTCTCGCCGATGGAAGTTTTGATGTCAATGTGATTTTTGAACTCGTTTTGATCTCCTACCGATAGTAGTGACTCTTGTCGATAGCGATGGATGTGTAATCAGGTATTGTGGCATCGGGGAGACACAGCCTAGTGTCTCATCGACATGCAACATAGTTTGAATGCCTTGACCAAATGACTATCCTATGTGGTTTTTCTTTGACCAATTAGAGAAGTAGAATGGGAACCGCTAGTAGTTGGACTATTGTGGCCATTCCTATGAGGAAGATCAATAGACCATGAATGACATGGATATACTTTGAAATTGAAGATGATGATCAGTTCAGAAAGCATTGTAAATGATATGTTTTGTACAAGGTTGATCATTGAATCTGCTACTGTAAATTGACATTAGAAAGATAAGTCTGATCTTTGTATGTATTTTCCATTACTATAATACAAAGATACTTTTCTTGGTGTGGTGGGTTTTTCTCTCGTAAGGGTTTTCCCACATAAATCTGGTGTTCATTTGTGTATGTTTATTTATATGTTTCTATTATTTCTTTCAAGTGTGTCTTAATTGGACTGTAATTCAAATTTTAAAGTCACCTCTGCATTCTTCCCTGAGGTTTTGATGTTAGGAGAATCAGTTCTGCACATTAGCTTTCCTTACATGGTCACACAAGGTTGTATTTCTCATAGATTCTTTCCTCCAACTATTGAGATCTTTTCATTGTTGTTGTCCCTCTATGATATGTATCATGATTTTTTGTTGTCCTATTTGTGCCCCAATATTGATGTTTTCGCAACAATTGTTTAACTTTTGATCATGTGCAATACATAAACACTATCTCCTCACTTTGATCCTAGTGGGCAGACACATGTCACCCATGTTGGTGACCTGAAAGCTCACCATCCTATGTGATGTGTGGCTATCCAATAGGGTTAAGGTGAGAGGAACTTGACAAAACCTTGAATTGTTCCTTCTTGCTGCACCATATGCTTCATGATGGCTTCAAGTATTCCTTTATTTATCCTTCATTATTTAAGAGATGCATAATTGAACTTGATGGGTATGTGCAGGATCATGATGGGCCAAAAAGTGGCAATATTATGGGTATTTGTAGGGTATCTGGCTAATGACTTTTTTTTTACCCAAAATTGATGAAATAAAAAGAGTTTTTAGAGGATATTCTCAGCTTTCCACCAATATAAATTATTATTTAATTTGAATTTAATAAATAATTATTATTTATTTTCTATTATAATTACGACTAAAGTCCTTATCGATGGGCTGATTGAAAAACATCTATAACTTTCAAACGGTATCACATTTTTTGAATCCGAAACATGCGTCACATTCTATGCTTCACATAATATAGGATTAAAAATAAAAATTAAATTTCATGAAGTTTTGACCAAGTTAAGGTGGTCGACATATGAGTTTTTATATTTTTTTAATTTTGTAATAAAATTTTCATAATTAGTTATTTACTTGGAAAAAATTACAAAAAAATATGCATCACATCTATACGTGAGTCCTCTACTTATATATAAAATCTTATAAAAAAATATTATCATTTTATTATGGTTAGGGTGGTCTGACAGAAACCTACTTCTTACTTTTTCCCTGAAATTTAAGTACTTTTGCATTGAAATTTCAAACTTTCACCAAATATATTTTATTTATTTATAAATAAACCTAGTAGTTTAGAAACTACATTCAATTTTCTATAGATTCTATTCTTACATATTTTTGAAATAATATAGATAACTTATTCAAATTTTTATGTCAAGTTGCCTAACACTGATTTTTCTGAATTTTTTGCCACTTAAGGGCCTATTTTTTCCATCATGATCCTGCACATACCTTGATGCATCTCTAAAATCACTTAATTCTATTAATAAAATGGATCATGGATCCACTTAATATGATTGACATACATGTCCAAAAAAATGTACCTTTCTTTTGACATGATGGAAACCACATGACATGATTCATTATGAAAAGATAAAGTATGGACTTTTGACAACTTAAATTCTATGTTGCATCTTTTAAATCTAATAATGAAATTTTACCAACTGGTGTGATTCCATATTGATTTAATGAATTAATAGCATGCATAGCTTTGATCAAGTTGCTCAATTTCCTATCCCTCTTAAAACATCAAATGGCATCATGTTGAGTTCTACCCTCATGGGAGCCACATTTACCCCACATGTTGTGATTAGCTTAATCAAAATAGTAACAAGACTTGTCTTGTATTTGCACACGAAGAAAAAAAGTTAGAAAAATAAATACATATTTTGGATTTTTTTGATGACTTCATTGTTCCCTTAGACACTTAAAGTATTTATTTCTTATTTAATGCATCTGGAGACCAGTTTATACATGCATAGGTGTATTTTCATGTAAGGTTGGAGATTTTCCATTGTTTAGATCATTATTCTAACATCATTTCTATTTCCAAATATAGGAATTAGGAACAATGAGGAACTAGGAGGGACAAGTAGCTCGGATCAGTAGCAATGCAAAACAACAGACCTTGAACTAGTCATTTTTAGGAAATGATTGGTCTCTCTCCTTATATGCACATTTATATTTGTTTACTTATTAATGTATATGTTTTTCTTTATTTTCATTGAATAGGTAAAGTTAGTCTCATCGCTTGTGTGAGACAAATATGCACTTTCATGATTATCAATAAAGATTTCATTTGTAACACATATGGTTCTCTTTCTCATTTTTTGTAATTGCAACATTGGAATAAAATGTAATATATTTCTTTGGCAATCCATTTCATGCATATTGATGACTTAGTAGACTATGGTTTATCTTTTAAAATGTTTAAATGAAAACATCAAAAGAATAAACACTAAGTTACCTGATTTCAACTGAAAGCTAAAAATCAATTAACAATTTTGGTGACATCTGTGATATGTTTTCCTTCAAAACATCTTGACCAGTGGCCTAAAGCTTATTAATTTGGAATAGGGTCATCTAAAGGCTAAGACCACTTGAAAACAACATTGTATATTGTTGTAGCTCACTAAACCAACAAGAGACACTTTGAAAAATTATTGAAAACCCAACACTGCATAATGAAAACTACTTAACTGTGAAAAAAAATACTTAGGGAAAACTGAAAAACATCTAACTAATGTGCAACAAGGTATGTGCAGGATCATGATGGGCCAAAAAGTGGCCATATGATGGGTATGTGTAGGGTATGTCACTGGTGACTTTTTTTACCCAAAATTGATGAAACAAAAAAGGTTTTTAAAGGAGATTCTCAACTTTCCACCAATATAAATTATGCTTTACTTTGAATTTAATAAATAATTATTATTCATTTTCTATTTGAATTATGACTAAAGTCCTAATTGATAGGTTGATTGAAAAACATCTATAGCTTTCAAATGGTATCACATTGTTTAATCTAAAACATGTGTCACCTTCTATGCTTCGTATACTATAGGATTAAAAAAATAAAATTCAATTTCATGAATTTTTTACCAAGTTAAGGTAGTCAGACATACGAGTTTTATATTTTTTTAAGTTGTAATAAAAATTTCATAATTAATTATTTATTTGGAAAAAAATTACAAAAAAATATGCATCACATTTGGACATGAGTCCTCAACTTATATCTAAAATCTTATAAAAAAAATTTATCATTTTATTGGGGTTAGGGTGGTTAGACAAACACCTACTTCTTATTTTTTTCCCTAAAATTTAAGTACTACTACATTGAAATTTCAAATTTTCACCAAATAGATTTTTTTTTATATAAACCTAATAGTTTAGAAACTAAATTCAATTTTCTACAAATTCTATTGTTACATATTTTTGAAATAATATAGATAACTTATTCAATTTTTTTACGTCAAGTTGCCTAACTCTAATTTTTTTTATTTTTTTGCCACTTAAGGGCCTATTTTTTCCATAATGATCCTACATATACCCAACAACACTTAGAGTAAACAAAACCTACTCTAATTTGTACAAGGTAGTTTTTTTTATCATACCTCAAAACAAAGTTTGAGGTGTATCCCATTGACTGGGATAGGCATAGCTTCTCCATCCATTGATGAAAGTTGAAAAGCATTGCATTCCTTGCATTTAGTAATGACAAACAGGCCACTCCACATGCTATCAAATTTAGTGTGCTTTACAAGCCTACTCTTTAATTCATCCCATTTGAGGACAACATCTCCCTCTCTAAATATCTTGGGTGTTGCGAGATTTTATAAAACACCTTCTTTGTTTGGATTTGATGTAGCTCCACTTTCTTCATGGATCTATCTCTTGTTTCATCCAACTCCATGAGTTATGCATACCTGACAACCATAAGATCCTCCTCTTCAAACATTTCAAGTTGGTTCATTATGTCAAGAGGTGGAAGCTCAACTGATAAAGGAAACCTTTCCTCCTTGCATCTTTACCATATACCATCATATAATGGGAATTTCCAATGGATTTCTTTGGAGTTATTATATTTGTCCACAAAGTAGATTTTAACTTGTTGTGTCAAGTTCTTTGGTTATCCTCCAAGATCCTTTTAATGATTCTAATCAGGTTCTTATTGGTTGATTTAGCCAAACCATTACCTTTCATCTAAGGGTAATAATTTTATGAGGTGTTAAGATGAATATCGTTCTTTATAGCTCAATCACTTACTCTTAATCCAATAAAATCCAAAGCATTATAAAAAATGATTGATTCAGGTACCCCAAATATGGTTACTAAATCATCATAAAAGTTTAAAATAGCACTTTTGTTGGCTTCTTTAAAAGCCACTACTTCAGTCTATCATTTGAAGTAATCAGTTACAGTAAGTACCCACCTATGAACCACACTCGAAGGTTGGTTAATGGAACCTATAAAATCAATTCCCCATCTCATGAAAGGTTGTTCTACTTGAATGGGATGCAATGGTAAAGCTGGTAGCCTCTCTTTTCCTACAAAAATGGCACATTTTACACACTTTCTAGCCCAAGCATGGGTATCCTTAAACAATCTTGGCCAATAATAGCCAAATCTCATTATTTTCCATGCAATTGTTCTTGGGGCGAAATGACCCCCAACAGTTCCATCATGGAACTCATGAAGTACTTTATCAACTTGATGTTGACCAATGCATCTTAAGAGGACACCATTAAGATCCTTTCTAAAAATAATGTTACCAACCAGCATAGAAGGAATGGATTGCAATATAAAATACCTTCATTTGGCTTTATTTAAACCTAGTGGCCACTCACCAGTTTGCAAAAAAAAGTCATATCTTTCACCCAACCTACATTTTTTGTTGATGCATTAGCTGCAAGCTCATTATCAGCAACCAGAACTGCCTTTGTTTCTATATTTTCTTCATTTTTAGCCTTTGTATCTAGTTGTTCACATAGCCCTTTACCCCTTACAAGCTTTGTTAACTTGAAATAAACATCATACTCCATAACTTTTCTAATCCAGCCAACTCTTTGGGTGATCCCATAATAGTGGTTTACAAATTTTGGCCAAACTCGACATTGATTTCTTTTTAAACTAAATCTTCACATTCAGGCACCTATAGCGGTTAAACCATGAAGAATTTGAAGATAATGCAAACTAGAGTCTTGTCACATTTTTTCTGTAGATTCTAAAAAATATTTTTTTCCAAAATTTTGGAATTAGATTGCACTTCTTTTTCCATCTCCCATGAGAATTGTTTTTTCAAAAAACAACATTTTTAAAAAGTGACGCACACCGTATAACTCATAACTTTTTTTCCTTGAAAGATAAAATTCTAATTCTTGAGAATTTATATTTGTAACTCTGATATCTAGTGCTTCCACTTGGTTAGATATTTTTTTATTGAATATTTTTTCTTTAATCAAGTTTCAAAGTCAAATCAATTACAATTCGACATAATGCGATCGTATAATGCATAACTTTTACTGTATGTATTGAATTTTTTTTTTTTTTGTTGGATCAAGGACTCCAATATCTGGTGCACTCATATTTTAATTTTAAATTTTTTTTGATAATATTCTATTTTTCCACATGTGTAGAACAAAGATTTTTTTTTGGTGAAAAACCTATATTTAATCAAACTTAAAAAACAAATAGATAATATAGTCAAGACATATTAAAAGTATATTTGTTGGATAGCTCGTTTTGAGGGAAACCTAATACCAGTTGGGTTTCTGAGATCTCCTCCATTTTCATTCTCAAATTGAGCTTCAAAGTGCAAAATTTTGAGCAATTTTTGTGCCTAAGAGGATGTGGATGAAAATATGTGGGTTTGGTCGAACCACTATTCGGTCGAATAAGGGTTCAACCGAACCCATTTGACATACAATAAAAAATAGATTTGAATGGGGTTTGGTCAAACATTCTAAAAATGTTCAGTTGAACCCCCTCTATTAAAAATTAATATAAATATAAATTATATTCTTTTTAAATTATAATAAATAATATACTTATTATTGCAATATATTTTAATAATATAATAATTATTATAATATATAACTATTATTATAATATTAAAAGTATATAATTAAAAACTATATATATTAAATTATTATAATATTAAAAGTATATAGTTAAAAACTATGTATGATTTTTTTCTAATCATGGTTTTTCAAATCTTTGATTTCCAGGCTGAACACAAGTGTCATGAAAACACTCTCCTTAGGTAGGATAACGAGAAGCTTCACTTGGAGAACATGGAAATTAAAGAAGACATGATAAATCCCATATGCACCAACTGCAAAGCACTTATTGTTATTGCAGAAGTCTGTCTTGAAGAGCAACAATTGGGTATTGAGAATATTTGATTGAAAGATGAGGTCTGTTTGCACAGCCTAACTAATTTGATGATCTACATATTCCAATTTTTTGTATTCTCAAAATGTAAATTGTGGTTAAAAGGATTATGATTCACTTCTTTCTTAGCTATTCATATTTTGATTCTAATGTATTTACAACCCTACGAACCTCCTAGATTTTATTTTCTCTCGAAATATTTTTAGTGCAGTGATTTTCCCACAATGATGAAATTGCTTCATATCATATATTGTATAAGATTTAGAGACCTATAAGGTTATTTTTTTCTAATGCTTTAAATCACCTGAGCAATGAAGTTGAAGATTTGTTAGCTTTGTTCTTATGGGTATTCTTTAACTATTCTTAATTTTTTTTAATGGGCCTGCATGGATTTTTTCAGCTGCAGAGAATGGCAAGTATGGTAGGAAAATTTTATGGAAATCCCATATCATTCACTTGAGATAGAGATATGGAGGGAGTGGAAGATAAAGGGAGAGTAGGGGTAGAAGGGAGATACTTGAGAGAGAGAGGGGTGGGAGTGGGAGACAAATAAAGGGTAGGAAGTATAAGGGTTTAGGGTTTAAGGGTTAAGGGTAGAGGGGAGAGAGGGAGACGGGGTAGGAGGGAGAGACTTGAGAGAGAGAGAGGGGGGGGGTGGGAGAGAGATAAAGGGTAGGGAGTAGAAGGGTTTAGGTTTTAAGGGTTAAGGGTAGAGGGGAGATGGGGAGAGGGGGTAGGAGGGAGAAACTTGAGAGAGAGAGAGGGAGGAGTGGGAGAGACATAAAGGGTAGGGGGTGTACACAGTTTAGGGTTTAAGGGTTAAGGGTAGGGGAGAGAGGAGAGGGGGTAGGAGGAGAGACTTGAGAGAGAGAGGGGAGGGAGAGAGATAAATGGTATGGTTTAAGGGTTTAGGTAGAGGGGTGGAGGGAGACTTGAGAGAGAAGGGGGAGTGGAGAGGATAAGGGTAGGGGGTACAAGGGTCAGGCTTATGGCTAAGGGTAGAGGAGAGACTTTGAGAGAGAGAGGTAGGGAGAAAGATAAAGGGTAGGGTTTAAAGGTTTAGGGGAGAGGGGAGAGAGGGAGAGGGGGTGCGAGGGAGAGACTTGAGAGAGAGTGGGGGGGAGTGGGAGAGAGATAAAGGGTAGGATTTAAGGGTTAAGGGTATAGGAGCTTGAGAGAAAGAGTGGGTAGAAGGGAGAGACTTCCAAGAGAGAGAGGGGGGGAGTGGGAGAGAGATACAGGGTAGGGAGTAGAAGGTTTTAGGGTTTAAGGGTTAAGGGTAGAGGGGAGAGGGGAGAGGGGGTAGGAGGGAGAGACTTGAGAGAGGGGGGAGTGGGAGAGAAATAAAGGGTAGGGTGTAAGGGTTAAGGGTAGAGAAGCCCGAGAGGGAGAGTGGGTAGGAGGGAGAGACTTTCAAGAGAGAGAGGGGGATGGGAGAGACTTTAGAGAGAGTGGGGGGGAATGGGAGAGAGATAAAGGGTTAAGGGTAGAGGAGATCGAGAGGGAGAGTGGGTAGGAGGGAGATAATTTAAAGATAGACAGGGGGAGTGGGAGAGAGATAGAGGGTAGGGAGTAAAAGGGTTTAAGGTTTAAGGGTTAAGGGTAGAGGGGAGAGGGGGAGAGGGAGTAGGAGGGAGAGACTTGAGAGAGAGAGAGGGGGGATTGGGAGAGAAATAATGGGTAGGGTGTGTAAAAGGGTTTAAGGTTTAAGGGTTAATGGTAGAGGGGAGAGAGGGAGAGGGGGTAAGAGGGAGAGACCTGAGAGAGAGTGGGGGAGTGGGAGAGAGATAAAGGGGAGGGGGTGTACAAGGGTTTATGTTTTAAGGGTTAAGGGTAGAGGGGAAAGAGGGAGAGGGGGTGGGAAGGAGAGACTTGAGAGAGAGTTGGGGGGAGTGGGAGAGAGATAAAGGGTAGGGTATAGGAGCTCAAGAGGGATAGTTGGTAGGAGGGAGAGACATTCAAGAGAGAGAAGGGGGGAGTGGGAGAGAGATAGAGGGTAGGGAGTACAAGGGTGTAGGGTTTAAGGGTTAAGGAGAGAGGGGAGAGGGGGTAGGAGGGAGAGACTTGAGAGAGAGAGGGGGGGAAGTGGGAGAGATATAAAGGGTAGGGTTTAAGGGTTTAAGGTAGAGGGAGAGAGGGAGAGGGGGTGGGAGGGAGATACTTGAGAGAGAGTGGGGGGGAGTGGGATAGAGATAAAGGGTAGGATTTAAGGGTTAAGGGTAGAGGAGCTCGAGAGGGAGAGTGAGTAGGAGGAAGAAACTTTCAAGAGAGATAGGGGGAGTGGGAGAGAGATAGAGGGTAGGGAGTAGAAGGGTTTAGGGTTTAAGGGTTAAGGGTAGAGGGGAGAGGGGGAGAGGGGGTAGGAGGGAGAGACTTGAGAAAAAGGGTGGAGTGGGAGAGAGATAAAGGGTAGGGGGTATACAAGGGTTAAGGGTGGAGGGGAGAGTGGAAGAGGGGGTAGGAGGGAGAGACTTGAGAGAGAGGGTGTGGAGTGGTTGAGATATAAAGGGTAGGGTTTAAGTTTTTAGGTAGAGGAGAGAGGGAGAGGGGTGGAGGGAGATACTTGAGAGAGAGGGGGAGTGGGAGAGAGATAAAGGGTAGGGGTTGTACAAGGTTTTAGGGTTTAAGAGTTAAGGGTATAGGTGAGAGAGGGAGAGGGGGTAGGAGGGAGAGACTTGAGAGAGAGAGAGGGGGGAGTGGGAGAAAGATAGAGGGTAGGGGGTACAAGGGTTGAGGGTTATAGGGTTAAGGGTTTAAGGGTTACGGTTTATTTTTTTATTTGCATTGATTTATGTTTTCTATATCTATACAATAATTTTAAAATTTACATAATTTCTCATGGAACAAATGCATAAGTTGTATATAAGTGTATATAAGATTCTTGAACTTAAGAATTCCATCAAACAAATATAAGTTGTATATAATTTTAATTTAGGAAAAATGATTTTAAAAAACTTCACTACATTTCAAATAAGGATTGAAAGCATACATGTGGGTTTACATGCAACCAAAAAAAGTGAGAGATGATGCTATCAAATATTCTTGAACTTAAGAATTTTCCATGGAACAAATATGGTAAACATGAACCTAAGGTAAGAGATATGAACATGTGCAAAAATTTTGTGCTCAAGGTTTGTCAATATATATTTAATGTTTATAATGTAATGTGCACATGTGAATACAATGTATATAAAATTTTAAATTCAAACTCACTTATGGGAAATGATATTCCATCACTTATTTCATGTTATGTTAGCTTATTCCTCTCTTATGTGAAACACAATAAATAATAGCTAACACCTTCGATGTTTCCAGGCTCTGCTATGACTGCAAAAACATCTCCTAGACACCAAATTTACACATAAAAAATTCTAAAAAAATTAGAAATGTATCTAAAGATCATTAACTAGATATATATAATATTTAAATTATTGAAAACTTACATATGTGTACCTTTTCTAACCAATCCTAAAATACGGTCATAGTCAATTGAAATCAAAGGAATGTCTTCAAATCTTTCTTCCTCGTTTTCATCATATGTTTCTGAAAAAAATAGTGGCACCGCATCCCATTTACCAACATATCCAAGTTCTTGATTGTTGCATGCATAATCAGAGTTTCCCTCAATGCTCTCAGTCGAAAAACAAGAGTAATCCCTTGTGTCTAATATCCATCCATGGTGACTATCTGAACTCCTAACACAATGCAAAGATCTTGTTTTTTCTACCCTCTTCCATCCATGCATCAATCTTCTATCCACACCTAGATACATATGTCCAACAAAAAACTTAAGTGAACAAATATGTATATATATATTTTTTAAATTTAGATAAATTCAAATTTTTTATTTAATGTAATTTATACATATTTGATATCTCTCGAAACACTCTATGTGGAATGTGTCAGTTTGTTCTTGAAGATGTGTCAACCACATTTGATGCAAACTTTTTCTTGCACCATTCAACAACATCATGTGCATTGTCTAGAAGATCTTCTGGATAACTCATTTGATGCTTTCTTAAAGCTCATTTGATGCAAGCTCCTGCTCCATCATGCTCACCCTTTCCAAGCCCACTCTCAAATAAACTCTAAACATGTGGTATTTTGTAAATTTTATGATATATACAAAGTGCATAGAATGGTCATGAAGATTTGAATTGTGCCACACATCCATCTAACCATACAAAATGATTTTCAAATTTTACACCCCTGCTTCTCAAATTCTCAAAAAATATTGTAAAGCAATGTTGGACAAAAAGTGTGTCATGCTCTTTATCATCACTAATAAAAAAGTGATAGTCATTCTCAATGGCTCGTTCTTCATATGTACTATCAACACCATCCAATTTTTATTGTGCATGTCGATAACACACATGAATCATAATAGTGATCTTCTTTGAAAAGTAATACTCTGATTGAATCTCCTTTTGATGTACAAAGGAGTAATTTTATGCAAAGTCAACTACTGATAGAACTGTTCCACATGGGAAAGTATCTCTCAATGTTTGGAATTTTTGTGCTTTCCACTTAGCAAAAAAGGAATGATGTATGTATGGTCGTATCAATTTTCGAAAATCTTCCATAAATTTTTCAATGGGAATCTCCTCTTCTACATAGTTCAACCTTGTGGATTCTTTCCCAAAATTTGTTTGCAACTTTACATACTTGTGCATGTGTCAGTAAAATATGTGAATAACTAATAAACCACACTTAATAAATGAAACATTACATCAAAGAGAATCCAAATAACAATCTATGAGAAACTAAAACAAATAAACTCTCTAAAAATAGTACTTACCTCTTGCAATTTACAGTCTTTGTTAGGTCAGTATCCTCAATTCTTGAAGGAAATTTAGCCAAATTTCCACATGTCTCACAAATTCATTTTATGCAGTTTATTTGAGGTCCATTTTCATGATCACATAATATAGACTTTATGAACAAACTTGCCTATTTAGGAGGTGCATTTTGAAACCCACATCTTTCTTCTCTCATCTTTGAAACACCTGATAGTAGAGATCAAATTCAATATGATAACGACAACAACAAGTTTCAAAAAACTTGTTTATCTTCACATAATATGGCTTTAACCTTTGAAACATTGTTTTCGCAATCTTTATATGAGGATATGCATTACAAAAGTTCATATACATCTCAAATTGTGTTATGTCTAGCCAATGTTTGATATGATTTTCATAAATACTAGGTCCAATCCTGTGTCTCATAACATCTCTAGTATTTGATGATGGATGATTCTGATCATGCCAAAAACCTAAGACCAAGTTCCTAACATATTCAATCCAGTCAAAACGAGGAGCTCGACACATAATTTCCCAATTTCCTTCTAAACTCTCATCCAAAAACTTTATATTTTTCTCATATTTTATCAATGTGGTTCTACTATAACAAATTTTAATTGAAAGTGCAGACATTTTTCTTTTTCTTGCTATATCTTGATGCACAATAGATGTCAACATCATCCTTCTTGTAGTGGCCTTATCCACTGATCAATATCCTTTCCCAATGGAATCTAAACTCTTTTTAACATTTTGAACAATATCATTTTATAATCCCATGTGTTTCTTCTTATTTGATGTTGAATGTACACCCAACAATTGTAATGACTCTTTGAGCTCATCACGAAGAAGTAAACGTGATAACAATTGGGTTTTTTCAAGTGTATCAAGATGATTGAAATGATGATTGATCATTCCATTTACAGATTTAGTCATTGACCTCTTTCTCTTATTATAAGGCTGGTTGGCATAATATTTTAGTTTCTCCATATCTGTTTCAAGTAAATATGAGAAATTTGTTTCCTCACCTTCTCAGCGAGTTTTATATTCTCATCCATACTAGTAGGAGGAAGTGATCCCCACCCCTCTCCAACATGCATTGTTTGAACTTGTGCCTCCTCCCGATCTTCAAGGACCATGCATTCTTGAGCGGATTCATTTGATCCAATGTCTAGATTTGGCTCGACTTGAGCATGAAAACTTCCTGCTTTTTGAGCCCTTCCTACATGTCACAAAATATTTTGCAAACAAAAGTGAGATATGATGTTATATATCTGAAGTTTATGTATGCAAGCAAACAAACTGATAAAACATGATGCTATAAGTGAGAGAATTTTGTGCTAGTTTTATATTCTCATCCATACCAGTAGAAGGAAGTGATCTTGACCCCTCTCCAACAAGCATTGTTTGAACTTGGGTCTCCTCCCTAACTTCAAGGTCCATGTGTTCTTCAACAGATTCGTTTGATCCAATATTTAGATTTGGCTCGACTCTAGCTTGAGGAATCCCTAGAGAATAAAACATAAAAATAATTTGAGAACATTGAAGTGATGAAAATAAAATACCAAAGACACAAAACACAAATATTGAAACAAAAAGAATTGGCTTAAGGAATTAGAGTCAAGGATCATATAAACATTGCAACTTGCATGACCAAGATGACTTGAGGAAATTTAAAAGTATTTATAGTCATTCAAGTGCAATAATGGTTAGAAACCTTCAAAACAAATGTGTGTTAATACATAATTTAAAGAATAATCTATCATATATAACTATTATTCCTTGGCACCATATAGCTTGAGTTTTGATGTATACATGTGTTAGTCTCTGGAAAACTTGACATGTTGCATTGGCTTTAAGTATAATTTCAGTTATAATTTTCAAATAATTCTAGAGCTTAGAATTGGGCATTTATTAAAATATTTAAAAAATATTTTTAAGAAACTATTGATCATTATATTAAATTCAATCGGAGTTTAGAAAAATATTAAGCTAATTAGATGTTGTAATGTAGATTGCATAGGGGATATTGATCACCAAATATCAACATTATAATGCTACTTCATTGTACATGAAGGTGTAGTTTCATGAATAATTAAGAAAAAAAATGGTTTCTTTCAAAGGGAAAAGTTAAGAATATATAGGAGTTTGCAAAGCCATAAAATAATGAATGTGGTTGAAAAAATTATGAAAATCAAAGTGGCATAGTAAGGGACACAAAATTAAAGGTTTCATTGGAGAACTAAGCATGTATTGAAGTACACTATCATTTTCTTCATGAATAAAGTAAATAAAAAATGTGTAGATGCAATACTCAACAATGATAATGTGATGAAAAAAACATTAAACAAAGGCATTGGTAAAAGATAAGTGTAAGGTTTGTAGGGAAGGATTTAATGTACAATATTTTAGTTTAAGAGTACATTTTAAGTTGGGGTATTGTAAGTTTAAAAATAGTCATACATTAAAAATTAATAATTTTAATAAGAAAGCGAATGAAAATGTATGCACATACAAATTTATGTTTAGGTGTACTGACCAAATAATTGGGTGGAGTAATGCACATTATGGATTCCATCCCATCAAATGAATACATATGTTTTTTCAAAGTAAAATTCTAAAACACACACTTGAGAGTGAGAGAGAGAATAAACAATCATGTACCTTGTTTCTTTCTATAATAATTTTCAAATTTTTGTTCATGCCTCTTTTGTTCTTCTTTTGACAATTTTCGTTGAGACATTTATTTTTTCTTTTTCTTTGTTGTCCCATTTTCTTCTTCAACTTAAAGATGACTCAAAACAAATCCTCTACCAACTTAGTTAAATTATCCTCCAAATTTTTCCTTGATTGATAAAAATGAAAAGTTGTCGAGCTCCAATATTTGCCTCCTTGATAAATGTGCAAAAACTTCTCCAAAATTTGTGCTCTAGGTGATATAAATGACAATTAATCTTGCAATTTGATATCAAAAATAATGAAAAATAATATTCTATTTATATGCATATGGGATTGGAAAAAAATTATTCTAATGTACATGTAATAACTAGATCCTAGTTTAAATGAATCAAGTAGTAAAAAATCAGGTTACTTAATTCATAGGTATGCACAACATATCTAGTAATTTTAGAATTTTGTTAAAGTGTCAAAAATGTATATTAGAGTTATAATTTGAATTGAATTTTCTTAATTATATTTGAATTGAATTTCAAGTTAGTTGTCAAAAATGTATAATAGAGGTATAATTTGAATTAAATTTTCTTAATTATATTTGAATTGAATTTCAAGTTACTTGTCAAAAATGTATAATAGATCGGTATAATTTGAATTGAATTTCAAGTTACTTGTCAAAAATGTATAATAGATCGGTATAATTTGAATTGAATTTCAAGTTACTTGTCAAAAATATTATATCTTGTTCTCAACTCAATGGTTCATGTTGCTTAAGTCATTTTTAAAATAATATTTATTGTGGTCAACATGAATGAGCTTAATTATAAAGTGGCATTGATTTCCCTAAAATTCTACTAGATATCAAATATATATTGAATATAAGGAAATGTAAGTTGTAAGAGATCATAAAATAAGGAAACATGTATGTATATTGAATATTTAAAGAAAATTCATACATATATTATGTGTTACAAACATGTTTAAACCATAAGCAAACACATGTGCATACATGTAAAGGGATTCAATACATATAAACATAACACATATTATAAGCAAAGAGGAAAATGTATGTATATATCATATAAGAAAATATATGTACATATCATTTAAGCAAAATGTAAATTAAAGATTATCAAATGTTGAATACTAAAGATCAACAAATAAGCAAATGTATGTATATCATATAAGAAAATGTAAGTTAGAGATCATCAAATATCAAATACTAAAGATCATCATATAATCAAATACATGTGGTAAAGATCATAAATCTAGTGTGAATAGCCTAATATGAATGTCTACTCCTAGTCAAATGGCCATCTGAATGAGAATGGTCCTACTCTGATGGATGTGTTGAGCCCTGCAAATAAAATTGTGTACAAGATGTGTTAAATACATATAATTTATATTAAATAAATTTTATGAAAGTTATTTTTAAATGAACTTGTATTTGTAAATATCAATCTAGATCTATGCATACATAAATATTGCATGTAGATATACACATGTGATTATATAAAAATGTAAAACTCACATGTCCACTGGCAACAAATTCATCCGTAGAGTCACATCGATCATGCACATGATTTGGACCAAGACTAGGAGTGATATGAGGTATGTCCACCTGTAACAATATATATACATATATATATCAACTTACATGAATATCTAGTTAATAATAATAATAATAATGAAAAAAGAATTGAAACATGCACATGCACACATACATGCACATCATCTTATATCGGATGACCTAAGTCCTCTGAAATGGTCGCCTCCACCATATCCACCAAATGGTCAAGCAACGAATCAACATCTCCATCCATCTGATCTATCCCATGTCATGCCAGATATGATGAATGTAGAGGACTATGAAGGTGAGATGGCATCGGTGATGATGAACCAAAACCAATCAACATATCAATAAAACCCATAGTCAGTGTAGCTGCCAAATGAACTGTAGGTGGATCCTGATGCGCACTAGTGCTCAACTGAGAGTGATGGGATCCTAAAACTGAATGACCTCTACATCTCAAATGATCTCTAACATGCTCTATACTAATCCCATTTTTTGATGCAATGTGGGCATATGCCTCCAATAGGTCCTCAGCCAAACAATGTAGAGTCATGTGTGCCATATCTCCTATAAGTGCATCAAGCTATGTAGGAGTAGGGATGTCAAACACTGTAAAAGGATCCATGGTTGTCCACTGTGTTGAAAATGGCATGGATCGGGAATGTCTGGACATCAAATACTGACCTACATGATCATCAGATATCCTAGTGGTGGCAGCCGCAATGTCACCTACAGTCTCAATTGCTTCCTTTCGGGAAGAAACAACAACCTCATCTGCTATGGGGGCTAGAGCTAGGGTGAGTGCAGGAGACCTCTCACCAACCAATACCCTAGACACTGGGGGTGGTCTACCTACTCGATGATATGTCAGCCTATCAACAATCCTACCATTCCCGTGACCAACATATGGTGGAATGTCCAGGTAGTTAAATTTGAGGCCCAAATGGACCTCAGCATACAACTGTTGAACAAAATACAATGGAATTTGGTCATTGTTTGGGAATAGACCATGTGCTACAAGAAATCATGGGTATATCAATGAGGCCATAGCATGATCGACACATCTAGTGACCTAGTATTCCCTAACCTTACACACATTTTGATAAAATGGAGAAAAAGTGGATTTTATCATTTCTTTGGTGACACTATCTTGTATTTGTTTAAGGGGAATGTCACCATGTACTTCTTCCCGCATGTGGGAAAGAATAGTCATTGTCTGGGTATAGACCATGTGCTACAATGGAATCTGTTCATTGTTTGGGTATAAACCATGTGCTACAAGAAATCATGGGTAGATCAATGAGGCCATAGCATGATCGACACATCTAGTGACCTAGTATTCCCTAACCTTACGCACATTTTGATAAAATGGAGAAAAAGTGGATTTTATCATTTCTTTGGTGACACTATCTTGTATTTGTTTAAGCGGAATGTCACCATGTACTTCTTCCCGCATGTGGGAAAGAATAGTAGCTACTCTATCTGGGGAATATGCACTAGTCCTCTCAAGTTCATCTTTTAGTTTTTCTAGACTATGCAATATTAACAAGCATGGTTCACTATATATCCTTGGGTTTGCACCTTGTGCTAATGAATCTCTCAATTTTTTTAATCTCAATAATGGTATTTGCAAACAAAGAATCTAGTGCAGGTGGAACATGATCTACATTTTCCATGTTATATATATATATATATACAGTACAGCTAAAAGAGCAATGAGACTTTGGTAAATAATATATCTAGATAAAGGGAATACAAATCTAAAATAGTTATAATAATTCATCTACTCATCAATAATATTTTCATACCATTAACAATTTAAAAAGAATTGAAAGTAAACTATAATCTATAACATAACATCCTTAAATGGTTCAAATTTTAAATGAAACGATGAAAGAAAGAATAAGAATACAAAGATTAGTATAAAATTATTTGAAAATAATTGGGGATAAAAATATTTAATCTAATAGTTTCTAACATAAATGAACTTCAAAATAGGATTATGTAAGAGAAAAAAAAGTTCTATTGCCTTCATTGAACCTAAATTTATCTAGTTTTAAGAATTCACACTAGAATATCAATATTCCATAAGAATCTCGCAAAGAGGATGAATTTAATGGAAGATAATATAAAATCCTCCATATGAGGATGAATTTTATCACATAATATGAGTAAACTATCTCAATTATATAGCCATGAACATCAAAAATTATAGATTGGAAAGCAAAATAATCAGATATTTATCATATTTTTATATGTATAAATTTTACATACCATCAAACTATTTAAACTTATAGATTGCATAAAGCTATAAATTGAATCACTAAAACTAATTTATTAAGAATAAAATCTAATAAATTTTGACTTCATATTGCATACTTGTTATAAATATCTCACTAATCCAACCATACATTTTATATATATATAAAAAAATATATAATTGTTATGCCCATAATTTTTTCACTAGAAAAACCCAATAATTTTTTTTTTGAATCCTTTAATTATGCCAATTAATGCTTTAAGCATTTACGATGCAAAAATAACCATCTCCAATAGAATTACCATCCTTTCTTTAATTAATTTTTTGGTTTAACTTGCTAATGCAATACTATTATTAATGCATCTCTCACTATTAACTATACTTTAAATATTAAATTTGCAAGTATCACAATTTAATGGTTACACTAATAATATTCTCATTGTAATGGTTACGTCATCGTAACCCACAATGAGTTGTTCCTACTTCTATTTCTTGTTGACAGTAAGGTCAATATGGTATTATGATTATTAGGATAGTTCCTCATGACCCAATGATGGCATTTAAAGTACTAAATATGTAACTTTTTATGGTAATAACAACATGAATAATTATATGGTTTGCATTTATTTATTTATTTTCCTCTCATATTTCAACATCTATAAAAGGTTTTTCCAAAAATGCTATCCAATTATTTATGAGAATTAATAAGGTTAAGTATGCTAATTAGTATTAAGGTAACTATCGATATGAATATTGATAAGAGTATTAAAAATACTCGATGATATTAAGGCTCCCTCTACAATTAATACAAACATTCTATCAATTTTATTACTCACAAATAAAATTAAACTTTACTCATAATATAAATGTTAATGTGATAGTGATATCATGCTTACATAGCACATAAACACTATTATTCATTAGCTCATTGTTGCTTGCAAAAATTTTATTACCATCTTAGCATCCCTAATAAGATCATCAATAAAATACTTTTCTTACTCATGTGATTTTATTTGTGAATTATTTTAGTATGATGATCCCCCTTTATATTACCCTCAATAATAGTATCACGATTTGTTATTAATATATTTAATTTTAATTCTTTTATCTAACTCTTATATATTGTTATAGCATTTATTTAATTATTCATCTCTATTACAAAAATAATTATATGATTAAATATATTGCATACTTGTTATAAATATCTCACAAATCCAACTAAAAAATAATCTATATCCCTTATATCCTTTCATCCAATGTAGCCTATCTCTTAATTGAGATCCTCTACCACAATTAAGTTCAAATCTTCTAAGTTTTATTTCAATGGTAGCAACCACTCATTGTAGAAAAGTTATTAGTAAGTGCTAAAGCCAAAACAAGTTTTTTTTTTCTATTTGGATCCATTATTTTTTTCCATTCTAGATCTCTTTCTAGCCATATTCTTATTTTAAGATCATAGTAAGGTAGTTCAATAGATTTAATTGCATCATTCCACAATTGTATCCACTTACCACTTTTATGAGGTCTAGGAACATCAACCAAAGGGATATTAGGGAAGTAAGGTGATAAATTTGATTGAGATGGGAAGTGTTGAGCTTGAAGGATAGATTATTAGGTATGAGGAATAAGAAGTTTGAAAATTTAAAAGAATTGGGAGGTGATATGTGAGATAGGTTTAATAGAATCTACTTAAATAAGGGTTTTTTGTTTAGAGGGGACAATGGAAAGAGAAATAACTAAGTTTTAATCTATCAATACAACTAATTTTCCCTTAGTTCACCGTCTCTTTAGTTAGTCCAAGTGAACTAGTGATTAGTATAAGAATTTTTTTGTCTAAAATGGGATCTAAACCCCTCATGGTATTTCTCGTTAGGATGTAGGCATTCAATTATTTTTTAGAGAGTTTATGAGAAATAAACCAACTTGTAGCTTGTTTTTTTCCACCATATCATATTCACCTCCTTGTAGCCATTTAGTCATAGGGAGGGCATAAAAATACATTCCCACAATTTAACTTGAGATGAGGAGTCATTAGGCATACAATACAGAAAAAATGAATAGGTATTCCTTGGATTAGTAGTAAGCACTAAGTACAATTGTTGTTGGGATCCACTCCTCAATACATGATAAACTTAGCCAATTATTGGGAAAGGTGGGTCAACCTTGCATCCTAATATTTTGATTTATTATTTTTTCCTCATATTAGGAACTAAGGAATCTCACTTTGTGTTGGTAGTTATTTGTCATTTGTTGAATTCTTCAAGGGAGGTGCCTAAGATGTTCTAAGAGAATATAATATTATTATAGCTTTATAAGATGAAACCCTCTTATGACATTTAATAGCATGACTATATAATATTTACAGTAAAGTATTAACCAACATTATGAAAAATCATAAGAACTTATGTCAAGGAAAAAGATGTGGACATTTACAAGAACTTTTTGTTTTAAGAAAAAGTGGGAGACCACCTATAATTTTATTTATATATATAATATTTTACAAATAGCTGTTTCAGGCAGACATACTAGTGGGAAAGAACCAACAAGAAAATCCCCAGTTGTAGTCCAAGTAACAAATTTTACAAAATATCAAAAAGACCAGTGAGGTCCTAATAGAAATGACCAATTGTTTGATTACAATGTTACAAAAGCACATTTGTTGAATACATCAGTACATATGCACATTCTCTTATGTACCCAAAATACCCAAAAGAAGACATCATACTAGATATACCCATGACTCGAGTACATAACACAATGGAGATTACAAAACCTGACTAAACATAAGACTGATAAGCTAGGAAGCCACTTTCAAAAATATGCAGATTTTCCAGCAACATGCTGAAAGCCATTAATCGAGCTTTCTTTTGTTTCCACTCATTTACCTTTGTGTTGGCAATCATGCTCAAATGAAGGTTTTGATTTGTTAATATCAGGCACATAAAGATAACATAATTTCTTTTTGGATGAAGATGGAAGTTGCAAATAATGAATGCAAACATGACTTCTTAAGAAATAAATGGCATGATATTTTCTTTTTAAATCATCAATCTCCTCCATGGAAATGGCAGATCTATATCTGTTTAGAACTTGGTAGAGATGTGAAGAAGTTTCATGCATTGTGGATAATAACATGCCTTGGAATATGTGAACATAGGTCTCTTCTTATGAAACAAAACCTTCTTTGAATAATTAACATTAGAAATTAATACACTTGGTGAGTATATTGCATAACCACACTAGAAACCAACAATGGAAGATTGAGAGTCTCACTAAGAATTCCACCTTATAGATTAACATTCATACTAGAAGCCAACACCTAAAGACCAAATTTCATAAATAAAGTTCATGTGTTATATATCACGCTTTTGAGGGGTCCATAAGGCCATGTTAAACGCATCCATCCTAAGATAGCCACATTAACAGAGCCAAGACACTTTAATCAGCACTATTACAGAGAGAATTATCTGGAAAGATTCACTCTTACAGAGTCAAGATCTTAGCTTCATCTCTCAATGTATGAGTTCCATATATTTGTAATTTTTTCTTAATATAAAAACATATTTTATTTCATTAAAATTAACCTATCTATTCCATGTTACAAAGGATGCTCTTATTTTAAATTATAAGTATATAATTCAAAATTAAGTAGTAATTTTCAAGATAGAGTACACACAATTTCTTTAGTTAAAATAAAATAATATTCTTATTTCCATGTGAGAGTTATGTAGAATGGTAGTTTGATGTCTCAAAAATATTTCTTTCATATATACTAAATTTTTATCATTACATTATGAGTGAATCATCTCAATTATATATCCAAGCACATCAAAATTTATAGAGGCGTGAAAAACACAGCAACAAATCACCAATACTTATCACATACGCATACAAATTTTCTCAACACCCACCATTACACAATATAGACAAATTATTTTTGAATTTGGTTATTTGGGTTCAACATGTCATGCTATAGGATTTTCTTGTGTTTTCACCATGTTGTCATGTGTAGATAGCTATGTATTTATAGGTTTAGGAATTTTAGAGGAAGGAAAGGTTGAACAAAATGCATAAGGATGAGATGGAGCCTTGTTTACCTTAGGATTTGGTTCAAAGACCTAACAACATCTACATTTTTTTGCATCGAAGATGCAAAATGCATTAGGTGAGGTGGCATAAATGCTTTGTTTCAAATTTTATTAATTTTTTCTTCAATGGATCTTAGATTGTCATTGATCCGAGCTTGCAAGCAAGCCTCATCAGATCTTGGGTGTGGAGGTGGGGGGTTTTGAGGTGGAGGGGGTGGAGGTGGAGGGTCTTGAGGTGGAGGGGGCAGATGTGGGGGATTGATCAAATCCTTGACATCAAACTCATCCATGATATAAAGGTGAACCTACATATATATAAATATACGAACAAGTACAAAATTAACTTTCAAGAATCTATGTTTAAATTATAAATAAATATATTAAAAACTAGATATTATACATGTTGAGAAATTACAAGAAATATTTAAATTAAATGCATGATTATTTAAAATAAAAATTAGGATACATACACATGTACATCATTCAAATTGAGCATGTACAAATTTCAAAAATTAAAATCTAACTATGTAATTTTAATACATGTTCATACTAAAAAATAAAATTAAAAGATACACAAAAAGGTAAATTTCTAGGTAAATTTAATCCCCTTAAAACCATTCTCTTAAAAATCCCCTTAATCCATGATATAAATGACCTAATGACCTAACATGATATTCTATAATAATAACTTACCCTTTATATTCTCAAAGTAATAAATAACACCTCCACCTATATTGGATCCCTCAAAGAAAAATATTAAGGTAAAAATGTGAGGAAAGAAGATAGTTGGGACCTAATAGTATGGGTTCAAATATATAAAATAATCCTAATAATCCTTTATTAGGCTCCCAAAGCATATATATACTACTCAAAACTAATTCCCTACAAGGCCTCAAATGGTAGTCACATTATTTTTGTAAGGTGTTCAAAAAGACTAAAAGTTTCCCTAGAAAGACCTAATTAAGGAATGAAAAAAATGGAAAGCGTCTACCTCATTGTATGTTGAGCTTTCCCATATAAAAAGATCATGGAAATGCTTAAGGAGTTGATATAAGAATTTTTAAGAATGAAGGCACAAAATTTATAACACTAATCCTAAAAGCACAAGAAAGGAAATGAATAAAATCTTCCAAATTATTTTGAAAGAAACTTTAAAACGTTATAAATCCCCTTCACACCCCTTTATAAATGAAGATAAAATAAATAAGTTACCAAATATTTCTTAGAGTTTAAGGTGGTGATTTTAATATGATTTGAGAATAACTAAGATAAATTAGATGAAGTCAAGTTTTGTTGTAAAGGTGATGAATTTTTGGGGAATAAGATGAAAATAATTTTGAACCTAGTTGACCCATTAAATGGAAATAAGATAGATTTTAAAAGGGATTTATTTAAAATATGTAATAGTTAGATATGTACTAATACATTATATTCTCTATTAGATAGTTATTTCTTCCATAAACATTTCTTACAATCTTATAATTTATTAATAATAGTGATGTGTGCATCCCTAGACACTCTTTGATAACCACACTATTAATGTTTCTATTTTTACTAGAGGATACCCTAATTGAAAGGCATGTAAAGAGGAAGAGTTAGTTAATGAAGTTGATATTAATGCAATGAAAGGTGGGATTATCTTCATGGTATCAAAGTTATCTTAAATATATATTGAAGGTTTTTCTTCTATGCTTGAACACATTTAGTGAAATATAATGAATATGTGTTATCCTAGAAAAATATGTATGGCATTAAGGATAAAATTTAGAAGTTAAGTTGAAAGAAAATGTCAAATATTTAGAATAAAAATGGTGGGGATGGAATACAAGCTTCAAGAATCTCCTTGTAATAATTAATTGCAATAATAAATGATTAAAGCTAAACACGAATGAATATTTCATCAATAATTTTTAGATAAAAGGACTAAAATTAGAGCCAAGATATCTTAGTTCAAGTTTCGGGATAAAGGTATCAAATTCTTATTCAATGTAAACATAGCCGAGCTTGATAGATAAAAATTTGGCCCCATTAATACTAGGGGAGCATTGTCTAATGAGATTAAGTTGACAATATTCAATTTTAAGAAGTTAGAACACTAACATTTATATGAGGCTTGTAAAATAGAACCTTATTAGGAAGAGTAGGAGATGAGAAATGAACCCATAATAATTATACTTATACAAATAAAAATAATAATAATGTTTAACCATTTCAAAATGTTAAATTTGTTTCACTATGGTGATCAATAGCTAATTTGTACAAGGAGGCCACAATATATAGGGAAATGAAGACTACATAAGAGGAGAATTTATTAACATAGTAGCTTTGTTGTAGTTGTTTCTTTAGCATTAACTATTATCTCTTTTTTTATTTTGTTGTTGAATATTTTATTTGATCTCCTAAAACTTATCAATGGTACTTGATCTTCATAATGATTATTTTCTTCTTTTTCAATTATTATCATCTTAGAAGGAATACCATTTGAATTTAGAGTAGGGAGAAATGTATTTTTCTTTTAAAGTATTTAAAATATTATATTTATTTGATGGTTCCTTCTTAACCTCTTCCACTCCTTGGAAAAAATTATCCAACCACTTGAATCTCCTTATATTAATCAATTTACTTCTATGATTTATGTGTTTTTAGTGATTTTCTCTTTATCCTTTCAATTTATTCATGACATACTTTAATATAGTTATAACAAGTATATAATAGTTTTTCATAATTGGATATGCCTTAGAAACTCTTTAAATGTGAAATTATTTGATGAGGGAAGATATAAATTAAGGTTATTCTTTCTTACTTACCTCATGCTCATCCATATTTTTGTCCATAAATATCTCAAACCAAATTGGATTTTGCAAAGAGGATAGCTATATTTTAAATATTTGCTCTTAGTCAAAGTCATTTATTTCTTTGTACAAATTTAAAATTGATTTATGTAATTTAATTTTTAATAGTTTTAACATGGATATATGAAGAATAGTTATATATATATATATATATATATATATATATAGTAAATTGGACATATTTTTATATTTTCCTAATACTAGAAAATTTAATAATACCTTCATTCCTTCCTAATCCTAATAGAGACTATTTTATTATACATTTCATTCAAAAAATCTAGTTTCTTTCCTCTAAATTTATTCTTCGATTCATACATTTAGTTCACCAACCATTTTTGGAGTAATGTCATAAGACTCAAAGGCAAAATATGAAGAATTTTATCCAAATTTCCATTGTATGCACCCTAAACTTTATATCATGAATTGTTTGATATAATTTCTCAAATAAATTTGTTAATGAACTGTTTGATATAATGCCTCAAATAAATTTCCAATAGTGTTTTTGACAGAGTATGATAGAAATAGTGTTTTTGATATAATGCCTCAAATAAATTTGTTAATGAACTGTTTGATAGAGGGTGCATATAATGGAAACACTATTTCTATCATACTCCATAAAAAATTACCATGAACTGTTTGATATAATGCCTCAAATAAATTTGTTAATGAATTGTTTGATATAGGGTGCATACAATGGAAACACGATTTCTATCATACTCCATCAAAAATTACCATGAACTGTTTGATATAATGCCTCAAATAAATTTGTTCATGAATTGTTTGATATAATGCCTCAAATAAATTGGAGGTGCCCTGGTAGAAATGTATGCAAAATGTGGAAGCATAGATACGGCATGTTAATTTTTTGACAGAGTAGAAATGTATCATAGAAATAGTGTTTGTTGAAAAGGCTTTAGAAACTTTCAAACAAATGTAGTTTAAATTCAACAAATTTGAAAAATTTAGCATTTAGGGTTTAGAAATTTAGCAAACAAACGCATTTTGAAGTCTATGAAATTCGAATTTGACAAACCTGGAAGTTGGGTTGATGAACTGTGGAGAGATGAAGTCGAGTTTTCCATTCACCGGAGAGATGAAGTCGAGTTTGTTCACTATTTTTTGTTCATGTTCGTCGTTCGCCGCATGCACAGAGCACAGGGAAAGCAGAAAAAAGTGAAAAATGACAGTGACAAGTTCATTTTTTTTGTCTTATTTGAGGGGGTTCCGTTGAACCCATGTTCGACCGAACCCCTTAAAATATTAATTTTTTTGTTTATGTTTTGGGGGTTCGGTCTAACATAAAAGGTGGTTCATCCGAACCATTGAGTTCGACCGAACCGGTTGAGTTTGGGGAAAGGAAGAAAAATGAAATTTCCTTCCTCATAAAATTTGTAAACCACTATTGTGGTTTGACCCCATGGTAATAAAGAAATTCAGAATTTTGTATCTACATGGGAGATTAATATTACATACTTGGGCCAAGTCACAAGTACTCAAGGCATACAGGAGGTTGCAACACAAGAATCATTGAAAGGGTTTGTAAAGGTAAGCAACACATGATTTACATATTTTCGTTTCAAAAATTTCACATCATTTTGTGAAGGAGTGTGATGTTTTAGGAAAGGATAAATGGACTCTATCAATGCAAATGTGGGAACCTATGAGAAATGGAAGCATGAAATTCAAAGTTTTAGAAGGGAATTTTTATAGATATGGAAAAAAATTTCTTTTCATTTATACTCTTAGGAAGTACAATCAAAATTGGGTATATGGAAAATATGATATGAAGATGGATTGCTTTAGATTGAAAATTCTCTTGATTCAGTATGGTTGGAGTAATGAGCCACAAAAATGGTTAATTGGAAATACGGTTGAGGATAACTTCTTTAGAATGATTACTTCATGGTATCTCCTTATCACTCATGAAGATTGGAGGTTTCCAAACATGATAAATTATGTTAAAATCATTTTTGAAATTATGTTGGGTGATAAAAATGTGCTAATAGTTGTATATATAGACTATATTGTCTTCCACCAAAATATATTATTGCTTACAAATTTGGCACTCAAAGTGTTTTGGTATGAATATTGTTGATATATTATATTAATTTCTGGTCCTCTACAATACTCTTTCTATCCAAAATCATAACATGGAGCTGCAATTAATATTCTTCAAGTTAAGGTAAAGCTTGAGGTAATCAATGTGCTTTTCAATAGTGTGGATCTCTATTCCCCAAGGGTGAAAGAAGAAATTGTTTCTAGAATGTGCACTTGTATTTGTATGATTCTATTTGTTGCTTCTTTCTTGAACTATTGCTATTATATATCAGCACATGAACCTAAAGGTAACATCTCTCAATTTGAGTTAAAATATGGGCCTTTTGTTGTGCACTCCTGCAATGCATATTTTAGTACTAAGAAGGTAAAAGAAGTAATTATTTCCAACTTATGTATCTGTTGCTGTAAAGGATGCATTTACAGTTATAATAGCTTCATTGAGTGTAAAAATCAGACTTGTACCATTATCATTTATTTTAAAAATTCCAGGTGCAAGTTTCCTAATGACAATGCATCACTAGCTAAAGACCCAAAATAATTTGCAAGGTTAAAATTCAGTTTTGGGAGGAGTATGCATTGCTATTGTATAATTTTAATATCTATTCCTCAGCTACACTATTGTTTCTATATATCAGATTCTAAAGTTGCATACAACATCCATCAAGCTGAGGAAAGGTTTGGAACAAACCGTGTTGTTTCTTGCAAGCAACATCCCAACAACTCAAAGATAAAAAGGGTAATTGTTTTAAAATGTATTTATTATTTTGGAGGATTATTCTTTTGTTCTAACAATCCATTGTGTTGCATAAACCAAATCTATATCAAATTCTACAAGGACTTTTGGTTTATCTTTCTTGGTGACCGTGCACATACACAAATTTGGAGAAAGATTGGAAGGGAGAGATTGTTAATTTAAGAAGATGCTAAGAACGCTACAAGTACACAGGTAATATGGGATATGAGGTTGCATATTAAATATTGGTGTCATGATATTACACAACACATGAAAATTTCTCAGGGATTCTTTAGGGTTCTTAAGAGGGAGAAGAAACTTCATTCAAATACATAATCAAGGCTTGGTATGCAGTTTGGTATGATTGATCAATTTGGCTGCGATGGTCTTGGAGATATATGTTTATAATTTCTTGAGGACAAGAAATTTTGGGAAGGGAGTACTTATCATGTCCCCTTTTTTCTAAAAAGAGTACTTACTAAAAATTTTAAGTTTCCATTATCCAAAAATAGTAAGTTGGGGCTATCATGACAACATTGGAATATAATATTATTTAATACTTATACTATCCTGGTCCAATTTTTATCTAGAAGAATTAAATAAATATTAAATATTTAGTGGTGCCAACACATGTGGGTCATGAGTTTTGGAAAATAGCACAAGTTAACCTCATGTAAGTGTCTTAAAAAATGCATTTTGAGTTGTCAAAAGATGCCTTGTAAGTAGTATAATATGAAAGGCTAAATTTAGAGGTGTCATAATGCATTTTATGAATTTTGTAAGTGCTTAAACTTGGGGAAGAATATTTGGACGTGAATCCAAAGTTTGGTAAAAGTTTTAGATGATCAAGAGTCTATAAATATTGGTCATTTTGCATGTAAGATGATCTTTATGCATTTTTATAGGCTTTTGCTTTCTTCTTCAGAGGCTAAGACACCATTGATGAAGTAATCTTCCAAGATGATAAACTAGGGAGATAAAGACTTGCAAGTAGTGTGTTTATATGTCTCTAGTGGCAATTTTATTTTGAGATTGCAATTGTGCTACAGGGGCTTCATTTGGTGTGTTGTTGCAAGAGTTTATTATTGGTTTTTCTGTATTTTTGGCTCATAGTTTGTAATCAAAATTTTCATTGTTATTAGTAGCATATTCATGGTTTATTTTTCTATTGTGATCAAACCAATATCATATATATTTTAGTTATTTTCTTATATTCAAATTCTACAGAGTTTTTGTGCAAATCTATTGGGGTTTTGGGTGTATTTTTGAGTGCTAAATTGGTGGAAATTGTGCATACTGTAAGGGAAGATCTATAGACTATCCAAAGTACATTTTTATAGACTGTTATGCTACCAAAATTTATAAAGAAAAATTATTTAGTGCTGATGTAGACACGTAAAATGTACTGATTGACATTGTGCATTTGATCCTCACCACTAACATCGTTTCGTCCTGAATCATCCTTTGGTCTAACCATTTAAACAAATACTTTTATTTGATTAAATTCATCAATATTCCTCTCTTGATTAAATAAATCGGTTATCTAATTAAGTCACCTCTTCTCGATAATTAAATTAACCATTTTGATCTAATTATCCTATTTAATTAAATAATTAATTTTATTTAATTAAATCTCTTAAGTCTATCTATTAAATTAAATAAATTAAAACCCTATTTAGTTTAATCTAACATCATCTCTATTAATTAAATAAATCAAAATCTTTATTTAATTAATCCCTTATCATATTCTTCTCATATTTGATTTAAATAAATCCACAAATTTAAGTCAAATAGGTCACATCATTTAACCCCCTTCATTAAATTAATTAACTTTGATTAATTTAATCTCCTCTCATGTCCCATCCTCTAGCTTTTACCACTTGCACATGAAAATAGATTTAATTGATTTATTAACTCTTTATTTTTCTCAACAAGGCATCTTTTAAGGAATATTCTTCAAGTTTGAATTCAAAATCCAAGTTGACATGTACATCCAACAAGGGATTTACTCTCTTACATGTCATTTTCCTTGAGCCAAGTGGCATTCAATGATTTTTTCCTTCCCTCTTGCATGTAATTTTAACAATTTAAAAATTCAAAATATGCATTTATTGGCACAATCCTCAAAACTTGCACACCCTCCATCCACTCATAGGTTGACAAGTGGCACTTTTCCATTCGTTAATTCTTAGTCCTACATTGCTCTATTTTGGGCATTCATCCATCAATCTCATCTATAAATAAGAGGCTAATCTCCTCATTTCAACATCCACAATTTGAGTAAATTTACTATGCTCAAATCATTAGCAAATTCCATCCATTATCATTGAATCTTAGCTAGGTTATGTAGATTTTTCCATTGGAGTACTCATCAAGCATCAACAAAGTGGATTGAATTTCTTCATCAAATCACCATTGCATCATTAGAGTTGGGAAAGGGCCAATTTTCACATCAAATTGGCACCAATTCCCTCAAGAGATTAGGAGTTTGTTTGCTTTAGAATAGGATTTGATATGCTTGTAAACTTCATTGTGTTCTTCATTTCATATTCTATCTCTGTTGCTATTCAAATGAATTTCTTGAGGAATCCTTGTTCTTGCTTGCATTTTATATTCTAATGCGTTTGTTCATGTTGTTTTGCAAGTATTAGGATTGGGGTTCACACATTTGGCACTACAAGGAGGACAATCTCACCTTTCAATCATGTTTTTTATCGAAATTACGCATTTTTCTTTGTTTACAGGTTCAACGTCGCTGTTCAGCACCGATGGTTCTCCAACGTCGCTATACAGGACCGCTGGAAATTCAAACTCCGACGCTGAAGTCTTCCCACCAAATATTTTATATTTCAAACTCCACCGCTTGACCAATCAAACCCGTGGGAATTTAAAAAAAAAAACAAACTGCATCGCTGGGCAAAGGGGCGACGCAATCACACTCACTGGCTTGACTGCAGAGCGATGCTAACTGGCAAGCAGCGCTATACAGCACCGCTGCAGAAATCAAAGTGCAACGCCTTCACAGATTGCACCGCTGGAGGGGAGTATGGAGTAAAATTTAATTTTTAGCATGTGCTTTTTCTCAAATTTTGCTTCTTCTATCTGTTTTCTATGTTTTTGACCTTTGTTTTGCAAAATATAACTGATTTTTCTTGTAGGTCGAATCGATTAGAAGACGAAGAGGAAGAGAAGCATAATGAGGTCATTTCACAAAGACAAGTGTTTTTAAACACTTTAGTGTTTGTTTAACACTTTTTGAGGATTAATTATTCCTCTTAAGGAAAATTTGTCATCTTTTTATGCTTAGGATCCACTAATTTCGTTTGGGCTTTAAAAAGAACTTTTCAATTTTGCTACAAAAGGCTTAAAATAAACATTAGAACTCCAATCTACTAAAGTTTGTTTTGGGATTAAAAAATTGAACAAGGCAATTTGTCACACTTACTTTGGTGCTTTTAAAACAAACTCACAATTGCTTTGAAAGGTTAAAATGAACATGTGCAACTTTGTCTTTGTGATTTCTTACTTAAACTAACATCATCAAAAGGGACGTATGCACTTCTCTTGCGCTTTATAGCAATCTTTAGAATCAAAAGGCTTGTTTTATGATCTTAGGTTGAGATAAAGTAATCACCTGCACACTTCATTTTGGGCTTAAAAATTGAACAAAACACTTTGCGAGTGTGAGTAAACTTATTGCATACGTTCTCCCTTTGTTTCTAAACAAGGGTCGATCGAACTATGAATACGTTTATTCACTTTTGTTTATCTTAGAGGGCCTACCTTGGGGAAAAAGTACTCACCCAAGGGAATGACGCAATCAGTAACACTCTGAAGTGAAGAGTATTTCCAACCGGGATATAAATGTGGGTATTGGAATAAACGCCAGTATCACGTGGTTGGCTCTGACGAGATGGATCTAAAAATGGACTCTCGCCGTATGGGTCAATCTCCAGGAACAGAAAGTCCTAATTAAAACCCGTGTGTTAGAATTTCCAAAATCCTTGATCTATTTGTTGGTACAAGAACGGTCGTTTTGAAGCCACCCCACACTTTTACGATCTTTTAGTAGAAATGGAAAGCATGCCATGGGAGTTTCATAGGTGTTGATGCTTGGCTGCCCTGTATAAGTGAGTGTCATGGAGGGGAGCTAGTGGGGTCAAGCATCTAACCATTCACTAAAGATAAGCGTAGTTGGACTTGTCCAAGTGGGGACTCAACAAATATTGTTTTTCATATCCATAGGGTTGTACTTATTCTTGGTTACAAAATGCTTTGCTTGTTCAAAAACATCTTGGGAACAAACACTTAAACATCATCATCAAAATTTCAAACCCTTTAGGTTACAAATACAATTGACCCAATTCATCTGTTATTGCTTGCCCTTGGGATTTTATCCTTAGAGGTTTCTAAACACTTGGATTACATCTCAATTTTTCTACTAAAGTTAAACAATAGGTAACCCTTGCCTTGAATTCGTCAAATTTCCACATAAACATACTTTGTGGGATTTGATGAAATTAAGACATTGGACATCTAGTTTGGAAAACCTAATCAAAGAAGTGGTTGTGGTAAAATAAAGTCACTAAGCAAAGATAACAAAATGGACTCTCACATGTGTTGAAACCTCACGATTTCCAAGAAAGACAAATCTCAAAACAAAAGTCCTTGATTCAAAAATCTGGAAATGTATGAACCACTTCTTAGTTATAAAGGTCCATAGAAGCATTGCATGTTCTTCAATACCGAGGTCTAGGTAAACAAAGTGGCTTTTTTAGGTTCATCTTAGGATCAAAATAAATAAAAAAAAAATTCATCCATCCTTCAAACATCAAACCGAAAATCATCTCACCATCATCTTTTGAGAAATCTTGAAAGTATCCTTCATGTTAGGCTTTTTTGAAAAAATCAAAATCATCAAATCCTTGAGACAAAATCCTTGAAATATTTATCAAATCATCTTTGGCTAGGTATGTGTAGATGCATCCTTTTGCATATGCTTAGTCAAAATTATCAAACCATCTTGTTTAGCTAGGTATATGTAGATGCATCCTTCTTCATATGCTTGGTTAAATTATCATCTTGTTTGAATAGGTGTCGGTAAATGTATCCTTCTCCCTACACATATTCAAATTATCATCCTTTGAGAAAGTCTACCCCTTAGATAATCATCCAACATCTTAGGGTCTATTTGTTCAATCAAAGCAAACCAAAATCAATCAAGTCAAGGGCAATCCAAAAAATCAAAATCAAAATCCAAAACATATCCAAAAGTCATAAAAGTCATCATTTCCCTCAAGATTTATCAAAAGATCAAACATCCACATCATCCATCTCTTGCATCATCATCATATCACCTTTTGATCCTCAAGATATCCTAAAAATTTCTCTTTTGTGCTTAAAATAAGATCAATCTAAAGAATTAGAGATTCATCTCACATATTCTTGAAAATTTATCCTTGTTTTATGGTTCAAACTAGATCTCAATACAAGAAGAACATGGAAATTGACAAAGAAACACCTGCTTCAAGTGACCTAAGCCAAACAAACGCTGAAATGGATCTTGTCGAATCAAGCAATCCTTTGACTATCTCATCATCACAAAATCCACAAGAGGAAATTCAAGAAGATCTTACCTTTGGGAAGTCGCATGAAGAAATAACCAAAATGCTCCAAAATCCAGAAAACCATAAGATCATCAACATCATGATGAGGCTTAACCCTTCACTATACATGCTCGAACTAGCAAAAAAAGGGGCCAAATTACCTTCTGATTTTGACATAAGCTCTATAGTGGAACCATATTTGGAGATCATGCCTCTAATTTCATCCACACTCCCCATCTCATCTACACCCCCATCCCAAAATATCACGCAAAAAAATCTGCAAATCACATCTTTTGCTCCATCCCAACCCAATGTTAATAAGGGAAATGCATTTCTTAATGCTATTCAAATACACCCCCTTGTCAACAATCAAGACTTGGATGCAAATACCATTTTGGAACAAAACATACCACAAAATCCATTACATAAGTATGTCCCTCTCACTTTCCATAATCCTAATGATCCATCATCATCATCCTTCCACGCAACAACCCAAAATTCTCTCACAAATTCGCAAGAAGAAGGTGACATGTTCAGACCTAGGGGAATTTTTGACACCACATCATTTTCTCAAGAACTCACACCCCTCACATTTTCACCTCTTCCACCATTACCACCATTATCCACACCTCTACTTGGATTGGGACTCCCACCTTTACCAAATATCAATCAAATCAACATTCCAAACACCAATCAAAGCATCACGCCAAACTCTCAAAACTTGTCATTGCTATCGAAGCAACAGATGACAACTACACAAGCAATCACAACATCATCAACCACCCCTCTAACATCTCAAAGCATGGTCTCTCAAGGACCAACCACATCAATAGCACCATCCACCACTCAAACCACTAATAGGACATCAACGCCCACCACCACCACAAGCACCATTCTGAATCCACCACCACCAAATTCCAATTTATCAAACCAATACAGCATGGCATTGCAAGCCGCTCACCAAGCTACTTATCAAAAGGCATTCCTACAAGTGAAAAATAAAAAATCCGCATAAATAGTTGTTCAACTAGCTACCCAACAAGCTACAAAAGCAGCGCAAAATGCTCAAGTTTCCCAAATTGCACAGCAAGCGCAACAGGCCGCACAAGCCCAAGCTTTATTGCAACAACAACAACAACAACAAGCGGCTCAAGCTGCCCAAGTTGCTCAAGCAGCCCAAGCCGCATTACAAGCACAAAAGGTTTCTCAAGCCCAAATTCTATTGCAACAAAAAGTGGTACAAGCCCAAGCTCAAGCTCACACACATGCCCAATATCAAGCACAACAAGCACAAGCACAAGCACAGTTTCTTGCACAAAAATAAGTAGCACAACTACAAGCATATCAGCAAGCAATAAAACACTATCAAGAG
>VDFB02058242.1:327895296-328290845 GCA_007258455.2 Sequoia sempervirens
TTCTACCCATTTTCATCCCATAAAATCCATATAGGTCTGAGTATTTCACATAATAGTCTATATCGGCATGAGATTATCAAGGTCTCCCCAACCCATAATGCATTTTTGTTTATATACTTCTTTCGTTGCCTATCAACAAGACCTCAGGGATGTCACAGTGATTGAAATTCATATGCAGGTGCTTATCGGTAGGACATTTTCATTGTCTCAGCAACTCAAAAGGATTATTTTCAGCCAGACAAAGACTTCGGGGTGAGGTCTTACCTTTTGTATTATGTCTCAGCAACTAGCACATAGAGCAATGTATCGCCAAGAGTTATGTCTTCAATATGTGGCCTCACCGAATGGGTCTTGTCTCATCGACCATGTGCACATGGACAATTTTTGGCCAGACAAGTGGTTATCAGCATGAGGTCTTGGCAAGATCTTATTGTCTCACTAACCGCCGATAAGGATATACATCCTAGTGAGAAACTTTTGCATCGGAGAGATGTCTTGGTGAGTGGCTCCGATCTCGCCGACAATGTGAATGTGCTCTACCAAAGGTTATCGGGGTAAGGTTATACAATCTTACTGACTCGAATGTCACACTGATATGTTGTTTCATTGGCGAGAAAGCTTATATGTCTCATCGACAGGAATGCATCACAGGGTATTTTGGTATGACTAAAGTACTTCGGAGTAAGGTCTTGGCGAATGCATTAGGTCTCACTGACAAAACAAAAAAGGATTCTAACACTAGCCAAACATTCTCCATGACATCCTGTAGTTATATCGAAGTCCCGTGTCTCGCCGAAAGAAATCCATTCACCCATACATTTCGCTACGACCTATGGAGTCGGGGAGACCTCGCATAGACAATACTTAGTCTCACCAAGATGTGTTCTTTAATGTTTGTTCTAGTCACCAAGACATAATCATTCTCACACCAATGAAGGAGCATGTCGGTGTGACAAAACAGATTGGCAAGACTGTAAGACCTCACCTCGATAACTGTTGATATAACTCGCTTGCACTTTGTCAGAAAGACTAGAGGCATTCGGTGATACCTGACACCAATAGAATCTTTTTGTGTTTTGTCAGCGAGACCCAATGCATTCGCCAAGACCTTTCTCCAATGAAAAATTTCTCACTCATAAGCCCCTTCCATCGTCAATCGGTAAGACATGAATTGTTCGGCAACACCACATATCGAACACATAACTCCTGGCAATACATCGTTCAAAGCTAGTCGATGAGACATAATGCGATCAGTAAGACCTCACCCTAAAGTCTTTATATGGTCGATATGAATCTTCTGTCGCTAAGACAATATGTATGTCCTACCGATAGGTGCCTGTAGGTAAATTTCGATCGCTGTAACATCCCTGAGGTCTTGCCGATAGGCAACAACAAACGTATATTAACAAGAATGCATTATGGGTCGAGGAGACCTTGATAGTCTCATGTCGATATGGACTATAATGTAAAATACTCAGACCTAGATGGATTTCTTGGGATTATATGGCCAGAAAGGGGAAAATATACTCATGGTAGGACTTATTTGGAAAATTATGAGTATGAACAACATGTAAAATATCCATAATTTTATAGTTCTAACAGGTGGAAGAGAGTCGGAGAGAGTGGGAGAAGGTGGAAGAGAGTTATTTGAGATTGGGAGAATATGGGAGAGAGTTAGAGAGCATCAGATAGGATGGGAGAGGGTGGGAGAGAGGGTGGAAGAGGGTGGGAAAGAGTGGGAGAGAGGGTGGGAGTGGGTGGTAGAGGGTAAGAGAGGGGGTGGTGGAGAGGATGGGAGAGAGTGGGAGAGGGTGGAGAGAGGGTGGGAGAGTGTGGGAGAGTTGGATAGAGTCAGAGAGCATGGGAGAGGGTGGGAGAGGGTGGGAGAGAGGGTGGGAGAGTGTGGGAGAGTTCGATAGAGTCAAAGAGCATGGGAGAGGGTGGGAGAGAGAGGGAGAGAGTATGGGAGAGGGTGGAAGAGGGTGGGACAGAGGGTGGGAGAGTCAGAGAGAGTCAAAGAGCATGGGAGATAGGAACCTTTTTAGGTCCTCCTTCAAATCCACCTGAACAAGCTCCTCAAACAAGTAAGAAATCCAAGCCTTATAAAATCAAATAATTTTCATTCTTACAAACTAAAACAAAAATTGAATGACAAATGGAACAACTTCTCCATCTAGGATGGATTAGGTTGCTCCCTATCAATGGAAGAAAAAAAGTAAAAGTACAAAAACTCATTATTATGCATATCATTGAACTCTTGGGCATCTTACTGATGAGTGTCATGCCTTAAAAATTATATTGAGTGGTTTTATTCCTCCTAACAATACTTATGGCAACATAATTGGATAACAATTACATGAAATTTACTCCTTTCCATGTGATAGTTGTAAGATCATAACATACTCACTATTACATGTTTTACATTCATTGTAAATCATTTTCTATATTGCAAGGATTTCATTCTCACCACTTATCTTAGCTCATCCTTGTCCTGTACTTAATGGGGGTAAGGAGTTAGACAACCTTGTCCTAGTTTGGTACCTGACATTGTCCCTTTGGCTAGTTTCCCATCTTCTGCATATGTTGAACACAATTGGGATGTGGATGACCTACTATAGGTTAACTCACATGTGCCTTACTAGTCTTTTATTTTTTTTATTTTCATGTTCTTTGTGTGATTACATGTTCATAATGTGGTCCCCCATACTATTTTATTTGTCATGTACTTATGTTCATTCCTCTATTTGTATCTACATTCTTTTATATGTCATAAACCATTTTTTGTGTTTTCCTTTTGGGGATGATGCACGACGTTAATAAATTTAGTTCTCTTCCATGTTGACCCAATTTTTTTCTTTTTTTTCACTTTCTATGTTTCATTCTTCTAGTTCTACAAGTTATTTGGGGAATGCTGATTTTTTTTAGCTCTATAATATCATTGTAGCAAAGGCATATGCTGACCCCAAATCCATGCATCCCTTATGTGTTTGCAATTTCATTTTGGTGGCAACTCCTTTTTCATGACACAACTTCATTTGGAAACATATGCTTGACATAGGTCTTTCCAAACAAGATCTCATGTCTTTTTTAGCATTTATCATTTTCTACTTTAAATTAATTTCTCATAGCATGGTGTTTAGCAATTTCTTTAAAGTGGGGGCATACATTGGCATTATCAATTTTTTTTTTTTTTACTATATCTTATGTTTCATAGTGCGGTCTTCTTACTTCTTGTGATGTGTCTTCTTCTTGGTGGATTCATTGGGTTTGATGTCCTTCAAGAATGGGAACTTTATTGGCATACAACATTACTCTTAGTGGTGATGCTATGCATTTCATTCCATGTTGTAAATCTTTTATCCTAGACTTGTCTTCTCTTGGAGACATTAGGCACAATGCTCCTTAAGAGGAGACCTTACACATTGAATTGAGAAAAACCCCTTTGAACATGTCCCATCATATTTACATTTTGTTCATAAGTGTTTAGCATAAAAAAAATTGCTAAACTTTTGAATCTCAAAGATACAACCCTTTTTCATGGCCACCAAGCATAACACACCTTGCTTGCTAGTGGAGTATTTTTTATTCATAAGTGTTTAGCATAACATAGCTTGTTCAGCCTTATGAAGCTCAAAGTTCATATTTTCTGGTGCCTTATTAAAGTTATCAGATGTATAAATTTGGTGTGGTTATGGAAGCCTAATAAGATTCTCTCATTCGCCACTCTTGTGGACTCACCTAGTGGACAACAAATTTCACTAGCTCATGTGAGCATGCATTGTTGTTTACATAGTGGAGGGTGAGTTCCACTTGTAAACGCTTTTGGACAGTCAGTTGAGGCTTGATCCACATCAAGTTGTACAAATAGTCGAGGCTTGATCCACCCCTTTTATTTTTTATTTTTCTTTCTTTCTTTGAGTCTTTTTTATTGTATGATTGAGTACCTTATCATTGTTGTATATATATGTTTAACATAGGCATGTGTCTCCTTGTTCCTTTCTTGGTTTCTCCATGAGATCTTAGATCTTGGGGGCTTGATCATCCTACTTGATATTTTCAATCTTATCCTTCCAATGATTGTACAATTAGACCTCTCTTGATTGTCTACTTTAGTGTGAGTTTGATGCAAGGTCATCCTCTCACTAAAGTGGGGGCTAAATGTAGTGTAGAAAAATGTATCCCTTTACATTTTCACACTTATTTCGGCCCTCCTAATTAAAATGGATTTAATAATGCCTTAATTTAGTGTTGGAAAATGTATCTATTTATATTTTCACACTTATTTTGGCCCTCTTGATTAAATTATACTTAATTAGTCCATAATAAGCCCTTTTATTCATTTAGAAGCCTAATAAATTAGATTTTTTGAAGGGGAAACTTTACAATAATTAATGCAGGGGTTTCACAATATTTTTTGGGCCCGAAAAGGGAGTGTGGGTGAACACATAATTATACATCCTTTGAATCAAACCCTGATAGAGGGGAGGGGAGGCCCATTTTTCCTTGCATTCTTGCAGTGAAGTAAGCGGAAAATAGGGGATATTAATTTTTTCACTTCTCTTTATGTGATTTAAAAATGGAAAGTGATAACCATGCACTATTGTATACTACTTTCTAGGATGAATTATTTCATAATATGGATGCTTACCTGGACATAAGGAGTTGGAATTTTCTCTCTGTCATAACCATTATGGCATCTCTTCCACTACTCTTTTCCTTCTAGAAAGTTGTTGATAAAACATTGATAGTTTCCATTGCTAACCTTAGGAACTTTAAGCCCCTAACACTCCAAACACATGGATTCAACAATAAGCTTATGGGTAATAGGAAAGCTAAGACTTGAAATCTTGACTTTATTCTTTTCCATGAATTGTAATATTTAGAAGTCAAGTTGTTTTATCCTTTCATTGCCTAGAAGAAATATGGCATTTTCGTTGCCTCAAACAATTTTTATAGGACCACATTCTACCTTAAAGGGACACATGAAAATGGCTCTGATATCTTTTGGGTCCCCCCATATCCTCTTTGCAATCTTTTTTTAATTTAGTGGCAACAACCTTGACCCCACTCTTCCGAATGCAAACACCCAAATAGCAATCACAGTATTTCCTTTTACTGGAAAAAGTATGAACATTAAAAACCCTCACATATCAAATTAAATATGGTATAAAATCATCAAGTCCCTATTGTGGAAGGCTCATTGCTTCATGATTTGTACATGAGGATTCAAGATTGGTTGAATCTTAGGGTAGGTTATTTTGATATTTAGACATGACCCATAGCTTGTGTAAAGTAACTTCCCCCAAGCTAATAGAATAAAAAATTTAAGTTAGATTTATCATTTGGGGGCTTAAGGATATGATGCCAATCTATAGACATCGCATAAATCATGTTGAGGGCCTCCTTATAATTATTCTAATAATTGATGAGGACATAAGAATGAATATATAAATGTTTTAACTTATGATTACCATTAGGCTTAGTCAAATCAAAGCCCTCCACACCCTTAATATACACAAACTTGGAATAATTATTTTTGGAGATATTATATCTTATGTCCATTGGGTTTTTTAAGCAATCATTTTCATTTATAATCCCCTCTACAAAATTATTCTAAAAATAGCCTTAGCCTTTTCAGGCTTGTCCTCGTTGCCCAACACATGAATTCATAGAGAATAACATGTGAGGAAAATAAGTACCATGTGGCCTAAGATCTTACCCCAGCTAATTTGGGGAGGGCCACACATTCAAGTCCCAAACACATTTTTCATTTGACACATTTTCTGATGAGGGTCTAACCATCCAAAACCCATACATATCACAACATATACCAACACAAAAGATGCGAGACAAAAAAATGACTCACTTTTGATTATTTTCAAAAAATGAAATTACAAATTCAAAGCTTACATGCTTATAAGCCTCATGGGCTTGATTCATTACAACAAAATAAAATCTAAAAAGAAAATCTACTATTCAGAGTCACAATCTACACTATCAGGGCCACCTACAACCCTCACTTAACCCTTTTTATTTTCCCTAATAACCACCCTAGAATGTTATAGAAAGTTCAAATTTTCCCTTTTGTTTTGGTGTCAAAACTCCCACCATTTGATTTTTGGCCTAGGAAGAAATTTTAATAAAATTCACTTTTTAGAGGGTCAACTTTGTGAGGCCATAACTTTTGATTTGGGTGTTTGATTCGCTATTATTGCATATAGTTGGAAAGCTCTCGACAATCTCTACAACACATGATTTGACCGTAGGTCAGTTCAGCCACTTTTTGAGTTGTTTTAGGAACTCTAAAATTTTATATCTAAATTTAAAGTTGCATTGGAGACATTTCTCAGGACAGAAACTTTAGTTTCTCCCAAACTGTGCAAGGAGGTGATTCTTTCGAGATTGAAAATGTTTTTCAGCTTTGCTCCTTGGGGTAAATTTTCACATCCATAGGAGCCTGTTTAGGCTAACTTACTAAAAATTATCATAAGTGCCTGATTTCTGCTAATTTTGATCCAGGGCTATGTGCAGGATCATCATGGAAAAAATAGGCCCTTAAGTGGCAAAAACTTCAGAAAAATCAGAGTTAGACAACTTGACGCAAAAAATTGAATAAGTTATCTATATTATTTAAAAAATATGTAAGAATAGAATTTGTAGCAAATTGAATGTAGTTTCTAAACTACTAGGTTTATTTTTTTTAAAACAAAATCTATTTGGTGAAAATTTGAAATTTCAATGCAGTGGTACTTAAATTTCAGGGAAAAAATAAGTAGGCATCTTTCTGACCACCCTAACCACAATAAAATAATAATATTTTTTTATAATATTTTAGATATAAGTAGAGGATCATGTCCGATGTGATGCATATTTTTTGTAATTTATTCCCAAGTAAATAATTAATTATATTTTTTATTACAAATTTTTAAAAATATAAAAGCCCATATGTCTAACCACCTTAACTTGGTCAAAACTTCATGAAATTCAATATTTTTTTTAATCCTATAGTATACAAAGCATAGAATGTGACGCATGTTTCAGATTGAAAAAATGTGATACCGTTTGAAAGCTATAGATGTTTTTCAATCAGCCTATCAATCAAGACTTTAGTTGAAATTCAAATAGAAAATGAATAATAATTATTTATTAAATTCAAAGTAAAGCATAATTTATATTGGTGGAAAGTAGAGAATCTCCTTTAAAAACCCTTTTCATTTCATTAATTTTGGGTAAAAAAAAAGTCATCAGCCACATACCCTACAAATACCCATCATATTGCCACTTTCTGGCCCATCATGATCCTGCACATACCCTTCAGATGGTCTTATAGTCCTTAAGTACCATCATGGGACTCAAAACAACTAAAGAAAATAAAAAACATCTTTTTGTGGGTGATGCAAAATTTCACTACACCACTAGATGCTCCTGCATCATTTTCATGAAATAGGAGGATTCAAAATTCAAAAAAGGTGCCAAATAAAAGCCTAGCCAAAAGAGGCAACCAAATCTAGGACCCCCATAAACTTGCTAGATGTTTCCATCATTTCTCTTTTAAAAATTGAACTTCTCATTGCTAATTCAAAGTCGATTGTCAATGAGACTAGCTTTAATTTATTAAGGAAGGTCCCCAAAGTTCTAAATATTCCACTAGGCATAGGATAAACTAACATTAGAGGTAGCCTCCACTACCTTATTCCCCTTTTAAAGTATGTTGCACGAATAATTGATCTAGATAATTGATAATCCTCTTTAAGTCCTCAATCAAACTCTTAATCTTCTAGGGAGGTTCACCATTACCCTTTAGAGATTCAACAATCAACTTTGAATCCCCTTCAATTATCAATTTTTTTAACTCTAATTCTTTGGCCCTTTTCAAACCCCACCACACAATAGTGGATTTAGCTTGCTTTCTAGTATCTATCCCTAGACTATTTGCATAGCCTTCCATACATTTACCTTTATAGTTTATAAACAATCCTCATATAGTAGCAGCTCCTGGGTTTCCCTTTGAGCAACCACCAAAGTTTAGTTTAATCCAACCTTCAGGGGGAGGCATCCAAATATTCACCCTTCTACTTACAATACTTGTCCAGATAATTCTAGTCAGGCTTTGTTTAATTCCCCATAGCTATTTTACTCTTAGATCCTTATAAGTTGGTGTTACTTTAGAGAGGCAAAATCTTATGGAATTAAGGTTTTCCTAAAAAAATTGTTTCATGCAAGTAAAAACTTCCCTAATAATTCTATGTTTCTCCCTAAACACCGTGTTGTTTCTTTCTTTTTCATAGATTCTAGGAAAAAAAGGGATGGATTTATCTCCAAAGCTCCACAATAGTAGGATGTGAAAAAAGATAGAAGATTTATTGATCAATAAGATCCATTACGTTGATAGGAAACACCCTATCAATTAATAGTGTGTGAATGACCCAAGACCAAACCTCCCTCACAAAGGAGCATTGTAAAAGAAAATGGATTATACTTATAGTATCTTCTAAAAAATGAGGACACCTATTCACAAACTGAAAGCCCCTCCTATTAATGACATCAATAGTTAGGATTTTACCATGGAATGCAGCCCACTAAAGCATTTGATCTTTGGAATTAACCTAGAATTCCAAACTTTACTCTAGTTAAAATACTTAGGACTAAGGAAAGATTGTTCCAAAAACTTATAAGTGGCTTTCACTGAGAAAGCACTAGATGGGTTATCACTCCAAACCAAAACATCTTCTCCATCTCGGTAAAATAGCTCACAGACTCCAAGAAGTGATTCCATCATGGAAAATGAATTTGAAATTTGTATGACAAAGAATCCCCCCTTATATCCCTCCAATCAATAGCTTGTTTCAAATATTTCCATTTTGAAATTCCTCCTCCCCTATGATACATAGTTATATAAAAAGATCTCATAAAGCCTAATAAGATCTAGTTTAATTTTGTTCAACTAATCAATAGATGAAAGAACACTACCGTTTTCTTAGGATTTATCCCAAAATATAACCTATCTCCCATTCCCAACTCTTCTCTTAGTTCCCTATCTTAAATTTTCCATTGTTTTCAACATATTATTCCACAAAGTAGAACCTTTTGGTCACTTCTATGAATAGAGCAGCCAATAAGGACCTTCATTATCCATATATTTATCTTTTAAGATCGTAACCCAATCATTTTTTCCCTAAATTAAAAACCATCCTATTTTGGATAGGAAGGCTTTGTTGAACAGATTTAGCTTTCTTATCCCCAAGCCTCTATCCAACTTAGGAGATCAAACCTTCTCTCAATTAACCAAAGAAATTATATCCCTTTCTTTAATTCTTGTTGATAGGAAGGTCCTCTAGCTTTTTTCAATTTTACTAATGATAAGGGTGGCATCATTAAAAGGGAGAGGAAGTAGATAGGGAAATTCTAAAGGGAGGACTTAAGGAGTTGAACCTTCACAGCTTGGCTCAATAGTTTACCCTTCCAACCATCCAACCCTTTTTGGACTCTCTCAATGATGTTCTAGTATGAATTTGGTGGCTTTTTCGTACACAATGGAAGCCCTTGGTAACCATCAGGGAGAGCTACTTCCTTACAATCAACAATTCTCAAAATTTTAGTTTTCAACAAATGATTGTAATTAAAGAAGTACAACTTACTTTTATTATAATTAATGTGTTATCCAGAAGCTATAGCATATTTTTGCAAGATAGATTTCCAATTTACAGCTTCAACCATAGAAGAAACCCCAAAAAGTATCATATCATCAACAAACTACTAATGAGACATAGGGGGCATTCAAGAAGTAGCTTTGATTCCCTTCAATATACCTCTATCCAAACTTCTCTAAAGGTTTTGACTGAGGAATTCCACAATAATTATGAATAAATAGGGTGGGAGAGGGTCACCTTGCCTTAAACCTATCCCATAGGAGAATAGGCCTTTAAGTATACATTGATAAAAATAGAAAAGATGGGAGTAGCAACACATTCTTTTATTATTTTTAATATTTTTCCACCAAAACCAATTTTTTCAAGAACAACAAACATAAAGCTCCAGTCCACTCTATCATAAGCCTTTGAAATATCTAACTTCAGAACCATACCTAGTTTCTTAGAGTACTCCATCAAATCAATGTACTCGAGGGAAACAATAGTAGCATCTAGGTTCTACCTTCTAGGGAAAAGCCTTTTTGGTTGACCAAGATCATCCTATCACGCACTACTTTCAACCTATTCACAATAATCTTAGAGCATATTTTATACACATTATTACATAGACTTATTCGCCAATAACCCATTATGGAAAGAGCATCCTCTTTCTTTGGAACTAGGAAAAAGAAGGTAGAATTAATCTAGAAAATAAGTATCCCTAATCTTAAGAAATCTCAAGCCGCATTGAAAAGATCAATAGATAGTATATCCTAAAATTCCTTAAAAAAAGCAAGGGGGAATCCATCAAAGCTATTTGCTTTATAGGCCCCAAAAGAGAAAATAGCAGATTTAACCTCTTGATTCAACACCACCTTTCTTAATTCCTATAAATCCCTTTTAGAAATCACCCTTGAGATACATCTAGTAGAGAATCAAGATCATGAGATGGAGGATTTTGAACTCCTCCAACATTATTGAAAAAGGAAATAGCCCCATTAGCAATATCCTCATCATTAGTTAGTAGCTCACCATTCTCATAAACAAGTAGATTTATTTTATTCCTTCTATGTTTTACGGTCGATTGGTGGAGGAATTTGGTATTTTTTTGTCTCCTTCTTGAAGCCATTTAACCCTAGATTTTTGTTTCTAGAACATTTTCTCCTTTTTAGCATTGTGGAACCATTCTTCCCTTAGTTACCTTTCTCTTCTAGAAGTTTCTTCATCCACTACCCCCTTTTCCATCATCTCTTGGATATCTTTAATATTGATAAGGATATTCTATTTCATTTGGAAGATGTTTCCAAATAATAATTTATTTCATTCAGGTTGAACATTATGATTCTTTTGAGTTTTTGAGCTAAAAAAAATATCAGTGTACCTTAACAAGGCTGATTCCACCAAAGCCAAATGAGATCCTTGAATTTCGGATCTAAATTCCACATCATCTCATATTTGGAAGGATAGGGTCCCTGATGTCTTTGATCCTCCCAATTGAAAACCAAGGAACTGTGATCAAAGGTCAACCTAGAAAGAGTAGAGAGCTTTATCTTAGCAAGGTTATCCCAATCATTAGATATCAACACAGTTTTGTCAAGATTAACCTGAATAATTTCTTGACCATTGGATGTATTTGAACAAATAAACTTGGAGCCTGTGAGATCCACATCCAAGAAACTATTGACTAAAATAAAATTAGTGAATTCCATCATGTTATATGATAGTCCTCCACCCCCTAGTTTACCAAATGGGTAGAGGGGGGAGTTAAAAGGATGGACATTTAACCCTCTTATCCAAAGATAATAGCATGGATAGAGAGCTCAAGAGTTGGTTTCTTGCAGTCCTTGTGTTTGGGGTATTGACATTAAGAAGGTTTCCACTTCATATTAGTCCTTCCAACTTCCATAACTATTTCCAAATAATTTTTGTCATGTTATCCTTTTGATCCAAATATTTTCTCAAGGTTCCACAGTGTTGCAAGACCTCCTAAAGCACCACCAACATTACTAAGAAAAAAATACACCTTAGGCTAGACATTTTTAACTACTTCAAAAGTATCCTACTACATTTTAGTTTACTGTATGAGGAGGATGTCAACCTTCAAATTTATGATAGATTATTTCAAAATAACAGTGACATAGTTAGTATTGGAGCAATATTGATGCAATGAGAGAGTCTTCCCCAGCTTTATTTCTTAGATTTCATTTAATTAGAATGACCCTCAAGGGTCCTCTATTTCCCTAAGTCTATCTCCCTAGTCACATCTCTAGATCTTGCATCTTTATTTTTCATTCTTCCCACCTTCTAATCACTGCCTACATCTACTTTCTTTTTCTTTTTTATATTTTTTCATTGACTTGAATCCAAGTATCTTCTATTTGATCTATCATGTGAGAAAAAGATGGGTCCAAATACTTAAACCCATAAATCTCAATGGAAGCTTGCATCTTCTTATTGAGGATATCTTGAGAAACAATGTCCTTTCCCTCTAGAGAAATGCACCAATTCTTGCCTATATCCATCTCTTAACCTTTAGGGGAGCCAGGAGGGGTAGCAACATCCATTGAATATGATTCAATAAAAGAAGTTGCAAAATACTGAGGGTTGGGAGAAGGTGAGGAAACAACCTTTCTAGACTTAGTCTCCCCCAAACCAATAGCAGCCCTAATAACAATCAAAGAAGCAGGAACCTCAGCACCATGTGATCGAGGAGATTTCTGCTCAAACAATTGAATTCTAGTACATTTTCCTAAAGAGGGGGAAGGAGCACTAGGGGCTGAGACAAACTTATCTTTTTAGTTAAGATGCCTTTTATAGTCATGGCTAAGGTGCCCAAATTTACTACACATCTGACAAAATAGGCTTTCTTTCTCATACTCAGTAGGTTCGGTCCAAATCCCAAACCTAGATTTCAAGGTAATAGAGGATGGAAATACACTAGATACTGCCACATTAACATAAATTATACCAAAGAAACACCTAGAATTTTGAGCCACAACCTTGTCAATAGCTAGTAGACTACCAAAGGAATTAGCAATTCCTTGAAAAAAATTATTTGTTGAAAATGAAGTCATTGAAGTTTTCCCATAAACCACCTCTTGGTTCTAGAAGGTCTTTAAACTATGGGAATGATTGGTCTTGAGATTGCAAAGGCAGAGATTTACAAAAATATTATTGTTGTGGAGAGTGAGGTCATATTGAGAGGTTATGTTGCTTTCATAAGAAAGAAGGGCATATAGACCTATCTTAGATCTGTCAAAATTATCTAGTTGAAGTTTTAGTTGCAAGAAGTCCAAGAATATTTAAGGTTATCAAAAAAGCCAAAATTTGAGGGAGTATTGATGTTTAAGAAGGTTAAAGGTCATGGAGAGAAACTAGAATTTCATGTCAATCTGTACCAATTTTAGAAGAAATTATAGTCTAAAGGAGCCCCAGTAGAAGAAGATGGCCATTCAGAGGAGGCACAGTTGAAACTGTAGCCATTTTGTTGTTGAGGAAATGCTAGTGTTTATGGAAGTTGTTCATTTTTTACAAAAATCAAAGCCATTGTAAAGGTTGATCGCTAGTAGGAATCATTGAAAGGGAGTCGCTAGAATATTCAAGTTAATTGTTGCATGTAGAACCTATCGTAAAAGTAGATCATGGGAGCTCCTTCTAAGCAGAAAGTAACCCACAAATTCCAACCAAAAGATGTGGTTAGAGTTACAAATATGAAGTTGTTGTAAAAGAAGAATAGAATCCCCATGAAGAGGTGAATGTGTAAGAAAAACATATGTTTAGTGTGAAAGTTGTAGAACATAGTGATAAAGGGGCTGATTTGAATAAGTTGTTTGTAGCTTCTGAAAAATCCATTTGTAATGTCAAAGAATTTGAAGCCATAGGAAATCTATTGTGAAATTATCAAACTAAGGAGAGTGAAGAAAACAAATCAAGTGAGATTGTTAGATCATTTCTAGTAAAAGGAAAATGATATTGTGTTAAAAACAACTAAGAGAATCCAAAGCCATAGGCGAAGAAGATAGATCGTGGTTTGGAGGAAGCCCATTGTATGGATGAAGGAATAGTTCATAGTATAAAAAAGGAGACTCCGTGTAAAAGAAGACAAGCTACTAAAGGAGATCAAAAGATCAAAGGAGGATAGGTATATGAAGTTGTGAAAAAACCTAGAAATGAAGCTATAAAATGGTAAAGAATTAATGTGGTTGAATGTTGTAACATTTTATAATGAGTAAATGAGGCTAGTCGAGCCAACTTAACATAGGATCCTAGAGCACCAGTAGTGTAGCACAAAGGGAGGTGTTGAAGAAAACAAGTGTATCACACTTGAACCTACAATGGACCAGTGACAAGAAGGCTAAAGCTCATGGATAGAGCATCCCAACAAAAAGTTGGGATTTCCTACATTTGATCCATAGAACATGAAGATATTAGATGCCAAATCATTGATGAAAGAAAAATATAATTGTGGTTAAGGGGGAGTGTTGGAAATACAATCCCAACTACTTCAACTAGATTTTTCTTCTCAGTATCTTCCCTAGCAGCACTTTTCCAAGAGTCCAACTCTGTAGAGCTATAAGGAGCATGTTGTTAATGTTTGTATGAATGAGTAGTAGTTCAAGGACTTGTAATAGATTGTGTTAATGTTGTTCTGTATATCAAATATTTGAAAGAATGCAATGGCAGTATGTTTGAACAAAGAGCCGAAGCTCTAAAGGTTTATGTATTGTTTCATTTAATGAATATAGAATATATGTGTTTCCATTTTTGTTTGTTTCTTTCTTATCTCCTACCATTGCATTTCATTTAATCAATATAGAATATGTGCGTATCCATTTTTTTTTGTTTCTTTGTTCTCTCCTACCATTGCATTCCAACATCAACTAGTTTCCTTAAGGCAGACTACACTAGTTTCCTATGCTCTAGAATGAAAGCAGGATCCCGTAATGATGGTGTTTGACAACATTTTTAGATGGGAGGATTTGTGACAGTAATCAGATGTAAATCTAGTATCATATTTTTTGAATTTTTCTATAAAAAAGGATGGACGGTGCCAATTTTTCTGTGAACGATGGATGGTGCCAATTTTTCTGTGAATGATTTCATCCTTTTAAAGTCTGAATCTTATATTTTGCTTGAGCATAAAGAAATTCGTGTTCTAGATATTTATTAACGACAGATTCCTATTTTAGAATATTCATTAAAGATAAATTTGCGTTGTAGTATATATTTCAATAGGTAAAAAAGAAGAAAAAAAACTAGGGTAAGGCAAGAAATTAAGCTAGAGAATGCTATCGATATTACTTGGGAAACATATGATATTACATAGTAAACGTAGACAATTGTTTATTTATTTAGATAAGGGAAAGCCTTGTTATAGGAGGTGAGTGCTTGATCCCTGTAGCTAAATGTCACCTAGTGCTATTACTAATTGGTGCGTTTAGCAGACCAGTAAACACTTAGGTGGTCATCCAGGCTATGGTAGAGTTTTATATCACCATCCTTCATGGCTAAAGATGCAAGTCCAAAACATTTATTCCCAAGCAAGCAAGCACTCTCCGTGTTCCAAATGTGCATATTATTGTTCCACAACTCCAATGTTCCATCACTGCGAAAGGCTAGAGTGCAATTAATTTGAGGCGAGGAAGAAGTGGTGCTCCACACTATAGTGCCATTTTCATCTATCAAGTTGGCCACGCAGGGTACTCCTAAACCAGCTAAATTTGGAATTGTGAGCTTGTATTTGGTGTCAGGAGAGAGAAGATAGTCTCCAGGGTGCAATTGATTGAAAGAAAGGGCACTATGGTGGGAGAGCAACATATAGGGTTAGATGGCACAGTCAGGTACACTGCTTCCTTCAGAAAGGATCTTGTAGGTTGGAGCATCAATAGGCTGCAAGGGAGCCTCTTTCTCTTTTATAAATAGATATGTCACATAGTAATCGATCCAGTCTGTGTAGCTTGAGACAGCGGCCCACTCATAGCGCAAATCCACAAGATAATGGTAGATGTTTGGAAGTAACGACTTGAAAGCCTCAAGCAGTTCACGACCTTTGCTCATGTCGCTTTGAGACATGGAGACGCTGCATTTGCTACTCTAGTGAGTAAATATTATGACTATGACCTTCCTGTTCAGGATCAGGGTCTTGGTGAATAAGCGACCCGCATAATATTCTCTGTCTAGATTAAAATCTAGGTTTGCATAATCCACCATCGCTTGCATAACACTATAAACAACATTTGATTCGTTGCTGGTCAGACTGTCATATTTTGTTGAAAATGTGACAGTCACACAAGTGTAGAACGAAAGATTGAGGAGAACCAAGGCAATGGAAACATAAATCCCATGACCAACCATCTTTTTTTCTAGCTTGAAGTTGTCTACTGCTTGGCTTTACCATCCTGTATCCTCTATTTATAGGGAGAGGGCGCGGGTCAAGCATTTTCCTTTTATTATGGAAATTAAATTATTGCGCATTGGCAACCACGATGGATGTAGAGTCAATAGCACCCAACCAAAATCTTTCTTCTTACACAACTTTAAATTTCTAGTGGGAACGTGCTTGTCCCCAACTGTTTGGAGCACATCTGAACATTGAAGGCTGTTTGCAGCACTAACATGAACATAAGTCGTTAAGTTTTATCCACTGTACTCATCTTTCCTCTAGTTTTGATATTTAATGGATTTAGAAATATCCTTCCTTAATCCATACTAATGATGATTCATTTATAATATATTTTCCTTGACACAAGGTCACCAGTCCAGTGGATCCATGTTAATGCGTACTAACATTGATACCATTTTGCTTAAACTTCCACTCCTATGAAACCTCATTCATTTTAATTTGTCTGATTATTGAATACCGTAAGTGCATTATGATCACTAATTTTGCACAGAAGTTGTGGAAGTGCATTTCCTCCTGTTTTGATTTAATTGTGATCTATGTGCCCTTCCACATGGGCCGAGTTTTCTCCAATAATTTTTAATCATTTCGCATCTTAATAACCAAGACTAATATTAAATATAGTGCTATTATAATTGGAATGGTAATAATTGAATGTAGAGTCGGCACCACTAAGCGAATTCCTATCTTTATAGGAAAATTGTTGTAGTAGTGGGAAGGTCCTTGTCCAGAATTGTTTTGACCACCCCCAAATATTGGAGCCTGTTTGCAGCAATATATCCTTCAATCCACTCTACTTTATACTTCTTCTAAGATTGGGAGTATCCATCTCCTTCATTAATTTATGATAATGATGATTAACTTGCAGAATGTTATCCTCAACACAATGTCTGTTTCGTTTCCATTAATCTATGTTATTGATGATTTAACTTGGGGAATGTTATCCTAAACACAATGTCAAATTTGTTTGAACTTCCACTCCCTTTTAAACCCACTTCATATTTCTTTGCTCAATTATTGAATACTTTACGCGTATTGTGCTCTCTTATTCCTTGGTTGAACATAAAAGATAATTCACAATACGATAATTGTTGAAGTGTCCTTGCTGATTTTTATTTAAAGTTATAGTCTATTCCACGATCTAATGTGATCGCTCATATGGACCAAGTATTCTTCACTACTTAACATTCGAGAGGGGTTTATAGTGGAGCACCCTAACTTTACATTTTTCAAAATACTACATGAAAATTTCAAATCACTCTCATTTTTGTACAACAATTTATTTGGCAACTCACATGCTTCTATATTTCATTTTAGGGCCACACCATCAAATATGATGCCACATCAACATGATTTTTGTTAAGGTATCCAAAAAGGCCCCAAAAAAAGTGAGACTGATAATGGTGCACTAAGTCATGTTTTATTGGTGCACTGATGTGGCATCACATGATTTGTTAGTTTGTGTACTTTATGGATAAAAAGTGTTTTGCAATTGGATATTAAGATGCTCCACTATGGGCCCCTCTCCCCTAATAGACAACAACAAAAAGTAAACTAATTATCATACGAATAATAATTATATTATAATTTCAATAATTATATTGGTGTTCTATTTTATTGGATTTCAATTATATAATTTTTTATTCAAATTTTATTCATGTATGTTTTATGAATAATTGTTTATAAGATTTTTTCTTTTATTAGCATGAATGATCCATTTATTACAAGGGTGAAGTATTATGGCTTCCTAGATCAAACATACTTAACCATGATGTTTCTCCCAAGAACAAGTGCACATAGCTACCTACCCCATTTAAAAAATTGTTAGCAAGCATTTGCCTGATGAACCATTCTGCACATAGCTCCTTTGTTCGTACATAAACAAGTGACAAGAAGATGGTTTTTTTTGTAACATGCCAAATTATGTGACATTTTATCACAATTTATTTATGTAACTTTTAATCAAACTCATTGACCCACAATTCATTAGCAATGGCTCACAAGAACCTATCTCTTATGAGCATGAATGATCTACTTAGGAGGTCACCCAAGGGTTGATCATCAAGATTTCTTGGGAGGTCACCCATCCTAGTAGTAATTTGATTCAAACATTTTTATTCATGAAGTTTCCCTCAAGATCAAGCTCAAAATCCAAATTTTGATTGTCAATCATAGTAAAATGATACTATATCATGCATCAACTAGTCAAAATCAATAAAGATCTAAAACCCTTTGATCCCTTTTCAATTTATCAATACATTCATTCTCAATTTATAATTTTGGTAAGCATATTGTGCTCTCTTATTCCTTTGTTGAACATAAAAGATAATTCATAGTACGATAGTTGTTGAAGTGTCTTTGCTCATTTTTTATTTAAAGTTATATTCTATTCCATGATCTAATGTGGTTGTTCATATGGACTGAGTATTCTTCACAACATCACATTCTTCGAGCATCTTAATAGACAACAACAAAAAGTAAACTAATTATCATATGAATAATAATTATATTATAATTTCAATAATTATATTGGTGTTCTATGTTATGGGATTTTAATTATATAATTTTTTAGTCAAATTTATTTATGTTTTATGAGTAACTGTTTATAATAATTCATCTTTTATTATTATCAATGATCCATTTATTACAAGGGTGAAGTACTATGGCTTCCTAGATCAAGCATACTTAACCGTGATGTTTCTCCCAAGAACAAGTGCACATAGCTACCTACCCCATTTAAAAAATTGTTAGCAAGTGTTGTGCCTAATGAACCATTCTACACAGAGCTCCTTAGTTCATACATAATCAAGAGACAAGAAGATGGTGTTTTTTGTAACATGTCAAATTATGTGACATTTTATCACAATTTATTTATGTAGCTTTTAGTCAAACTCATTGCCCCACATTTCATGAGCAGTGGTTTACAAGAACCTATCTCTTATGAGCATCAATGATCTACTTAGGAGGTCACCCAAGGGTTGATCATCAAGATTTCTTGGGAGGCCACCGATCCCAGTAGTAATTTGATTTAAACATTTCTATTCATGAAGTTTCCCTCAAGATCAAGATCAAAATCCAATTTTTGATTATCAATCATAGTAAATTGATACTGATATCATCCATCAACAAGTCAAAATCAATAAAGAGCTAAATACCTTTGATCCCTTTTCAATTAATCAATACATTCATTCTCAATTTTATAATTTTGGTATGAATATTGTTTATTACTTAATGATTCAATTAGGCTCCTAGATTTGTGTAAGGTGTGTTTTATTTCCATACAATATGCATAATTATATATATGGAATGTTGGTTAAAACCTTACTAATTTATGGAATAAATTTAATTGTCAATCTCACTCTCAAGTAATTTTTGTATGACTATTATTTGTTCCACCTTACCCTTCACTTGTTAAAATAGTTTATAATTAGCATTAAGAAAACATCAAAGAATCTATATACTATAATTGTTTTAGTTTTTTATTGTTTACCTAAAATTTTACTAATGTTTTATATGTTTTTTCTAAAAAAATAATAATAATTTAAGATTAGAAAGTTTCAATACAATCATACAACTATCAAATTTAATTTACACCTAATAATTTCCTTAACAAATATTTATAAGAGAATTGTATCATAGGAAACTAGCTCCCCCTCTCGCCAATATAGACCATTATAAGAGAATTGTATCACAGGAAACCAGCTCCCCCTCTCGCCAATATATACTAGTAAAAGAGGAGTGGAATATACGAGGGCAAGGACAATCGTTGCATGCACAGCGCACTACACCATAACAACCCCTACCAACCCTCCTAGTAACCAACTATCTGAGCAAGACTGCGGCTTCCTTGGGCATCATGGCTTCATTTGATAGGTAAAGTTGTGGATAAACACCATATAGTTTTGTTCTAATAACTCTCTCCCAAATGGGGACCGGTTTAGGGTTAAATGGGCTCGAGAGACGAGTAACCTCATCCTCTCGACCATAAGAATAAGGAAAAAATAGACGTGGATCCCATCTTCTTGTAGGGAAGATGGTGATTCAGTTAAAATGTACATTTATAGTTCATAATGTGCACATTCACCTAGTACCTCATACTTATGGAGGTGTTTTGAATACATCACTGAGATTAGTAAAAGATAAAACTTGTGGAACCTTGTTGAATGATTAATCACCTCACTAAAATGTGAAATAATGAGTCATCTAACAAGACAAGTATGGGGTTTGTTTGTAAACCATGAGTCTCAAAATAAAATCTTCTATTATAGGTTCATCTAATTCTATTAATTTAGAAAATAGAGGTCTTACATGAACAAATTCTAATCATGAGTTTTCAAGGTCAAAAACACCTCAAAAAAAAATCTTGTTACCAAACTATAAGGTACACTCCTAGATAAAAGATAATTTCTTATTACCTACAATCTATACATATGAATGGTGGTTGTACTGAATTTGTAGTATTTAAGTTTTTTTTCTCACAATTAGGATTGATAGAAAGTAGTGCATATTTGTAGTTTGCAGAAAGTGCAGTTTTTAGTTAAAGGTATTGGGAAAGCAGGTTCATTAAGTGAATGAAGAAAAGGCTCAAAACCAAAATTTGGAATGGCCACATAAGTAATCAACTACTTAAAAGTTAAAACATCAGATATTCCAAATAAGTGGTCAAGTTTTTTATCTAAATCTATTTTATCAATTAATTGTCTTATGGATTATCATGACACCATAAAATCTGTACATTATTTGTGATCATCCAAAATGAAGTAAATTTATTGAGAATCTTTAAATTTGGTTTCTTTCTCAGTACAGAAGTGTAGTACTATTTTCCATACTATTTTATATTGGCTACATGAACAATTGTTACATTTGCTTGTAGCACTTCCTTATTGAATGCTTAACATTTAGTTAACAAGGTAACTATGAATATGTTGAATAAGGTTGAGACCTATGTGACTTGTGGGTAAGATTTAGCAAGATGCATCTACCAAGCAAAGTGAAGTTTAGCAAACAATTTTTCTTTGATTTCCTATTTTATTGAACCAATGCTTAATCTTTTATTAATTTTCTAAAGCTATCCTGATTTGAAGAGCATCTGTAGAGTTGATTTATAAGAGAGGTTAAGGTAGAAAGGAAATGTATTCTATTGATAGATAATTTTGTCATTGAAAAGGTATTTGAATTTTTTCTTTTTTTTTATGGTGTATTTCATTGGTCACATTCTTTTAAAAAAAATTGTTGTTGGTAGGTACTAGGTCAGTACATAATCATCTATACTGAAGATCCCATTCATGAGATTACTATTGTTGGTCCCCATTTCAAAGAGGCAAACAATTGTTTATGGCCATGTAAGCATAGTGCTCCATAGGTGGACTTAAAATGAAGAATAACCATTATATTGAGGGTGGAGATATAGGGAATCGTGGGGATAAAATAAATGAACTTATTAGCAGGATGAATTATTGACTTGTTAACACTATTTTGTTGGATCTTACATTTAACATCTTGATTAGTTTTATTTTTAGGCATTCAAAGTAACTAAACAATCTTGGAGTATGAGACAATTAGCGAGTTGATGACTCTTTTTTGTAGTATTTTATAGTAAGCTGCTTGATTAACTTTATTAATATCCATTTGAAGTCAGTTGTCAAATCATGGAGAATAAGAGGCAATTTTGTTTGTGTGCTTTATTAATAGAGCTCCATTACACAACGTTGACTTTGTAGTTTTAAAAACTACATGCTTGGTTGAGCTTACTTTGCAATGTCTCGTAAATAATGACTGTAATCTTATAAAATATTCCATTTTTACATGATTTATTTTATTAATATTATTTTACATGTTACAATAATATAATACTTTTTTCTGAATATTCTATTTTTACATGATCCATTTCATTAATATTATTTCATTTCTCGACAATATATGAGTTCTTATGTATGCTTCAAATTGATCACAAATAATACTATTTTGTAGTGTTGTGAGTCGGTTGGATGATATGCTTTTAAATTTAGTTGATATTTTTATTATATTTAATGTTGTCATATAATTTCTTAGTGTTGAATGTGGATGATAGATCACTCAATTTGAGGAGTCCTTTCAATATGTTTATAAAAATATCCTACAAGAAATTATTCATGATGTACATTAAACCATTTTCATTGAAAATGAAGTTTAGTTGAATTACCAGTAAAAAAACTATTTATACAATATTAAATATGGACAACATATATTATTTTCAGTGATAAATTTTCTTTATGAACACGCTCCATGTTGACCATGGGATTTTATAATATATGAAAACCACACTTACCCCAATGTATGCAAGGAAATGAATGTGGGATTAAAACTAGCATACATATATTAAATATTAATATATATAAAATATGCCGAGAGTTATCATATTCGAGGCATATATTGCACTGTTATTAGAAGTATTAATAATTTAAATTTTTATATTATTAAATTAATTAGGGTTTGTATTAGAGTTAAGGTTAGTGTTACTTTTTAAATAAGGTTAGTATAAAATTTTGTTTACAATTAAAATAAAGTTTGGGTTAGAGTTTATATAGGGTTAAATTAAGGTTTTGGTTAGGTTTGAATTAGAGTTAGTCTAATGCTGTCATCATTGTTTATTTCAATTCCCATATATAAGACTACACATTAAAATTAAGTGGAATTTCTCCAGAATCTTAGAACGTAATGTTTTTGTTAAGGGTAGCTTTGTAAGTATTTGATTTTCTGTTTTATAAAGATTAACTTAAAATCATACAAACTTGTCTATAGAAAAACATAATTTCAATGTCAACCATTTTTATTTAATTAAGATGCACATACTTTCAATTTGTTAACCTAAAATAATTTAAATTAATGCACTTGTAATAATTGCTAAATAATATTTGTATAATTATGAAAAATAATTATTATAAATTCACTTGTAATAACATAATTTTTTCTTTAACACATTCTAATAAATAATAATGCTTATGTTTAATAAATAATTAATAGCTTTTAAACTATTATTAAATAGATACCTTAAAAAATGCTTACATCTTCATTTACATTCATTTCAAAAGTAATATATATGATTTCATTATATTTTGCATCATTGTTTATTTCAATTCCCATATACAAGGGTAGATATTAAAATTTAGTGGAATTCCTCCCAAAATTTATAACTTGATATTTTGATTAATGATAGCTTTGTAAGTAATTGATTTTACTTTTTATAAAGATTAAGTTAAAATCATACCAACTTGTATATAGCAAAACATAACATCTACATCGACCATTTCCATTTAATTAGAACACAAATACTTTGAAGTTGTTAAAAAAGAAATAGTTTAACTTAGTTAAACATTTATACACTGATAATAACTTTTAAACAATATTAAAAAATATTTTCAAAATTGAATTTAGTCATAGATAAAAGTATAAATATTTTGCAAAAAATTGTGAAATAATATTTCAAAAATTCTTTCAGTTAGTTAACCATTTGTGCATTGGTAACTATCCATTATCACTATCATGAATAATAGTTCGAACTTTAATTGTCACATTGGAGTTAACAACATTCAATGTAGGTATACCATAGTGTGAATGTAACAACCTGAATGATGGCATTACCTAATGCACCATGAATATGATGGAGAGTTGAACTTTAAAGTAGCAAGCAACCATTCCTTAGGTGGTCCCATGTGATAACTAATTTGTGATTGTCCCTTTAGAAATCTCATGAATTTCATACTGAGTTCATTACATAGAGTGTGTTTTTTTAATGGTCACTGTTGGCTTAGGAGTGTTAAAGAGTTGTGTAATGATGAGATCGGTGTAAGTGGTATGAGGTGGAAGGGTTAAGGGTGATGGAGTGTGAGAAAGTTAAAGTACATAGCATAATTATCAAAAAAAAATTGATTGGCTTTTGGTCCATTATTGTTAATTATGTTGACCATCTTCTCTCTCAACCAATAACGGACACTCAACTCCTCTATATGAAGGAGGACATTGAATGGAAGATAGCAGTGATAGTTGGACAACCAACTGGACACCGATGATGTATGCATATTATGTGACATCTTCCTCACCTGTAGGAAAATCATTATTTGCTTTGACATTAGTATTAAATAGGAGAAAATATATATTTTCCAAATTCTGAGGAAATTGCATTTAAGAGAAAACAAACATTAAAATAATAAAAAATACATGACAAAATATTCTTTTGATATTGTAGTTTGTAGATCATTTTGATTACTTTCTTCCACAAGATTTTCCATGACCTATAAGAAAATCCATAGAGATTAATATTTAGTTATAACCTTCTAAAAAAAACATATGAACCATAATCGTAAACTTTTCCCTAATTAAACTCTAACCTAACCCTAAGTCTACTAATATGAAATCACATGATTTTTTTCTTTTAAGATCTAAGGAATGCATTCCATTCAATTATAACTAAGATGTGAAATTAAATTATATATATTAAAATAAAATGTATTATATTTTCATCCTTTATTATAGTAATACAGTAATAATTATATGTGAAATAATTAGGTAGAGATAAGTATTAGTTATTGTATAGGAGTATGTTTGATGTTGTAGTTGCATGTGCCTTGGAAAACATATATGCAAAATGTGAAAGCATAGATAGGGCACGTGAACTGTTTGATAGATTTCCTCAAAGAAATATGATATAACTGGCTGCAACATCTGTAGGATATGCACAAAATGGATTTGTTGGAAAGGCCATCAAAATTCTTAACCACATGCAACTGGCGAGAGTAAACCCATGGAAGCCTTCAAAACTCTTAAGCTAATGTAATTAACATGAAAAATGTGGAAGTAAGGACACAACACATGAACTGATTGACAAAATGCCTCCAAGAAATGTGGGCGCATAGACAAGGTGCGAGAACTATTTGATAGAGTGCCTCAAAGAAATGTGGATGCATAGAGAAGGCACAAGAACTATTTGACAGAGTGCACTCAAGAAATTTGGACGCATAGACAAGGCACAAGAACTATGAAGGAAACTTCTATTGATTGTGAAGTTTGCATACTCATCACAGATTAATACATATACTCGGTAGATTAATACATTCCAGGTTGAGATTCAACATTTACAACATTATGGAGAACATCCCATTTAACACAATATAGACTTGAGTGTACTGTTGAGAGAGTAGAGTTTGGAACCAAACATTAGGAAACATTAATGCTCATAATTTGTCTAATTAAAGTTGTGTTGAAAAAAGTTATGCTAACTTAAAAAAAGAACATATTTAAAGTTGTGCTTTGGGATTTTTTGTGTTGTTTGATGGGTTTGAAATAGTCCTCAAGATCTGGAGAATGAAATACAAAAGACTGGTTGTTAACCCCCACTCCTTCCCAAACAAAATTGAATTAAACTTTATCAAGATGTTGGTCAGAGGAGATATAGCAAGGAACTTGTCTTCCTTATTTTTTCACACATGTAACCACAACTTGGAGAGGAGAAATCCAAGCACTTTCCCTTGTGGGAACTTGCAACAAAACCATAATATTTTCTTTTCACCCTACTACAAACCCCAATGTCTATGAATGATTTTGGTCTCTTTCATTGGCATATGGTCTGCCACAAAGATGTTATTTTTGGTCAAAATAGCCATGGGCTTTGAATAAATGGACATACAAAAGACATAAGGAGTCCTCTAAAACATGATTACTTTCATTCATGACCAAAAACTGACAAAATAGTGAAGTCGTAAGAAGTTTATCAAGATATTAACTTTATGATTTTATTTCTAAAGCATTAAACAACACAATTTGTTTCAAGTTTGATTTACTATATTTGCTTTTCTCAAAAAATTATCGATTTTCAAAATGCAATTACTGATGTAGTTTTCCAAATTATTTTGTATTGAAATTGTTAGGCTATACTTATATTATTTTTTTGGGCCCCTTTACCTTGTGTACCTTGTGTGTCTCTAACAATGGTATTGCCATTATCAAATTTTAGAGTCTAAACTTTTGAGCTCTGTAAAATATCAAATTCTAATTATTTATGACAGAAAATAGACATAACTTTGTTATAGTTGTGAGCTTTTCATTTATTTTTACTCCTTTTGTGCAGATTGGTACAAACAATGGATTATTCAGTTATAGTGTTTCATAGTACTCCAACTTGCCAAGAATAGAGAAGTGGGCCTTACTAGAAGGTTCTATGGACATCTATATTCTTTGAAATTCATTTGTAATTGAAGTTGAGACTATAACATTTTTTTGTGATTTGTAGGAAGGGTTTTGCAGCCATGTATTTAAGGGAAGTCTGAGTAGATATTAGTGTTAGTGCAATTGGGAGATTTGAGGGTAGTGGCCTCATGGTTTTATAGGTGTTTGGATACCAATTTTCAATGCAAGATTGTCCATGGAGACCTCAATGAGGAAGGAAACATTGTAATCGACATTTGGAGATAGTGGTCCAATGCTATTTGATACCACTCTTCTGGAGTTTTTTACCCACATTGGGTTATCCTTAGGTCAATCTTTGTTGTTCTTTAATACATGCTATTTTTATCTCTTCCTACTGTATAATAGCTCCCTATGCTGTCTTGAAGAGTTAACTTCATTTCTAGCACTACCATATGCAATTTTTACTTCTAAAGCAAGTTAATTAGCCTTTTATTGATTACATTTCTTTATATTCATTTTTATAGTTCAAGGAGTGGAATATCCATCTTGATTTTGGATTAGATTGGTATCTAAGATGAGTTTTCTTTGTTATGTTTGATGTTGTTATGTGGTGTGTGTTTGTAGTTTTTAACTTTTTAGTTTTGCAATTTTATACTCATCAATGGATAAACTAATGCAAAAAAGGAATCTTCTTTGCTTCCTTTGTAGGTAGAGATAATTACAAGGTAGGGGAAACATCCTGAAAGAATGGACTTTAGAGGAGTTAAAAACTTTTTGACAATGAAGAAGGATTCAACAAATTGGAAGAAGATGTTGCTAACATCTCTCAATCTTTGAGAAGTCTTGACAAAATGGAAAAATCTTGAAGGTTGGACAAATGAGCACCGTTTGGAAGCCAGGATAGGATTTCCTTCCATTTTCACTTTTATGTATTGGCCAAATTCAGTAGTCTTGGGCTTTGGCCTAATGATCATACTTAAGAGTAAACTATACCTTTCTTATATGTTTTTTCTTGGAGTCATCCAATTGTGTAATTATAGGAGTAATGCAATAACATTGCAACATCATATTTTGCTTGAATTAATTTAATTATATTGTAATATCATGTAATGTTTAAATTTTGTATCCTTGGGTGTCAACCATAGTTCGAAGTCATAAATTTGGCAGGGCCATTTTCAGCTCTAGTTCATAAACAAATACTGATTAGGACCTACCAATAAGATAAATTAAATTGGGAAAAATTCAATTTAAAACACCTAAAAATGACTAAAAGAACCAAATTGGAGTGCTCAATGTCATGAACAATATTTTTCTCAACAACATCCACCTGCACTTGGTTACAAATACTTTTATGAAGTACAAGGCTTGTGATGAGGATCTGTGGTTGGTGATCAAAGTGGAGGAGAAGCTTATAGTGAAAATTAGCATACAATGTGTTAGTGATTTTGTTCCAACCTTTTCCATATTATTTCTTGTGGTGCAGTTCAATCTTGAGAGAGGTTATATCCTCTATAACTAATGGTTTAAATATGGTCTTCTTGGATAGTTTTTTAACCAGGATTTATGTTTTAGACAACAAATTTAAATTGACTGTTGATTGTAAGTTTGTTGTTTATACTTCAACAAGTGTTGATGATAGTCAAATGATGAACAATATCAGCTCAAGCTTGTTGAATTTCCCAAAAAATTGTAAGGTTGCTAGATTGATACTCTGATCTTATACATTTTTCATGTTTTCTTAATAATTAACTTCCTCCGTATTTTACAAAAAAAATCAATACCTCCCAAAGGGACTAGGTTGATGTCACTCAAGAGTAAAAAACATTGAGTGTAAGTTTTGAGATTTTTATGTGCATTTATTTAAACAAATAGAAATTTGGCTCATCGAGAGGCCATTGAGATTGACTCACTAAAGCTGCTAAATGAGGCCAAAGACAATCCCTTATGTGAATTTGATATAGTAGCTCTTGCCCAAGTAGCTTAGTAAAATGTAATCAGGGAAGAAGGATATATTTTGTTTTTTGTGGCAAATTGGATATTGATCAGTGTTGGTGTGAATAATTGTCTTGTACCTAGCTAATTCATTCACTAGGTAATTATGGGACATATTCACATGGTTAAGTTTACTTAGGTAAAAGATTCTTTCTAGAAGTCTTAGTTGGCATTTCTAGAACTTATCTTATCTAGCTAGGATGCATCATTTCCTAGGTGATTAGGTTGTTGGTTGTCTCATGTCATAGGATCATGACATTTGTCAACATCTTATTCATTCCTATCTCTCAACCTTGCCCATATAAGCAAAACATCTCATGTACATTTGTATTCAAGCTTCAATCAAACAATCAATCAATCTTGCATTGTGAAGCAAGTTTTCTTGCCATTCTCTCTCTTGTGGAAGTGGTTTTGGTCGCAACTGATCTTGGGGGTGTTGAGGAGTCACCATTAACTCCTACATGGTATCAGAGCACTCCAGGTGTTGCAGATTCCTTCCCAGATCTGAGGGTGATATTTTGGCTTGAAGTTTTTTGCTGGGTGCAGATTGGGGTATCAATAACCTCACGATTGAGTTCAGAAGCTTCCGCAGACGAATTTTGACTGTAAATTCGCCTATTTTGAATAAAATTGTTTTTGAAGCAAAATTTTTTATTGCTGGAACAACCTCCCAAACGGTACGATTTTTATAATTTCGCAAAAAAATATTTTCAGTAAAATATTTTCTGCGACCTGTTTGTTTTGGGGCAAAATTTTTATATCGGCATTATATTGCAATTGTTATCATCCGTCATTATTAAATTTTTGGTGGGTTGATATAATTGGTGGCATTTTTCAATCTCTGCGGACTATTATAAGTTTGTGGCAGAGGCATTTATTTTGTTGGCAGGGCACATTGTACTCTGGTCGGCCCATTTGTTGTCTCACCGATCACAGTGCGTATTCCCGTCGGCCGATCTTGCTTCTACCACCTACCGGCATTGCACGGTCCAGATCCAGCGTACCTCCAGCAAGTTTTTATGGGCTTGTACTCTACACTAGTCGCATAGCCATCAAATCGTGGTCACCCCACTCTGCCATTCGCTGGAAAAGCGACAGTCCTTTGTGGTACATTGGCCTGGTTTAGATACCGTCGTAGGGTACTGATCCAATCTGTCGCCGGTCAAATCTCTAGTCTCCGGCGGTATCGTCCATTGGCAACCCTGCATCCGCGTATGACCTTTTTTCATCGGTGGGGGTTCTATTTATTGTATGGTCGGCGCTGGTACGTCGAAGGTGCTTGGGTCCCATCGTCCAGCGCATCTCTACCTATCGGCGGTCATTCATTCTTCAACGGACGGGTATGGCTCCTATCACGGCTGCCTGCGTCATCACTATCGGCGATAGCTTTCACATTGTCCTATCCAGTCAGAATCATGGTACGCATGCCTTTCTAACCGCAGGTGTCTACTAAGCTTTAATCCGCTGTTTATATTTATCATCTCAGCTTTTAATATAAACTTTGTTTGATATATATGCCGACCAATTTGACTAAGCCGACGGGTTTGAGTGAAAAGATTTTCATTGTAATAATCTTTACTATTGGTCGCCAAACTATTAGTGGTGTAATTTATTAATCCCTGTTGTGGTGAGGTCATATGGATGACCAGATTTAAGCCCCAGGTGCCGAAAATTTCCACCATTTTAGCCTTGTAATTGCCCCAAGTGCCTATTTATAGGCCTTTTTTTCTTCTTTTCATAACTTTTGCATACGGAGGCCGTTTTTCAGAAACGAAATATCGTCGGAAAGGTGAAGATCTGAATTTTTCAGTGGTGCAAATATTTTGCAGAGATTTTGCAGTTTTGTGCCTCTTTTTCTAGGTTGAAGCCCGATCATCATTTTATGCTTTCGAACTCATATCTCTGTGCTCCGATCTCCGATTTTCTCCAAATTTGCGGCATCAGAAAGTTATTCAGGAGTATTTCAGATCTAATCATGCACTTTTTGCAGATTTGTTTCCATATTTTCATATTTTCAGTTTGTAGCTGATTTGATAGTTTGGGATTCCTTCTTGTAAATTTGCAAAAAAAGTGCAAATCTTGTTGGGCAAAAGGGGTTGATTTCTTGTATTGTGAGGGAAAATTGTTGTTCTTCTCTTGTAATATCTCATTGTATCATGGATTTGACAAAAGTTGTACTTTTAACTCCATATAACTATCATGAGTGGAAATCTCAAATGGAGTTATTGTTGTTAAAATCAAAGTTGCAACGAATCACATTTGGTCAAGATCCAGAACCTGCAGGAGCAAAAGAGGAAAGAAAATGGCTTGATAGAAGGGATGAAGCTCTTGGTACTTTGAAGTTGTCCATTTCTCCAGATCTTAGATATCATGTTGCATCTTGCACTCATCCTAATGAAGCTTGGAATACTTTAGAGAGTCTCTTTGGTAAGCCAGATAAGATGAGGAAATTTAGGTTGGAGAATGAACTCATGGGTCTAAATCCTTCAGATTTTGATAATGTCCAAGACTTTTTCTCTAAGCTCAATTCTCTTAGATTGCAGTTATCTGATTGTGGGGTCACTAAAGAGGATGAACAGTTGATACTTTCTATTCTTGCTAAGCTTGGTCCTAATTATTCAGTGTTTGTTTCTATTTTCTATGCTACAATGGATGCTCTTGGAAATGCATACAAAATGCCTTCTCTTGATGAATTTGCAGCTCAACTCACAAGGGAACAAGCAAAGTTGGTACACATGGGCACATTGAAGTCTTCTAGATCTCATGCTCTTGTTGCAAAGGAGACAAAGGATTCAAGTGGCAAAGGTAAGAAGCAGAACAAGGCACCCAAGTTTAATGAGCAAGGTAAAGATCCTCCTTCACATAGCACTCCTGAGTCTACATCCTCTTCTAAAGAGGAATCATCTAAAAAGAAGAAGTCAAAATGTGCATATTGTAAAAGGTTAGGACATGATGAGCATATATGTTATAATAAGAAGATTGATGAACTGACACACCTTCTTCAAAAGAATAACATTAAGCTGTCCTCATCAGTGTCTGGCACTTCTTCTTCAACATCTCAATCGGCCGCTCCATCATCATCATCTCAGTCATAGGACATAAGATCTACTTCTGGGCTACACAAGATGAAAGGACAAGAACTCTTGGCCTCTATAAGTCTTGCATCTCATAGATGGCTTCTTGATTCAGGGGCATCTCATCATATGGCATCTTCTATGGATATGTTCTCTTCTTTTGAGCCTTGTAATTCACCTCATATATTGATGGGTAACAATACATATATGAAGGTAAGTGGGAAGGGTTCTATTGATATGGGGGAATGGAGCTTTAATGATGTGCTTTGTGTTCCTTCCTTGTACACTAATCTCCTTTCTATTTATCAAATTACTCATGGGGATCAAGGTAAAAGAGTTGAGTTCACTCCAGATAGGGTGTACATAAGGGACTTGGAGACTAGGGATATTGTTGCTATCGGGATGGCTGATCATTCATCTCGTGTATATTCCTTTTCACATTTTGCTTCTGAAGATGATAATGTTCCTTTGACTACATCACACACTCCATTGAGTGTGAACCATGATAGTGAGGAGAAGTTTGGTCAATTACATCTTGGTATTCTAGAGACTAGTGCTGAGCTTCCTACTCCTCCACCTCTTGCTCCTTCAGCCATTGTTGCTTCTATTCAGCAGGATGATGATAGTTTTTCAGATCTTGCTTTGTGGGATGAGTATTTGACAGGGATTTCTAACTTGTTCATGGAGTCTCATACTATAGATTTGGAGGACACACTTGAGGGGATTTCTCTCCTCTTTGATGACAGTTTCAGTACAACTGTTATCCCATCTTCTTTGTCTTTGGAGATTGACATACATGAGTCTCCTCCATCACTTGATTTGTCATGTTTCTTGGTTCAGTTTGACCATGATTATGTTGTGGCTCATTCAAGCTTGGAGGATCTTCATCAGTTTTCAGAGGCATACATGTTAAGCATTCATGCTTTCTCCTTTCAGTTGGACATGGAGTGGCTTCTACATCAACTTATGGATTTGTTTCTTCCTAAGGGAAGATGTGTCTCTTGTAGACATTGGGTCATCTTTTGTTTTCAGGCATTCTTCATCAGCATTGGAGCTTCTTCATCATGGGGGGGATATCTTATCTCTCTACTTCCTTCTTATGGGGGGTATTTGATTGTATATACATGATGCATGTTGTCCTTGGGGGGTATCATTGAGTCCTCCATACATCATGTTTGTTTTGTTTTGTTTTCTCTCTTTTGGAGAGGAGTTTTGTCCCACAGGTTTTTCTCCTTTTCTCCACTTGTGAGAGATTGTTTCATTTACATTTGTAAATGGGTACCTAACATGGCCTAGTAGCCGGGACCCATAGTCATAGTCTTTGCACAGTGTGCATAATAATCTTCTCCCTAAGTTGCACTTAAGGGGGGGTGTTGGTGTGAATAATTGTCTTGTACCTATCTAATTCATTCACTAGGTAATTAGGGGACATATTCACATGGTTAAGTTTACTTAGGTAAAATATTCTTTCTAGAAGTCTTAGTTGGCATTTCTAGAACTTATCTTATCTAGCTAGGATGCATCATTTCCTAGGTGATTAGGTTGTTGGTTGTCTCATGTCATAGGATCATGACATTTGTCAACATCATATCCATTCCTATCTCTCAACTTTGCCCATATAAGCAAGGCATCTCATGTACATTTGTATTCAAGCTTCAATCAAACAATTAATCAATCTTGCATTGTGAAGCAAGCTTTCTTGCCATTCTCTCTCTTGTGGAAGTGGTTTTGGTTGCAACTGATCTTGGGGGTGTTGAGGAGTCACCATTAACTCCTACAATCAGAACCTTGTGTCAAAGCAAGATGCCAGTTGATTTAGAGATGATAAATTGTTAGTGATTTTGTGAATATATTCTCTAGAAGTAATTCAACCCAATTTTAACTCAACCTTCAATTGTAAATCTTATGTATTGTTTAATTCCCCACAAGTGAATCCTAAGTCTGGAAAAAATGAAAAAATGAGGTTGTCTTTAAGATTATTTCTATAAAAATTTCCTTGCTTGGAGCTAAATTGATATTGTTCGGCCCCTGCTACATTATGCTCGCATTCTTTAAGCTCAATCCATGTATATTTTTAAATTATAGTCTCAAAATACAATGCTCTTGTTCAAGTTAATTTTTCTCTACTTTGATTTCATCAACTATAAAACTTTGCACCACAAAGAAAATAATTTTTTTTGCAAGAATTCACTCTACACTATACCTTTATAAATTACAGTCTCAAAATGCAATGTTCCCATTTAAATTAAAAACAATATCCCTAGGATTTCATTAGTTATAAACCTTGACCCCAACAAATAAAGAAAATTAAATTTCCTACAACAATATTCTCTACAGTTTCGCTTGATATAACATGATTGAAATATCCAGAGAGAAATGTTCATAATTTAAATACTTCATGAGATTTACCATTTCAATTTTAAAATCTAATTGGAATTTCATTCTTTATATTTTTTAATTTATGATGATTTATGGGCTATAGAGCTTTAAATTTAGCCATTATGTTTCTAGAATTTCTTCTTTACTAGTCTATCATATATTCCTATAAATTGTACTTCAAAGGCAATATGTCCTTAACTATTCGAGTTGAAATGGAACAAATTTAGCTAAATTTGATAATCTATATTGAGATTTTTTGGTCTTCATAAATCTGATTAGAAAATCTAACAAGTATTTGTACTTTGATGAACATGGGGCAGGATTATTTGCGTACAAAATTAGTGTGGATCATTATCAAGGTTTGTCTCACTCCCCAAAGCCAGTTAATCATATGGCATACTCTCAGGTTTTAATTCTCATCCAGTTATCAGTTATCACACAAAAGAATCAGACATAAGCACTGCTCCATGCACTTGTGATGGAGATTTGAAAGATCCTAAGGAACCATATTGGTATAGGGTACTTTACAAAGGAGAAAAATATAGTAAAGGTATTTACATATGCTAATTCTGGTGGTAGTATGTGTGTGCCCATGCTTGTTTAGATGAATACTTAATGACCTTAGTGACATGGTTGTTGAGTGACCATAGATTTGAAGAGGGAGATACATTTCTTGCTAGATTTGGTGTAAGAACATGGAGGAAGGAGCTATTCACTGATTTTTCAACTACATCAAACTACATTAATGAGCATCCAATGTTTTGAGATCTATTTGAGTATCAAATTGGAGATTTCAAATTTGAAGGAGATGCACGAAACATTTATATTGATCACCTTCATAGTAGATTGATAAGAATATTCAAATGCCTATTTTGCTAAAAATAAAAATAGTATGAATTCAAAAAATAGAATTTGAAACAACCAGATCGATGTAGGTGTGGTGATTTTGGACATTAGTGGAGAGGACATCAAATGCTAAACTTGAATGGGAATCATCATTTTCATGCAATCTAACAACCATAGCAGCAAGACATACCTACAGTTCTCTCTCGATTCAACAATCTATAATTCACCCTTTGAATCCCTTTGCGCCTACCTTGATAACAAAATCTGAAAGAAAAACTATGAAAATAGATTAGTTGATTTTGGAAAATATCGTAGAGGACAACAAATGCTAAACTTGAATGGAAATCAACATTTTCTTGCAATTGAACAATAAGACATACATGTACTTCTTTCTCCACTGGGAAATCTACAATTAACAAAGTGAAATTGAAAGATAGAGCCTCTTTTAATAGAGGTCTTCATGAATTGAAAGATAAGAACATGTGAATAAAACAAAGAAAAAAAAAAACTATTGAAAATTATAACAAAAAATAAATAAATGCACTATTGAAAAATAAACAAAAAAAATTGCAAATAAATATATTGAATTTTTTATAATGATAAAAAATATATTTGTGTTACTAATAAATTTCACCCTAAAAACTTAAAAATTTATTAAGTATGTAGTTTCTATTTATTTTTAATTAAATTGATTTTAGAATTTGAAAAAGCAAGATTGCTGTCAATTTTTTTTTTTTAATAAAATTGAGAATATTAGATGACACTAAGTATTTAGTTTGTATTTTTTTCTTAATTAAATTGATTTTAAAATCTAAAAAAGAAAATTACTATAAACTTGAAAAAATTGAAAATTTATTACGTGACACTAAGTATTTTATTGCAATTATAAACATTTAGTTACTATAATTAAATTAATTATAAATATGAATATTAAATCTCAGTATTAATAATAATAAAAATGAAATTATTATAAAATTGATTATGATATAAAAAAACAAGTATTTTAGAGTGGATAAGAATATTTTATTCTTTCCTTAAATTTGTATTCAAAAAATAAAAACTATTGAAAATAAAAATAAAATAAAAAATAAATACACTATTAAAAATAAACAAAAAAAATTTACAAATAAATAAAAAATATATTTGTGTTACTAATAAATTTCACCCTAAAAAGTTAAAAATTTATTAAGTATTTAGTTTTATTTATTTTTAATTAATTTGATTTTAAAATGTGGGAAAGCAAGATTACGTCAGTGTGTGAATAAGATATCAAATCAATTTATATCTACTTTAAATTTGCTTGAAAAAATGTCTACATACAATGAATGTAATTATGATAGCTGAATGTCATTTGAATGCCAAATTGAAACTAAAGAGTTTTTCTTTATGTTGAATTTTTCTTTTTGATAGATGCCATTGTAATATGCCTCTCCACATAACTAAAACTAAAAGACTGGTGCAAATGATATTTCACAAACCTTAGACATCAAGAATTCGAAATGAAGTGGCTAATGGCGAACAATCCGTTTCGTAGCTGTAACATCTGGATAAATGAACCAATTTGGTGGACTTTTAGCCTTATTAAACATTATATGAAAGGCTTATTCTTTCTGTGAACTGTTTTATAATATATATTAAGAAGACATTTATGTATCCGTAATACTCATGGAAAGAAATCAATGTAGAAAGGAAGGCAATTGACAACAAGCTAGAAAAAATGATAAAAGCGCACGCATATAATAATATATATATACAATATCGTTTATTTAGATAAGGGAAAGCCTTATTATAAAAGGTGAATGCTTGATCCCTCTAGCTTAAGGCCAGCTGATGGTGTTACTAATTGGCCGGGTTCACAGCAGACCAGTAAATGCCTAGGTAGTTACCCACACTGCGGTAGAGTATTACATTTCCACCATCATCGACGGCCAAAGATGCAGCTCCAACACATTGAGGCAAATAAGAGCAAGCGCTGACATTAGTCCAAATGACCTTCTCCTTGTTCCACAAGTCCAATGTTCCGTCACTGTGAAAGTTTAGAAAGCAATTACTTTGAGGCTTAGGAGCATTAGAGTCGCTTCGCCACAGTACAGTGCCTTCTTGATCCTCCAAGTTGAGTACGCAGGGTGCAGTTACATGACCTGACTGAGGAATGGTGAGCTTGTATTTGGTGTTGGGAGAGAGAAGAGAGTCTCCAGGGTATAATTGATTGAAAGCATGGGCACTATGGTGGGAGAGTAACATGTGGGACTGGATGGTGCAGTTGGCTACACTGTTTTCTTCAGCTTCAAAAATTGTAGGTGGGGTAGAGGAGACAAGATATTATTGCAAATGTGCTGCTACACATAATATCTATTGCCTGCTTAAACTGATTACATTAGTCTTCTTTTATAGAGGAGTTCAGAAATTACAAGAAGTTTCTGGACAGGAAAAGCTGACATATAGCATTTAATGGCTTCATCTATTCCAATCGGTTAGGTCGTAGAATACACCAGAATAAGAAACCACTAGAAGATTCATTTAATATTGATGGTTGAAATTAATATTCTAACACTCCCCCTTAATTTCAACCATACATGCTTGAACATTTACCATTTTCCATTTTGTTTTCTAATTCTACTGACTTCTTCAAATCCTTTGCTTGCATAATAGCTTCAAACTATTGTGAAGATCTATGTATCTTTTCTAAACTTTCTTTCCAACTGCAGCAGCAGTCTTGGGCAGCTTCAAGTGCCTTCACTGTCCCTTTCATGATTTCTCCTTCAACAGCTACGGCTGTCCCTTTCATTGATTTTCTCTTTGATCTCTTTTCAATGATCTCTAGAAACATAAATTATAATTTGTATTCATCAACATTACATCAACCATCAGAGCTTCGGCTCTTTAACCAAACACCATTACATAGACATACTCTTACATTTTCAAATCTCACACAGGTGGTTTCAGATTACCACAAACTCACATACAAGTGGTTTCAGATTACCACAAAGTCATAGACAGGATGCTCTTCGATCTCCTCCTATCTCTTTATAATTTCACTTCACCTCAACTGCTACTGACTTTTCAGTAATATGCGACTATGAAACCTTGAGAGCTGTGATGATCTCCCTTTGCGGCTTCAACTGGGACAATGACTACTTCTTTTCTAGGTAGTGCCTTCCTTACATAGCTATACCTTCAAAATCATGAACTGCGGCAACATCTTCATATTATGACGGGCCTCCTTTCTGAGTTTCTTCTTGAAATCTCCTTTGCTTATAAAGCGATCTTTTCAAACAACAATTATGTTCTACCTTGCACAATGAAATTTGTAGAATCTAGTAGCACAAATCAAGCGATCTAAATCATTTCATATCGATTGTATGCAACGATCTGGCTTTGCCCATGATCTACAATTCTTCAACACTGGCAACGATTGATACATGCTTCGATCTCTTACTCCCTTTGTCTGCAGACTTTCTTCTATGGTATTAGAAAAACAATTTTTGACAGCTATACAATCATCCTTAGTGACGTCTTCCAGCTCTGTCTTGTGCTATTTTTCCAACAGCTAGAGATCTTCTTGAAGCAGCTTCTTCGCTAGCAAAACTTGGACTTTTCCCTTTCCATGACCAACAATTTCTCTGCGACTTCTTCAAGCTTTCTTCGGCTCCTCTTAAATGAATTGCTCCCCACGAATTTACTTTCATTTCAGTGGCATCACACTTTAATGAAACCTGTGACTCTCTTTGGATCTTAAACAGGAACTTTTGGTGCCTTCATGTGACCTCCGTTCATCTACAATGGTGACTTCGATGATCTACAAATCACACAATCTATTCTACAGCATTAACTCTGCCCTGATCTTCTAGATCTAACTTGGCTCTGATACCACTTGAAAGAAACAGAGGAGCAGCAGAACAGAGATAAATTTATATTGAATAAAACAAAAACAATACATCGATTTACTGAGCTGCAGCTCATGCATTAAACACAGGCTAATATCCTCTAACAGCTCTGCGGAGCTGGACTCTGCTAAGGAGTGAATGTCACATTACATATGCCTCTATTTATAGAGGGCTTAGGAATTCTCCAGAATGCAAAACAGTATGTTGCCAAGTCGGTGAGAACTTTCTAGAATTCTCGGTGGGGGAAGGTTCTACACAAGTTTGACCACGTGGGAGAAATTACTCGCCAACACTCCCCCCTAATTTCTACCACAAATTCTTATTACATTCTATTTTTTTACATTCTATCTTTTTCATTTATGTTGCGGCATCTAAAATCTTCTAGATCTAGTGATCGAACCTAGGAAATCCCATTCTGCAATTGGGATGCTCAAACCATGAGCTCTGGCCCTCTTGGTTACTGTTGAAATAATATTCCACTCAGCTCCCTTCGGGTTCCCTTTTTTTTGCATGTTCATGCACTGGCCTGCGCGTCTCCGCGTTTCTTCGGCTTCCCGGCAGGTTTTTGATCTTTCCCTTTGTGTGCATTCCTCGCTTCGCAACTTTGGCAAGCGGCTTCCCTTTTGGCTCTTGAGATGCTGCGCTGAGCGCCCACGTGTCTCGCCTGCGGGGTCTTTCATTTTCTGTTGCTTTATGTTTCCTACGGGTTGCGAAACGGGGCCCACATCTCTATACGTGGCGGTGTAGCGCAATCTTTCCCTAGCAGGAGTAGAGTATGCTGCGGCGGGCTGCGAAGGATTTCTATTGGCCTTCTTTATTTCCTGGCGGGGCCCACCCTCGCTCACGTGTCAGCGGTTCGCGGCTTTTAAAACAACAGCAGGGACGAGAGCACCACGGGTTGCGAAACGCGGCCACGCGTCTTTCGCCCCCCCTTTTCATGCGGCCTTTCCCCGTTTTCAAAGTAGCCTCCGTTCCCTGAACACGTGTCACTTCTCCGCAAGCTCCCGGTCAATGGAGAAGGAGTTTTCATTCGGGCCGCGGTTTGCTGCCACGTGCCTTACATCGATTATCAAAGCAAGCTGTGAGATGGCCGAGCGGGATGGTGTCATTGACTGCTGCTCGCCATGGTTCTCTAAGGCGGTGGACGACACTCGTCGCTTCGAAGCCTGGTTGGGACCACTGCCATCATTCCAAAAGGGCACGCCTGTAACTAACCAACTGGATGCTGTACCCTGATTGGCTGCTCTCATAACGGCATTGGGAATATTCTTATCCGGGCATCATTACGGGGGATTGTGGAATCATTCTGTTACAACTCTCCAGGCGGTGGGATTTTGCTCTCCGGCTATATATACTCCCTCTGTTGAGGGAAAATGGTCCAAGATTTTACAGGAAGAATACTGGTTTTAGCAAGAGACGCCAGGCCTCTTTTGCATGTTTATTTGCAAGATACTTTCAGACTGTGCCTATTGTTCGGCCTTTCTGCTTTTTATGTCTTGATTAAACTGTGAACTGTGCTTTTTATTGTCTTAAGCATTTCATTTGAGGAGACTTCTATATATTGAACGCAAACTTGCTGGTCTAAATCATGTCTTAATGACTCTTCTTAGCAGTAAGAATGTATGCGATACTGTTTTATGTCAATTAAATGAACTGTTTATGCTATTGCTTTAAGCTTCCGGTGTTTTGGAACATATCAATAACATTCAGGCCCTTGAGTCTATGATTTATCGTGCCTATCAAAAAGCTTTGGCGCATCGCCTTAGATTAATATTTGTTTCATTATATCTGCTTCCTTTTCCCTTTCCAAAAACCATTATATAGAAGAAGCCGGCTTCTTTAAAATCTGGAGGTCACTCAGTTTGGCGCAAAGGGGTCCCCCTTGAACTGAGTTTCCCATAAAGGCACTGTTATCTCGTCAATTTTTGGCGTCAACAGTTTGTCCTTTTTTTCTGGCACGCCCGGTGGGACCCAAACTAATGAAATCGTCTTCTAAAAGGGTGTATGAGCCATATGCCTGTAACTAGATCCCAAACTGCAAGTAACCCAGGTTTACTAGTGCCTCCATCCAGGACAGTCCAGGCCGCAAATCAGTTAGTAACCGTTCCATTCCCACCACCCTTTCCTCTCACCATGTTGCCGGCCGCGAACAGAAATTATGTAGCATGGGATGCTGGGAGTCCCCTTGTAGCTCCGGTAGCACCTGCTGTTTGGGGTGCCATTCCGGTTTCGGCCCTGAAAGCTCTTCCCAAATTCGCCGGAGATAACACAAAAATGCCAGCAGAGCATTTGCAGGATGTAGCGGATGTATGCCTAGTACATGGTATCACGGCGCAGAATGTAGCCCTAAGGCTCCTTGCTGCGTCCTTCAAAGGCAAGGCCCTAGAGTGGTACCGAACACTGACTCCTAATACCATTCGCACTTGGGATGACCTCGGAGATCCATTCTATGAAAGGTTTTCAAATGACGGAGATCGTTCTTCGCTATATTATCAGTTATCCGTCATCAAACGAGCAGCCCAGGAGGCTCTGATGGACTTCAATGCCCAATTTCACTCGAGTTGGCGGAGGATTCCCGTGACCATCCGCCCTACCCCAGATTTGGCATTCATGTTCTATCTGAAGTCCATCAATCCCGACATTTCTATGATGATCAAGTCTCTGGGAGGAGCTACTCTACCAGATGGATATGCCACCGCTATCAAAGCAGAAAATCACTTGATAGACTGCGGAAAATTGCCTCCTCGACCTGTTATGTCGATATTTCCTAAGATATCAAACGTGGCACAAGAGGTGGCGTCGACCAGTGCGCCAGCGACTCCCCAGTCAGCGTACTCATATACAGCCACTACTGAAAACTTGGCCTCTACATCAAGTTCTTCGAAGAATGAAATGGGCGACCTCAAGGAGATGCTACGGACTATGGCGAATGATATAACAACGCTCAAGCGGAATCAAGCAATGCCTCCGCGGCCTGCGTATCAGAACTACTAAGGTGGGCGGCCTACCTATCAGCAGAATCAATATCAGAATGCGCATCGCACTAACTCACCAACGGCGGCTATGAACCAAATAGTTTCGGTGCCTACGCCACTGGCAGGAGCGTCGCCAAGCTCTAGCAGAGAATTAACCGCGAGACAAAATAATCTTATTGATGACATCAATCCATGGTGGTTCCCTTGCAACGATGCGCATATGCCCCGAAATTGTCCGCGTGGCAACTTACAACAAAGGATAGCAGAGCAACGTAGTCAAGGGATTGCGATAGAGAGCGAAGAATACAGATATGCCCCGGCAATGGAGAATGCGGTCCTTACCGCGCAAATACAAGGAATGTCCCTGGAGCAAGAGTCCGACATTGTTCCTGATCATGCGCTCTTCTCATGGATGGAAGACGAGGAAATGGTGTTTGCGAATGACACGTCCACTGCCGAAACGCCGCGGGTAAAGTCTGACTATAATACACGCTCTAAGAGAAGATTCACCGGTGAGGCCGTGGTTTCACTTTCGGACAATCCGCAGTGCAAGGACGTTTCGGATCAAATTCCTGGTGGCCCGACCGAATCCTTGTCTCCTCAACGGCGGAAGGAAATTATTATAACAAAAGCCAAGGAGCAGAAATCTCCGAGCTCCTCACCTCTTAATGTGGTGGAGCAGTTGAAGAAATCACCTGCTAATATGTCTTTATGGGACATTCTAGCTATCCCGGAGCAGAAGACCATACTCCAAAAGGCGCTTCAGCAACAGATGGACCCAACACTAACCGAGCCTTTGGCCAGTACCGAGGCGGTTTATCAAATGCCACCAACTAAGGTTGTCGCAAACAAAGCGATGGAATCCCATGCGGAAGGTGGAGGTAGGCCAAAACCTCAACCCTTCTTCTTAACTCTCATTATAGGGGAGAAACTATTACACAACGCTATGATTGATTCTGGCGCTAGTACCACGGTTATGCCAAAACTAATAGCCGAAGCCTTGGGACTCAGCTACGAACCTATGAAGAAAGGGGTGATGCAGCTAGATGGAAATAAGGTTGATACTGTGGGTGTCATCAAAGCACTTCCGTTGACTCTATTTGCCTGCCCGAGTATCACGGTCCCGCAAGATACAGTGATCATAGATGTTCCGCCAATGTTTGGTCTTTGCCTTTCTCGAGAGTTTACTTCAAAGGTGGGCGGCTATTTGTCTTTAGATTGGTCACATCTAATACTTAGGACCAAACATGGCGCAAAGATGAAGATAGAATCGGAGGCTCTGCATTCCGAACATGTGGCGAACGAGGCCCTGATTAACTTTGAAGCGGCACATACCTCCATCACCAAGCAAGACATGTACAATGTTGAACTGCTGGAGGAGGAGAAGGTCAACGGAGACCGAAGTGATAGCGAAGACGCTCTGTTGAGTGAACATATAAATAATGATCCCTTCGGAAATTATCATGCTACCGGTTTAGGCACATATGTGATCTATGACGAAGACCAAGTTCTTCCGAAGGTCGTCAAAGAGCCCGACGATGACCAAGCAAGTGAGCTGTGGACATTATATTTTGACGGAGCAAGGAGCAAAGTTGGAGCTGGAGCAGGGATATGTCTAATATCCCCACAGAATGAAAAGTTGCTGAGGGCCTTCCGATTCCAATTTGCTTGTTCAAATAATGAGGCTGAATATGAGGGTCTAGTCCAAGGCCTAAGCCTAGCGGAACGAATGGGTATCAAACAATTGATTGTATTCGGAGATTCAGAACTGGTAGTTAATCAGGTCCGAGGAGTCTCAGCAGCAAAGAATATCCGCATGAGATCCTATCGGCATCGAATCTGGGACCTTATAGAAAGTTTTGAAGCTTTCAACATCCTGACCATTCCCCGAGCTCAGAATGGCGATGCAGACCGCATGGCAGTAATCGGAGCTCAGTTTGATCCTGTCTCCGACTTGCTTCGGAACAAACATTCAGTACGAGTGCTGGTTAGACCAGCAATACCCGATAATGACCAAAGTTGGCAAGTCTTTGAGAGCGATGAACACATCGCCTCGTTTATTCAAAACTCAGGGGAATTTGCCGATCAACTCCAACCAAAGATCGCTGAGGCCTACGAGGGACAAATTATGCAGCTGAAATCAAATAAGCTTCCGAAAGGATTGGTTACTCTCGAAAAAAATTTTCGATTGTAGTGACGCCCGAAATGATAAGAGGAAGTTCGTGGCGGAAAAAGGTGATTATGAGAATCTTCGGGTCTCCGATGACAGGAACCTTCGGGTCGGAAAAGATGTCTCACAGCAAGATAGAGAAAGGCTTATGAATTTCTGTGAGAAATATGGAGTAGTAGCCTGGTCCTACGATGATCTGGAAGGTTATGATCCTGGTATCATTCAACATACTATTGAGCTAACAGAAGGTGCGAAGCCAATCCGACAGAAACAGCGGCCGGTCAACCCTAAAGTTGAAGCCTTGATGGCACAAGAGCTAACCAAGCTCATTGAGTCGCGTATTGTTTTCCCAATTAAACATAGTACTTGGGTATCAAATCTGGTACCAGTCCGAAAGAAGAATGGTGATATACGCTTATGCGTAGATTTCTGAGACCTAAATAAAGCATCTCTGAAGGACCACTATCCCTTGCCTTCTATGGAGTCGATCCTCCAAACTGTCGCGGGATCGGAAATGTTCTCTCTACTGGATGGCTTCTCTGGCTATAACCAGATTCGAGTAAGAGAGGAAGATCAGCACAAGACTACGTTCACCACCAAGTGGGGGACGTTTGCATATGCTAAAATGCCTTTTGGTTTATCTAATGCAGGGGCAACCTTCCAGAGAGCTATGGACGTCGCATTTAGCGAGCTGATCAATAAGATTATCCTAATCTATTTGGATGATCTTACTGTGTTCTCCAAATCTAAAGATGATCATTTCGATCATCTGGAGTTGGTGTTTCAAAAGTGCCAAGAGTTCGGGATTTCCTTAAACCCGAGGAAATGTGTGTTCGGAGTACCTCAGGGTAAGCTGTTAGGACATGTTGTGTCGAAGGAAGGTATTTCAATTGACCCGGAACGAGTAAAGGCTATAAAGGAGCTTCCTCTCCCGGTGAATAAGAAAGGTGTCCAGTCTTTTCTGGGCAAAGTAAATTTCGTCAGTAAATTTATTTCCGATTTTGCGGGAATGATTAGGCCGATCACCCTAATGCTGAAAAAGGATCAAATTTTCAAGTGGACAACGGAGGCGAGGGAGGCATTTGAGAAGGTCAAGGAAGCTATCTCATCAGCCCCAGTGTTGATCAATCCAGATCAACATAAAGATTTTATAATGTATGCTTTCAGTAGCAAGTCAAGTATCGCTACTGTTCTGACTCAAAAGGATAGAGAAGGAAAAGGGGAGCATCCAGTTGCTTTCTATTCCCGAACCTTAAAGGAATATGAAGTGAATTATAACTTCGTTGAAAGACAGGCTTTCGCAATAGTGAAGGGGCTTAAAAAGTTCCGCCATCTAATTTCCTGTAGCAAAGTCCTGGTATATGTCGCACATTCTAGTGTGCGGGAATACATCATGGAGGGAGAAATCACAGAAAAAAGGGCTAATTGGATCACTAAGATCCTGGAATATGACATTGAGGTCAGGCCCACCAGGACTATTAAAGGCAGAGGTCTGTGTGAGTATATGACACAGGAAGTGGAGATGCCTGCTAAAGAGGAACAGTCAGAACTTGTCCTGATAAACAGATCGGGATCGGAGGACGATTGGCTGAAAGATAGAATGAATTTCATGCGAACCGGAAGGTACCCGCTAGGCCTCTCATCCCAGAAAAGAAGGTATTACCGGCTCCAGAATTGCGGATACACGCTGATAGAAGGAGTCCTTTTCAAAAGAAATTTTAATGGTGTGCTCCTACGGTGTGTTACTTCAGGGGAGGCGCAGAAGATCCTCGACGCATTTCACAATAGCGACGAAGGTGGACATTTCTCCGCTAAAACCACAGCCATCAAGGTCCTGCAGGCTGGATATTACTGGCCCACACTTTTCAATGATTCCTACTCTCTGGTAAAGACTTGCAAAAAATGTCAGTTATTCTCCGATCGAAGGAAGAATTCAGCGATGCCCCTGAAACCTATCGTGGCGGATGAACCATTTGCTCAATGGGGCTTGGACTTTATCGGAATGATCAACCCGGTTTCCAGTTCGGGACATAAATGGATTTTAACAGCTACAGACTACTTCACAAGGTGGGCTGAAGCTGTTCCCCTTAAAGAGGCAACAGAGGTAGAGATTGTGGATTTCCTCGAGGCTCTGGTGACGAGGTTCGGCCCTCCGAAGACGATCATTTCGGACAATGCTAGAGCATTTGTAGGCACAAAGATATGTCACTTTGCATTGAAAAATGGCATATTCCTGAAAACATCTTCAAACTACTATCCACAGGGAAATGGCCTAGCTGAGTCAACAAACAAAAGTTTAGTCCGACTTCTCAAAAAAGTGGGCTCAGAACACCAAAGGGAATGGCACAAAAATCTCCGAAAAGCACTCTGGGCCAACCGCATAACTCCTAAACAAGTCCTCAAGACTTCGCCCTATGAGCTAGTATATGGGAAAGAAGCGCTGCTACCTATCTCTATGGAAATTTCGGCGATACAGTTGTTGAAATCTCTTGAGATAGAACAAAATGACGCCATGGAAGTTCGGCTTGCCGAACTATTAGAAGTACAAGAAAAAAGGGAGAATTCCCTAAAGGCCATGACTGGCCGTCAACAGGTGGTCAAACGGTGGTTTGACAAAAGGGCTTCCGACCAAGGCCTAAAAAGTGGAGATTTGGTGCTAAAATACGACAGCAGGGCTGCGAAGCCAGGTCAGCATGGTAAGTTTGATAGCCTATGGGAAGGACCCTTCAAAATCATTCGGTGCATGCAACACAATGCCTTCGAGCTGGAAAATATGGAACAGGAGCCCCTAGGAATCCCGGTTAATGGGATTCACCTTAAATTGTTCCATTAAGCGTCAGGCCCTACCTTGTACAGTTGTAAATAACGCTTTTTCTTTTTCCTTTCCTGTTTTTGGCCTATCGTTTTGCTAAAACCAATTGACTTGTTATGTATTCGCTTATCATCGTTGGTAGGTGAAGCACCGGAGTTCTTAAAACACAAAAGTATGCTCATAAACAGAGACAAAACATACAAAATTGGCAAACCCAGAAAAATTGCACGCAGAAGCAAACAGGAGCATAAAATTTCACAACAAAAAGAGGCGTATATTTTTATATACATGTTTCTGAGTTACAAAATGGCATGAATGCCGATTTTCAAAATATACAAAGTATAAGAGCATATATATATACGTTGGCCTTTTATCAGGCTGATACGGAGCAAGGGGGTTACATCAACAAACACCAGGGCAAGAGGACCATCTATCCGCAGGAGTGGCTAGCAGCAACCGACGCATTCAAGACAGCGTCCGCTTCTTCCTCAGCAACAGGTTCCTCGGCGGCACTGGCAGCATCATGAAGCGCGGCTGTCGTCGGTGGTGGGTACACCAGGTCCCTGAAGTCAGTATACCACTCTACGTCGTAGAATGGTATCACGTTGTAGCTTCTGAACAGGAAGTGAAGAGCCTGGGTAACCCTTTGCTGATGCTGACCACGGGTCTGCAGGCGGAATCCGCTAAGGAATGGTAGCCAAGCCACGACAGCTTCTTCTTCAATATAGCGACGTAAGTCGCTGGCTGATGGCAGGCCGATTCCATACGCAGCGTGTGTGACAACCTCGCCAAGCCCGTTCAGGTACTTCTTCGGGAAGATTTCTTTGACTAGCTTCAATACAAGAGGCCGAGGGACACAAATGTCTAGCATAGACGCCACAAAGTGTGAGCACACATCGGTGTTCACCCGATGCTTATCTTCATACTCCACACAGTCTTTGCCGAGAACCCACTTAATGGCTACTAAAACCAGCGAGTGCTTGTTCTTCGTCATTCTCTTAAGCCTCCTGGTGGAGATTTCACCTACAAATGCTGTTTGTGATTTGAAGGAGGTCAGGCGAATGGGAGTATCCATCTCTCCTAGGACTATTCCTAAATCTGCTAAGTATGCCGAAAGCTGCTTATTACCTAACCTATGAAAAGACTCGCTTAGCAGTATTCTACTTGCCTATCACTTCTCGACGCAAAGTGTATATGTTTGCTATCTACTGGCCTATTTATAGAAAATTGACAAGACATACGCCAGTCCGCCGTAAGCAACGTGATGTATATTGGCTACAATCTCGAGGGCCGAGTCTGCGTTTGTTCACGTTTTGGGCTGGCACACGCATGGTAGCACGGCTCAAGGCATGCTTAATTAAATCAAGTTAATTAATTGAGCTTTAAAAGGGTGGCACTTGCTGATGAAGGGACGTATGGCCGTATGCTATGGTGTCAAATCTCAAGCACATCCCAGAGCCCGAGGCGATATTCGTATCTCTTTCAGGCGGTGATCGTTTGCTTGGCGTAATCATTCCGGCCTGGGATATTAATTACCGGTACATGCTAACACAACGCGAGGAGGCCAGTTGCAAGCTCAATTTCCAAGAAAAATCAGGGCGTATCACACGATATCCTAAAAGCAATGATGAAATCCGGCCACCTCGGAAAAAGCAATCAGCTCATCTTGCACGAGTCGTGGAGTTAACGGTACATGCCGAATTAAATGCAAGGGCTCGCGCTCGCCTACCACCTTGAGGAAAGTTGCTATTATTGCATGATAACGCTTATTGTTCCTAAGTCTTTTTCCAAAAAGCTAAGGAGTGCGTGAAGTGTTTTCTGTCTGTATTTCCAGTGCAAGCGTATTCAAAGGCCAGCGAACCTTCAAGTTCTGCCGCGAAGAAAGATGGCAGAATCTTCAGCTCAGCCAGCAGAGGAAGGGATTAGCCAGGAACTGTATTCGGCTATTCGTTCTTCGGCCGAGGTTTACGTGTACGATGATGTAGCGTATGCCACTCCTGGTATACCCCAGAAGGTGAGGAGACCCAACACAGAGGAGCTAGAGAAGCCCAAAGAGTGGAATAACCCTAAAAAGGTTGGAGAAAAGTGGGCTAATATCTATGATCCAAAGCTTGCTAGGAACCCTAAGTCTCTTAGAGAGGCGGCTTGTGCAAGATTATCAGCACCAGCGGCGGAGAAGGCAACGGCAGGTAGAGTCTGGTATAGCGGTTTGCCACAATACATGGTCCCATTCGTGCACTATTGCCCGGAGGTGGTCGACGCAGCTGTTCAACGCTATAATCCAAAAACCCACTGCATTGAGGGGCGCAATTTAAGGGTTCATATCGGCCAGGAAGCCATCTGGCATATGTTATGCATTCCTGACCCCAGGACAAGAAAGGAGAAAATCGAATATTTCCGCCCAAGCAAAGGGGAAAAGATATGGAAAAGGATGAAAACCGGCTCCGATTTCCTATTAGAGGAGACTAAAAAGAAGGGTATTGTGTCCGCTAAGGCACCAAGCATCCCATTGTTGCGCGGTTCATTCCGCGACGACCTTCAGGACCCCATATCCATGCTGGCATTTGTTTGCGGCCGTGATTCTGATGAAAAGATCGAGGCTTTTCAGCTGGGCCCTGCAATACAGTTTCGCAGGCAACATGAATCTTTCTGGTATGATTTTGCCGAGTTCATGGTCGAGGAAATGATACAGCAAATAGAGAATTATCAGGCGGAGACGAAATTTAGATTTCTTTCCTACCTGGTCCACATGTTCCTGCATCAGAATCCGGATTTCTTCGCCCGATTTTTCCCACTATCAATTTTTGATGAGCAGAATAAAAGAAAGCCGGTATCTACATGGACACCCTACCTTTCCGCAACATATGACTACTATGCCTTCGCGGACTATTTCATAGCCCCGGTCCTGAATGATTTGATCGGAGAGGGTGATATCGTCCGGCTTAACACTGAGCAGACTGGATTTCTGCAAAGCTACATCCCCGCTTGCGACTGGTTCCTGGGCAACGATTTCACGATCCTTTGAATGAGGGGCTTTATTGTCAGGCCTTTCCTGCTCCCGGCTTGCATCACCGATAGAGTGCTCGCGCTGGAGGTTTACCGGCAGGTATGCGTCATTGATTTCATGTTTTGTAGCAGCAAAGGGGTCAAAAAGAAGGGATTCTTCAGTTGCCCGAAGAGTTTCAAGTCAATAACGCTTGTCAAAAAGCGATCTCATCAGCTGCTAGGCGACAAGCTGGCACACCTAGGGCTAGTATTAGTAGATGATAAGTGGGATTACAACCCTTTCAATGATCTACCTGAGCCGCATATGAGAGTTATGCATGTTTCCCGACCATACTGGGAGAAGCGGCGTAATAACCGGACTAATAAAGATGAAGATCTGGTTGAATTGGCACAAATCCCTATGCCGGATACTAGAGGCCCATGGCACAAGTTCTACTTCCCAGTGGCCGTGGCCAGGGACAACCTTCCGATGGAGCGCAGCATGCTTAACAAGTTGAAAGTGGACGAGGAATGGAATGATGAAAAAATAAAAGCTTTCTGGAGATACCGCCAAGAAACAGGGCAGTTGAAGGCTCCTTATAATAAATTGAAGGACGACCAGGAATTCGAAAGACACTGGGATGAAGGCCATCCCAGCCCGACCTCCAGCGCTAACAAGAGCGAAGCAGAGGGTTCCGATGAGCAGGAGGAAGAGAGGGCGATATCTTCGCAGGAAGGTGATGCTCCCGAGCATCCCGCCTATGTCGGCACTAACGTGCGCTTTAATATATCAAGGAGCTCACTTACGCGCACATGGGCCGCTAAACCGGTCAGGCTAGTGCCCCAGCAGAAAGATCCGACTGCCGAGGTTAGTGAGTGTCCCCCCGCGAAAAGACAACGCACGGAAAGTGTTATCGGGACAGTTTCACATGAACCGGCCGAAGGGGAAACACCCGCTGCTAGTCAAATGCCAGAGGTTGCGGTCGAGTCCCAAACGATCCAAATGCTACCGCCGACCAGTCAGCAGGTACATTTCGCTCCTTCCTCTCTTGCATCTCATTCTTTCACGTCCGCTCCTACTCAATTGGCAACTCCTACCATTCGTCCGAGCCCTCCACCCTCTGTTTCTAGCCCATCTTATTCCGGGGGGTTTGCCCAATATTCGCAAGCCCAACCGTTTATAATCACCCCTCCAGGCATGCTAACGCCTACTGCTGCCCAGACTTTCCTCACCTCGCTATCCGAAGATATTCCTCCCATCGGCCCCCACTTTTTCTCCGAGATGCTTACAGATCCCTTCCCACCACAGCAAACTGAGCCCCAAGCAGTGACTCTTTTTCCTCGGCCAGGCCTTACGACTGAATCTCCAGTTTCTCCGTTGCAATTATCCAGCCAGGCTGAAACCCCCCAGGCTAAGCTATGGAACGTGCCACACTTTTCTCCGCAAACCGTCACCCTCCAGAAGAAGCAAATGTGGGCGCCTATGAAAGTTACCTATCCCTACGCCCTACCTTCCGGTGTTCCCTTCGCAGGTGGGCTGGTTTCATCACCAGCTGAGTTCATTGCACAGATAGATTGTGGGAAGGAGGCTCGCGCAAATAGAATGAGGCGACGAAGGGCAAAGGATGACAATGCCCCCGCCGAACCGAGAGTACAGGCTTCGTATGACGAGGCCCGCCAAGAATTAAAGTTTGCAACTATGTACCCAAGGATAAACAAGCCTCAGGGAGAAATGCAACCAGAGGACTATGATATTTATGCTGTCGGACTGGACATGAAGATGGCCCGGCCATAAGATAAAGTCGAAATCATGGAGGAGACACAACAGGTGGTCACTTTCGATTTCCTAAAGACTGGTCGCCAGTTGAAAAAGAAGGATGAACAGCTCAAGGTAGCCAAGGACAGGGTGAATTTTTTAGAGGCAAAGGAGAAATCCTTAGAGGCGGATGTCGCCCGAATGACAGAAAGGGCGCTAACAGTAGAGAATGAAAGGAACAGGCTTCAAGGCGAAATTGCAAAGGCCCGAATAGCCGACCCAGCCATATTAAAGGAGTTGCAGAATCAAAACCAAGCGGCGCAACAGAGCTTACAATCGATGGAAGAAGAGCTTGAACGCTTCCGCCTTGAGTTCAGACAGAAGCTGGCAGAAAAAGGCGAATAGATGGAACGCCTACAAGATCAGCATCAGCAGAAGATACAGAAAAAAGAGGCTGAATTCAAAGATTTGAAGAATAGACTGGAGGAGGAGCTCCGAGAAACGAAGACCAAGCTAGAAAATGAGCTCCGAGAAGCGAAAGCTTCATTAGAAGAGCAATCGGCTAACCACTCTAGAGCTGAACAGAATTGGCAGAAACAAATGAACAACTATGAAGCGCTGTGGACATCTGAGAAGAAGAAGAAGGCAGAATTTGCCGAGGCTCTCATTTCACGAGACGCAGAGATTTCTTCGCTTAAGGCCTCCCTGCTACCAGCCCCTGCCCAACCGGATATCATCCCACTGGTCAGGTAATTGTACATTTCTCACTGGGAGAAAATCAAAGCCTTCTGCCTAAATCTGTAGCCTACCCTCCGGTTCATCGACAGGGCGTTAAAACTCAATCAGGAGGCCCATGACACAATGGAACAGTTCCCGCATTTCATCCTGGAAAAGGTTCCTGAGGCGAGGGACTTGTTAAATAAGCTATACTCGGTCTCAGACGAGATCCTCGCCGGGGCAGGTATTGAAGATAGGGACAACGCAGCTCAAACGGCAAATAGGTTCATTCATTGCCACTCCGCTTTCCAGCGTACTAAGGCAGCAGCGGCTTTTCTAAACAAAGCGCTGGATGGCATTCGAGGGAGTTTCTCTGAGTTAGGCAGGTTGGGATTACCGTCCCCATTTCTTGAGGATGGCACTATTGCCACGGCTGCGCAGATTACCGAGATCATTGAGCAGAAGGAGAACGATCCGGAGGCATTCAAGGAACTCGGCAGCCCCCCAACAGCAGCAGATATCGAGGCAATCATTCATCCTCTCTCTCAGCTGCTGTTCCACATAGAAGCAGGCGCTGGCCTGCCAGAGGTGCTGCCTCATAAGGAAGCTATTGATCTCCGCGGAGCACAAGAGAATTTGCGCAGCATGGCAAAGCCATCCGAAATTGAATGGGTGCCTTTGCAGGCTGCACTTTCAAAACTCTAACTCCATTTGCCCTAGAGAGGAAGGCTCTGGTCTGCAGAACCAGAGAGTTTTTGGGTTCTCCGTTCCTTATTCGAAATGCCCCTGTTAGTCGCCAAAAGCTGTTGAAATAATATTCCACTCAGCTCCCTTCGGGTTCCCTTTTTTTTGCATGTTCATGCGCTGGCCTGCGCGTCTCCGCGTTTCTTCGGCTTCCCGGCAGGTTTTTGATCTTTCCCTTTGTGTGCATTCCTCGCTTCGCAACTTTGGCAAGCGGCTTCCCTTTTGGCTCTTGAGATGCTGCGCTGAGCGCCCACGTGTCTCGCCTGCGGGGTCTTTCATTTTCTGTTGCTTTATGTTTCCTACGGGTTGCGAAACGGGGCCCACATCTCTATACGTGGCGGTGTAGCGCAATCTTTCCCTAGCAGGAGTAGAGTATGCTGCGGCGGGCTGCGAAGGATTTCTATTGGCCTTCTTTATTTCCTGGCGGGGCCCACCCTCGCTCACGTGTCAGCGGTTCGCGGCTTTTAAAACAACAGCAGGGACGAGAGCACCACGGGTTGCGAAACGCGGCCACGCGTCTTTCGCCCCCTTTTCATGCGGCCTTTCCCCGTTTTCAAAGTAGCCTCCGTCCCCTGAACACGTGTCACTTCTCCGCAAGCTCCCGGTCAATGGAGAAGGAGTTTTCATTCGGGCCGCGGTTTGCTGCCACGTGCCTTACATCGATTATCAAAGCAAGCTGTGAGATGGCCGAGCGGGATGGTGTCATTGACTGCTGCTCGCCGTGGTTCTCTAAGGCGGTGGACGACACTCGTCGCTTCGAAGCCTGGTTGGGACCACTGCCATCATTCCAAAAGGGCACGCCTGTAACTAACCAACTGGATGCTGTACCCTGATTGGCTGCTCTCATAACGGCATTGGGAATATTCTTATCCGGGCATCATTACGGGGGATTGTGGAATCATTCTGTTACAACTCTCCAGGCGGTGGGATTTTTCTCTCCGGCTATATATACTCCCTCTGTTGAGGGAAAATGGTCCAAGATTTTACAGGAAGAATACTGGTTTTAGCAAGAGACGCCAGGCCTCTTTTGCATGTTTATTTGCAAGATATTTTCAGACTGTGCCTATTGTTCGGCCTTTCTGCTTTTTATGTCTTGATTAAACTATGAACTGTGCTTTTTATTGTCTTAAGCATTTCATTTGAGGAGACTTCTATATATTGAACGCAAACTTGCTGGTCTAAATCATGTCTTAATGACTCTTCTTAGCAGTAAGAATGTATGCGATACTGTTTTATGTCAATTAAATGAACTGTTTATGCTATTGCTTTAAGCTTCTGGTGTTTTGGAACATATCAATAACATTCAGGCCCTTGAGTCTATGATTTATCGTGCCTATCAAAAAGCTTTGGCGCATCGCCTTAGATTAATATTTGTTTCATTATATCTGCTTCCTTTTCCCTTTCCAAAAACCATTATATAGAAGAAGCCGACTTCCTTAAAATCTGGAGGTCACTTAGTTTGGCGCAAAGGGGTCCCCCTTGAACTGAGTTTCCCATAAAGGCACTGTTATCTCATCAATTTTTGGCGTCAACAGTTACTAGTCCATCGTAGGTTCAGGTGTGATTCACTTGGTTTATCAACACCTCCCATTGAGTCACTCTGTGGGTGCTCGGGGATCCTAATAGACTCTTGACATCTGTCGCAAATGGTGACCGGATCTCCTCCTTTTGCTTTTGACATCTGTCACAAATGGTGATAGGATTTACTCCTCAAATAGAAATTGGCAGTTTTATGCTTTGCTCTGGCACCTCTTTTTGATTTCATTGGCTGCAATCTAGCAGCGATTCAATCTCCTTTGTCTAGTCGATGACAACTTCAGCAGGTCTGCCACAATCTCCTTTAGCGATTTGAACTATTTCAACGATTGGGGCTATTCATGAATTATGGTCCTTCTCCTCTCCTGTGGCGGCTTTGTAACAACAGTTATGGCTTAAGTTACCAGCGGCCTTGGTGATGATCTCCACAACCTTCGATTTGTGAGCTGCGATCAATACCTTTTCAATATTTATGATCTTTATGCCTACGGACTCCATTCCTAAAAAATGTCCTCCAAATCAGCGGCATTATTTTCTCCTTCAGGCTAACTCAGAGATCTTCTCCATGCAGACACAACGATCTCCTTAATAGCTTCTGATGTCCTTTCTACGCTGAAAATCCTCTAACGACTTCCTTATATTTTATCTGCAACAGATCTGGGCTTCTAGCAGCAGTCTCCAATAGATCTTCTATGTCTCTGCAACAAACAGCAACTTTGTGACAGCTACCGGATCTCTCTGGTCTCATCCTCAGGATCTTCAACCATACGACTTTTCTTTTTTTTTTGCTATCTGCAACAGTTTAGATTCATCAGCAAACTTGTCTTAGGCGCCTAAATGACATCCTCAGCAAGCAGTGATCACTTGCGGGCTCTACAATCCTCCTTCAGGGGCGGCACGACTTAGACTTATGCTCTCCATCTATTCTTGCAGGCTGGTATAGATGGCAACACCAATATTTACCATTTAATATTGTTTTGTGTCCTTTAGTAGCGGCCAGATCTACAGATCGACTTCCATATTCCTTCGAGCTTCTCTCATTCGCCAAGCGGCAGTGTCTCTCTGATTAAGAACACTTTCCTTAATAGTAGATTCCTTTGCACAGTGGCTTCCTCACACTCAGACTTGGGGGGTTCTTCAAACGAGCTTCAGCAGCTTCTTTTATCAGCAGCGATCTTAACTCTTTTAATTGTAAACTCTACTTCAATATGCCTGATGACGTTTCATCTTCTCACTGGCAGCGAACCCTTCATTGGCTGCACTTTCCTCTCGAGCCTGCAACAACGACTACACCAATCTCCTCAAATTATCAACAAAGCTTGAGGCTGCAAATATTGATTTCCATCTCACAGTCCACGCAGCTCATTCAAGGTAGTTCAGACAAAGAACACACACCCAAGATGTTCTCACTGCTCACAATATCCTCAGGATCTTTTACCAAGCAGCTTCACCATCGGCTCTGATACCACTTGTAGGTGGGGCAGAGGAGACAAGATATTATCGCAAATGTGCTGCTGCACATAATATCTATTGCCTGCTTAAACTGATTACATTAGTCCTCTTTTATAGAGGAGTTCAGAAATTACAAGAAGTTTCTGGACAGGAAAAGCTGACATATAGCATTTAATGGCTTCACCAATTCCCATCGGTTAGGTCGTAGAATACACTAGAATAAGAAACCACTAGAAGATTCATTTAATATTGATGGTTGAAATTAATATTCTAAAAGAAATAACCTTGTTGGCTCCACCATTGGTGGGCTGGACGTGAGCCGCACTTGAGTTGTATGTCTCTCTCACATAGTAATCGATCCAGTCTGTGAGGTTGGAGACAACAACCCACTCGTAGCCGTGATCCACAAGATAAGGCTTAATGGTTGGGAGTAAGCTCTGGAACGCATCTAGTAGCTCGCTACCTTTCGTTGTGTCGGTCTTCAACATGGAGACGCTGCACTGGCTGCTCCAGCGGGTGAGTCTTAAGACTACACCCTTCCCACTCACGTTCAGGTACTTGTAAAATATGCGGCCCGCGTGATAGTTTCTTGAGGGCAGAATATCGTTCTCAGTGTTGTTCACAAGCGTTTCCAGAGCTCCGCAAGCCTCCTCTGCTTCCTCCGGCGTCAGATTTCCCGAATTGTTCGACCTAGTTATGGTCAGGCATTTGCAACATGCGATGTTGACGAGAAGTAGGGCCAACGCCAAGGCAAGTGAAAGATAAATACCACGACTAGCCATTTTCTTTTCTAACTTGAAGTTGTCTTCTGTCTGACTTCCCTATCCTCTGTCCTGTATTTATAGGGGGAGGGCGTGTTCCTTTTAGTCTGGAAATTGATTTATTGGATGTCGAGTCTGCAGCACTAAGCGAAAGCCACAAATAAGAATTGTAGTGGGAACGTCCTGTTCCAAAATATGGGAGACTGTTTGCAGCACCAGGTTCTTTAATCCCACACTACTTTCGTCTGCTTATTAGACTGAGACGATCTATTTCCATTAATCCAAGCTAATGATGATTAATTTAGAGAATGCCATCGGTCCACATTCACGTTAATGCTCAATGACAGTGCTGCCATATTGCTTAAACTTCCACTCCCTCTTAAACCATTATTTATTTTTTCAATTATTGAATAATGATCTGCAAAGTTATGAAAGTGCGTTTGTCTCTGTTTTGATTTAATTATATTTTGTTTTAGTGATCTACGTGGCCTTTCATATGGACCAAGTTTTCTCCACTTTTCTTTATTTTGCATCATAATGACCAATAAGACTAATAATACATATACCATTATAATGGAGAAAGCTAACTACCAGACAAAAGACACCTATGTATGTAACATTATAACATCCCATCCCATCCCATGGACAAAACACCCACGACGGAAAGACAAAATGGAAGCTCACGGAAATATTTGATTGACGGACGGTGGCAGCAGACGATGGATGTTACCAATTTCTGCCTCTAGTTTTCAAAATGAGCGGGAGTTTTAAGCGGGACTTTTTAAAATGCAATTTTATATATTTCTAAAAACCATTGCTCCATTTTCATTTGCAGGCACATGAATTTTGAGTAGGAGACGACCCGTCGAACAAATCCTGATCTGCAACTATTTACAGTTTGGAAGAAAGCCAGAATGTGTTCATCTGCAGCACTGTAAGTACAAAATGCATTATAATCTGATTTTTCAGGTCCATTTCATGATTGATTGTGTTTCTGATATTTCAGGTGCATGCGTTGCCGAGAGAAATGCATGGGAGATCAACGTTTGAAGTGGCGATGTAGCTTCTCAAATGGCTGCCGCTTTGGGTAATGGATTTTCTGTTGCTTTTGGTGGCTTGGATTTGCTGTTTAATGAAGCCTGTATTACCTTATCTTTCTTTTTTGATCTTCTTTTGTTTATGGGAGTCGAAACCTAGTCTAGTCCGTGAATAGTTGGTCGCAGATATTTGGAGGTAGGGTCGTACGCAAGCCAGAATGTGTTTCTATTTATGATGTTACATTTTAGAATGCATTTTCAGCCAACCATTGCATCCATTGCAGTGCTTAAACAATGGTATGATCACATTGCTGCCAATACCTTACGTCTCAGTCTGTAGTGAGGGCATGGAGAACAAAATAAACATAGCGATTAGGGTTAGTAAGATAGGTTTCACTTGCTCTTTTCTTTCCACTTGTGAATATTTTAACATTACCTTTTGGGCACCTAAAGAGATTTTAAAATGGACGCCTAAATTTAGTTATTCTTAAGTTCTCTAAATTTCAAATTGGGTGCCTATGCTCGTACAAAACTACTTAAGACTGGAGAAAGCTAAAACGTAGACAAAACCTAAAGAAATGCTTGGGAGATCAACGTTTCAAGTGGCGATGTGGCTTCTCAAATGGTTGCCGCTTTGGGTGATGGATTTTCGGTGGATAGAGCGTACATGATTTTTTGTATGTTTAAATCATACAAATTTGATTATGGGTTTTTGGTTTTTGCAGAGAATATTGTAGAAGTGGGGAATGCTATGTTACAGTGTGAAACAGTGGACTAATGGAGATCACCCCATTTTTGACAGATTCTATGAAAATCACTTTGTATCAAGCTGTAGCAATTAGTAAGCTCATTCCTACTAATTGTTTTCAAAGCAAAGCAGGTTCATAGAAATTTCTTTAGATTCTATGAAGATCACTTTGTATGTTTAACATCATAAACAGAGTGAAAATCAATTTTTTTCAAAGGAAGTGTCAATAGATTTGAATATAGGTCTGACAGACAGTGTGTGTCCCTTACAGTTATTTGGTTAAATTTTTGTGTCAACTTTGGCTGAAATTTTTGTCAACCTCGCAGGTTTTTCGGTTTCTAGCGACTGGGGACAAGGTGGCGGGTGGGTTATAAGTTTGGCTAGAATTTTTGTCAGCCTCTCAAATTTTTTGGCTTTCAGTAAAAAAGGTGGCGGAGGCGGTTGTTGGCTGCTTTGGGAATTGGGCGGCATTTGTCGGGCTGCGTGGATAGAGAAGGCTACATAAATTAAATGTTGGTTTGTGTCAACATTAATTGTTGTATGCTTTGCGTGTATTGGGGATCATTGTAATAATAGTTTCCCTTTAAGACCTCGAGGAACAAAATGAATGTTGGTAAATTTTCAATGACACATTGTTTGGTGTCGTTCTATACTTGCTATGAGAGCCGAGAGCGAGAAGGGTTAGCTTTTGTGAGGGTGCAAGCTGGATTAAGTTTTGTGCAGCTTTTGCGAAGGTGGGCAGACACTATTTTGTGTTTTTTGAAAGGGAGGGTGGTTGGAAATGCAAAAGAAATGTGTCGACCATGATAGTATTTTGCCTATTTTTGTGTAGGTAAGTTGGTGAGAAGATGTTTACTTCAAGCGAGTGGGAAGAGGTGAATGTGGAATAACCCCTCAGCGATATTATTTGATTTGTAATTGGCGGTTATATTGCTTTATTTGGGATAAGGTATTGTTGATTATTTCAAATACCTTGTGTGATTTATGGTTTGCATTTCCTATGAGTGGTTTTGCATGGACTTGATATTGTGATTTTTTGTGGGCTTATGTTTATGGGTTTTGTTATCTGCGTATGTTTGGAGGCTTCGAGAAACAAGGTAGTGTGGAGAAAGCTGGGGGGAAGGGGTTTGTTTAAAATGACCAGCAAGAGGTGCATATGCAGAAAAAAATGTTTCCCATATTGTTTCATTGGATTTTCAATAAGGTGTTGTTGATTATAGTTCTATTGCTTAAGCTATATTATTCCATTTTGGAGAAGGTGTTGTTGGAAATTCTATATTTTTTCAATTTTGGAGGATATTGTGTTGAGAAAGGACTATTTTTTGTATGGGTTTGTTACTGTCAACTTTCATAGGGTTTGTGTTTAATGTTTTTGTTTGGTGGCTATGTTTGTAATATAATTAAATTGTAGAGGATATGGAGTTTTTGTCGATTATTATTGTATAGATTGGCTTATATTGTGGCTTTCTACATGTGGGTATGGAGTTTGGGTTGATACTTATAAAATAATTAATGGTGTTGATTCTATGTTTGGTTGCATTAGGTATTACTAATTATTGTTCTGTTCCTTAAGATATGTTGGGTATATTTTAATATGTATATATTTTTGTATATATATAGATATATGTATAGATATGTATATATATATATATATATATATATATATAAATTTTTGGTAGGTCTCTCTTTATGACTTGCAATAGAGAAAAATGCTTGACCTTATCTAGTTATCGTCGATTGTAACTGTGTTGATTTTCCATAATGTATTGTTGATTGTTTCAAATATGTTGTCTGATTTTTGTTATCTTGCAAATAGTATTAATTATTTCATTATTTTATTTTGTTCCAACAATAACTAGAAAATGAAAACTACTGTGTTTTTTGTTGAATTTCCCCATCTTAGGTACCATTCAAACCAATATTGATTGATTTAGGGTTAGTGTTCTCATAGTGTTTTTTTGCATTTAGGGGTTGTTCATTATTGTTGGTCACATTAGGTTAACGTTGTTTGATTTATGGCTTTTGTTATCTGGCTATGGTTGGAAGAGAATAAAATAATTAATGTTGTCCATTCTAGGTTTGGTTACATTAGGTATTATTGATTATTGTTCCATAGCCTATGTTGTACTTGTGTCAACTTTGGTAGGAATTTTCATCTACCTCACCATTTTTCCCTCTTTTCCTGGCGTTGGAGCAGACTTGGCAGATGGGGTATAGTTTGGTCAGGATTTTCATCAGCCTTGTTGGTGTATATGTATATGTATATGTATATATATGTATATACATATGCATATATACATATATACATATCACAGACCACACCTTTTGGAGCCATCCATTAATGGAAAAAAACACAAGATAACCTTGAATGGTTAGGATTTTCGTAAGCCCTACCAGTATATATATATGTATATGTATGTATATATATATATATATATATATATATATATATGCATACATATATATGCATATGTATATATATATATATGTTTATATAAATGTGTATATATATGCATCTATATATATATACATGTGTATATATATGTATATGGGCATGTGCAGGATCATGGTATGCCAAACAGGCCCTTAAGTGGCAAAAAGTTCAGAAAAATCAGTGTTAGGCAACTTGACGTAAATATTTGAATAAGTTATCTATATTATTTCAAAAATATGTAAGAATAGAATTTGTAGAAAATTGAATGTAGTTTCTAAAATACTAGGTTTATTTAAAAATAAATAGAATCTATTTGGTGAAAATTTGAAATTTCAATGCAAGTAGTACTTAAATTTCAGGGAAAAAATAAGAAGTAGGTGTATGTCTGACCACCCTAACCATAATAAAATGATAATATTTTTTCTAAGATTTTATATATAAGTAGAGGACTCATGTCCGAATGTGATGCATATTTTTGTAATTTTTTCCAAGTAAATAATTAATTATGAATTTTTTATTACAAATTTTAGAAAATATAAAACTTCGTCTGTCGACCACCTTAACTTGGTCAAAAATTCATGAAATTTAATTTTTCTTTTTTAATCCTATAGAATGTAAAGCATAGAATGTGACGCATGTTTTGGATTCAAAAATATGATACCATTTGAAAGTTATAGATGTTTTTCAATCAGCCTATCGATCAGGACTTTAGTTGTAATTCTAATAGAAAATGAATAATAATTATTTATTAAATTCAAATTAAATCATAATTTATATTTTTGGAAAGCTGAGAATCTCCCCTAAAAACCCTTTTCGTTTCATTAATTTTGGGTGAAAAAAAAGTCGTCAGCCACATACCCTACAAATATTGCCACTTTTTGGCATACCATGATCCTGCACATACCCATATACATGTATATACATGTGTATATATATGTATATATATATCCTCTATAATTTTATTCCATTGCAAACATAGCCAAAAAATGCAAACATTCAACAAAAACTCTACGAAAGTTGACAGTAGCAAACCCATACAAAAACCACTCATTTCTCAACACAATCTCCTTGGAAATTCAAAAAAAAATAGCCATTTCAACAAAACCTTCTCCAAAATGGCTAGATGCAGAAAGGCACAATATAGTTCGAGCTATACAATAAGAATCAACCAATTATTTTATTGTGTTCCAACCAAAACAGAAAACAAAAGCCATAAATCAAACAATATTACTCTCTACAGCCACTCACATGCAGAAAGCCACACACACACACACACACACACACACACATATATATATATATATATGTATGTATGTATGTATATATACATATACATATATATATACATGCATATATACATATACATACATACATATATACATATACATGCATACATATATACATATATATATACACAATATAGTTCGAGGTATACAATAAGAATCAACCAATTATTTTATTGTGTTCTAACCAAAACAGAAAATGAAAGCAATAAATCAAACAACATTACTTTGTATAGCTAGCCACATGTAGAAAACCACATACATATATATATATAAATGCATATATACATAAACATATATATACATATATATATGTGTATGTGTATGTGTGTGTGTATATGTATATGTGTATATATGATAGATATTACAGAGCAAACCATTTGGAACCATTGATACATGCAAAAAAATACAAGATCTCCTTCAACCACTTCACTAAAATTGCACAACATTCAATGCACTTGCAGCTTTACAAAAGCTTGCCCTCTATGCTCATAGCCACCTTCAACAACAACATAAACCTCAAACTGACACTAAACAATATGGTATCGATAACTATACAGACATTTTTTTTGTTTTTCAAGGACTTTAAAATAGATGTTACTTGCACCAAGACCACTACACAGGAACCATACAACAATCAATGCTAATGACATTTCGTTGGTCTCCCCTACACTTCTATCATTTTTCCAGACTCCTCTATCATCATGACAAATGCCTGCCACCTTTGACACGACAACAGAGTCCCAAGTCCAACCACCTTCACATAGGTTGCACAACCAGTGAATGCACTTGCACCTTGACAGAATCTTGCCATCCTTGGTCATAGCTATCTTGAATAGCAACAAAGAGTCCCAGAATGGCACAAAACAATACATTACCGGTAACTCCAACAACACAGTGGATTAGCTATTTTTTAGCCATTCGTAGCGAACTGAAGCCATAAATGGAACAATATAGCCAACTGTTAGTGACATGCGAAAACCCACAAAGGTATGTAGTCTTTCCAAGAACAATCAACACAATGAAATAATATTTTCCCCAAGAATAACCCAGATTAGATGCACCTCTACCCGCTTCCTTCAATAACGGGCCTTCACGCTTGTCTTTTTCCTTTGTCCTTTCTTGACAACCTGCGAAAGAACACCAAAGAATTGTCGAATCCCAGAGCTTTTGGAACCATTGATGCATGCAAAAAAATAGTAGACATAACATTAACTATTTCATTGCATTAATATATATATATATATATACATATGGCTATATACATATATATACACATTTGTATACATATATGCATATATATACATATATATATATACACATTAAGAGATATAGTGTTGGATAGCTTATAAGTTCGCTTAGAATTTTAGTCAGCCTCCCACGTCTTATGCCTTCCAATCGCTAGTTCGCATCAACATTAATTAATGTATGCTTTGCATGTACTAGAAATGGTCCTAATAAGATCAATGATAAATGCAAGCCATAAATGTAACAATTAAGCCTAACGCAGACAACAACAACAAACAATCCCTTATGCAAAACAACATGGAGCACATAACATTAACTATTTTACTGCATTCCAACCATCACCACAAAACAAAAGTTGTGAAGGAAACAATATTGTTATCCACACTCACCCTGATGGCCAAACCCACAAAACACTAAAAATGACAGTTCCAAATGCATAGACAAACATACATGCAAAAGTCAATCCATAAATCAAACAATATCATTGTCAACAAAGTATTGCTATCTAGACCTGCTCATATATCTACCTGTGAACATAGTTGTATGTATGTCTCTATTTTCATATGCATATACATAAACACACGTGCATGCAATTCACATTTCCCTGTCCCATACAACTTCTTGGTACATATTTGTGTAGATATTCTGTCACTTGTTGGATATCTATGCATATTTGCATACACCATTCAAAATTTACAACTATCTATGAGCTATTCTAAATAGAAACCAAAAACACGGCTTCCAACAGTGTCTCACATACAAAACCCACAAAACACAAAAAACTCCCAGTAACATACCAACTCAAAACATTCACCATAAAAATGCCAACCCTAAATGAATCAATACTGGTTTCAACTATAAGCCAGATGGGGTGATTCACCAAAAAACATAGTCCATTAACTATTTTCTAGCCATTCACATAAGACCCTTATTGTCTTGAGTTTTATTTATAGTTTACATGTACACATTGCTATCCTTCTAAGATAGCATTTACAAAAAAATTCAAATGTTTAAATGTTTTTTGGAAAACCCACAAAAGACAAGAGATCTCAATTTCAACATTCACCAAATGCATGTGTGTAGATATATGTATGTATTTGTATATATGCGTATGTGTGTGTGTGTGTGTGTGTGTGTGTGTGTGTGTGTGTGTGTGTGTGTACATATATATGTGTTTGTATATATGTATGTCAATTCTAATGACATTTCGCTGGCCTCCTCTACACTTTGGTCATTTCGTTGGACTCCTCTATCCTCGCACCAAATGCCTACCACCTTTTACATGAAAATGGAGACCTAAGTCCAACACCTTAAACTGGCAGGGTTGACAAAAAAGCCAACCACACTATAACCCATCCGCCAAGTCTTAGATAGCATTTATAAAAAAAAATCAAATCTTTTAGGGAAAACCCACAAAACACAAGAGATCTCAATTTGAACATTCACCAAAAACACAATAGATTAACTATTTTACAACCGTTCACATAGAACCGAAGCCATAAATGGAAAATTATAAACAACAGTCATCGACATGACAAAACCCACAAAACTATACATTCTTTCCAACAACAATCGAGACAACGAAACAATATTTCTTTCAAGAATAACCCAGGTCAGATGCACCTCTACCCGCTTCGTTCAATAACACCCCTTCCTGCTTGCTTCCTCTTTCCTCCGTTCTTTCTCAACAACCTGCCAAACAAGACCACATAATTATCACAACCCTCACCATTTGCAACCATCGATGCATGCAACAAAACAAAAGATAACCTTCAAACACCTTTATAGAAATTGCACAGTTGTTCGTTGAAAATTAGCCATACATTTGTTTTCTTCCCCGGGGCATTAATAGGGCAGCTATTATTACGATGTCCCTAAGTACATGCAAAGCATACAATATGTGTAACTATATCTATATATGTATATAGATGTATATATGTATGTATATATGTATATGTATATCTCTATAGATATCTATATGAGTATATACATGTTTATATATATGTGTATATATGTATGTATATATATATGTATATATACATGTCTATATATATGTATGTATAGCAACCAAAACATTGATTATTTTTTTTGTTGCAACTACAGATGCTAAATGGAAGCCATAAATGGAACAATATAGCCTAAGGTGGACATCAACGGAATCAATTCCATAACATTAACTTGTTTATCCCATTGTAACCATTGCCATACAATGCTGAAATTCATAGTTAGCCCTATACAAAGGCTTTCATGTGAAAGGATGGTCTATATATAGCTTATGTGTATACATATATATGGGTAGATATATGTATATGTGCATATATGTATATGTATATATATATATATATATTGTATGTATGTATGTATGTATGTATGTATGTGTATGTATGTATGTATACAACACAAACACTTTGGAACCATCGACGCGTGCAAAAAAAAAACTAGATACCTTTCAACCACTTTCACATAAATTGCACAGCTTGTATATATCTAAATGTATATCTATGTATATGTGTGGTATGTATAGTATGTACATACACATATGTAGATATATGCATATGTATGTATATATTGTGTGTAGTATGCATATACACATATGCAGATATATGTATATGTATATATATATGTATATGTATATGTATATGTATATGTATATGTGTGTATATATATATATTTAGTTGATAGGCTGTTTGTGTCAACTTTGCCTAGAATTTTTGTTGGCCTCACCATTTTTTAGGTTTCCAGCGACTGGGGACAAGGTGGTGGGTGGCTTATAAGCTAGTCCAGAATTTATGTCAGCCTCTTGGATTTTTTTGGCTTTCGATATCTATGAAAAAGGTGGCGGAGGAAGTTGTTGGCTGCTTTAGGAGCTGGGTGGCATTTGTTGGACTACGTGGATAGAGAAGGTTGTAGAAATTAAATGCTGGTTCACACCAACATTAATTGTTGTATGCTTTGCGTGTATTGGGGATCTTTGTAATAACAACTACCCTTTAATGCCTCGGGGAACAAAACAAATGTTGGTAAATTTTTGATGAGGCATTTTTTGGTGTCGTTATGTTGCTATACCTACTATGAGAGTCGAGAGCGATGAGGGTTAGCTTATGTGAGGGTGCAAGCTAGATTAAGTTTTGTGTAGCTTCTGCGAAGGTGGGTGATCGTTATTTTGTGATTTTTGCAAGAGAGGGTGGTTGGAAATACAAAAGAAATGTGTCGACTGTGATAGTTTTTTTCCTATTCTTGTGCAAACAAGTTGGCAAGAAGATGTTTGTTTGAAATGACTGGGAAGAGGTGCAACAATATTTAATTTTTTGGCATGGCTTTTAAATTTTGAAACCTATTATGTTTATTTTTTCATTTTTGTTTGCTCCTTATGGTTGCAATCCAATTAAATAGTCATTGTGATATAGCCTATCTTCAATGTTGTCTTATATATTATTATTTGTTGGTTCTCTTATGTATACTTTGATTGGAATCCTTGCAAGCCTTTTTCATTTTCCAACTTCCCACATACCAAGGCTAAGGTTGCAAATGGCCTTCCCTTTTAAAAAAATCTAGGCCGAAATCCCCATAAGGCCAGACTGTTTTAACACTTGTGGAAAGAGCACAGACATCCAGACTAAATTTTCCCTCATTTTCCTTGCCGAGAAGGCTAGAAATTCAAAACTTCTCTTGGCTATAATATGTTGTCCATCTAGAAGCAAGGAATAATCATAGGCAAAAAATGATTTGAATTTGTAGCCTTCTCAACCAGTCAAGTGAGGGAAAATGTTGTGTGGATGTCTGGTCTCTTGAATGCTAGCTGGTTTTGAGATTTCTTGTTGTATGGTTTGAATGTTCTTGGAATACTTCTAATTGTAGCTCTTGTTTATCCAATTGTATATAAGCTGTGAGATGTAAGATAGGGCTTCCTTTATACTATACTTAATGTATGGAACACGTCAAATGCAAAAAAGAAACAATATTGGTTGCACCTAATGGCGGCTAGACATAACTCATAAACCAAACCATTTGCAACAACCTACAAAGCAATAGATAGCAATATGCTTTTGGAACTAAGATAAGTTGTTTCCAAAATACTACACGAATAGTTTTACAAATATGTACCTCTCTCGATTTCCTTCAATTACACCTCTTACCACTTGGTTTGTCTTCCCTCTGTACCCTATTGATGGCTTCTTGCAGATGAACATAGAACTATCACAATTGACGCTAGCTGTAGAAATTTTGTCAAGGTGGTTGGTTGTTATCTTTTATTCTTTGCATGTGTTGATGGTTGCAAAAGGCGTGCGTTGTGATAATTCTTATATATATATATATATATATATATATATATATATATATATATGTATGTATGATTATATGTGCATAGATATGTATAGACATAGATATATACATGTATGTCTATATATAGATATGTACATATAAATATATATGTGTATATATGTATATATATATATATCTACCTATATGTCTCTTTGTATATATATATATATGTATGTGTATATATATGTGTGTGTGTGTGTGTGTGTGTGTGTGTGTGTGTGTGTGTGTGTGTGTGTGTGTGTTTTTGTGTATATATATATATGCACAATATGTTGTTGAAAATTGCAAACATTCACCTTGTTCCCTGGGGGCTTTAAATGCATATATCCTTGCACCATCATCGCTACATGGAAACCATGCAATGATTAATGTTGATGCCATTTTGCTTTCCTTCTCTATCGCTGCACCAAACTCTTTTAAACTTTTTTAAAAAGCAATAGAATAACCCCTGCTATACGATGTCAGGGGCTTGGCAACATGTAGGATGGGAATAATTCCATCCAATGTTTCCCATGGCCAAATGCTAATTCTTCTTATTAGGTTATGTTGAGAAGAAGAACACAAAGTATTTAAGTATATTGCAATCATTTACAAACAAGAAAAGCCATAAATAAGACAATATTATATTTTGTTGTGTGTAGATTTGCATGTAAACCAAAGTGGATGTAAGCAATGTGCATATCTATTCTTGCCAATGTTTATTGTTTTACTCAAAATAGTTATTTCTATGAGCCTTAACATGACATAATTCAAATGTTATACTTCGTATCACTGTTATATAGAACATTGAAGCCTATCTTGCTAATTATTTGTTTTCGTTCGCACTGTTGGTGTTTCTAGGGGAGAAAAGTAGGAATTTTAATATTGAAATAGTGAACCTAGAATAACAAGTTGTATGTTAAGTATTATTTGAATCATTGAAGACCTTGTTATTATTAATTGTTTTCTACCATATTGTTAATGGCTATGTAAAAAAATTAAGAGTTGATGTTGTGTTTTGAACCCATAGACCTCCTAGCCACCCACCGGCATTGTAGCTCTTCGTTCCTAAAAAGAGTAGACAAAGCAATGTCGGTGGTCTCTAGCTCTTCTGAGGTTGGGTAACAATCCTTAAGCAACACTCCTGTAAGTGTGTTTGTTTTTTAGTTTATTGTTGCTTCAAATTTCCTTCTCAGTTTCTCAAGTATGCCAAACAAATCAAAGAAATACTTCATTTACATTGATAATTACTATTAAATATGTTCTAACTTATTTATATTTAAAGTTCTGTATGTCTTGTTTCCCATTTAGTTTATTGGAATTTTTGGAGTAAGTTAGATCTTAGAGGGAAAATTGTCTTGGTTTGCAAATACGTCAATATTGCTATTTATTTTTAGAGTTGAGCCATAGTAATAGAGATGTCATTGCTACCACTATAATGAGTTTAATTTCCTTGTAGGCTACAAATGTGAATCCACCTTAACAACAGATGCACTATGCTCTATAGATGTTGGGAATGTTGTCCCATTTCTAGTTCTCCAACTAATTTCTTAGCAAAAATAGGAGGTGATCAAAGCCAAGTTGATCGATACAAAGTTGTGCTATCTGATGGATCCCACATGCAAATGGGAACTCTTCTTGGAAAGTACAATGACCTTTTGTTTACATATGAATTGAAAATAGGTTTGGTTATGTGCTTGACAAACTATTTGTCTAGAAATCTATGAGAATCGAGGTTCGATATAGTTGTGCCTTGCTTGTTCTTGTAGTTTTATGCTTCCTTGTTTGTGGGGACTGCATTTTGAAGTATTTAATCTTCATTTCATTCTAGGGAAATTTTCATACTATCCCTAGATATGAAGATGACAAATTGCTACCTAATTGGAAAACCCAAATATTTGTTTAGATATCAAGAAGAACAAAAATTTGGTTATGAGTCGCCTCCCCATCAAAACAAGCCTCCATGTTTGGAATTAACACATCACCAAGGCAGTAATATTCCCTTGAAAATATCAGCCCTTTTAAAGGGTTGAATGTTTACCAAACCAAATGGACAATAAAAGGCCATGTAACAACAAAGAGGGATATGCACCATTATAGCAAGCAAGGCCATGAGGGGCATGTATTCAACTTTGATATCATTGATGATGAGGACATAGAAATACAAATTACATGCTTTAATGAGATTGCAGACATGCATTATGATAACGTTGAGGTGGGATGTACTTACTATATGTCAGAGCGATCACTGAGACAAGCAGACAAAAATTTTAATAAGTTGAACAACTAGATGGAAATAATTCTAGATCAAACTTCAATGTTAAAGTCCTATGATGATGAGTCCTTTGTGCAAGAGAAAGTATTTTGTTTCATACCATTAAATCAAATTGCAGATTGCACTAACAATAGTTTAATTGATGTTATTGGCACTGTGGTGCATGTGGGAATGGTTTTGACCATACAAAGAAAAGATCAGTCCCAAACAATTCAGAGGACTATTAAGCTTAATGATTTTTCATCTTTTTCAATTGATGTTAATTTATGGGGCTCATCTTGGGAAGCAAAGGGTCATGAGTTAGAGAGGTTGTACACCCCTGGTTTGACTCTCATCCTTGTTGTGAAAAATGCACGTGTTGGGTACTTTCATGGAGCTGTTCTTAACACAGCTACATGAACTCTTCTCTATATAAACCCTGACATTTCAAAGGCACAACCATTGATCAAGAGAGACTATATTGCTCCACCTACTATTGAGCCCCCTCATCCAGTCCCTTGAAAGGTCGCTTTGGAAAATGGGAGAGTCACTATTGCATACATGTTTGACCACTACCTTGGCTTGCTAGAGAGTTTGCAAGCTACTCTCAAGGCAACAGTTAAATTTATAAAAATTGATGCATTTTGTTATGATGCATGCCCATTGGAGGTGAATGGTAGGCAATGCAAAAAAAATGTGAACAATCTGATGAAAATAAATGGTTTTACCCAAAATGTCGATTAACGATAGGTGACTATGACTTCTGATATTTATTGCAACTAAAGATTGAAGACCACACAGGTGAGCTTTGGGAACTACTTTTGATGAGGCTGCAACAAGCCTATTACAAATGTCAGCAAAAGAGCTTTACATGTTACAATATGAGTCAACCGCTGAAATGTGTGCCAAGCTATTATTAATGTTGTCACCTACATGGCATTTGTTTTCACAGTTCTAATCAAAACCCAAACTTATAATTCAGAAAGAAGACTGAAAACAATAATAGTAAAGGTTGCTAAGCTTAACTTTGAAGTTGAGTGCAAGCTATTACTATTAGATTTGTTTGATATTTCTCCCACGGTTGAGTAGGCTCCAGATTTAGTTGTTGTGTTTCCTTTTGAAGACCAAAAGAAGCATATCTAATTGCGACTTTGTATACTTCTTTAAGTTCATCTTGTTTGGAAATTTAGTTTGTTTAATTCCCTCACACTCCTTGTCGTAGCAAAAAGGACCTTTACTCTCTATCACTATTACTTTGTTCTTTGTTTTATTGATTATTTATTAAGACAATGAAGTATATGTTGTAATCTCTAGGTAAAAAAGATATAGTTATTTTTTTTCTATTGATTATGTTTGCTATTATTTCCTTACATTTTAAGTTTATATTTCTGATTTAATTTTGTACCATTTATTTATATAGAGTTATTTTTCTTGTTAGCACGCACATTGCTATCTACAACTGCTCATATATCTACTTGTGCACATAGTTGTATATATTTCTCCATTTACATATGCATATAAATAAATATACATGCATGCAATTGACATATCCCTTTGTTATACAACTTCCTGGTACACATGTGTGTAGATATTGGTTCATGTGTTAGATATCTATGCATATACGCATACACAATTCAATATTTACAACTACTTGTGAGTTGTTCTAAAGAGAATGTTCTTTTTAGTTTGTTTAAAATGTTCTTAGTGGATAGAATATCTTGACAGAGTTCTGTGCAGATATATATGTCAATGATGTTTTTGTCTATATGACTATCATGTCTGGCTAATCATCTAATGCTTACCAAGTGTTTTTCCTACTACTTTGTGATCCCTAATGATAGTCACATGTTGGATATGCATGCAGTATGCTTCTTTTCTATAATTTTTGTTGTGTATGTTAGGTAGTTGAATCCATAACTCAACACTCAACAATGCATTCTTGAAACTATGCCAAACTACAAAATTATTTTGGTGAGTTTTAAATGGAAAGTATTATTTCCTGTGCAAAGTGACGCTTGTTTCCTATGCGCATGCAAATCAAGAAACTCAAGTTCTATAGATTGTGTTCTTTTCTCCAAGTGAGAGTTGATTATTGTTCTCTAGATTGGGGTATATTCTCCCCTTTCCACTTTTATGTTGTATGTCCTTCACCTTTATTCCATATCTATATAATGTAAGCTACGTATCTTTTTTCCCATTTCTCATTTCACAACTCCATGTGAAATTATAGAAAATATATAATGTTCAATTCCACTGAATAGATTCACTCAGATGTAATAGCAGTTCCTTTAACATTCGCCAAAGTGGTGCACAATTAATGTTAGTCCTCAAGGGTTTGGTCATAGAAAGTTATGCTCGATAACCTCATACGCTAGATTATAGACCAAGATTCATTTTCTATGTTCAAAATCTAACCCACTGGACATACACAAGGAAATTCTACAATTTTTTTATTTACTTGCTTTGTTCTACTGCAAGTCCATTGCCTCTCATTTGTAATTATTTCTATAAGTATTTATATTTTCTGATTTCTTTGTTGTCTACTAATCAAGACAATTGTCCTTCATAGGCATTACCATGTGATTAGATCTTTTATTCACTCATTGGTGGGAAAAAAATTAGCCTCGCCATTGATCATAGTGGTGGACAATTTATTCTCTTGCTTGGGGGTTGGTGAGAGCACATGTTGCTCCATGAGCCAATATGGTAGGGTAGAAATCGGGCCTTGTTTTGTTTTTGGCATACTGTATTCTCCCACACACACCAGGTATTGCTAAATTATAGTTACTCCATTCAATAGGATTGTAGCTATAAGTTTTATCTTCCCACCATGATGGGTATGATGCAATAAAATGGTCAACGTTGTGTGCTCCATTCTATTTTTCCATAATCAACACAATTAACTTCACAGTTTTTTGTAATTCATGCACACCATATTCTAGCTATAATGTGGTATTTTATGAACTAATTTTTTAGAAACAACATTACAAAATAATAATAGTGACTAGAAAATGAGTGACAATGGTCAAATAGATAATCATATCCTCATGTACGCTAAATTGATTGTCATAAGAAATATTGATTTCACCATTGATCAAAGTAGTGGGTAATGTATATTCTTGCTCGAGGGTTTTGTGAGAGTTGATGAGGCTCCATAACCCAGTATGGCAGAGTGAAGAGTAGGCCTTATTGTCTTAAGTTTTATTTTATGATTTTCATGTACAGATTGCTATCCTTTTGAGATAACATTTACAGAAAAATTCAAATGTTTATGATAAATTTGTGTACATTTTTTGTAGGCGCTAGAGAAAGAAAAGAGGAAAGAGATAGAAAGTGGGTAGACATGTAATTGGGGCAAGCAACAAGAGGTGTATAGCTTTTATTCTTCCACCCCCATCATTTTCTTTGTCTTAGTTAGTTCTATAATCTCTTCATATTCACAATTGCTCCAGAAAGCATGCTTCTCCTTTAGGAGAGACAGTTCAACAAGTGAGATATTGATATTCTAGTATAGTTGCTAAATAGATGAATCAACTTTCAAACAACTGTGAAGATGAAGAGATTATAATACTGGCTAATACAATGGGAAGATTGATATCACCATTTATAAGAGTACTAGTGACCCAATATTAGAGAGCAAGCAATAAAAGTTGTTCTTTACAGTAAGTAATTGCAACAGTCTACTGATAGCCAATAACACTACAAGATGCAAAATGGTAGGGTTGAGAGCATGCAACCTTTTCTCTCTGCACACCTCAATGCATTGCAACCAAAAGGTCCATCCTTTGGAGTAAAAGTTTTTCATTGGGATGTGGCTATCAGTTTTTAGCTTTTTGTTACAATCGCTATAATCGACTAAGATTGTTAATTTTCTGTAGTTCATTCTATTTTTGTATAATCAGCATACTAAACCTCACAATTTTTTGAAATTTTTGTAGACCATATTCTAGCTATAATGCGGTATTTAATGGACTAATTTCTTTGAAACAACCTTTCAGAATAATGATAGTGGCTGGGAAATTAGTAACAATTCCTAGTTACACAATCATATCCTAATTTATTGTATATATTGATTGTAGTAGGCAATATTTATTTCACTACTTATGAGAGTGGTGGGAAATGTATGCTTTTTCTCAAGGGTTTGGTGAGAGTCCACGAGGCTCCATGAACCAATATGGTAGGGTGGAGAGAAAGCCTTATTGTGTTGAGTTTTATTTTATATTTCTTATGTACAATTTGCTATCTTTCTGACATAGGATTCATTAAAATATCATGCTCTTTAGGGTATGTGCATGATCATGATGGGCCAAAAAGTGGCAATATGATGGGTATGTGGCTGACAACTATTTTTTACCCGAATTTGATGAAATGAAAAGGGTTTTTAAAGGAGATTATCAGATTTCCATCAATATAAATTATGCTTTACTTTGAATTTAATAAGTAATTATTATTCATTTTCTATTCAAATTATGACTAAAGTCCTTATTGATAGGTTGATTGAAACACATCTATAGCTTTCAAACAATATCATATTTTTTGAATCCAAAACATGTGTAACATTCTATGCTTCACATACTATAGGATTAAAAAAAGAAAAATTGAAATTCATGAAGTTTTGACCAAGTTAAGGTGGTCAGACATACGAGTTTTTATATATTTTAAAAAATTGTAATAAAAAAATCATAATAAATGATTTACTTGGAAAAAAATTATAAAAAAATATGCATCACATCAGGGCATGAGTCTTTTAATTATATCTAAAATCTTATAAAAAAATATTATCATATTTTTGTGGTTAGGGTGGTTAGACAGACACCGACTTCTTATTTTTTCCTTGAAATTTAAGTACCACTACATTGAAATTCCAATTTTTCACCAAATAGATTTTTATTTTTTTTAAACAAACCTAGTAGTTTAGAAATTACATTCAATTTGCTATAGATTCTATTCTTAAATATTTTTAAAATAATATAGATAAATTATTCAAATTTTTATGTCTAGTTTCCTAACTCTGATTTTTCTGAATTTTTTGCCACTTAAGGGCCTTTTTTTCCATGATGATCCTACACATACCCTTTAGGTTATGCTTACAAAATAGTGAAGTAGTTGATCTTATACACTTCATGTTAGATTCCACTGGGCATTGTTGATTGTTCTCTTGGCTTAGCTATAACATCTGATTATTGACAAAGTCCTATAAAAAAGGATATGTTCTTTCAATTTTAGTTGGCGTTGTGTTGGGTTGCTGTCAATTCCCTCCTGATCTTTTTTTATACTTTGCATTTTGTGCTTGGATTTTCAAATTTCCTTGTTGATCAGCTCATTGTCGTTCATGCTAGGGAGAGATAGTTCAAGAAATTGAGTGTTAATATTTGAGTTTAGATGGTAAATAGATGGATGGCCTTTGTGAGCCAAGTTCAACCAACTATGAAGATCAAGTGATTGTAATTGCAGTTATGAATCTACATCCCAGTTCTTGAACTCCCTTTCCCAAGAAAGAACAGCTGATGACGTTCCATGAGCCAATATGGTAGGATGGAGAGCAGACCTCCTTTACTATTTCTAGACTTCAATCATTCCCTACACAAGTTATGGCTAGATTTTATTTACTTACTATGTTCTATTGCAACTGTATTGTATCATCTTTGTCATTAATTGTATAAGGCTTTATATTTTTTGATTTATTTATTTTGTATCAATGTTGTGTATTTATCACACTAACTCATTTTCCTTTTCCTTGCAGACCATGCTTCAGCAATAATATGGTCTTCCATACACTAACGTGTTACAAAAAACCTTCCCAAATAATGTTAGTGACTATAAAATTCAGTAATAATGTTCAAATAGACAATCATATCCTAATGTACTTGATATTGATTATAATACACAATATTCATTTCACCACTAATTATAGTGGTTGTGAATCTATATTCTTGCTCAGGGGTTTGGTGAGGCTCCATGAGGCTCCATGACCCAATATGGTAAGGTGGAGAGTAGTCCTCATTGTGTTGACTTTAACTTTGTATTTTGTATGTACAAATTGCCATCTTACTGGCGTGGGGTTCACTAAAAAATTTATATGTTTAAGATTATGGTTACAATGGACTAAAATAGTTGACCTTATACACTTTATGCTAGATTCCATTGAGCATTTTTTATTAGTCTTCTTGTACTTATACTCTACATCACACAAATTATTAACTTGTTTTTAACCAAAAATCATCTATGGTGCTTTGTTGGTGGCTGTGAAGGGATCCTTTATTTGTATTGTTAACAATTGATGTCATTGCGAAATCATGAGGTCTCATGTAATGATGAATACAACTAATACTATTCCACAATTATTACTTTCCATCTAAATGCACATTAATAATGTCATTAATTATTTAGACATTCAACCTTATCCATAATAATATTCTATTTTAATTAGCTAATGAAACTTAATGATATTGATATTATTTTTAGATTGATACAATGGTTAAATTATGGGGTGCGCTTATATAATTATGAAGTCAAATTATGGGGTGTTAGATAATTATGAATTTACTTAGTACTATGCTAGATTTATTATTTCCTATCTAAATACAGATTAGTAATCTCATCAATTATTTAGACATTCAACCTTATGCATAATAATATTATATTTTGATTGACTGATAAAACTTAATGATATTAATATTACTTTTAGATTTTTTTAAGTATAGTTTTTGAAAAAGAAAAAACAGGTTTTACAGGGACCTGAAACCACAAAGTTTAAACATACAAAGATAGAGCAAAAAAAGTCCAGGTAAACAGACAGTTGTCCCAAAAAGAAATGACAGCAACAAAGAGACAACAGGGTCCAAAAAAGAACCTCCAAAAAGCCAGAGAAGACCACAACAACACTACTCCATGATGTTCAACAGCTCCTCGGCTTCCTTTTCAACTTCACTCATATCCTGTATTCCCTGCATTAATATAATTAATTTTAGATTTTTAAGTATAGTTGATGTAGCATTCTTTGTTAGTTGTTGGATAAATTATTTCGTGTAGTTGTATAATGATGAATTCATCTAATTTAATGTCAACATTATTATTTTACAAGTGATTGCATGTTATGTCATCAATTTAGAAATTGAATCCTATGCATAATAATATTATATTTTTATTGACTAATAAAACTTAATAACTAATTGAACATTAATATAATTGTTCATCAACTATCCCTCTATATGTGTATATATGTATAATCTACAAAGATATTTCCTCACCAACTATTTCTTGCACACTCTAACCATTATATGCATATGCTTCTTACAGCCCATTAGGGTTAACACCCTCCTTTCCTCCCCATTATAGTTTGAACTATAAGGAAAAAAAGGGATACAATATTGTTCCCACTCAATCACTTTCATTATTGCACATAATATATTTAGAAAACCATTGTATTGTTTGCTAGATTGCCTAATGTCTAACTATATTCTCTACATCTACATATAGCTATTGTGCCCACTCATGCCATTCATATTTGAATATTTCTCTACATAAAGTGTTTGTACATCACTCGCCTTGTTAGGATTTAGGTGTCATAAAACTTGTAAATCCTTTATTTTTATTATTCTCCTAAAGTGTTTTGTACATTTACCCATAAGAGGTGAAACTGTTTGACCAACAGTGGTGAAAGAGACTATGTAAATGCAGTGTTACCGTTACCGTTTATCCTTATGGAAAAGGACAAATTAGCTAGGCATCCCACCTTGGAATCTTCTAAAATAAGGTTGTGGGTCAAAATAGGGTGTTGTAAGAGCATCTATGACATGCATGCAAGTTGTCAAAAGATGCTATGACAGTATGACAGATTCCCTATGACAGAATATGCTATTTTTAGACCCTAGACACCCATGCATAAAAGATGCCTTATGACAGCTATAAGAGCATCTGTAAGAGGCTATTTTTGGTATTTTTTGACCATTTCAAGGAGGGAGGTGTGGGTTTTTCTAGGTGGTATTGCTGCCTATTGTTTGGTGAAACCATGGTGGTTTTCATCCTCACAAATCTCTATAAATTGGGGCCTTGAGCTAGTGTTATTAGAATTTAGTTTTGCAGGGGTAATAGGGTGCTGCTGGATTTACAGGGAATGATAAGAGAAGTCTATTGCTACATGTAATATTGACGATTATCAGTAATATACTTGCCTCTCTTTTGGTGGTGGAGTTTTTTCCCTTTGGGGTTTCTCCACGTAAATCTGTTGTTGCATGTGTTATATTGTTCTATCTCTCTCTCTCATTCTTTCTTCACACTAAGGCTAAGGTTAATCTTCATATTTTAGATTTGCATTCACACATTTAAGTTCATATTGCAAGCTTTCTTCACCTTGTTTTTCAACATTTGGTATCAGAGCTAACGGTTCTGTTAAGGAAGGGACGCTTTCCTTTTAGAGTGTTGAAGGTTTTTTGCTACAGTGGGAGCTTTTGTGTTGTGGGTTTTGCAGATTTGTGAAAGATTGCATACCATGGCCTCCACCTCTTGTCTAGATTTTGAGAAGTTCAATGGAACTGGTTACGAGATGTGGAAGTTGAAAGTGGAGGACCTTCTTGAGGAAAGAGATCAGTGGTTACCAGTTTCAGTTGAAAAGAAGCCATCTACTTCAACCTTGTCAGATGAAGATTGGAATAAGTTAGACAAGAAGGCTCGAGGGACTATTTAGTTGTGTCTCACAGATTCTGTCCTCCTAAATGTCTCTTCAGAAGACACAGCATACAAGCTTTGGAGGAAGATAGGTGAAATCTACCAAACTAAGAGTTTGTCTAACAAGTTGTATCTCAAAAGATGTTTGTATTCATTAAAGATGAAGGATGGTGAATCTATTGCTGAAAATTTGAATGCTTTTAATTTGATTATAAGTCAGCTTGCATCTATTGATGTTAAAATAGAAGATGAGGATAAATGCATTTTATTGATTTGCTCTTTGCCAGAATCTTGGGAAAATTTAGTTATTGCTATAACAAGTGGTGGTGCAGAACCTAAGTTGGATACTATTATTCCCATACTTCTTTCAGAGGAGATGAGGAGAAAGACCATGCGCAGTGGCTCCCAAGATGCCTTGCATGTGCGAGGTAGGCCCAAGGAGAAAGAGCCTAAAGGGGATAAGAAGAAGGATAAGTCTAAAGGACGATCTAAGACCCCTGGAAAGAGCAGAGTGAAGTGTTGGAACTGTGGTAAACGGGGACATGTGAAGAAGGAATGTAGAAACAAGAAAAAGAATGCAGATTCCTCCATGGAAAAGTCCTCTGATAACGGTGATTCTGATGCTTTGATTATTTCAGCTAACACAGTTTGTAATGATGCTTGGCTTATTGATTCAGGTGCTTCCTTCCATATGACTCCTCATAAGGAGTGGTTTTCTACATACAAAGAATATGATGGAGGAGAGGTCTTCATGGGTGATAATAGCTCACAAAAGGTTATTGGTAAAGGAAAGGTAAAATTGTGTTTCAGTGATGGGAGGGTTAAAACCCTTGATGATGTTTTACATATTCCAGGACTTACAAAAAGTTTAATTTCAGTTTCCAAGTTGAATGATTCTGGGATGCATGTGACATTTGACAAGTCTGGTTGCAGGATGGTAAGGGGAAGTTTGGTGGTTGCTAAAGGATCTCAGACAGGGAATTTATTTACGCTACATGCCTCTACTTTTTGTAACTCCTCTTTTGTAACTAGCGCTGAAAATGCATGTATGTTGTGGCACCATAGATTGGGTCACATTGGTGAAAAAGGTCTTAGGACCATACTTGATAAGAAACTAGTAGACGATTCTCTGATTATTCTGTTGGTAAAAATGATTTATGTGAGGATTGTGTGTTTGGTAAACAAAACAGGTCATCATTTCCTAAAGGAACTAATAAAGCTAATGGATTGTTAGAACTTATTCATTCGGATGTGTGTGGTCCAGTGGATACAGATTCTTTGGGTAGATCTCGTTATTATGTTTCCTTCATTGATGATTACTCAAGATATACTTGAATTTATTTTATGCATTCAAAATCTGAAGTTTTCACCAAATTTAAGGAGTTTAAGGCATTGGTTGAAAAGCAAACAGATTATAAGATAAAAGTATTGAGATCTGACAATGGGGGTGAATATTGTTCTAAGGAATTTGATGAGTTTTGCAAACATGCAGGAATTGTTAGGCAAAAGACTACACCTTACACACCCCAACAAAATGGGGTAGCAGAAAGAATGAACCGTACATTAATGGAAAGAGCTAGGAGCATGTTAAGTAGTGCTAAGTTAGACAAATGCTTTTGGGCAGAGGCTATTGGTACTACTTGTTATTTAATTAATAGATCTCCTTGTAAAGCTCTTGTTGATAAAACTCCTTATGAAATGTGGTTGGGTAAAAAGCCTTCAGTTTCACATTTAAGGGTCTTTGGTTGTGAGGCTTTTGTTCATGTGCCTCAAGAGAAGCGGTCTAAATTGGATCCCAAATCTCAGAAATGCATCTTTGTAGGTTATGGTGAAAATGTTAAAGGTTATAAACTTTGGAATCCACTAACACGAAAGATGATATTTTCTAGAGATGTTATTTTCAAGGAATTTAGAGCTAACTCTGAAGATGTGCAACCAAAGGAAAAGTCAAAGACAATGCATTTTGAAACTAAGCAAGAAGATGCACATGTGGAAGAACAGAGAGATGGACAAGAAGATGGAGAAGAAGAAGAGAGTTCTGACGAATCCGTTGTAATAGAAGAAGTTGAAAACAATGAGGATGAACATGAGGAGGAACCTCTTACTCCACCTTTGAGAAGATCCACAAGACAATGAAATCCAGTTGACAGGTATAGCCCACCTGATTTTCGTTGTAAATTTGCTTTGTTATGTACTGATGATGAACCTAGATCTTTCAGGGAGGCTCTCTCTTCAGAAGAATGTGAGTCTTGGATGCAGGCCATGCATGATGAGATGATGTCTTTGAAAAACTGTGACACCTGGGATCTTGTTAGTTTTCCCAAAGGAAGAAAGGCCATTGGTTGTAAGTGGATATATAAAAAGAAGTTTGGTGCAGACGGAAAGTTGGAACGGTACAAGGCCAGATTAGTGGCCAAGGGCTACTCCCAGAGAGAAGGAGTTGATTTTGGTGAAATATTCTCTCCTGTTGCTAAGTTAACCTCTATTAGATTCATTTTATCCATTGCTCCTGCTTATGATTTAGAAATAGAACAAATGGATGTTAAAACTGCTTTCTTGCATGGGGATCTAGAGGAAGAAATTTATATGCAACAACCTGATGGTTTTGTTGTGAAAGGAAAAGAACACTTGGTTTGCAGGTTAAAGAGGTCTCTATATGGTTTGAAACAGTCACCTAGGATGTGGTACCGGAAGTTTGATGCATTTGAATTAAATATGGGTTTTGTTAGAAGTGAAGAGGATCACTGTGTTTACTTTAAAGTTATTGATGATCAGATACTGATTATTGTCTTATATGTGGATGATATGTTGTTCATTGGTAACAATAAGGCAATGATTAGGGAACTTAAAACTCAGCTTTCTGGCACATTTGATATGAAAGATTTAGGGGCTGCTAAATATATTCTTGGGATGGAAATAATTAGGGATCGGATTCACAGAAAGCTTTGGTTAAGTCAGAGCAAGTATGTTAACACTATTTTGCAAAGGTTTAATATGTAGGACTGTAAACCAGTAAATATTCCATTTCCTATTGGTACTAGGTTGAGTTTAGACATGTGTCCTAAATTGGATGATGATATTGATGAAATGTCTAAATTTCCTTATGCTAGTGCTGTCGGTAGTTTAATGTATGCAATGGTTTGTACTAGACCAAATATAGCCCAAGCAATGGGAGTTCTAAGCAGGTTTATGTCTAACCCTGGTAAAGAACATTGGACTTTTGTCAAAAGGGTATTCAGATATTTGCAAGGCACTTCTAATTACTGTTTGGTTTATCATGGTACTGAAAATGTTGATAAGTCATTGGACATACAGGGTTTTGTTGATGCAGATTGGGCAGGTGACTTGGATAGTTGAAGGTCCACTAGTGGCTATGTGTTTACTTTGTTTGGAGGAGCAGTGAGTTGGATGAGTAAAAGACAACCTACAGTTGCTTTGTCTACCATTGAAGTAGAGTATATGGCTGCTACACATACCTCTAAGGAGGTAGTTTGGTTACAGAGACTTGGTAATGGTACTGGTTTTGATTGCAAGATAGTGAGGATCGGATGTGATAGTCAGAGTGCCATATGTTTGGCTAAAAATCCTATGTATCATGCTCATACTAAGCATGTTCAGTATCACTTTGTCCGAGAAATGGTTGAGAATGGACAAGTCTTGATTGAAAAAGTTGACACTTTGGATAATGTTGCAGATTCTCTTACGAAGCCAGTCACCACGAAAAAGTTCTCTTGGTGCAGAAAGGACATGGGCCTTGATCACTGTACTTAATTCTATGTAATTGTATCTCTATGGGTGTAATTTACAATGTATGATGTCAAGTGGGAGAATGTTAGGATTTAGGTGTCATCAACCTTGTAAATCCTTTATTTTTATTATTCTCCTAGAGTGTTTTGTACATTTACCCATAAGAGGTGAAACTATTTGACCAACAGTGGTGAAAGAGACTATGTAAATGCAGTGTTACCATTACCGTTTATCCTTATGGAAAAGGACAAATTAGCTAGGCGTCCCACCTTGGAATCTTCTAAAATAAGGTTGTAGGTCAAAATAGGGTGTTGTAAGAGCATCTATGACATGCATGCAAGTTGTCATAAGATGCTATGACAGTATGACATATTTCCTATGACAGAATATGCTATTTTTAGACCCCAGGCGCCCATGCATAAAAGATGCCTTATGACAGCTGTAAGAGCATCTGTAAGAGGCTATTTTTGGTATTTTTTGACCATTTCAAGGAGGGAGGCGTGGGTTTTTCTAGGTGGTATTGCTGCCTATTGTTTGGTGAAACCATGGTGGTTTTCATCCTCACAAATCTCTATAAATTGGGGCCTTGAGCTAGTGTTATTAGAATTTAGTTTTGCAGGGGTAACAAGGTGCTGCTGGATTTATAGGGAATGATAAGAGAAGTCTATTGCTGCATGTAATATTGAAGATTATCAGTAATATACTTGCCTCTCTTTCAGTGGTGGAGTTTTTTTCCTTCGGGGTTTCTCCACGTAAATCTGTTGTTGCATGTGTTATATTGTTCTATCTCTCTCTCTCATTCTTTCTTCACACTAAGGCTAAGGTTAATCTTCATATTTCAGATTTGCATTCACACATTTAAGTTCATATTGCAAGCTTTCTTCACCTTGTTTTTCAACACGCCTTTCATGGCACGTGTCGTCTATCTGCTCATTGTTGCGTGTTACTACACGAAACTGCTAGTATTACTGAGTTTTAAAATATTTTTCTATATATTTGTGATTTTTTTATTTAATGTAAATGTGTGGTATTTTATTTTATTTTTCATTTCAATTTTAAGATATTTCAAAAGAAAAGTTTCAAAGGAAATGCTCAAAAGTGGGAAGAAAAAATGTGCAGTGATAACATCTTCCATTAAGTAGTGGTTATATATTTTCAGTCTGATTATTCATCTATAAATGAGACTTTGATTCCTAAATGTTGTTCCATTATTTTAGGAGAAGGTTTTATATTATATATTATGATTTTAAAATATAAGACCATCTCTTTCTCAAAAGAATAAGCAACACACAAAGTTGTTGAGATATTGAGAAAATAATATATGTTGTTTGGTTTAAAATTTATTTTTAAGTGGAGGCTCTCCCTATTAATTCATTTTATTTATTTAGAGTGCAATAGGCTAATATTTTTATAATCAATTTTCTCTCCAAGCTGAATTGGTGACAAGTGGAAACTACATTATACCCTTGTTTAGAGGATAAAAGTGAATAATTTGCCTCATTTTTATTCTTTCTTTTCTTTTATTTTTGGCATGGTCTTGAATTATTAGTTTTGGTATATGCAATTTGTCTTGTTATGTCCATTACTTGGCTTTGAACCTAATACTTACCCTTTTTTGTGAGTACCTTGTCCTTATTATTTAGTCTCATCCCTTAAGACTTTCTCCCACTTGGATGAAATCATGGGCACAATCAAGTTCAAGTGGATGGAATCATAAGTGATATTGTACCCCCTTGACCCAATCAAGCATATGATCTTGTTGTTCTCCAAAAAAATAAATTTTACTATTTCCAACATTGACAATTTCAAAACTCGACCACTATTGGTAGCTTGCATGTTAAAACTTTTGATTTGAGCCTATAAGATTGTGTATTTAAAGAAAAATCCCAAGTCATTAATGTCATAATAAAGAGGTACATGAAAGATAAATTTTAAAGAGAAATTATCATTATTATTTGTTTGCATTAGCAATACATGAGCAAATACTAATAATTTTGGCATTTGGCTTTCCTTTTCTAATGTGAATAATATGTAATGTACTTCAATGATATGTGTGTTTTTATGTCATATGCTTCAAGGATATCAATGATGGGTGTCTATAAGATGCTTCGACATATTTACATGTCAAGTGTGTAGCTATGAAACATAAAGACACTTTCAAAGCCTTTGTGATGATAACAACTACTACTACTACTAAGAATAATAAGATCATTGTCACTCTAATTATGCTCCATGGGGTTGAAGCTCTCAAAATGATTCTCCTCTCACCATAATAATTTAAAAGAACAAGCAACAAGAAATATAATTTGAAGGATAAGTGGTTTTTTTATTAGTATTAACTTACTAGTAATAGTCATTGTTGTCTAAGAGGCTTTCAAAGTGTCATCTTTCTATGTCTATCATTTGAGATGTAATGATGTTGGAACACCATCTAAGCTCACATATCACTAATCACTATGATCATATGTATAATTTAAGTCCACTTATAAAAGCACATAGATCATTAAAGTACTACAAATCAAAAACTTTTTCATAAGGAAATATCTAACAAGGGATAGTGTGTTTTCCAACACTGCAATAATATAAGCATTTTGATAAGGAAATAATTGACAGGGGACAGTGTGTTTTCAAACACTGGAAATAATATGAGCATTTTCATAAGGAAATAATTGACAAGGGATAGTGTGTTTTCCAACATTGCAAATAATGAGTTTTTTTTTGTTCCAATCAAATGAAGAAAGTGCAATGTCATTTTTACTAAACCAAATAGTTGTTCTAAAATTTTAAGGTGGACTTCACTAAATTGTTGGTGTGTACGAATCAAAAAAATTTCATAAGGAAATATCTAAAAAGGGATAGTGTGTTTTCCAACATTGCAATAATGTGAGCATTTTTAATAAGGAAATAATTGATAGGGGACAGTGTGTTTTCCAACACTAGAAATAATGAGTATTTTTCATAAGGAAATAATTGACAAGGGATAGTGTGTTTTCCAACACTACAAATAATGAGCATTTTTTTGTTCCTTATTGGAAAAAACACTTTCCCCTGTTAGTTTTTTCTAATGTTGGAAACACACCGTACCCTGTTGGAAAACACACTATCCCCTGTTAGTTATTTCCAAAGTTAGAAAACACACTATCCCCTATTAGTGAGCATTTTTTGTTCCAATCATATTTCCAATGTTGGAAAACACACTGTCCCCTATTAGTTATTTCCAATGTTGGAAAATATACTATCCCTTGTTAGTTATTTCTAGACATCTTATATTTTAATGACGTCCCTTGTCCACTTTTCCTACATAGGGGACAATGTGCTTTCCAACACTGCAAACAATGTGATCAATTTTCCTACAAAGGGGACAACGTGTTTTCCAACACTGCAAATTCATAAGGAAATAATTGACAAGGGATAGTGTGTTTTCCAACACTTCAAATAATGTGAGCAATTTTTTGTTCCCTGTTAGAAAACACACTATCCCCTATTGGAAAACACACTGTCCCCTGTTAGTTATTTCCAATGTTCTAAAATTTGAAGGTGGACTTCATTACATAATTTACAAGGGACAATGTGTTTTCCAACACTGCAAATAATGTGAGCACTTTTTTGTTCCCTATTGGAAAACACACTGTCCCCTGTTGGAAAACACACTGTCCCTTGTTGGAAAACACACTATCCTATGTTGAAAAACACACTATCCCCTATTAGTTATTTCCAATGTTCTAAAATTTGAAGGTGGACTTCATTACATAACTGACAAGGGACAGTGTGTTTTCCAACACTGCAAATTCATAAGGAAATAATTGACAAGGGATAGTGTGTTTTCCAACACTACAAATTATGTGATCACTTTTTTGTTCAATCATATCAAGAAAGTGAAAAAAACACTATCCCTTGTCAAGGGACAGTTGGAAATGTCATTTTTACTGTAACCAAAGAGTTTTTCTAAAATTTGAAGGTGGACTTCATTACATAACTGATAAGGGATAGTGTATTTTCCAACACTACAAATTCATAAGGACATAATTGACAAGGTATAGTGTGTTTTCCAACACTACAAATAATGTGAGCATTTTTTTTGTTTTGATCAAATGAAGGAAGTGAAATTCTAGTTTTACTATACCAAATAGTTGGTCTAAAATTTTAAGGTGGACTTCATTACATTGTTGGTGTGTACAAATTAAAAAAAATTCATAAGGAAATATCTAAAAAGGGACAATGTGTTTTCCAACACTCCAATAATGTGAGCATCTTTCATAAGGAAATAATTGATAGGGGACAATGTGTTTTCCAGCAGTAGAAATAATGTGAGCATTTTTCATAACGAAATAATTGACAAGGGATAGTGTGTTTTCCAACAGTACAAATAAAGTGAGAATTTTTGTCTTCTAATCAAATGAAGAAAGTGAAATGCCATTTTTACTATACCAAATAGTTATTCTAACATTTTAAGGTGGACTTCATTACATTTTTGGTGTGTACAAATCAAAAAGTTTTCATAAGAAAATCTAACAAGGGATAGTGTGTTTCCCAACACTGCAATAATGTGAGCATCTTTTTGTTCCAATTAGACCAAGAAGTGAAATGGAATTTTTACTACACCAAAGAGTTGTTCTAAAATTTGAAGGTGGACTTCATTACATTCTTGGTGCATATGAAACAAAAAAAATTCATAAGGAAATAAATGCCAAGGGACAGTGTGTTTTCCAACATTGGAAATAATGTGAACAATTTTCATTTAAGGAAATAATTTATAAGGGATAGTGTGTTTTCCAACACTCCAAATAATGTAAGAATTTTTTTGTTTCAATCAAATGAAGAAAGTGAAATGCCAGTTTTAGTGTACCAAATAGTTGTTCTGAAATTTTAAGGTAGACTTCATTACATTGTTGGTGTGTACAAATAAAAAAAAAATCATAAAGAAATATTTGAAAAGGGACAGTGTGTTTTCCAACACTTCAATAATGTGATCATCTTTCATAAGGAAATAATTGACTCTAATTGATAAGGGACAGTGTGTTTTCCAACACTAGAAATAACTAACTCTAATTGATAGTGTGTTTTCCAACACTAGAAATAATGTGAGCATTTTTCATAAGGAAATAATTGATAAGGGACAGTGTGTTTTCCAACAGTACAAATAATGTGAGTGTTTTTTTGTTCCAATCAGATGAAGAAGTGAAATGCCATTTTTACTACATAGCAAAGATTTGTTATAAATTTTAAGGTGGACTTCATTGTATTCTTGGTGTGTATGCAACAAAAAAAAATTAATAAGGATATGATTGATAGGGGATAGTACGATACACCCTATTTAGAAATTATTATTATTCTTCATTACCATTAAGGTATGGTAGTGAAATTATTATTGTAATTTTTTTCATGTATTAAGGTCTCAAGGATCACCCTCATAAGTTCTTTACAGTCTAAATAAGAAATGGATTCACTCTCTATATAAATATCATTGGTCATCACTCAAAGGTGACTTTTTAATAGCTCCAAAAGATATTTTTTTCTTAATATTGGTGAAGTTTAGAAGCACATTGTGAAGAGTATTATATCACATATGGGTATGTGTAGGATCATCATGGAAAAAACAAGCCCTTAAGTGGCAAAAATTTAAGAAAAATCAGAGTTAGGAAACTTGACGTAAAAATTTGAATAAGCTATTTATATTATTTCAAAAATATGTAAGAATATAATTTATAGAAAATTTAATTTAGTTTCTAAACTACTAGGTTTTTTTTAAAATCCATTTGGTGAAAATTTGAAATTTCAATGCAGAGCACTTAAATTTCAATGAAAAAATAAGAAGTAGGTGTTTATCTGACCACCCTAACCACAATAAAATGATAATATTTTTTTATAATATTTTATATATAAGTAGAGGACTCATGTCCTGATGTGATGCATATTTTTTTGTAATTTTTTCCAAGTAAATAATTAATTATGATTTTTTTATTAAAAATTTTAAAAAATATAAAAACTTGTATGTCTGACCACCTTAACTTGGTTAAAACTTCATGAAATCCTTTTTTTTAATCCAATAGTATGTGAAGCATAGAATGTGATGAATGTTTTGGATTCAAAAATGTGGTACTATTTGAAAGCTATAGATTTTTTTCAATTAGCTTAATCAATCAAGACTTTAGTAATTCAAATAGAAAATAAATAATATTTATTTATTAAATTCAAAGTAAAGCATAATTTATATTGGTGGAAATCTTAGAATTTCCTTTAAAAACCTTTTAATTTCATCAATTTTGGGTAAAAAAAAAAGTCATCAGCCACATTCCCTACTCATACCCATCATATCGCCACTTTTGGCCCATCATGATCCTGCACATACCCATATCAACGGGTCTTTGTCATAATAGTGGTTTACAATTCCTGAGAGGAACAAATTTTAGCTGAAATCACATGTTTTTAGAAAATATAATGATTTAAGCCTTAAAAAGTTCCATTTTAAGGATTCCAATTGAAGAGGGTTTGATCAAATCACCTTAGATCAAACCCCCTTGGATAGAACCTCTCTAGTTTTAAACCATACCTATAAATGCGTCTCCTTTACACCTATCAAAATGCTGATAAAAAATCACTTTTGATTTAGCTTTTGGGGGATCAAATGAATTCATTTAAAATTTATTTCAAATGATTATGGTATTCCTCAGAACAAGCTATCCAATGAATATAATTTTAATATGTTTTGGTTTTGTTATATATTTGTTTTTTAAGTTTTATTAAACATAGGTTTTTCATCGAAAATGAATTTCTTTGTTCTTCACATGTGGAAAAATAGAAGATTATCAAAAAATTTGAAAATATGAGTGCACCAGATATTGAAGTCCTTGATCCAAAAAAAATTAAATTAAATTTTGACATATACAAAAAGTTACTATATACAAGTTGTGTTAATTGTAATTTGTTTACTTTGAAACTTGATTAAGAAAAAAATATTTAATAAAAAACTATCTAAACCAAATGGAGGCACTAGATATCAGAGTTACAAATATAAATTTGAAAAATTAGAATTTTATCCTTCATGGAAAAAAAGTTATGCGTTATACAGTGTGCGTCACTTTTTAAAAATGTTGTTTTCTAAAAAAAATCAATTTTCGTGGGAGATAGAAAAAGAAGTGCAATTTGATTCCAAAAATTTTGAAAAAAATATTTTTGGAATCTACAGACAAAATTTGATGAGACTCTAGTTTGTACCATCTTCAAATTCCTCACAGTTTAGCCGCTATAGATGCCCGAATGTGAAGATTTAGTTAAAAATAATAATTTCAGTGTCCAGTTTGGCCAAAAATTGTAAACCACTATTATGGGATCACCCCAACTCAAAATATTTATTCTATATAGTGGTTGTGTATGTGATTCATTAAAGGTTGAGGTATCATGTTGTAGGCCCTTAAGACAAGATAGTAAATGAAATTATATGAATTAATAAGTCATATTTTTATTAATTTATTATGTCATCAAATTCTACCGTGAGCATTTGTGTAATTTGTTGTATGGTTGGATAATCCTTAAATAGATTCTCTAGTCACAATTTTATCACATTGTATCAAAGTAGTGGTTTTAAATCCCAAAGGACCTAAGAGAGAGGGAGTGTGAGAGACCTAAGAGAGAGAGAGGGAGTGGGAGAGACCTAAGAGAGAGAGAGAGAGAGAGAGAGAGAGAGAGAGAGAGAGAGAGAGAGAGAGAGAGAGAGAGAGAGAGAGAGAGAGGAAGATGGAGAGTGAGAGACAGAGAGACGTAACACGAAGATGGAGACTGAGAGACTAAGAGACCTGAGAGGGAGAGAGAAAAACTTGAGAAGGAGATGGAAAGTGAGAGAGAGAGGGAAGGAGGGAGATAGGAAGTGGTAGGGTGGGAGGGATAGAAGGAGGGAGAGAAAGAGGGAAGGAGAGATTATGGCTTTTGTAATAAGAGATTATTGTATTTGGCATTTAGTATAACATTGTCTTCATTTTTAGATGCATATCAGCCTAAAATAAGGGAGACATGCAGAGGTAGGTAGAGAGAGGTAAGATTGAAGGAATAGAGGAATAAGTAGGTAGAGAGAGTGAGGAAAATATGCAACACAAATTTTTCCTCATCTCCATTGCTCTTACCTATTAACACCCCCTACTATTCATTGTCATGATCTTCTAACATTTTCTCATATCTTTTACTAGAATCTTTAGATCAGCTACTCCCTCATCAACCCTTAGAATAGAAACATCCCTTTCTTGGATAGAGTTTTCAATGTCTTGAATACTTTTATTTAGCTTTGTAGCCACTTTTGTCTTAGATTTGAGAGTGTCTTTACAATTAGAGAATGTATATGTTTCTTTTAAGAAGTTCTTTACAATACTTGTCTACCTTTTTAGATAAGCCTTTCATGTCTCCACCCAACTGATTCTCTTTTTTTGCACTTAGATCTAATTGTTACTTTTCCTTGTCATTTGTTTCCAATTGTATTTGTTCCACGAAATTCTTAAGTTCAAGAATCTTTGAGTTCATTTGTTCAACTCCACTTATAGCATCATCTCTCGCATTCTTTACTTGCACAAATTCATATGCAATGCAAAACCTCTTGACTTTATCCACTTCTACATTTCCATTTTCCCATTCCACAAACTGTACATGCACCTTCCTCAACTTATCAAGAGTGGGAAGAATCTCTTCAGACAATACATAGATATATGTCATTCACTTTGGTCTACTTCTTCAGACTCCTTTTACATTTCAACTTCTCAATAGAAGGAAGAATCTCTTAAGTCAATACATTATGTGTTATCATTCTTCCAAACCATTTGTCACCATCCCCCTCCATTATACCAACTCAAAAACATTATCCCTATCCCTAATTGGAATAAATACATTCTTCTATACTTCACTCTATCCCTCCTCTCTCACCATCCCTCCTAACCTTCCTCTTCCTATAGGTGGAGAGATGTATAGAGGCATAGAGGGATAGGGGTAGGGAGAGACATGGAGGTAGGTAAAGAGAGGTAAGGTTGAAGGAATAGAGGTAGAGGTAGGTAGAGAGAGTGATGGGAGATAGGGAAACTAGAGAGGGAAGAGGATATAAAAGTAAAAAGAGGGAGGAAGTTGGGAAGGATGGAGAGTGAGGTAGAAATAGAGGTGGGTGGGATGGATTGAGGGAAAGGTAGGTCAAGAGGGAGAGGGTGAGTGAAAATAGATAGAGGGAGGGAGGAAGAGAGAGAGGGAGGGAGGGAGAGAGTGAGGGAAAGAGGGAGGGAGAGACATGTAGGTACAGGGAGGTAAGGTGCAAGGAATAAAGAGAGATGTAGGTAAATATAGATACAAAGGTAGGGTGGGAGAGGTATAAAGAGAGATATCTTTTGTGAGAGAGAGAGAGAGGGGGAGGGAGAGGTAGATAACTACTTTTCAAAATTATATCTCCCTCCCTCTATTATGATCTAGTGATAACTACTTTTCAAATCTATCTCTCCTTCCCTCGCTCACTGACTATAACCTTATGTTATTTCTACAATTGTGAAATTTTATATGGACTTGAATATTCTAATCTTTTCAATTTTAACTTATCAACCATCTCTTTTGGTGCTAAAATTTATTTACTACCATTGTTTGAATTTATAACACTTATATTTAGTCTTGTATATATTTCTAAAGAGACTTCTCCTTTGTACTAGTTCTTTAGTTCGTTATCGATACCATCATTTTAAAAAAAAACTCTAGTTTCTCTATCACTTTCTTCTTTAATAATTCATAGCTTTTATAAGGAATTTGAATGGGTATGTGCAGGATCATCATGGAAAAAATAGGCCCTTAAGTAGTGAAAAATTCAGAAAAATCAGAGTTAGGAAACTTGACGTAAAAATTTGAATAAGTTATCTATATTATTTCAAAAATATGTAAGAATAAAATCTGTAAAAAATTGAATTTAGTTTTTAAAATACTAGGCTTATTTATAAAAAAAAATCTATTTGGTGTAAATTTGAAATTTTAATGCAGTAGTACTTAAATTTCAGGGAAAAAATAAGAAGTAGGTTTTTGTCTGACCACCCTAATCACAATAAAATGATAATTATTTTTGATAAGATTTTAGATATAAGTAGAGGACTCATGTCCCGATGTGATGTATATTTTTTTGTAATGTTTTTCCAAGTAAATAATTAATTATGAATTTTTTATTACAACTTTTAAAAAATATAAAAACTCATATGTTTGACCACCTTAACTTGGCCAAAGCTTCATGAAATTCATTTTTTTTTTAATCCTATAGTATGTGAAGCATATAATGTGACACATGTCTTGGATTCAAAAAATATGACACCGTTTGAAAGCTATAGATGTTTTTCAATTAAACTATCAGTCAAGACTTTAGTCATAATTCAAATAGAAAATAAATAATAATAATTTATTAAATTCAAATTATAGAATAATTTATATTGGTGGAAAGCTGAGAATCTCCTTTAAAAACCCTTTTTGTTTCATCAATTTTGGGTTAATAAAAGGTTGTCAACCACATACCCTACCCATACCCATCATATCACCACTTTTTGGCCCATCATGATCCTACACATACCCGAATATTTAAAACTCTCATCCACATGCCTTATAAACACATTTGAGGAAAATTTTGAATGATTAATTATGATGATTGCATCAACTACATGGTAAAAGTGAGCCTTCAATTGTTCAATTAATCAATTATAGTGTAAATATGGATAACATTAATCATTTATAGTTTTATACAAAGGATTATGCAATGATGATAGATGTTAGGTTTAGGGTTTATGGTTTAAGGTTTAACCTAATGGATTAATGCAGTGATGATGATGGATTAACCAAAACAGAGACTTAAAGATGGTAACATTGAAAGACCTTATAATGAAGAAATTGAAGAAAGAGGAAGTAGTACTTCATAATGAAATAAAGGAATAGATGAATATTAGATAGATGGAGGATGATATGGTAGATATAGTGAAACAACATTCATCATAGAATTAAGGTTGTATAGGGAGAGAGAAGTAAGGTTGATTCATCATTAGTGCATCCTTCTCTTATATTATTTAAGATGCCTTCTTCTATATAATTTGATTCTTTCAACATATGGTGCTCATTCTACTCAACTCTATTTCAAAATAGAGAATATCTTAGGACTTCATCTACTTGAAATTTAAAATTGAAAGCTTCTTTTGTATAATGGCAATAATGTTTCAATTTATACTTAAATTCCCTCCCACCCTACCACTCACTATCTCCCTCATTTCCTCTTTCTCTCCCTCTATCCCTCCCACCCTACAAATCCCTATCTCACCCCTTCCCTCTTTCTCTCCCTCCCTCTATCCCTCCCACCCTACCACTTCCTATCTCCCTACATCCCCCCCTCTCTCTCCCTTAGATTAATAAATTTATATTAGCCTAAAATTAACCTAATGAATTAATTCAATGATGATATATGTTAGGTTTAGGGTTTAAGGTTTAACCTAATGGAGAGAGAAATAGAGGAAGGAGAGAGATATGTAGTGTTAAGGTGGGAGGGATAGAGGTACACATATAGAGAGGGGATGGGAGAGGTATGCATAGAGAGAGTGAGAGATAAGGAAGGATGGAGGGAGGGAGAGAGGGAAAGGGAGGGAGGGATAATGTGAGGGGTAGGTGGAGAGAGGTATAGAGTGATAGGTTAGATAGTGAGAAGTAGAGAGAGAAGGTGGGTCAAATGAGGAGAGAGAGAGAGGGTGGTGGGAGAGAGAGGTGAGATAAAGAGAAGTAGAAAGGGAAGGAGAGAGAGGGGGAGATAGTTAAAATTAGAGAGGGAGGGAGGGAGAGATAGATATAAATTCCCTATTTGAGACTTATATAATCTTGATTATTATATAACCCTTGAGATGATTACCTAGAGAGTATTATGGTGTGAGGGATAGAGGGAAGGAGGGAGATAGGGAGTGGTACGGTGGGAGGGAGGGAAGGAGGGGTAGATGGAGAGAGGTTGTGTGTGTGTGTGTGAGGGAGAGAGAGAGGGGTAAGGAGGGAGATAGGAAGTGGTAGGGTGGAAGGGATAGAGGGAGGGATAGAAAGAGGGAAGGTTAGAGATAGGAAGTGGTAGGGTTGGAGGGATAGAAGGACCCAAAATTGACTTAATGTGAGGGGGAGATGTGATGGATTATTGTGGGAAATAGGCACCCAAAATGGATTTATACGATGGAGGAGGGATAAAGATAATGTTTTGGGTTGGTATGATAAAGGGTGATGGTGAAAAATGTTTTAGAAGAATGATAATATATAATGTATTGACTTAAGAGATTATTCATGCTCTTGAGAAGTTAAGGAAGGAGCATGTGCACTATGTGCAGTGGGCCAATAGAAATGCAGAGCTAGAGGCATCAAGTATTAGAATACATGAAATGAAAAAGGAATCTTCTCTAAAACACATGAAAAGAAGCAGACCAAAGTGAATGAGATAGATAATTTATTGACTAAAAATATTATTTCCGCTCTTAAGAAGTTAAGGAAGGTGCACGTGCAGTATGTGAAAGGGAAAATGGCAATGCAAAAGTGGATAATGTCAAGAGCTTTTGTATTGCATATGAATTTGTGCAAGCAAATAAAGTGAGAGATGGTGCTATAAGTGGAGTTGAACAAATTTAGTCAAATATTCTTGAAATTAATAATTTCATCACATCTCCCCCTCCTAAGTCTATTTTGGATCCTTTTATCCCTCCCACCCAACCACTCCCTCCTTCCCTCTCTCCCTCACACACACCCTTACCTCTCTACATACACCTCCCTTCCTCCTTCTTTCCCTCTCTCTCCCTCCCTCACTCTCTTTATCTCCACTTACTCTTTCCCTCTCTACCTACCTTTCTCTTAATCCATCCCATCCCACCTCTCTTTCTACCTGTATCTCCCTCCTTCCCAAATTACCCCCTCTATCTACATCTCTCTCCACTTCCTCTCTACTTTCCCTATCTCCCCTCACTCTCTCTACCTACCTCTCCCTCTATTCCTTCAACCTTACCTCTACCAACCTCTCTATGTCTCCCTTATTTCCTCTCTCTCCTTTTATCGCTCCCATTCTACCTCACTAGACTTGTCCCTCCCCCATTTCTCTATACTTATCTCTATCAACCCTCTCTCACCATCTCTCCTAACCTTCCTCTCCCTCGCTTTGTCCATATTTCCCTCTCTCTCTTTCCACCTACCCCTCCCTTTATCACTCACTCACTCAAACCCCTCTATTGTTATTCATGGGGATATAGTTCTTGTAGAGCTTACCAAAGAAAAGGAAAATGTTGTGGTTTATTTTTTATGTAGAAAATTTAAACTCATCATAATATATATGCTAAATTATAGTTGGATAAAATATGGGCTTTGTTAGCAATCCAATTAGAGAGGTGTAGGTAGAGAGAGGTGAGGTGCAATGAATAAAGAGAGATGTAAGTAAAGCTAGATGCAAAGGTAGGGTGGAAGAGGTATAAAGAGAGAGATCTAGTGTGTGTGTGAGAGAGAAAGAGGGGTGAGGGATAGGTAGAGATAGGTATTATTATTAAATACAACCCATACATTATATATTACAATTGTTACTATATAGTTTTTATCATGTTTCTATCAAATGTTTTAATTTTTTTTTGTAGGATTAAAATTATAATTCTACCCTATTGGTTGTAACATATTTGTGCTAATTTATCAAAATTGAAAGATCTAATTATATCTCCAATATTTGAAATTTACATAAAGTTATAATTTTATCCCATGATTTTGGATGGAGTGGTAAGGATCTTCATATCTTTGTTTGACACAAAATAAAATCAATTGAATCATAAATTGAAAATATACTTCATATTTATAGGATGGAGGGGGGATAAGGATAATGTTTTTTGGCTAGTACGATGGAGGGGGGTGGTGAGAAATGGTTTAGAAGAATGATAATAGATAATTTATTGACTTAATATATTATTCCCGCTCTTGAGAAGTTGAGGAAGGAGCATGTGCAATATGTGTAATGGGAAAATGGAAATGCAGAAATGGAGGCATCAGGTACTAGAATGCATGAAATGAAAAAGGAATCTACTCTAAAACACATGAAAAGAATTATACCAAAGTGATTTTTGTATATTTGGAGAGGGGGATTACATCCACCAAATAAAGACTAGGAAAATATTTTTAAAGAGAATTGCATCCACCAAAAAACCTTGTATAATATTTGATTTTTGTATATTGGTCCTTCTATCCCTCCTAATCTACCACTCCCTATCTTTTTTCATCCATCACAGTCCTTTTATTAACCATGCACCTTTCATCCTAATCATTAAATATTTACCAACCCATTAACCTTTGATCTCACCATGCTTATATTCCTATCCACCATCCATCACTCTATCCTACAACCTCATCCAATAATTCCATAATCCCTTGTCATTGGTACCTACCAACAGGCTACTCCTACAAGAAATATAATTCCATCTATCTTATTATTCTATCACTCCTTTCAATCTAAAATTGTAATAAAATCATAATCTATGCAATTTGATTATGCAATCTACAAGAAATCATCAAATAACATATTACATAAAGTCTCCATTTGATATGGTCTCTCAGATGCTTGATTGGATGTTATGAATGGTATGTGGATTTTTCTTTAAACCAACATAGTCTTGGTATAGTTGGATTATTTTTTAATAGAAAAATGGTAGCACACACCTACTAGAAAATGTTTTGATGATAATGAAGGGTAAAGGGTTCTATTTGCTTACTCTTGTTGTGAGGGATGATGCAATTCAAGGATCAAAGGGTATAGTTCATATCAAAAGCATTAAAATTAATATAGATCATCATAGTTTGACTCTCCATTAATGCAATTTGATTCCACAAATCTAGCCATTGGTTGTTATGATACTTCATCTAATAGTTGATGTAATATCTTGGTGTCTTTATGTATTTTTTCTAGCTTTAACAATAATATTTCCAAAGAAAATGGAGTATTGGTATAAGACATAAAGGTTGCACAAGAGTTACAATGCTTATGAAGACTTAAGTAGATGATAAATCCCAATAAATAAATTAGAGAGAGGTGAGCCATTGATCATGAAAAGAGTTTTGTTAAACAATGATGGTATCGATAAAGAACTAGTGCAAAGGAGAAGTATCTTTAGAAATATATACAAGACTAAATATAAGTCTTTAGAATATCCAAATTAATATAAAAACTCACAATTTCAAAAATAACATAAGGTACTATTAAGTGAGAAATACTTGTTAAAAGTTAAGATAGGTATATATCATGAGGAAGTATTGCATCATGTTAAAGGATATATGTAGGGATTTCATAGGGTATCCTTTATAGTACACACTTCAAATTGTACATGTTTCTTCATATAAGAAATTGCTCAATGTCAATAACCAACATTTTCTCATTATGCAGAAGAAGACCAAAGTGTGTGTTGCTTAATATAAGAAATTGCTTCATATAATTATTAGGGATTTCATAGGGTATGCTTCATAGCAGGTACTAGAATGTATGAAATGAAAAAGGAATCTACTCTAAAATCACTTTAAAAAAATAAAGGAATTAGTATATAGGATTTCATTTGTAGATAAGAAAACAAATGGAGGAGGCCAAATACATTCTTGTAAATCTATTTCATGTATACTATGTTGTGTAACCACACATTTAGGATGATAACATTCCCTACATACAACAATACTTTATTGTAGTTATTCATAGTTCTACATTGCATAGTTATTTCTAAACATGTATTGGGTTCCCATCTAAGACATTTATTGACACATCCTACCACGCATGACCATCCACAATGGAGTTAGAGGCTCATGAACAAAAACTTGACAAGGCACATGAAATTTTTTAGAGCATAAAGTGTATGTACCAATAAGTTCAATAAATTCTTACATTCTAATAATATAAATATAAAGAGTGACACAAAAATCTTACATTCTAATTAAAAGGGAACAAATGATTTTTATATCTAGCCTCATAAACCCTCTTTATAAATTATTAGTATTCTTGATTACCATTAAAAGGTATGGTAATGAAATTATTATTCTATTTTTTGTCATGTATTAAGGTGGACAATAGCATTAGGCCTACTTGGTGATGTTCATATGCCCCTATTTGTGGTGAAATTAGTGTTGTAAGTAGGTTGGACATAGATCAAACCCCTCTATCTCTATTCATGGGGATATAGTTCTTGTAGAGCTTACCAAAGAAAAGGAAAATGTTATGGTTTGTTTTGCATGTAGACAATTTAAACTCATCATAAGTTATATGCTAAATTATACTTGCATAAATTTGGGCTTTTTTAGAAATCTAATTAGAGAGGTTTAGGTAGAGAGAGATGAGGTGCAATGAATATTAAAGAGATATGCAGGTAAATCTAGATAAAATTTATGGTCGGAGAGGTATAAAGAGAGAGATCTAGTGTGTGTGAGAGAGAGAAAGGGGTGAGGGAGAGGTAGAGAGAGGTGTAGGTAGAGAGAGGTAGAGGTTGTGTGTGTGAGAGAGAGAGAGAGGGAGAGAGAGGACATGTAGGTATAAAGAGAGTGAGAAAGGGAAGTAGGGAGGGAGGGAGGGATGGTAGGTGGAGAGTGGTTGTTATTTAAATATTAGGAATGTAATGAAATTCACCTTCAAAATTTATAACAAGTCTTAGAGTAAAAATTGTGCTTGAATTTCTTCATATGTTCGTTCAAAATAAATGACTTTTCATAAGGAAATAACTGACAAGGAATAATGTGTTTTCCAACAATGCAAATAATGTGAGAATTTTTTTGTTCCAATTAGATGAAGAAAGTGAAATTAAATTTTTACTATACCAAAGATTTGTTCTGAAGTTTGAAGATAGACTTCATACATTCATGGTGCGTACGAAACAAAAAAAATTCATAAGGAAATAACTAACAGGGGGCAGTGTGTTTTCCAACACTGCAAATAATGTGAGCATTTTTTTCTTCCATTCATATGAACAACTTATGAAACTTTTCATAAGGAAATAAATCCTCCCCAAACCCTCCACCCTTGAGCTTTGAACACTTACAATGAAATAACTCGTGCAACCCACTGTATTTTCCAACCTAAAATTATTTTGTGCATATATTTTTCATGAGGATTAATTTAGGATAGCTAAGAAAATGAATTAAGGGGTCTTAAGAGGATGTATTAAGGGATATACAATATCCTTGACTTAAATTATGTGTTATGCGAGAAAATTAGTTTTATAAATTTAGGAGATGGCTTAAAAGGGTACATAATTTCATATAAGGGGTATAGAATATTTGGATTTTAAACTAGATAAAGGTCTTTGTATGAATTAAAGTAGTCACCATGTATGTTGTATCAATTTGGTTATTTTTTATGTATCCCTAAAATATAACTCCCCCATACTCTCCATTATTTAACTTTGAACATGTAAAATGAAATAATGGAAACCGACATTGTGTTTTCCAACATGCAATTATTTTGTGTAGGTACTAGAATATATGAAATGAAAAATGAATCTACTCTAAAAACACTTCAAAAGATGTAGAACAAAGTGAATGAGATATATAATGTATTGGTTTCAAGTTTCATAAACCATCTACTCAAACCCAGTGTGTTTTCCAACTTGCAATTATACCATACATTTACTTTCTTCATCTGATTGGAACAAAAAAATACTCACATTATTTTTAGTGTTGGAAAACACATTGTCCCATATCAGTTTTCTCCTTATGAAAAGTTTTTGTTTTGTACACACCAAGAATGTGAGGGAGAGAGAGAGAGGGCGAACTGTCCAATCTGGAATTGTTGTAAGGAAAACATTTTCTTATTTAGAGAGTATAAATGTAATGAAAGGAACTTTCAAAATTTACCACAACTGTTAGAGTAAAAATTTCATTTCAATTTCTCATATGATGGAAAACATAGTGGGCTATGAGTGATTGCATTCTTCTTGTTCTAAGCTCAAGGGTGGAGAGCTTGGGGAGGATTTGAAGGTGGGGGATACATAAAACTAATCAAATTAACCTGATGGGTGACTAACCAATTAGGTTGTTATGTGTAGAGAGTTTTACAATAGTATGTCAATTGTAGGCTTCATAACACCTTGTGTTTTCTAACCTACAATTATTGTAATGAAAGCCTTTTATAATTGGTTAATTGGAGAATTATACCTTATTGTCATTTGATTTATAAAATTATGATAAATTTGGTAAATTGAGTACCTTCTACTTCCAGTTCCGCATATCCATTTGTCCATTGCACATAGTGCACATGCTCCTTCATCAACTTCTCAAGAGTAGGAAGAATCTCTTTTGTCAATATTTTATCTATCTTATCAATTGAAGTGTTTTTAGAGTAGGAAGATAGTGATGAGACCTATATTAATTAGGTTTTGTATTTTGTTTTAGTGCTTTGCATTGATTAGAAAAATGAACTATCACTTAATGATATACATAAGAGAGAGGTTTTGAATGACAATGCTTAGGACCTTTCTTATTCAGATGAGGAACTACAATGATCAATTGAGATTCTAAAAAAATGGATAGGGAAATTTTGTCTAAGGGAAAGAGAGGGGGAAGGAGGGAGATAGGAAGTGGTAAGAAGATATGGTGAGAGAATAAGGTTAGGAGGGATGGTGAGAGAGGAGAGATGGAGAGAAGTATAGAGGGATGGGGGGAGGGAGAGATCTAGCGAGGTAGGATGGGAGGGATAAATGGAGAGAGAGGAAATGAGGTAGACATGTAGAGGTAGGTAGATAGAGGTAAGGTTGAAGGAATAAGTGAAGAATTAGGTAGAGAGAGTGAGGGGAGATAGGGAAAGGAGAAAGGAAATGGGAGAGATAAGTAGATAGACAGGGGAAGTTGGGAAGGAGGGAGACATGTAGGTAGAGAGAGAGGTGGGATGGGATGGGTCAAGGGAAAGGTAGGTAGAGAGGGAGAGGGTGAGTGGAGATAGAGAGAGGGAGTGAGGCAAAGAGAGGGAAAGAAGGAGGTGTATATAGGGAAATATTCTTCTTATCTTTTACTTCCTTTTCTAAGTGGTTAATTTTAGTCTTCTATTGTTTTGCTACAGTTTCAACACTTCCAACTATTTCTTTTTTTGTGCTTAGATCCAATTTTTCTTTTCCTTATCATTTATTTCCAATTGTATTTGTTCCATGGAATTCTTATGTTCAAGAATATTTGAATTCATTTTTTCAACTCCACCTATACAATCATCTCTCACTTTCTTTGCTTACACAAATTCCCACCTTACTTCTCCCTCTCTCTCCCTCACACACAAAAAACCTCTCTCCACCTACCCCTCCCACTATCCTACCATTCTTCCCTCCCTCCTTTCCTCTCTCTCACTCTCTATACATACCTCTCCCACCCTCTCTCTATGTGTACCTCTATCCCTCCCACCTTACCACTCCTTATCTCCCTCATTTCTCCTCTCTATCCCTCATACACACAACCTCTCACCAGGTAACCCTCCTTCTCTCCCTAACTATCTCTATACCTACCTCACCAAACCTACCTCTCTCTATCTCCCTCCTTGCCTCTTTCTCTCCCTCCCTCTATCCCTCCCACCCTACCACTCCCTATCTCCCTCCTTTCCTCTATCTATCTGTCTACCTCCATCTCTCCCTCACACACACAACCTCTCTCCACCTATCCCTACCTCTCTCCCTAACTCTATGTATGACTACCTCTCCCACCCTACCCCTCTCTACCTCCCTCCTTTCATATTTCTCTTCCTTACTCTATCCCCCCACCATACTACTCCCTATCTCCCTTCTTCCCTCTCTCTCCCGTCCTACCACAAATTCCTAACTATTCATAAAAAATAGAATTAAATTCATTCATATCTGTATTTATCAACTCTTAGATTACTTATTTGCATCATGGTGATTAGTTCATGTCACACAAGGTTAGTTCTAATCTCAGAAGGGTGTGGATGAAAATGACTGCATGTGAGCCCCCACTCAATACTTTTACTAATCCTAATTAATTAATTAATCCACCTTAATATTTCATTACCATTTTCCATAATTTAATATTCCTCCAATTCTCAAATGTTCATTCGTATGGCATGTGTCATTTCTCTTTACATGTGCAAGTATGCACAATCTTCTGACTATTCTCCACCCCATCCCTCCTAGATACACTTGAGTCAAATATTGTTTTAAGGTTTGGCCATACATGAGGCAATCTTCATCTTTCCTACAATAGATGGTTGGTTTTGAATTTCCTACTTGGCCCTTTAAAAGGGTGGGAGATTATTAATTTTCTTGTTGAGTATTGTATGTGTAGATATTTGTTTTGGAGGATTTTAGCCCATGTAGCATGCATATTTTTCCATAGGTAGCAAATAATCTTGAATCCAAAAGATTTATTTTGAATGGAAATGATTCTTGTACCTATTCAACCATTTAACCTTTATACATTTTCACAAAGAACCAAAGGTATTTTATTTTCTTTCGGGGATAACTACCATACAAAAGTATTCATTCATTTTTCTAGTCTAAAGACAAGAAAATGAAATAAGGTAATAAACATAAAGATAAAGAAAATAGAAAATACCTCTTACTTTCAATAAAATTGCTCCTTAGATAGAGTTAAAATGGAGTGTACCCTTGCTTATTTGACATGGTCTTTTAGATGCTTGATTGAATACTATGAATGGAATGTGGATTTCTCTTAAAACCAACATAGTCTTCGTATAGTTGGATGATTTTAATAGAAAAATGGTAGCACACACCTACTAGAAAATTTGTCGATGATAGTGAAGGGTAAAGGCTTCTATTTGTGGAATTTTGTTGTCAAGAATGATGCAATTCAAGGATCAAAAGATCACAATATATGAGATAGATTACAATTGGTTCCATGATTTAATTATCCATCACTCCAAATCTCTTGAATTCATCCACTTCTGCATTGCCATTTTCCCATTGCGCATAGTGCACATGTTCCTTCATCAAATTATAAAGAGTAGGAAGAATATCTTCAATCAATACATTATCTATCTCATTCACTTTGGTTTGGTTCTTTTCAAGTGTTTTCAAAGTAGATTCCATATTTTCATGTGTGTGTGTGTGTGAGAGGGGTGAGAGGTAGAGAGAGGGTTAGGTAGAGAGAAGAATTCTTATTTAATATGTAACTCATGCATATATTATAATTGCCACTATATGGTTTTTCATCATGTTTATATCAAAGATTCTTAATATACCTTTTTAGGATTAAAATTCTAATTCTACCCTATTGGTTGTAACATATTTGTGGTAATTTATAAAAATTGAAAGATATAATTATATATTTAATATTTGAAATTTACATAAATTTATAAGTTTATCCCATAAGTTTGGATGGAGTGGTAGGGGTCTTCAGATCTTTCTTTGACACGAAAATAAAATCAACTGAATTAGAAAATTAAAAATATATTTTATATTTGGCAATCCCAAGGAGCACATGTAGATAGGTAGGATATGAGGACCAATGAGAGTACCTTCAACCATGATGAGTAAATATGTAGTAGTTAGTTCTATCAACCCAATAACTTACTTTATTTGAGTTTATTTTTTGTGTATTGCATTCATCTTCAGTATGAGCTCCTTATGTACCTTCTCTTGCACTATGTGGTAAATTTAATTGCTTATCATTCCTATCTCAATCTCATGTCTATTATCATGAAGGATTTTTTAAATAAAATGCACTAAAACCTTGTACCTAGCCTTTATTTTTTAAGGGAGGTGAGAATTTCATGAAAGCATTGATTGCATCAATAAGATATGGGATATAATGCTATAAGTGGAGTTGAACAAATGAAGTCAAAGATTCATGAACTTAAGAATTATATGGAACAAATACAATTCAAAATAGATGATGCTATAAGTGGAGAGAGAGAGAGAGAGGGAAGTAGTGAGGGAGGGAGAGAGGGGTAGGTGGAGAGAGGTTGTGTGGGAATGAGGGAGAGAGAGAGAGGAAAGGTGAACACAATAGAGAGAGGAAGGTAGAGAGAGAGAGATCTATTTAGCGTGGGAGAAGTAGAGATAGGTGGTGTGTGTGTCATTGATCATGAAAAGAGTTTTGTTAAATAGTGATGCTATTAATAAAGAACTAGTAAAAAGAAGTATCTTTAGAAATATATACAAGACTAAATATAAGTATCTTTAGAATATCCAAATAAATAAATTCATACACCATTTGTATAAAGAGAATACTTACACTATGATGAAGGACAGAAAGAAAAATACTCTAGGCAGAGAGAGAGGGGGGGGAGTAGGGAGTGGTAGGGTGGGAGAGGATAGAGGGACCCAAAACAAATTTAGTAGGAGGGGGAGATGTGTTGGTGGATTGTGAGACATAGGGACCTAGAAATACTTGAAAAAAAAGTAGACCAAATCGAATGAGATAGATAATGTATTGACTGAAGAGATTCTTCCTTCTCTTGAGAATTTGAGAGATAGATAAATAATTATAGGTTGGAAAACATAGTGGGTTGTGAGTGATTGCATTCTTCTTGTTCTAAGCTCAAGGGTGGAGAGCTTGAGGATGATTTCCAAGTGGGGGATACATACAAATAATTGAATTGACTTGATGGGTGACTAACCAATTGGTTGCTATGTGTAGAGGGTTTTAAAACAATATGTGGGTTGTAGGTTTCATAACACCTAATATTTTCCAACCTATAATTGTTTTAATGAAAACCTTTTCTTATTTAGAGAATACAAATGTAATGAAAGAAACTTTCAAAATTTAACACAACTATTAGTTAGATTAAAAATTATGTTTCAAATTCATCATATTATCAAAAAATAAATACACATTAATCACAGGTTGGAAAACATAGTGGGTTGCGAGTTATATGATTGTGCTTGTTCTAAGCTCAAGAGTGGAGAGTTTGGGGATGACTTTCAGGTGGTAGATACATAAAACTAATCAAATTGACCTAAGGGGTCACTAACCATTTGGTTGTTATATATAGAGGGTTTTACAATAGTTTGTGGGTTATAGGTTTCATAACGCTCAGCATTTTCCAACCTACAATTATTGTAATGAAATTTTTTTCTTATTTAGAGAGTATGAATGTTATGAAAGGTATCATCAAAATTTACCACAAATTTTTTTTACTTAGAGAAAAAGATGCATTTTAATTTCCTCATATGATGGAAAAATAAATGCAAAAGATATTTACAAGATGGAAACCATAGTGGGTTGTGAGTGATATTATTTAGGCTGTTCTAAGCTCAAGGGTGGAGAACTTGGGGAGGAGTTGTAGGTGGGGGATACCTAAAACTAATAAAATTGACTCGAGGGGTGACTAACCAATTGGGTTGTTAAGTGTAGAGGCTTTCACAATACTATGTCGATTGTAGATTTCATAACACCCTGTGTTTTCCAAATTGCAATTATTGTAATGAAAACATTTTATAAGTGGTTAATTGTAGCAATATACCTTATTGCCATTTGAGTTACAAAATTATGATAAATTTGGTAAATTGAGTAATAAAAATGACAATTAGAACCAATAAAAATTAATAAAAAATATTTGAAAAAAATGTATTTCTAGAATAAAAAAATTCAATATCATCTGAAGAGAGATAGGATAGATGAGATAGATATAGAGAGAGTCATGGAGAGAGGTTGTGTTGTGTGGGGTTCTCTCCCTCCCTCTATCCATTCCACCTTACCACTCCCTATCTTCCTTCTTCCCTCTTTCTCTCCCTCCCTATATTCCTTCCACCCTACCACTTCCCATCTCCCTCCTTTGCACCCTAATGTACTAAGGTACTCCATGCCAGTTGGATTTTTAGTCAATACTTGGAAATGGGTTATGTGAATGTGAATATGGCATGTGCAATTTCTAAAGGTGACATGCATTTGATTTTGACTGAATAGATTGCCAATGTTATTATTTGTCAAACACTGAATGTATAGAGAAGAGGTTAGACATGAAGAAAAACAAGACTGCAAATTTTCAACAACCATATCTATTGTAGCGTATACAAGTTTTATATCCTCTATTTTTTTATATCTATTTTTCTCTTGAATTCAACTTCAGTGGTGGAGGTCTTGCTTGGATGACCACAAGCTTCAATGAGAACAAAATTAAGATCACTTATTTTTTCTCACTGAACTTTAGTATAACAAGTGCTAAAAAATTATACAACCATGAGAAAAGGTGCATGTGGAATATATTCCTAAAGCTTTCTTGCAGATATTTACAGTTGTGAGTTGTCCTATTTCCCAATCAGATGGGTTTTGTTTTACAAAGACATAATCACAAAGTACAATCTTCCTAGGTAATGAAACTATCTTTTCATATTGTCAAATAGTTCACGTGCCTTGTCTATGCTTCCACATTTTGTATACATGTATACCAGAGAATTTCCATTTGTAATATCTAACCATAATCAAGTTGGGTTGATCTGTAATATTTTGGCATAGGCAGGGAGAATGCTTGAATAAGTTGTGGAGTCTGGTTTTACACCCGACAACTGCATTTTCTTGAAAGTTTCCATTTGTGCATATCCTACAATCATTGCATTCTATGAGATAACCTCTCTTTGAGGAATTTTGTCAAACAATTCATGTTCCTTGTCTATGCTTCCACATTTTTCATACATGTCTACCAGAGAATTTTCAACTATAATAGCTAAAAAAAATCCTCCCAATTTCTTTTCCAACCAATGTTATTATTGGGTTTATTATGGAAAACACTCTAAGAGATACTTGTATCTAGCATGTCTTAATACAATCCATTCACTAAATCCCATTTTTTTTCAATTGACAATTGTGTAAGGGGGATACTTTACTTCAAATAGGCACCACTCACCCCTCTAAACTAGGTGATTTGATCCCAACTAGAGGAGGACGACGAGTATTGTCTACTTCAACCTAGCCGAGAAACACCCTCAAAACTTAACTCTAAAATTTTGGGTGGTAATACCCATGCTTACTACAAAACAATGCATTGAGGACTTGAGAATCCACATCGTATGCTGTCGGTTGTTTTCAAAATAGGAGAAAGCAGCAAAATTCAAAATTTAAAAATAATGACATTCACCCTCCATCTATTCTACCTCCTTTCTTGGTGAGCCCTGCACTACATCGTGCCATCATGTTATGTATGTTGTTGTGCATGCTTTTATGTGTTTTTGTATGTGCATAGGTGTGTTTTGTCTAGGAGTTAGCCGACTCCCCATTATAATTGTTGTGATAAAAAAATCTTTCTATTTACTTTTTAATTAGTTTTTCGATTGATTTTGAGTGTGTTTGTTTTTATGTAATAATTAATAGAGATATGGTATATTTCTTCATTATGAGTTTGTAGTGACAGAAAAAGTATCCCTTTTTCTCACTTAGTTTAGGAATAATTGAAAAAATGAGCTAAGTGATGCCTTAATTTGGTGTTGTAATATGTTTTACATACACATTAAGTTTTGGGCCCTTTTCATTAAAATTTTATTTTTTATACTCTAATTGATCCTATTTTACATCCACAAGCCTAATTAAATGCATTTTTTTTAGGATAATCGTGACATTTGACAAATGGCCAATCATAATTCAATGTTTTTGGTTATATGTTCCAGATCTAGGGATCTGGGACTCATGCCACCTTGGGTGTATGGGTCCCACCTAGGTCTTGGGACCTGGTTTCAAATTTCCCATTAAACAAGACACTCCTAGAAATGTGTGTCCAAGGTTTGAGCCATTGGGACTCATATGCCCCAATTGGCTTATGAGTTCCACTTTAACTTAGACCTATTTTGAATCAAATTCTTGGAAATATTTTATTATCCTAGATATGATGTTGGCTTGTAGTGTTGCAATTTCAGAAAAATTAGCATAAACAAATATAAATACAAGGTTATTTCACATAATTTCACCTAAGCTTTTCAGGTATTCATGTATTATAGAAAATTTATGATCAAGAGAACATTCAAGAGCATTCAAGAAGGTATTCAAAGGCAGATTATTATAGTTTTATTGCAGCAATCAAGGATCTCTTTTATCATGTCAAAGGATTGATGCATCATGCATGTGGTTTTGAGCTAATGTTGAGATGTATTGTTCAAGATCAATTCAAGTATTCAAAGGAATTATCTTTCATCAAGAATCGTGATAAGATCTACATCCATTGAGGCAACTTCATACTTGTTAGCAGATCTACAAGGTTTCAAATAAGGTTCTATTGCTTCATCTTATGTTTCATGTTTCATTTTTTTCATGCTTCATTTCTCATTAAGATTTGATTACCAAAATGAGGTTTGACCAAGGAAAACCCTTATCCCCTAACAATCAATATTTTCACCTCTTTGATGTGTTATTACAAGTTTTATGTTGAATACAAAGTGGATTTGAAGCCTTCAAAAGTGCCAAAATTGCAAAATTACAAAGTATTAAAGTTGTCATAAGAAGTTGTCAAGGCTCACAGAAACTCAGATCTAGAGAGAGATATCCAACTTATTTACATGAAATCAATGAGAAAGTGCTTATCTAATCCATATTTAGAGGCTCACAAAGTTTTAGTTCAAAATTTTGTTCCTCAGACACTTTTCACTTATTTGAGACACTTTGTAACTATACGGGCGTATGAGTCCCAATATACCCTTTTTTGCAGTCTTCTATAGATCCAAATTGGTCACTAGGAGATTCCAGGTTCTGCATAGAAATCAAAGTCTGGGACTAAATTTCCCATCTTGGCGTATGAGTCCTAGTGCACTTTAAAACAACAATTTTTAGGTTTTTTAGACCTTGTTTTGACCTCTCTATTCTTCCGGATACTTTTTTGTTTCATGCTATTTTTCAATCTGATTTCACGTTCTTAATCTTTTACGGTTTTGTGCATATATTTTGCATTTATGCTTTGAATCTTCATTTAATGGTGAACCCCATTTTAATCACACATAAGGAAACCATCCACATGCCTCCTTCCCTCAATTGAGTCACTTGGTTGAGGGATCCTAGCTTCCTAATGAACAAAAGTGTGAAATAGGTCTCCCTGAGTTGTCCATCTCCTAAAAGTTGGACACACCTATTTCCTTTTGTTTAGAGTGATTGTTTTCTTTTAATATAGTTTTATTTTACTTTCACATATTTAATAAATTAGTTTTTTTTTTTAACTTGTTCAAAATTATTTAAAGACTTTCACAAGGAATTTTTGTTAGATTTAAATCTTTGTAGAATTTGATAGAGTCTTCAAATAAATATGTGATTGCATTGTAAACATGCCAATCCTACATTAGTAAGTGAAGCAATAAAGAAGCACAAGAAATAACATGGAATAATGATCTACAAATATATATTTACATCACCATTCCTTTATTTCTACTTGAATAATATGATCAGATAAAATTTCAAAGATCTTGTGAATTATGGACCTAAATGGTACAGTGTGTATTATTTTTCTTTCTAAAATAAATAAACTATAATTAATCTTAATATTTGACTGCATGTCCTTTGATAAGGAATGACAATGATTTGCTATAAGGATATTGATTTAGGAGATTAAAGTCTTGATTGTGAGTTTCATTTTAATAATACTAGTCTTGATTTGAATGACATGTTTATTTCACAACTCAAAATAACCTATATACAAACTATAGTGTATTGTCATTACTAGTCTTAAGAACCATAAGAAAGAATGTAACTTGAAATTTAGTCTATTCAAAGCATATATTTAAGACTCAAAAATTAACTTTTTATAATCATGAAGATTTGATAATTATTTTTTAAGTATAGGTAAGTATTAATGAAGATCATACTAACCAAGTACATAGGTGATGTATAGCTTCAAATGATCTTGGATTGGATACTTGTAATATTGTATAACTATAATAGAAAAGGAAAATAGAGTAGCCAAGTATTAGGTTGACTTGTCATGTGTTATGAGTCAATATATCATGAATTATGGGATCGATCACATCAAATGATTTCAAGACAATATTTGAGAATATTGTGTTGGAGTAAATAAGCCTAGATTCAAGAGAGTTTTTATGTGAATACAAAAGGAAGTCAAATCCATACTAATATTGTGACAAAATGATAGATTAACCAAACATAGATAAAAATTGTGTAGCTTGAACAATCAAAGGAAACAAAATAATTTAGGACAAGAAGAAGATCTTCAAAAAAAATAGAGTTAATATTTTAAAATTATCAAAAGAGGTTCATATTAATAGAATCATTGTGGATCATACGATATCCATGTGTAAGGAGGTTGTTAAAAGATAGAAGAGTTTAATGTATTATAGAAAGGTCAATAGAGGAGCTATAAAATGCCCCACTAAGGTATATTCCTACATAGTATCTTGGAGTCAATAAACCATAACAATATTTCCTTGAATTTGTATTCTTGTGTATCATGTTATGTTAATTTAGTTAGAATAGTCCCTATACAGTTTATGTACTTTATGTATGTGTTAAATCATTTGAGTCAATGATGTTCTCATAAAGAATGTATCCCAACTCATAGGTGGCAAGGTGAAAAGATTAAAAGTTGATTTTCCATGAGACCTTTGTGTGTTGTATAGTTTTCAATTAATATACAATGGAGCTCCATGAAAATTCCTTTTTTGTACAATGGTTGTCTTGATACATTTATGTAGACTAGACAATAGTCATTTCATAGATGCAAAATGATGAATATGTTAATTATAATTAGATAGTGTTTCTTGATTTTATTAATATCATGATAATATCTTTCACACTCTCTTTATGCCATTTTCATACATGCATTTATTACAAATAGAATATTCAAAATTTCATTCCTACATTCAATGACATCCTATACATTACTTATTACGTAATTCTTAAATGTGTACACATATATCTTACATGACATTTACAACATTGGTTTTACATTATAAAATATGAAAAATGTGTTAGGATATACATCCAAGATCATAACAGCAAAAACCTTGTGCTTCCACAAAAACCACTTGCACACAATGAGCCTAATTCACATTATCAAAGAGATTGATAAAAGAGTTACTTAAAAAATAAAATATGGACTTGCATGTATAGGAAAGGAAGAAGCAATCCACCTATCATGTGGAAAGAAAAGTTCCCCATGATGTGGCACATATAAGTAGAAAAGTGTCCTATAGGTGTCAACCTAAGGATCACTTGGAATATGCAAACCAACAGCCTATTTGACCAAGTCATCACCCTTGGTGGAAAGTGTTGAATGACTAAAAAAGTACTTTGAGGTGAGATAGAAATTATTCCAACCTCAAAAGGTATGTGCATGAGGTTTACCAAACAACTAGTTAACCTCTAGAGGCCTAAAAGGTTGTGCATTCGGTTAGACAAGATGTTGTCTAGCCTCATCAATATTAGTACATGCTTAAGATATAGTGAATAGATAAATTATTCACTATAACACCCCCCTCCTCAAGTGATACTTGTGGAGATCACAAAATTGATAGATAGAAATGGGTCTTGACTGCGAGGCCATGTTAGGTAAAAAGAGAAAAAGAAGGATTTAAGACCTTCAGAAAAGATGTCCCATGATGATAGGAACATCATGATGAATAACTTTTGAATCATGTAGAAGTTGTAAACTCTAGATATCGAAGATGAATTGATGTCCATTGGGATCAACTGACCTTCAAGAAATGTGGATCAAGATAGGAGATACAAAACACTACATGAGTGAACATATGAACACTACTTTACATAGATTCCTATGAAGTTTAAAATATAGATAGTACTATGATTCTAAAGTAATGCACAAGTGACATGTGTGCACTACTAAAATGTGCATCATTATGCTCTACATACGTACTAGAATCCAAGAAAATATGATCCACTAAAATAATCCCCCATGTGAGAGATCAATATAGAAAGTCTATGAGACCCTCCAAGAAGAAGATTCCTCCACTAATTCATTGAAAGAAGCATTAGCATAAAATTTTCATAATCCCACCTTAAAAATAAGAGATATATCTGGATCAACTAAAATAGAGCACAAAGGTGTGTAACGAATTTAGACCCAAAATTAGGTTAAAAAAAAGTACAAGAAACTAAAAAGGAGTGTGCATAAAGACACACATGCATGAGGCAAGAATCATGAGGATCCATTGTTGTGATGGCTAGTTAAGACACTACAAAACCCCCCATTACACTTTATAATGTAGTGTACAAGTATAAAATTCTCTCCCTAAGGAATACACATTCAATTTTGTGGCACTTTATGTGAGTGCATTTACAAACTTATATGTTGTTTATGAGTTCCTACAAGTTTATGTCATGAGGAAAATCAAGAAGACATAGATTAAGTTATGCCGTTCAAACCTTAATTAAATAAAAAAACTGAAATGAAAACCCCCATTAATAAAAAGACCACCCCTTTCATTTGCAAGTTGTAGAAAAATGAAAAAATCCCCCTTTTCTACAAGTTATGGCAAAATAAAAAATGACCTCTTGTTTGCCAGATTTTTGAATAAACTCACAATCAACTTGTTAGTTCTCAAAAACAATGGTATGCAACCACAAGAGGTCGCCAAGCTCTTGATACGTTTTAGGCTAACGAACAAGGCGAAATGGTATATTTGAACCTTCTTCTCTTTAGGCTCTGCTAGACCTAGGCGGGTGCACCTATGCAAATGAGGTAGACTTCGACTATATATTTCTTACTTGAGCAATCTATCCACAATGGCAATTGGGAGTGGGATAGATGAAAGCTTAATAACTACTACTGAAATTTGAGATGTGAATGTTTGAATAAGATTTTATAAAATTCTAAAATGGAATTGGTATGACCAGTGCCTACTTTTGTTGGGTTGATGGAGTCAAAAGGTAAATGATATGTGTCATATTTCTAGATAAAATTTGAATTGTTTGGCACTTTTATGAGTTTATTCGTAGCATAAACGTGCAAGGATGCAATTATCAAGTTCTTCTTATTGATCCAAATGATTTTTTTCAGATTACTATGATTAATTAAAAGAATTTAATCTTTCCTTCAAGGATCTAATTAACTGAACCACACAAGAGTAGCTAATGTGCTTTGATAAATTGAAAATATCCTTGATACATCAATTTAAATAATAAGGAAATGTCAACCTCGGAGACAACCGGATAATATTTTCAATTATTTCAACAAATAACTGACACCATAATTGGATCACCAAATTTATGCATTCTTCTCCATTACATAATTTTAAAAAATTTTATAATATATGTAGCATAATGTTCTATTTCAGCAACTAATCAACCTATCCTACTACCTAACTACTACTACTTCTTCCTAAATCTAATCATGCCTTCATTTGATTTCATTTGGTATATATACATTATATCTTCAATAGTTGTGATCCTTCATTGTGTGTCGGCTACAACTCTTCATTATATTTTAATTAATTGCCTTGGCCAAATTAAAATATTTTAATCTTTGTTATCTTTGTCTCCTCTAAAAATTATTTTGCAATAAACTTTAATTCTTTTGTTGGCCATCTTCATTTTTTCAGCCCAAAAATGAAAATAATTACCCACCTTATAACTCCTTTGGTGAAAAATATTTTGTGTGGTTGAAATATTTTATCCAATTTAATTGATCACTCCTTAGAGTAAATAATTACCCGTTATTTAATCTTTCTGATGAATTTATTCCCCTTTGCTGCATTTCCTCTCATTTAACTAATTGAGTAAAATGATCAACTATTATTTAACTTCTCTGGTAGAAATGTAATTACCCATTTTACCATTTATTTTCTTTTTCAATTTCCCGGTGAAAATATTTAACCCCAGATGAAAATGTAATTTGTATTTTACACTATTGAATGTAAAGCTTTATCATTCATGTTCTATCTCAATAAATCTCATTTTGTTTTATTTCTCCCATTCCGTATTGCATTTTATCGAATGAAATACTCCAATAATGTGCTCTTCCGGTGCGTCAAAATATCGGAGTGACTTGAATAACCGAGGAGACATTATTTTTCTACCGACTTCATATCTCTCACCGATGAAGATAAGTGCCTCTGCTGCCTGCCGTCGGCGAGACTCTTCCGGAAAGCTTCTCATCGGAGAGACCCTCACAATCGGAGAGATCTGGGAAACTTGCACCGATTGAACATATCTCCCGATGGATTTAGGGCTTTTCGCCTGGCTCATTTTCTGCGTAATTCTTCCTTTAAACCATGACTTGTCTTTACTGACGCTATGTAGTGTTTCTTTTCAGAAGAATCAAGCTCATATTTATCGCTAAAGTATGTTGATGTTTCTAAAAATGTCATAGATTCCAATATGATGGTCTTTGCTCGCGTATCAGACAATCCTTTTCTCTTTTGTTTATCAATTAATATCTTCGATCGCCCATATAAATGTATGGCCAATGTTACATTTTTCTCTGAAACAAACCTTTTAGCAATGCCCGCGTTTTGTTTTGCGGATGCCCCCGTAAAAGTTTGTCAAGCCAGCCCATATTACTTGGTAGATCATCTAAATCCGCACGGCCCTTTAATAATAGTTTCACAGTTTGGCATTGATGTTGATATATGCCTCATAGAAATATCGGCCAAATCTAGGCTATATGGATTTTTCTGAGAAAAAATATTGAATGAAGATACTGGAGGCAGATCAGCAAGTGAAATAAGGGGATAACAATCTTGCTGAGATTGTGGATCGAATGAAGAAATTGGCATTGATAATGATTTGTCAACTGGAGCTGGAAGGGCCTGTCGTGCACTTGCAAAGCAATTGCAAAGTGGTTGCAGTTAAGCTTCATTGGACACGCATTACAGTTTGGCCTGCTTTTTTGACAGAAAACCTTTCCAAATATAATCAACTACTAATGAAGTTCGTAAAGAGTCCGCTGATCAAGAGTGCACAGTCGTGGCCATAAATACTGATGGACACTGGCCAGATAAGGGTACTCCTCTAACTTATGTATCAAAAGACTTTCCGGGAGTGGGGCAAGTGGAACCCATCCAAGACGTACAACTATTCCTGCAACATTTGTGTCCGCAGGAAAGGCCAGTTGCTGAAGTGTCAAGAGACGAAGGCAGTCAACACTTTTGAGCCCCATTCCTCGGACTTTTAGAAGAAAATTTTTAGCATCATTAGGCGAGAGATATAGCTCCAACGCGTTCCTCTGATATAATATACTGAATCCCTCGACCTGTTAATGGTGTTCGCTTGGTGTCTTTCTTGGCTCTTGGCGCGCCGAATATTAGGGTTTTGTGACCTTTATCGATGTAAAATTATTCTTGGCATCAATCCATATCATTTGGAGAAATGATAGATATAATAGCTTTGGAGCCAGAGTCATGAATCGGATTCTTCTTTCTCATTTCTATACCACTCTGTACCTTGAAAAATGAAGTCACCAAGAATCTTCCCAAGGGTTTCCTATCTTCAAAGGAAATCGTTTAAAATTTACAAATTGCCACAGAATTTGGCATATTTTCCTTCAAACATATGTGTCATTTAAGTTTTGAAGCTTTGTCATCACCTAAAAGCCTAAAAGCTCCTTTTGAATGTAATTTTGCTTAGCTTTACAACTGAGTTTCCAAGTGCTGCAATCAAAATTTTCATCATGGCACCTTTAAATTTTGCCAAAATTTGAAGGTTCCAACACAACTAACCACTAAGAAGTTAGTACTAATAGTTACAATAGTAATTCAAGACATTAAAGATGACAAAAAAATAATATTACATTAAAAAATGGCCTCTAATTTGGGGTGTGAAGCTGGTGTCAAAGGGCTACGAGCCAGGCTTGATTTGTGGAGATCTTAGCAATAATCAACACTTATTGGCAACTAAAACTTTACCACGGCCTACCAATGCATAAAATAGGGGCAGAATGAATGGGGTCCTGATCTTCGATAAGCAAAAGAAATACCGTCGCTTAGCAAAAGAAGTCCCCTCAACCTGCTCAAATTTATATTGTCACTTTCCTCAGTAGCAAGAGAAGCTGCTTATGCCATGTGCATGGAGGTTGATGCGCTGGTGAAGGGTGATATGGAGATAAAAGATGCAGCAAATAATGGATGAGCACTTTGATCTTCCGTCCTCCCAAACTCTGCACATCCCTAATAAATATGCATATAAACAGGGGTTGTCCAACCGTGATACAAAATGTGTTTGCATAGACCAAGGTGAGTAACGCTCTGATTGAGCTCACTCTTTGATCTTCCTACAAAATTAGTGACAGAGAACAACCAAACTTAACAAAATATAGTAGTTCATCCAAAATCTTGCATCTAATCGAAATTTTCTACCAAAATGGTAGATTGGCAGAGGGCAGATTAGACCTCTGCTTTAAAAAAAAAAAATCATTAAAAAACTATAGATTGAATGTACCCAACATAGAGACTATTTTTTTTTTACTTCACATGGAACTCTAAACTAGACTTGATGCAAGATTTTTACGAAGTCTTTTGTTGCATTGCTTTGCTACTATGTTAGGATTTACATCCAAAATCATAACAGCAAAAACCTTATGCTTCCACAAAAAACACTTGCACACAATGAGCCTAATTCATTTTATCAAAGAGATTGATAAAAGAGTTACTTAAAAAGTACAATATGGCCTTGCATATATAGGCAAGGAAGAGGTAATCCACCTATCATGTGAATTGACAAGTGCCCCATGATGTAGCAAAAATAAGTAGACAAGTGTCCTATAGGTGTCAACCTAAGGATCACTTGGAATTTGCAAACCAACAACCTATTTGACCAAGACATCAACCATGGTGACAAGTGTTGAATGACTACAAAAGTGACCTTTGAGGTGAGATAGAAATTCTTCCAACCTCAAAAGGTATGGACATGAGGTTTTCCAAACAACTAGGTAATCTCTAGAGGCCTAAAAGGTTGCACATTTAGTTAGAAAAAATGTTGTCTAACCTCATCAACCTAAGTACACTTAAGCTATAGTGAATAGATAAATTATTCACTCTAACAATATGGTCATTTCCATTTTCTCATGTTATTATTTTTCTTCACATTTGTTCCAACTATTTGTCTCCCATTATGTGATTTTTCGTTATTACATCATTTGATTTAAACACCTTTGATGAACACTATTATGTGAGGTCATTACACCTTTTCACCTCTCATCAAATTGGATTGAATTATAATAAATTTGATGAGGGCATATTATATATATCCATTTTCTTAGTTTTACAATGGTCTCATGGGGAAAAAATCAATCACATCTCTATGAATCCATTTTAAATTCTCTACATAAACTTGTACAAGATAGCTTAATCACATTCAAGTTATAATTTCATTCAAACACAACTTTCACATGGATTAATTATGGTGTCAATCTTTGGATTCAACTTAGTTAGAACCTAATTTCCTAATACATCATAAAGCTAATTATACTATCATTGTCACTCTTGATAAAAAATTTTTTACATTTTTATTGAATATTGGTGATTATTATGTTTATGTGCAAATAAATTTCTTTCCAAGTATATCTAATGATATATTATGTTTCTATGTGTAAATGATGTTTCTCTACAAGTATATATATATATATATATATATATATATATATATATATATATATATATATATATATATATATATATATATATATATATATATATATATATATATATATATAATGCATCATCCATAACCCTTATCGTAGATTTACAAACTATATTATCTTTTTCATATCTTACTTTGGCATCCATGTAATATCACATGCACAAAAAATTATATGGAATGTGAGGGATAAAAGATCATACTTTTACTTTTCTCCTTTTATTTATGTTATTTTACATAAATTTTATAAATACAAGTTCTTAGTCCTTAATTCAATCTATTTTGAATCTAAGAAGGCTTTATAAAAATCTATATTGTAATACTTTGATCACCAACTCAATAATACTATCAATATTTATGTTTTATTTACTATAAAAATATAGATGATCTATGATTTCTCAAAAAATTGATATCAAAGTATTGCTAATCCTTGTTCCTATGAGAAGATGAAGGGAATTTGTAGTTTTGTATTGGCTCACACATAAAATTCACCTCTATACAAGACCACATTTTCAGAGGAATAATGGCCACAACGAGATGAGCCTTATCAAATTGAGTCACTTAGAAGTTTCTCCCTCTATACATGGATGCCAAATGCTCCTTAAAGGGCATAAGGAAGCAAAGATTGACTATCAGGTAATGTGCTTTCCATTAGATTTTATCAATGGTAGCTAATTTTTAGGATTTAATTGAAGCAATTTAAATATGATATTATGGAATACTCACAACTGTAGCATCAAAAATTTCACGCTTGACAATTGTACACTAGGTTTTTCTCCCCCCTTATGTGTCTGGACCTAATTATACCTTTTATTACCTGTCTTATAAATATCATCAAAAAATCAAATAATGGGAAATGAAAATGAGCATTTAATACTTTCCCTCGATACTTTAGACCCCAAAAAGGATGGGTCTATTCTAGAACACTCCATACCCTTTACTAGCCCTTTTGGCCCCAAATTCAAATATGTTAGTTTTAGTATTTTATTATTTAAAATTCTAATTCCATTTGTCGACTACCAATATTTTATTATTGGGAAATTATAAAAATTGCATATAAATACTAGTCATTTTCACCATTGTAATCCTAGCAATTTTGGAGAGAAATTTGAAGATCCTAAAATCAATCAAGAGTAGTCAAGGGCAAATATAGTAGCATTATTGTAACACTTTCACCAATCAAGATCAAGCTTGCAAGTTATCAAGATGAAGAAAGCAGTTTATGTGTAAGAAGTTATCACAGTCAATCATCCCAAATCATGAAGATGTATTTAGTTATCCTCTACATGCTAGCTACAATAATCCATTATTATTTATGAGATAATCTTTTGCAAGTATATCAAGCAATCAAGGCATCCATCAATCAAATTTTGTGGAAACTTATGTGACATCACTTCATCAAGGATTTCACATCAAGGTAAAATTATCATTTATCATTTATCATTTCAATCAATTGTTGTTGTTTTTTCCTTTTCCCGGCCCAAGGTATGCCCTCTCTCATCATCAATTGTTGTACATGGAGGTAGAAATACCATAATGGGGTTTGACTTAGACAAGCCCTTATACAACACAACCTCTCCCCCTCTTTTTATGTGTGTAGGTCGGATCCAAAAAACATAGAGTAGACTATAGCCTACATTTAAGAGTTTACAGATTCAAAAAAGGAGGATTCCAGTCTGGGGCACCTCACACCCTAGACCTACTATTTCAACCTCAAATTTATGTCATAGGTACATAGTATTCTACCCTCCTCAAACATGTTTTTTGTTTTCAGAATTTTAGTTTCATTAGTGCGGAAGAATAGTGTTTTCAAATTAGGTTGCATAGTAAACTTAATTCAATAAATATACATTAAATTCAATCAATTTAAAGATCAATAAAAGAACTAGATCCAAGGTAGATTGGCACTTCTTTTAGGTTGTTAGCTAATATCATACCCTTATTGATTTGGCTTCTAATGTTATTTGAAAAAAGATTGATCTTAGTGATCTACATAGTAGGTCTAGGATCCCTTTTTTAATTAAACAACAACCATACTTATTTGATAGATAAATGTTCACAAAACTCTATCTAGCAATATTGATTGTCATCCTTATTCTATGCTACCAATCTATACCAAATAATTATTTTGAAGGAAAAATATGCATAGAAGTTTGAGTGCACGAAGAGGTTAGGGTTTGGAATAATGTTGGCAATTTTATTTGGTGAAGTAATTAAAGGAAAATTTAAAGTTTTTATTTACTTTGCATTACTATTTACATTATATGCTATTGGTTAAAATGTTAAAGGGATATATAAGGAGTTATGTTTTCCTTTTGGAGTGATAAGTTCTTTTATTCAAGAAATATTTAGTTTATCTTTAAGGAGAGTATGCAACAATTTTGGAGAGATGAGATATGATATTGACATTTATGGTCATTTTATATAAATTTTGATATCTAGATGTCATTTTCTATGAGTTTTAATATATATGGTTTGTAATATTAGTTTTTGGCTAGAGATATTTTAGTTTTTATAAAAATAAATAGGAAATAGGTGTAGTCCTACACCTTGAAATGCAATCTTTTATCATGTCACCTTATACTTGGTATTTTGTGGCTATCTTTGGTACATCTAATGGGGCCTCCAAATATTCACGTGAGACATCAAATGGATAAAGTGTAGCAAGGTCAATTAGAGGCGAAAGGCACTAGAGGATGGAGGTATTCCCATCATCTCAAGTTAGCTTCTCACTTAGAGATGGTGCTTTGTATTAGAATCATATGTCAATTTTTTTTTCTTTTTTTCAGGCTAAAAAAATTGAAGAATGCATATATTGTGAATTTAGTATTATCAAAGATAGGAAGGGATTTGGTTAACTCAATATAGATTCTTATCTGAATAGTTTGGTAGTTGTAATATATAGAATTATACCCTTGCAAGGGTCATGAGACAACTTGATGGAGCAATAGATTTTTGTCCAATATTTTGGGGATCTTTGATTCAAGAGTTAGTGGAGGTGGTAAACTAGGAACTCTAGAATTTAGCTTTGTAGCTACACCCTTTCAAGGGCTATAAGAAAAATTGATTGAGTTCTACCTAATTCAGGATTTATTTATTCAAAGAAAAATATTCTCAAGAATGTGTATTTTTTATGCAATTAGCATGTATTTTTTGTATGTTTTATACCTCATATAATGTAAACTTTAAGGGGGGTGTTGGAATATTAAATTTTACATTAATAAAGTCACATTAGTGGCTTATGTTAGTTAGTAGTTAGTTGGGAGTTATTCAAGTATGGTGGTTTGAGAAGTGATTTATTGGGAAGGATTAATAAAAATATATATTGTAATACTTTGATCAACAACTCAACAATATGATTAATATTTGTGTTTTCTTTACTATGAAAATTTATGATCTTTGATTTATCTAAAAAAATAAAGTTAGAAACCCCTCTCACAAATATCAACCATTTTAACCCATTGTATGAGGAGAAATTATGGGTGGTTCCCTCATATAAATAAGATAAAAAACCTAATATATATATACATATATATGAATTTTCATTATTTATGAAGATGAATAACTCTACCTTATTCAATGAGAAAATACAAATCATTAAAAATCACATGGCGTAAAATTTCTCAAATTAATCAAGCATGAAGTACATATGAATTTAGAGTAAACATAATGGTTACTCAAAGTCAAAGAGTTAAAAAAGTGACTAATTTTTTGTCGATATATAGAATGATCCTCCAAATAATTTTAATTCATTCAAAATAACTTATATTACTTTTAGCATAACTATAGAGCTCAAATAATTTCATTATTGATATAGGTTCACACATCTTGAAACCATACCTAGATTTTGTAAGAGGAGAAGAGAGAGACAATTGTTGAGTTGATATCCACCCTTCCATGAACGTGTTTCAACATCCTAATTCTATTGCACTGGAGAAGCTCGACCCATCACAAAGGATCTAGGAGTATGTATCCAACATGCAAGATGGAATCTAGTGCACTATATAAATCATTGTCAAGCTAGCACTCCTATATACTCATGCACTCATCCATTCATAAACATAATATGGGAGACAATGCAACTGAACAAAGAAATGCACATATGAATATAAATAATTATAATCAAAGTTTACAATAATAGTTTCTTGATCAGCTCATTATGATATCTTAACATTCGAGAGGATAGATAAAAATATCCAAAAGTTAAATCCTTTAACTATCATATACTCCTATAAATGTTAACTTAAATAATATATTCCAATGTAATATTCTCTATTGATTATTCCACCAAGAGAAATAAACTACAACACCAACCTAGTACCCTAAATCCACTCAATACTAGTTGATATAGGAGATAAAAGGTCTTACTTCCTGTCAGGTGAAATTTTGTCATTGCATATGGCTTAGGACATAGAACAACAAAACCCTACACTCCACATTGAAGGAAACCCTAGAGATCTCAATATAGTGTTAAGATGAGAGAAATATATCTTACAATAGGGTGTCCTAGGGTCTAATTTATGATTACAAGAGGATTCACCACCAAGCTAGGGCTTGGAAAGATTAATGAAATGCAAGATCTAAAGACAAAACCTAATAATATGTAAAGCTTAATTAAGTGACCTAAAAATGCAAATAAATCATAACAAAAAATTGAAAGATCAAAAGTTGCACCTAGAAACCTACAGAGGCTTGAATAGAGATCTGAAATGTTGAATATGTTGAATTTAATACTGACTAGGACTCATACCCCAGGCTGGGTGATTTAGTCCTAGATTAGGGTTTCTAGGTAGGAACAAAAATATAGTAAAGATGTGTTTGGATCTTCTAAAAAATTCAAACTTCACTGAACTGGGAATCATAGGCTAGGGGTGGCGTATCAGTCTAGTTAGGGTTTTCTAGAATCTCAAGGTCTTATTTTTCTCTTCAATGTCTGCTTTGTCTTCTCCTCCTATATTTTAGGTATGAATCTCTAATTTGCTACTTGTAGATGTCTTTCAAGGCTCTCCAATGCAAGGTGGAAACTTTGACAACTTTGACAACTTGAAAACTTCTTTCCAATCTTGCTCTTTACAGGCCTTCAAACCTAGATCTGCAAATTACACACTAAAGAGAGGGGAAAATGTTGTTTTGTTAGTAGAAAGGGGTTTTCCTTGGTCAAAGCCCATTTTGGTAATCAAACCTTGAAATAGAATGAAATAGGAAAGGAGAATGATGAATGAAGAAAATGTATTCTTGCAACTCACCAAACCCTAGCAATAAAGTGTTGCACACATGTATGAAATGGCTCGAATGGATGTAGATCTTTAATCTTGCTTGAAGGATATGAATCTTGACTTCAATTCCTATTAAAGTGTAGGAAAATGCATACCCTTTCATTTTCACACTTGTTTGGGCATGCCTTGCTTTGTTTATCCTTATTTATGTCTTAATTTGTTCTATTTCACACCTTGAATGGACCCTTTTTGGAGTCTATACCCTGGGTTTCATGCCTTGAGACTAAGACACCACCTAGGGCGTCTTAGTCCTCCTCAAGTTATTTTTGGGATTTAATTTCAAATCTTGGAGGGATTTAGCCTCCTTTAATTAATGAATTCATATGTCAGCTTGTTGTGGTGTAATTTCGGGATGTTAAGCATGGATAAGTATAAATACAAGGCTCCTTCATTCATTTTCATAACAAGACTTTTGTGAGAGCATTCCTAATAGCATCATTGAGTTCACAAGAGCATTCAAGAGAAATTCATCAAGCATTTGGAGCCATCATCAAGATTCAAGCATCATATCAAGGATATTCTTGCATCATCTGTGTTTTTGAGCTAACATTTGTGATGTAGGGTTTTTATTCAAGCAAGCAATTCAAGTCAAGATCTATCAAGAATTAAAGTATTTCAAGATCTATATTTAAGCTATCCATTTCACACAAGTTTGTAGATTTCATAACATGGGTTTGGTGAGTTGCAACATATCACTTTGTTCATTCATCATTTCCATCCTTTATTTCATTTCATTCCAAGGTTTAATTACCAACAAGGGGTTTGACCAAGGAAAACCCCCATTTACTAACAATCAACAACTTTTTCCTCTTGCATTTTTGTGTTTGTAAATTTAGGTTGAATACTTGAAGATCATTTGGAGTGAAAAGTTGCAAAGTTGCATTGCAAGGTTATCATCTTCACAGAAACTCACCTACAGACTGAATCTGGAAGTTTTGGAACCTAAGATCTGAGAAGAAGGAAGTGCAGACATTGAACCTTAGGATCACATTTAGTGATTTAAGAAATTCAGATCGAGACTAAGTCGGCAGCAATCACATCTTAGTCCTCCAAGTGTAATTTTACAAAGATTCCTTTAGATCCTATTTCGACATCTAAAGATTTCACATCTGCCCCAAAAAATAGCAGTGGGAATAAGAAAATAGTAAGGGTGTCTTAGTCCTCCCTAGCATATTTTGATAGAATTTTTTTATTTCCAAAATCCTCATCACATTTCCAGACTTCCCAGGTACACATACCCTAACTTGTTCCTTAATTTCACCATTTCTACTCATTATTTGGCTTGCATTAATAGGTTTTGTGAGTTGAATGTTAAATTGTCTTTTCCAAGCTTTTTCTTTGTGGTTAACCCCTCAAAGCTTAAAGAATAACCTCCTAGGTCTTCCTTGTTGAGGATTGAATCACCTTTGAGGTTACAGTCAATCCAATTTGGGACCCCAGGACATATTTGAGTAACAATTGGAGAAGTGTGGTGTTCTATGACCTAGGCCATAAAGCACCCAATTTTTCACCTATTGTTCATTTTGGTGAACCTGGAATTTTAGAATATTCATTTTTATGATTTGGAGCTCATTAAAGTCTTAGATCTAAGTTTCATTCATTCTTGCATTGTATCTTGCATTAGTGAAAGTGCATCTAGGGTTTTTGACATTTGTATTAGTGAAAGTGCATATAGGTTGCATTTTTGATTTATTGCATCACCTTATCTCATTAGAAAAATAAAAAGTGCATTGTCAATCATCCTAATTGCATTTAGGAACATTGTTATTGCATACAAAATTGAAAAAATTGCATCTAATTGCTTTTCATTGGTTATTTTTTCTTGTATTCATTTCCCCAATTTTTTGTTTCTCAAAAACCAGTTCCCTGAATAGGAAACTTGGAAACACTATAAACAATCCATATTTTTCTTTTTTAGAAAGAACCTCTACTTGGACTAAAACACCCTTACTGGTGTCTTAGTCCCTTTGTGCATTTTTTGCTCAAAACCTTGTCTGTGTTGTTTTCTTCCTGTTATAGTTTCTAGAACCTGAAAAATTCATTCCGTAGGACGAAGAAACCCTTACTAGATTCTTAGTCCCTATTGACATTGACTTTCCAATTTTAAAGGTTTGAAATTTCTTTTATGTTCTTATGTTTGCTACTTTTAGCTTTCTATTACAGTTTGCAGAATTACTGTTATTCCAATTTCTTTCATTTCAAGTGTAATTATAAGGATAAGATATTGTTTTCATTGCACTTTGTTTGTGATACCCCTTGCATGAGATGTACTAATTGGTGTCCTACTATTAATACTTTGGTGAGACAAAGTGTGAGACTCATGGCATCCAACAATAAAACACTTGTTGTGGATCTTGGGTTATCTAGCTCTCTTACTTCTAGTTCAGTAGGTATGAACCAAACCTTTGATAACTCTTTTTCTATGCCCACCTTACCTATAAGTTGTAATCCAAGTGTTCAAACAATGGTTGATCATATCCCTCAAGAAAACATAATGAAAATGTATGAAGACTTAACCCATTTACAAGATAGTGTGAGTACTAAAAACATTTCCAACAATACTATACCTACCATAGATAGTATTCACCGCATGATGGAAAGTGATGAAGGACTAGAAGTTGTATGTAACATAGCTCAAATATTTGGAAAACACCTTCCTTCGACCACCAATGGTGTTCAAGATTCAAACAATGTGCAAAGACAAGTAGGAAATCAAACCCCTCTCCATTCAACCATAACCTCTATTCCCACCTATACAAATCCTCAAGTGACAACAATGATGCAACCAACTAGCAATATCTTTCCTACCTCAAAAATTTCTACTAGTGCTTCTTATGTACCTATGTGGCATCTTACCTTATATCCCTTACCATAAGAAATCCATTCACTTGTCCTCCCAACACATACACACCACCACCATATTCACCTACATTTCAAAAAAATAAATGACCCTATCATTAACCACTTTTTACAAAGCCTTTCGTTTGTTCAACATCAAGTTTCCACCATAAATCAAAATGAAAATGGTCCACCTTCATACTATGCCAAAATTAACCCATTATCCTTGGAGATATTGAGAACTTTGGTGCCACAAGGTATAGAGATCCCTAGATTTGAGAAATATGGAGGAAAGGGAGATCCTACTAATCATGTTAATGCCTTTACTTCCTTGTGTAGTGAATTTATCCTTGAGGAAAAACTTTTGGCTAAGATTTTTCCCTGATCCTTGAAATACGTTGCCTTGGACTGGTTTTCTACATTACTGAATAACTCAATTCATTCATTTAATGAACTTGTTGAAGCATTTATTAACCATTTCTAGGTGCATATGGTTCTTGAAATGACATTAGCTAATTTGATGAGATGCAAGCAACATGAGGGTGAAAAAGTCATTGACCTTATTTCATGTTACCAATTGCTTTATTCCCAAATCAATGTGAAGATTCTCAATTCTCACCTTCAAAAGATGTTAATATAATAATTACAAAGTAAGATATGAGACAAGCTTACTCTGATGAAATTAAATTCCTTCATGCACTTGTGCACTGCCCTTCAAGATTATTAGAATTTTGTAGGTAGTCATGAACCAAGAACCACCTCTAATTGTCCTAAAAAGTTTGAAACTTCAAACCAAAACACCCACCATCCTTTTACAAGACAAATTAAAAGTTTCCTTCAACTAAATTCAACCTCCCAACCTACCCAACAAGTCGATACCTAAGTAACTGCTATAAAGAAGAGTAATCCTTATATCTTTGGGGATCCACAAAGACAATTTACTCCCTTACCCGACACACTTCAAAACACCACGACTCAGCTATTAAACAAGAACATTCTTACGTTACCTCCCATTCGACCTCTTGACCCTACGAAGCCATTACCTTTGAGCTTTGGACACAATACCTATTGTGCTTATCACCAACAAAAAGGGCATGACACAAAAAATTGCAAGGATCTTAAACATCTTGTGCAAGACCTCATTGATTCTAATCATATCCAAATTGGAGGTGTGAATGACAAAGGTAATAAGTCTATAGCTCCTAAACAAAACTTGCAAATCTTTACCAATCCCATGCCTAACCACAATATTTCATTTGTTAAGGCTAGTGAAACTAAGCCTGATGTGATGAGAATATGAATAATAACAAACAAAATCCTATGGATGATGATGAACAAAATCCTATGGATACTAATGACCAAAGTCCTATTAAAGTACAATGATTGGAGTGATTGAAATCGAGCCTCATAAATAACAAACCATACTAACCATTGGCATTACTTTCTCTTTAGAAGAAACAATCAAACATGCACTTGATGGTCCTCTTTACATAGCTAGTAAAATCAATAACAAGCCCACTGCTGGGATTTTAATTGATCTCGTCTATGGAGAAAATGTGATCACAGAGGAACTCTTATATGTGCATGAACTCACTCAAGATGGATATGATAAACTGAAAGCATGTATTAAAAATCATGATGGTTTTTCTCATGCTACGATGGGCTCGATCACACTCCCTTTACAAGTAGGACTAAAGAAATTAAATACATATCATTCTCCATCATCTCTAATTTAGATCAATTTTGTGTGAAGTTAGGCTACAAATTTCTTAGCTCCATGAATTTGGTCCCATTCATTGTCCATAAGTGATTAAAGTTTCTAGTCAGAAATGGAATATTCACTGTGAACCATAGTGGCTTTAGATCTCCATCTTCTTGTGGAAAATTTTCCTTGGACTATTTTTGGCTTGTGCCAATGGAGGCTATAAGACCTCGCGAGGACTTCTTTTTCTTATCCTACCAAAAGTTCAAAGAAAAATGCATAGGCAAGTTATCCCTTGAAAATTTTCCTCCACCTATGATAGAACCTCCACCCCTTGAAGAAAACAATGTTGAACTTAAATCCCTTCCAACTAACCAAGAACCATCCATAAAAAATCCCTTGTCTATTTCCTACAAAAGGCCAAGAGAAAAAAAAAGAAGTCCTAATGCACCTCCTAAGAAAATCTATAAAGCCAAAGAGAAAGTGGTTGAACAACCTTCCATGGTTTCTTCCATTCTTCCCTCATAGGAAGAAAAGGAACCTATGGTTTCCAAAGCCGCTCCTACACAAGTGTGACTTGAAAATTGCAAAAAAAGAAATTGAAGCATGCTAGAGAGCGTAGGCATAGATGTCATGCTATTGCTCGAAAGGTGAACAAGGAGAACAACATAGAAAACCAAAATTTGAAATTGATAGAAGAAATAAACGATGAGCCTCCTCCATTACCAACACAACAAGGACCAACACCTTCTATGGATATTATCATTCATCCTCCTGTTGTGGTCAACTTGGATGATAATGAAGAATCTACAAAGATTGATGAGGAAGTGCATAATGAGTTGAATTTGTTATTCTCCTCTTCCATGAGCTTAAAAAATAACAACTGGGGTAATCCTCCTAAGCCAAGTGATGCACCACATGTTGAACCTTGTAATTCTCCTAGTTCAATGCTTGATGTTGTCCCTCTCAATAGTGATCTACATTCCGCATATATTGAACAAGACTAGGATGCACATGACTTGTTGGATGGTTGACTCACATGTTCTTTACTAGTCTTTTTGGTTTCCTTTTGTTTTATTTTTGGTTGATTGAATTTCTGTGATGTGATCCCCTGTGATGTTCTATTTTATGTTCTCTATCTCTATGTGGGTATGTGTAGGAGCATCATAGAAAAAACAGACCCTTAACTGGTGAAAAATTCAGAAAAATTTGAGTTAGGAAATTTGATGTAAAAATTTGAATAAGTTATCTATATTATTTCAAAAATATGTAAGAATGGAATCTATATCAAATTGAATGTAGTTTCTAAACTACTAGGTTTTTTTTAAATCTATTTGGTGAAAATTTGAAATTTCAATGTAGTAGTACTTAAATTTCAGGGAAAAAAAAAGAAGTAGATGTCTGTCTAACCACCCTAACCACAATAAAATGATAATATTTTATTATAAAATTTTAGATATAAGTGGAGGACTCATGTCCTGATGTGATGCATACTTTTTTGTAATTTTTTTTGAAGCAAATAATTAATTATGAAATTTTTATTACAACTTTTAAAAAATATAAAAAACTTGTATGTCTAACCACCTTAACTTGGTCAAAACTTCATAAAAATCATTTTTTTTAAATCCTATAGTATGTGAAGCATAGAATCTGACACATGTTTTGGATTCAAAAAATGTGATTCCATTTGAAAGTTATAGATGTTTTTCAATAAGCATATCAATTAGGAATTTAGTCGTAATTCAAATAGAAAATGAATAATAATTATTTATTAAATTAAAAGTAAAGCATAATTTATATTGGTGGAAAATTGAGAATCTCCTTTAAAAACCCTTTTCATTTCTCAATTTTGGGTAAGAAAAAATTCGTTAGCCACATACCCATCATATTGCCACTTTTTGGCCCATCATGATCCTACACATACCCTTGTGCATTCCTCTATGTGTACAATCATTATTCTATATGTAATACGATTTTCTCCTTTTCTATGGTCTTTACCTTTATTTTCATTTATCTTTTCATTTTTGTATTGTTTTTTCCTTTTGAGGATGATGCAAGGTGTTGAGACACCCTATGTCTCTTCCATGTTGACCCAAAATATTTTTCATTACATTTTCTTTCATTTCATTTTTTGTCTTGTGTTTTCCTTTTGGGGATGATGCAAGGCATTGAGAGACCCTTTGTCTCTTCCATGTTGACCCAAAAGCTTTTTCATTATCTTTTCTTTTCCTTTCATTTTTGTCTTGTGTTTTCTTTTTGGGGATGATGCAAGGAATTGAGAAATTCATGTTTCCTCCATGTTGACCCAAAAGGTTTTTCATTTTATTTTCACTCTCTTTTTGTCATTATTCCAGTTCTACGTGTATTTGGGGAACGATGATAGTTCTGAGCTCTTTAATATGATAGTTCTGATCCCATAATAGTGGTTTACAATTTTTGGCCAAACTAGACACTGAAATTATTATTTTTAACTAAATATTCACATTCGGCACCTATAGCGGCTAAACCGTGAGGAATTTGAAGATGGTGCAAACTAGAGTCTCATCAAATTTTGTTTGTAGATTCTAAAATATTTTTTCAAAATTTTTGGAATCAAATTTCACTTCTTTTCCATCTCCCACGAAAATTCATTTTTTTAGAAAATAACATTTTTGAAAAGTGCCTTATAACATAACATTTTTTCCATGAAGGATAAAATTATAATTCTTTAAAATTTAGATTTGTAACTCTAATATCTAGTGCTTCCACTTGGTTAGATAGTTTTTATTGAATATTGTTTCCTTACTCAAGTTTCAAAGTCAAATGAATTACAATTCAGACACAGCGCGGCCGTATAACGTGTAAATTTTTTTGTATATGTCAAAATTTAATTTAATTTTTTTTGTTGGATCAAGGACTTCAATATCTGGTGCACTCATATTTTTCAATTTTTTTTTTTGATAATCTTCTATTTTTCCACAAGTGAAGAACAAAGAAATTCATTTTTGATGAAAAACCTATGTTTAATAAAACTTAAAAAACAAATACATAACAAAACCAAAACATATTAAAATTATATTCATTGGATAGCTTACTCTAAGGAATACCATAATAATTTGAAATAAATTTTAAATGAACTCATTTGATCCCCAAAAAGCTAAATCAAAAGTGATTTTTTATGAGCATTTTGATAGGTGTAAAGGAGACGCATTTATAGGTATGGTTTAAAACTAGCGAGGTTCTATCCAAGGGGGTTTGATATAAGGTGATTTGATCAAACCATCTTCAATTGGAATCCTTAAAATGGAACTTTTTAAGGCTTAAATCATTATATTTTCTAAAAATATGTGATTTCAGCTAAAATCCGTTCCATAGATCCCTTATGTGTTTCTAGGGGGAAACCCTCTTTTCCTTTCTCTTTTTCATGTGATGTGTTTTTTTCTTTGTGGTGACATTGGGACTAATGTCCTTCAAGATCTTGGTTTATGTTAGCATATTACATTCCTCTTAGTGGTGATGCAAAACACTACATTTCCTAAGTTGTGAATCTTTTATCCTTTGATTGGTCCTCTCTTGGAGACATTAGGAACAATGTCCCCTAAGATTAAGACCTCACACAAACTAAGAAAAATCCTTTGAACATCCCTCTTTCATGTTTCATGTATTTTTGTACCTTATTAAAGTCATGGAGGTATGGATTTGATATGGTTGCTCAAGGGCTCACCTAGTGACCAACAATCTTCACTAGCCCTTGTGATCATGCATTTTTCTTTTTGTACCTTATTAAAGTCATGGAGGTATGGCTTTAATATGGTCCCCTAGGGCTCATCTAGTGAACAACTAGCTTAACTATCCCTTGTGAGTGTGCATTTTTTTTTGTCCTTATTATAGTCATGGGGGTATGAATTTGATATGGACCTCTTAAAGCTCACCTAGTGGACACCTAGCTTCACTAGCCTTTGTGAGTAGGTGTTTTATTTCCATAGTGGAAAGTGTGTTCCACTTGTAAACCTCTTTTGGACAAATAGCCTAGACCTAGTCTACAACACATTGGATGGACAACCAAAGCTTTATTTGTTGCATTTTTCTTTTTCCTTTTTTTCCCTTCTCTATCTTTGATGTTGTATGTTGGCGATCTAGTTATGGATTCATATATCATTTGTAAGTACATTCCTTTGTTCCTATGTTGGTTTTTCATAGGATCTTGATCTTGGGGGCTTGGCCACCCTCTTGATTATTTTGGTTGGCTACTTTAGTGTGAGTTTGAAGAAAGTTCATACTCTCAACAAAGTGGGGGCTAAACGAGTGTAATAAAATGCATACCCTTGAATTTTCACACTTGTTTTGGCCTGGATTTCTTTCTTTATCCTGATTTATGTCATCATTCATCCTATTTTGCATCCAAAAGCCTAATGAATGGTATTATTTTATGGCTAATCCTGACAAACATCAAAAGGAAATGATAATTTAATGATTCTAGTTGTGTGTCCCTGATTTTTGGACTGGGACTAAGACGCCACCTAGGGTGTCATTGTCCTCCAAGGGTCTTGGGACCCTCATTTCAAATGCACCTTAAATAGGCCCCTATTTTGGAGTTTGTTCCCTGGGTTTCATGCCTCGGGACTAAGATGCCGCCTAGGGTGTCTTTTTCCTCCTTAAGTTATTTTTGAGATATAATTTCAAATCTTGGCAGGATTTAGCCTCCTTTAATTAATGAATTCATATGTTAGCTTGTTGTGGTGTAATTTTAGGATGTTAAGCATGGATAAGTATAAATACAAGGTTCCTTCATTCATTTTCATAACAAGAATTTTGTGAGATCATTCCTAATAGCATCATTGAGTTAACAAGAACATTCAAGAGCAATTCATCAAGCATTTGGAGCCATCATTAAGATTCAAGCATCATATCAAGGATATTTTTGCATCATGTGTTTTTTTGAGCTAAAATTTGTAATATATGGTTTTGATTCAAGCAAGAAATTCAAGTCAAGATCTATCAAGCATTCAATTATTTCAAGATCTACATTCAAGCTATCCATTTCACACAAGTTTGCAGATTTCATAACAAGGTTTTGGTGAGTTGCAACATAACACTTTGCTCATTCATCATTTCCCTCCTCTATTTCATTTCATTCCAAGGTTTAATTACCAACAAGGGGTTTGAGCAAGACAAACCCCATTTACTAACAATCAACAAGTTTTTCCTCTCTTACATGTTTGTGTTTACAGATTTAGGTTGAAGACTTTAAGGTCAATTGGAGTGAAAAGTTGCATTATAAGGTTGTCATCTTCACATAAACTCACCTACAAACAACATTTGGAAGTTTTGGAACATGAGATATGAGAAGAAGGAAGTACAAACATTGAGCCTCAAGATCACATTCAAAAATTTCCAGAATGTAGATCAGGACTAAGTTAACAACAAGGGAATCTTAGTCCTCCTTGAGTGGAATTTTGCAGAGATTCCTTCAGATCCTATTCCAACATCTGAAGATTTTGCATTTTCCCCAAAAAAATAGCAGTAGGAATAAGAAAATAGTAAGGGTGTCTTAGTCCTCCCTAGAATATTTTAACATCATTTTTGCATTTTCAGAATCCTCATCACATTTCCATATTTCCCAAGTACACATGTACCCTAACTTGTTGTTGCTTAATTTCATAATTTTCACTCATTATTTGGCTTGTATTACTAGGTTTTGTGAGTTGAATGTTAAAGTGTCTTTTCCAAGCTTTTTAATGGTGGTGAACCCCTCAAAGCTTAAATAATCACCTCCTAGCTCTTCCTTGTTGAGAATTGTCTCACCTTTGAGGTTGATAGTCAATCCAATTTGGGACACTAGGAGATATTCGATTGACAATTGGAGAAGTTTGGATTTCTATGAACTAGGCCATAATTCATCCACATTTTTCACATATTTTTCACCTACATGAAATACAAAAGCCTACATCACAATTGTTAGCTCAAAAACAAACATGATGCATGAAGACCTTGACATGATGCTTGAATAATGCTCCAAAATGCTTGATGATCAGCTCTTGAAGGCTCTTGAAAACTCTTGAATGCTCTTGTGAACTTAAGTTTGCTAGGATATATGATCTCATAAAATTCTTAGATCAATTGTAAACTTGCTTGATGTAAAATGAGTGAAATAACCTTGTATTTATACTTGTTTATGCGAAATTTCCCACAATTACAACACTACAAGCCAAAATCAAATCTAGGATGATAAAATCCCAGCAAGAATTCGAATTAATTTCTATTTTGGGCCACATGGGACTCATATGCCCAAGGTGGTGCATGAGTCTCATTAGGCTTAACTTTAGGACATATTTTCAAAAATGCTTAAAATGATGTAAAATCCAAATCGAGGCCCAAAAACCAAGGTGGGACTCATATTCCTAAGATGGCGTATGAGTCCCAGGTCACTAAATCTAGGCCACACAACATAAAAAAAATATGAATTATGATTGGATAATTTATGTTGGGATTATCCTCGAAAAGATGCATTAATTAAGGCTTGTGGATACAAAATAAGGCCAATTAAAGCATAAAGAAGCCCAATTATTTAACATAAACCCCAAACTAGTGTGAGAGTGTGTTACAACACTTTACAACACCCTAAATAAGGCATCATTTAGGTACATTTATCTTAAAAATAGAACCATTAGGTTCAATAAATTAATAAAACCCTAGAAAAGTGTGAAAGTGTGTTACAACACTTTACAACACCTTAAAAAAGGTACAATTTAGGTTCATTAGTTCACAAGGGCCTAGGACCTAATGTGAATGTGTCAAACACATTACAACATAAACTAGGAGGACCTAAACAAGTGTGAAAATGTCAGGGATGACATTTTTTGACACTACATCTAGCTGCCACTTTAGTGAGAGGATAAAATTGCTTCAAACACACACTAAAGTAGACAAATACACATCAAGAGTGGTCCAAATGTACTAATGCTAGCAAGATAATATGACAACAATAAAGAGGGGTGATCAAGCCCCGAGGACTAAGATTGTATGGAAAACCAATAAAGGTACAAATGAACACACATAAAAATAATGATAATGAGAAATAGCAAGACACAAGCATACACTTCCAAAGAAATAAGGGAGAAAAAGAAAACAAAAAAAAAGAGGGGTGGATCAAACTTTGATTATTTGTCTAGCACAATGTGGATTAGATTAGGTTGTTTGTCCAAAAAATGCACGTTCACTCTGAGGCAATGAAACATTAGGTTGTCTATTGGGTGAGTAATCCAAATGGTTGAGACACATACACATGCAGTTGGTATGCACTCACACACACATGCAAGTGGCTATGGGAAATTCATGCCTTGGATTGGCTTCTCATCCAACCATACCAAATTTATACCTCCTGATAACTTTGATAAGACACAACACAACAATGACCTTGGAGCTTCATGAGGCAAGAAAATATCTGTATGCTTGGAGCTCATGAACAAACAAGATGGCTCCACAAGCAAGTAAAGTGTGTTATGCAAGTTGACCATATAACTGAAATTGAAAATGCAACATAGGGAAGGTTCAACATAGTTTTTCATAGTTATTGTAAGGTCTTAACTTAGGGAACATCATTTCTAATGTCTCCAAGAGAGGACCAATCAAAGAATAGAAGATTCATAACTTAGGGGATGCAGTATGTCGCATCAGAGCACTCAAAAGAATGCAATATGCTTAGAGAGATGACACTCTTAAAGAACATCACACCCAATGTCACCACAAAGAGAAATACATGTCGCATGAAGAATAGTACATAATGAAACATGAAATGCAAAAGAATAATGCCAATGTATGCCCCCACTTTAAATAAATTGCTAAAAATCATGCTATGAGCAATTACTTTAAAGTAGCAAATATAAAATGCTAACAATAAAAAGGAGTTGAGAGCTAACTTGGAAAGCCCTATGCCAAGTCATATGTTTCCAAATAAAGCTACATCATGAAAAAGGATGAGAGGTTTCCCCCAACATGAAACTCCAAATACATGAGGGATCCATGGATTATGGGTTAGTATGTTCTTGCTACAATATCTTAAAAGAGCTCGGAATTGTCATCATTCCCCAAATACTCATGGAACCTAGAAGAATGACATGAAGAGAGTGAAAACAAAGAAAAACCTTTCGGGTCAACATGGGAGAGACCTAAATGTCTCGACACCTTGCATCAGCCCCAAATGGAAAACACAAGAAAAATGAAAAAAATAAAAGAAAAGCTTTTAGGTCAACATGGAAGCTACCTAAATGTCTCGATGCCTTGCATCATCCCCAAAAGGAAACACAAGAAAAATGAAAAAAAAGGTAAAATGTTTAAATATAGAAGAATGTAGGTACATATAGAGCAATGCGTAAAAGAGAGAGAGATACATCAATTGAAATGTCACGAGGGGGATCACATTATGCACATGCAATCACACAAGAAACAATGCAAAAGAAAATAAAGAAAATACTAGTAAGGCATGTGCGAGTCAACCTATTAGTAGGTTGTCTACATCCCAAGCATGTTCATCATATGTGGAAGGTGGAAAACTAGCCAAAGGGATTGCAACAAGTGCCGAACTAGGACCATCACCAAGTTATACACTCTTCTTAGGATAATTATCAGTTATGATCATAGAAGTGGAAAATAATGTATTCAACTTGTTATGTACTTCTTCATCAATCTTAGCATTCTCATTGTCATCATCCAGATTAATCACAACGAGAGGTTAAATGATAATGTCTAAAGAAGAATTTAATTCATGTTGCGATAAAGGTGAAACCCCATCATGTGTTGATTCAATCAAGTTTGGATGTTGATTGTTTTTGTTTGTTTCTTTATTAACCTTTCGAGCAAGAGAACAACATCTACACCTACACTCTCAAGAATTTCTATTTCCTTTTTCATGATTTTCAAGTTGTGTTTGTGTAGGGGAGGGTCTATCAACCATAGGTTTCTTTTCTTCCCTAAGGAGAGGAACAAAAGGAACCATGGGAGGTTGTTCAACCACTTTCTCTTTATCTTTGTAAACTTGTTTTATTCTAGGAGGCATAGAAGGATTAGTTTTCTTGTCTCTTGGTCTTTTGTAAGATGTTGTAGGAGTTGTTATATGTTGATCTATAGTTTGTGTTTCTGTCTTTAAGTTCAATCATGGTTTCATCAAGGATGGTAGGCCCAGTTGTAGGTTGAGGCATGTTTCAAAGGGATAATTCTACCATTTTCTTTGCCTTGAACTTTTGATAAGTTATGAAAAATAAGTCTTGACGAGGTTTAATAGGTTCATGTAAGAGAGGGGGACAACTGTATGCAAGACCCCAAGTCACAGAGGGTCAAGATACGAGAGGCTACCCTAACATACCTCAGCTAAGTGTAATGTTAGGAGATGAAAGGAAAGAGTAATGAGGATTGTGAGGCCTCTCAGATACTCTACAGGCCCAAAACACAGGAAGGGGCTAGGCAAGCCAATTTTTAAGTCTAACACTATTCCTCAGAAATCTCTTTGTCTGAGGATGAGAGTGTGGTCTCTAGACGTCAGTGCAATGCACTAGAATATCACAAGTGTGTTGGCATCTGTATGGCCAGACAATAGTGAAGGTGAGGTCAAACAAACAAAACTAGCTAACAACCTAGCTGACTAATTAAAGGGCTAGAATAATATGATTAAGAAAATGAAATGTTCTCTAATATTATAAAGTAAATAAACAAGGGTAAAGAGAGCAAGGAGGATCTCACCAAGGAATTTGTTCGCTAGTTGATCCTCCAAGAAGAGCAAACTCTTGCACACATAAAGAGAGGAGAATGTTAGGTGGCTATATAGGGGTTTGCCTCAGTCAAACCCCCATTTAGGTGTTCCCACCTCCATGGACAACCTAGGAAACAAGATAAAGGAAAGAAATACAATGAAGAGAAAAAGAGAAATAAAAAATAGTAAAGTGCTAACTCGACCAAATGATAGAGGAGAGGAGAGGGAAGCTTACCACCTCCACCAAGAGCACTCAAGGCTGCTTGGGGGAGAAAATGAGAGGAAATCAAGCCTTTGCTGTAATGGCATGGTCCCAAACTTGCTCTATCGACATGATGGAGTGTCACTTTTTCTACAATGGAATGCAAGAATATTGCATGAAGATTGTAGTGGATGCAAAAGAGTGTGTTGAAGATTATGGAGTGATCTTAATGGTTGGAAGAAGATGAAAAGCTTGTTCAAGACATGAATATGAATAATGAATGAAGAGAAACGACCATATTCAAGTTGGTTGGCCGAAGGGGGTGTTGCAACTTCACTTCCAATTAGAAGAGTAATGCCTCTGCACGTTCAACCGTAGTAATTTTCCAAGGACGTAAGCATGGTACATGGACGTTTGCATGCCACGTGGGCATCCCCGATAGAAACGTTTCCACCAATGCTCAAAATAAGTGCCAAGTGGGATGCAAGCAGTGGGATTAGGTGGAATTAAGCCTCAAAACTTGGTTTTCTAAGGTGAATAAAGGAAAAAAGGGGATTTGCACATGGGGTTCAAATTCAATCTTATACATTTTTCCCCCACTTTAGCAAGCACAAATACTGATGAGTTCCTAGTAAAGTAGATCAAGAAATATTAGGGTTAGAAATTTATACCTGAATCATCGAGGAAGTAGACCATGATTTGGCAAACTTGAAGGTGCAGGGAAAGCAAAGGACTTCATAGTTGCTCAAAACTATAAAGTTAGAAAACTAAAGCATCTTATAGGCTCGTAGACCTACAAGGAGGAAACCCCCAAGATATCTTGCATGAAGGAATCCCCATTAAGTAAGCACCTTATAGACTCGCAAACCTGCAAGGAAGGTATCCTCCAAGATCTCTCACATGAAGGAAATTGAGAAAGTGCCTTATAGACCTATAGACCTACAAGGAAGGTGTCCTCCAAGATCTCTCACATGAAGGAAACCGAGAAAGTTCCTTATAGACCCACAGACCTGCAAGGAAGGTGTCCTCCAAGATCTCTCACATGAAGGAAACCCAAAGGAAGTGGACTCTATAGAGTCAAGAAGTGGCGACATGTCTACCCGTAGATAGAACATGTCAAAAGTGGTCGTGTAGGAAAATAAGTGGATAGTCAAGTAGATCGTCAATAAGTAAAAATTTCAAAGGGGTCCCTTGAGAACCTAACATGAAAAAAGAGGGGTCGACTCAAGGGACGCGTTATTTGGAAGGTAAGGTCTAGTTAGGCTGGCCCCAAGCTAGGCATAAAAAGGTGAATGGAATAATTCTATTCGGGCTGCCCCTAGGATAGACATGAAAGAATCCATTTGGAATAGAGACTTTCAAAGAAGGGTCCCTTGGGAACCCATTTTCAAGAAGAAAGGGGGTCCACTCAAGGGAAACACAATTTGAAAGTAGTTGTTCTTCTTAGAGTGATCTGTCATCAAGAAATCCTTTCGAAAGATGTTCACTTCATAAAGGAATTTGATAGGAAGGACATGGCCCTGTGCGAGGGGAAATAAAAGTTGTTCCCACTTTGGAGGAAGGTCTTCAAGTCCTTTCTTTACAAACCCATGATGAAGGAAACACATTTTTTTAGGGTTCCAAGTTGAGAATGCAATTCTAAGGAAAAGTTTGTGAAGACTTTCGAGAAAATATTCATTGGCAACAAATTTTTTTCTAAAAATTGAAATGTTAAAGAAAAGTGTTGTCACACATGAAAGGGAAAACTCAAGAAAAGAAGAGAAAAAGCTAAAGAAAGCAAAAAGAGAGAAAACACAAACAAAGGACATAGGGGGATCTAGTTTAGTGGGGTCAGATCTATATCCAAGCTCATATAAATAATAAGTAACCACAGTGTAAGGAGAAAGATCGTCAATCCCCAACCAGATTAGGAAGAATGCACGAGAAGATAAAGTAAAAATTAAAAATTGGGTCAACATGGAAGGGGAGCCTAAATTCCCCCAACGCTTTACATCATCCCCAATTTAACAAAAATCAAGCACAAACATGGAAGAATGATGATACAAATAGAAGAAAGTTTACAACACAAAAACCATGCCTATATCCATGCACCGAAGGAGGTGACAAGGGTCATCCAGGGACACATAGCAGAAACATGGGGGAACACATCACAAAACACACACACATGCACACAAGATCAAGAAAAGAGGCGTCCTCCTAACATTGATCGACCAAGAGGTTGTCTACTTCCCAATCTAAATCCTCAAAAGGGGAAGGAGGATGAGCCTACAATGGTAGGATGTTAAGAGGAGGAGCATCTGGCCCACCCACAACAAGGGATAAGGAAGAGGGCTCCTTGAGGTCCTCTCTGCCAAGCTCTTGTGGAGTCAAGGTTAGCAATTTCATGAAGATTGCTGACAGGGTTGAGCCCTCATCCACACAATTAAACATACACCCCATAAGAGCATGGTGTATAAATTTAGCAAATAGGATAGGTTGCACCTGAGGTTCATTGCTAAGCTCACTGAATGAATCAAGAGTGGTGACGAGCTTAGTGGAAGTCAGAACATGTTCTGTTATTAGGACATAACAAGTCAATGTGGGGTTACTATGTGGAGAAGGTAGGGTCCTCCTATGTTCTCCATTCTCAGAGGGACCATCCTTTGCCTCTCATTTTTTTAGAGGAGATGAACTCCCCATGGATGAGGCCTGAGGCGTAGAGGAAGAGGAGGAAAGAACTGCAATAGATACAACTGAAGTATTGATCATATCCACAGGCTTTGAGAAGGGCTAGATATCTAGAACGAACATCAACAATGGAGGCTCCACAAAAGGAGTGATGAACACCTATACCCATTTAGGGTTAGGCGCATTTGTACTTGCAATGGAAGCTAGAAGTAGCATAGAGCCAGACTAAAGAGAAGCAAAAGGAAGGGAGGAAGAAGATGTTGCAGGAGGTCTTGAAGCAGGGGTAGTCATTTCTTCCTCCTTTTGTGAGGTGGCCTACTCAGCTAGGAGAGCCTTTTGTCGGCACTTGCATTTGTGCACAAGGCAATTTCTACGGCTCTTGGAGTTAGAGGCCATAGTTTGTGAAGGGACAAGAGGTTCTTGCTCAACAATAGGAATGTCCAGTACAACAATTTTAGGTAGAGGAATAGGTTCCTGCATGGGAGCAGGAGGGACTAGCTAAGGAGCAACAGGAGGAGTCAACTCAAGAGCCTTGACAACAAGCCTCTTTTTGCTCATTGTCTTAGGAGTAGGAGCAATAGGACGCCACAGTGGTCGATACAATGAGGATTCTCTTTGGGAGACCTTCCTACTATATCGAGCAGGTCTAGGCTTTGTTAGCAAAACAAGAAGTTCAAAAGTGGGGTGGTTAGGCTTCCGCCAAGTGGGCACCATATATTTCTCTTATAGATGAGGAGTAGGACCTGATGGTACCTCAATAGAGTGAGAAGAAGCTCCAAACTGACCAGGTGAAGAGGAAGAAGGAGGATCATGAGATTGCTTATCTTCTTCTTTCTTTCATGCCTTAGTGGCATTGTTGTCAGCTTTCAAGAAAGCCCTATGTGACACAACATAAGGTGAGGGAGGGTTCATCTCACTTTCAACCTCAGATGCCCTTTCTTATAGTTCTGATATGTTTCATGCAAAAGGTATGTCCTAGGTAGGAGATGACCCACAAACGCAGGCCATGGGTGATCCAAGGAGTAGCTACCATGTACAACTGGTGGTCTATAACCGGTGTCATGGATTATGTGCATAGAACCTCCATAGATAAATTTTAAAAATTTATGCATGATGGAGGGTACTATGTTCATCACCACCAACCAAGTGATGCCCAATCTCACTCTAAAGAGTTCAAACTGAGGAATGATATCAAACAAAAGTTTCACAATTCTAGGTCCAACTAAGACCGACAGGACAATACTACCCAAAGGGGGTACGGATATCCCATCATGTGTGTGGATAAAACTCACAGGAGCATCATATCCATCCTTGTGTAAAAAAATTATTAGCATTTTTTATCTCCTCTATTATTATGTTTACTTGTGACATTAGATCAATGAGAACACCTGCTACGATGTTTCCATTCATTCGGGTAGGAATGTAAAGAGGAGATGGTTCCTTATTAAAACCCGTTGGTAGGTCATGTGAAGTGAAAGTTATACTAGTACCACTATCCATAGGCTATGTAGAGGGGATAGGTTGATGTAGGAAGGAGGCCATTACACACACTAGAAAATGCTTTGACAAAGTCCCTAGAGGTTGATAGATTAGATGTTGACCCAATTAAGGTTTCGTCATGCAATACCTTTTGGAACCTTCAAACTATGCCAACTAGGGGTCATAGGTTGGGTTGTAAGGCGGCGGCCTCACAACTCTCTCACCTACATCACTCCTAGAGTACAAGGAAAGGAACTATTAGGATCATAAGGACAAAACCAAAATGGTTCACGTTGGGTTCACAAAAAAAGTAAGAGAGGGGGACCATTGCATGCAAGACCCTAGGTCACAAGGGGTCAAGATGCAAGAGGCTTCCCTAACTTACCTCAGCTAAGTGTAATGTTAGGAAATGCGAGGGGAGAGTAATGAGTACCATGAGGCCTCTTAGTTACTATGTAGGCCAGAAACACAGGAAGGGGCTAGGTGAGCTAGTTTTTAGGTCTAACACTATGCCTCAGAAAGCTCTATGTCCAAGGATGAAAGTGCGGTCTATGGACGTCAGGGTGGTGCGTTGGCATCTCAAAAGTGCGCTGACATTCATATGGCTAGACAACAATGAAGGCAAGGTCAAACCAACAAAACTAGCTAACGGCCCAGTTCTCTAACTAAAGGGCTAGAATGATATGATCAAGTAAATGAAATACTCTCTAATATTATAAAGTAAATAAGCAAGGGTAAAGAAAGCAAGGAGGATCTGACCAAGGAATTCATTCGCCAGTTGATCCTTTGAGAAGCACATAATCCTACACATAGAAAGAGAGGAGAATGTTGGGTGGCTGTATAGGGGTTTGCATAAGTCAGACCCCCGTTTAGATGTTCCCACCTCCATGGAAAACCTAGGAAACAAGATAAAGGAAAGAAATACAATGGAGAGCAAAAGAGTACTACAAAACAGTAAAGTGCTAATTCAACCAAATGATAGAGGAGAGGAGAGGGGAGCTTACCACCTCCACCAAGAGCACTCAAGGCTACTTGGGGGATAAAATGAGAGGAACTAAAGTCTCTACTGTAATGGCGTGGTCCCAAAATTTCTCTACTAATGTGATATAGTGTTGCTTTGGCTACAATGGAATGCAAGAATGCTACTTGAAGCTTGTAGTGGATGTGAAAGAGTGTGTTGAAGCTTATGGAGTGATCTCAATGATTGGAAGAATATGAAAATCTTATTCAAGGGGTGAAGATGAAGAAGGAATGAGGAGAAATAGGCATATTCGAGTCAGTCGGTTGAAGGGGGCATTACAACTTCACTTCCAATGGGAAGAGTAACGCCTTTGCAGGTTCAGCCGTAGGAATCTACCAGGGATGTAAGTGCGCCACATAGATGTTTGCACACTTCATGGGCATTCCCAATAGAAACACCTCCATCGATGCTAAAAAAAGGTGCCAAGTGGGATGCAAGAAATGGGCTTAAGTAGAATTAAGCCTCTGAGTTCTTGGTTTTCTAAGGTGGATACAGGCAAAAAGAGGATTTGCACATGGGGTGCAAATTCACTCTTATATAGTTCCAAAGGCTCAAGAAAGAAAAAATCTAATGAAAATTTCCCACAAGAAGACAAAGGATTAAGGCCACTATGATGAAAAATAAAGGTTTCATTATCAAAGGGAAACTTTAAGCATTTATTCACAACCGAAGGGACGATATATTCACGGAGTGAAGCCATGGATAGTCTAGCTTCACACAAAATTGATTTGACTGTGGGATGATGGAGATTGTAACATCTAATATTTTCAGTCCTATTTGTAAAGGAAGGTTGATCGATCCTATTGTAGGGAAATTGAAGGGTATGTGCAGGATCATGATGGGCCAAAAAGTGGCGATATGATAGGTATGTGTAGGGTATGTGGCTGCTAACTTTTTTTTACGCAAAATTGATGAAACAAAAAGGGGTTTTAAAGGAAATTCTTAGCTTTACACCAATATAAATTATACTTTACTTTGAATTTAATAAATAATTATTATTCATTTTCTATTTGAATTATGACTAAATTCCTAATTGATAGGCTGATTGAAAAACATCTATAGCTTTCAAACGGTATCACATTTTTTGAATATGAAACATGTGTTACATTATATGGTTCACATACTATAGGATTAAAAAAAATGAATTTCATGAAGTTTTGACTAAGTTAAGGTGGTCAGACATACAAGTTTTTTATATTTTTTAAAAGTTGTAATAAAAAAATCGTAATTAATTATTTACTTGAAAAAAATAACCAAAAAATATGCATCACATCGGGACATTTGTCCTCTACTTATATATAAAATATTATGAAAAAATATTATCATTTTATTGGGGTTAGGGTGGTTAGACAAACACTTACTTCTTATTTTTTCCCTGAAATTTAAGTACTACTGCATTGAAATTTCAAATTTTCACCAAATAGATTTTAAAATAAAATAAACCTAGTAGTTTAGAAACTACATTCAATTTTTTATAGATTCTATTGTTACATATTTTTGAAATAATATAGATAACTTATTCAAATTTTTACGTCAAGTTTTCTAACTCTGATTTTTCTAAATTTTTTGCCACTTAAGGGCCTATTTTTTCCATGATGTTCCTGCACATACCCTGGAACCATTGTGTGTCTTGATCCATGCTTTTTGGTGTGTCATATATTTCTTGATAGAGCTCATGCACAAGTAAGAATTCTTTGGTGATCACATTCTTTCCACAGACAAGATCTATTAATATCCCATTAGTGGGCTTGTCATAGATTCGACCAGCTATGTAAAGAGGACCATTAGGTGCATGTTTAATTATATCTTGTGAGGAGAAAGAAATCTCAAGAGGATTTTTAGTTCAAACCTTACAAGGTTGAGTTTGAATCAATGCAACCAAAATTTTTTCTATTGTAGGACATTGTTCAAGAGTATTTATGTTCTCATCATCTATTTCCATGCTCATCACATCATTCTTTTTAGTTTCTTTAACAAATGAAACATCATGGTTTGGCATGGGGTTGGTAAATATTTGCAATTTTTGGTTAGGAGGAGTGACAAACTTTTTTCCTTGATCATTAACACCTCCAAATGAAAGTCAATCAGAATCAATAAGGTCCTGCACAAGATGTTTTAGATGCTTGCAATGTTTTGTGTCATGTCCATTTTGTTGGTGATAATGGTAGTAGGAATTTGGTTTATACTTTTTGGGTAATTTTTTATTAGGATTAGGAGTTTTAATGGGAGGCAAAGTGATCATTTGTTGTTTTATAAGTTGTGTCATTGTGTTATGAAGGGTATCAGGTAAGGGAGTGAATAGCCATTTTAGGTCCCCATAGTTAAAGGGTATTGTTGCTTTTATGATGACTACTTGGTTATGGACATGTTGAGATGTTTGTTGAGGAGGATTAAGTTGAATGAAGCCTTTAATTTTTTTTCTAAGAGGTTGGTAATTATTTTGGTTTGTAGATGTGGACTTTTCAGTTTGGCTAGAGGTAGATTTTGCATCATGACTAATAACCAAGTTTTGATAATCATGGAGGGAAGTACATAAATGCATGAGGGAGGGGAATTTCATCATGGTAAGCTTATCTTGTATATTACTTTGCAAATTCTCTATGAACATCTTTTGAATGTGAGGGTTAGGGACCTTTACAGTGATTTGGGAATAAAGTGATTGATAGCGCAAAATAGTCTATAATATTTTCCTCTTCCTTTTGCTTACATCTCATCAGATTGGATAAGGTAATATTAGGTGTCATATGGACTTAGAAATGGTTGATAAATTCCTCAAGTAGTTTATTAAATGAATGAGTTGAGTTATTCAATAATGAGGAAAACCATTCTAAGGTAGTATCCTTCAAGGATCTAGGGAAAATATTATCCAAGAGTTTATCTTCAAGAATAAAGTCATTACATAATGCAGTATAGGCAGTAACATGGTTAGAAGGATCTCCCTTTGTTAGAAATATATGCCTAAATCATCATAGGCTATAACCTCTATTGGAGCCAAGTCAGTGTGACATCTTTTGTGTCTAGCCAACTAGCAACTTGAATCTTGTTGAAATCATTCAGGTCGTTGTGACCTTGCTTCTGTCTCACCAAAGAAGTTTATCACTGTGAATTGTGACTGTCGGTATAACCTCTTACCACATGGAGATCTTTGGGCAATAGGCCATTCATATCGGGTGTCAGGGAGACCCATAGCAAACGATGGTATCATGATAACCTATGGTGTCTCGATATGTAGTCTAGGTGATAGTCAATGTTTCGCTGACAATGTTTAGTTTGAAGTCATCGGTGTAACCTTTTGTCTTCAATATGAAGTCTTACCGATGGAGGGTTGTCTCACCGATATGTATTCACTTGGAGGCTATAGTGTAACACGGAGGCTTCAATAAGAACTTCTGGCGATAGCGGTATGTCTCACTGATGGAAAAGCCAATGTTTCGGTATGACTTGAACAAAGTCTTGCCAATAGTAAATGGTCATTGGTGTAACATATGATATCAGGAAGAACTCTTAGCAAAAGTGGTAAGTCTCATCGATAGTAAATGGTCTTTGAGATAGCATAAAGATCTCTATGAAACCTTTTGGTGACAGTTGAATGTCTTAGTGATAGATGGATGCCGATGGAAATTCTAATGGCTTGATATGACTTAGGACCTCGGTATGAAGTCCTAGTGAAAGTGATAAGTCTCACCGACTCTTGGATGCTTCGGTGAAACATAAGAAATCTCAGTGTAACCACTTGGCGAGCGGTAAGTCTTGTCGATAGAAATGATGAGGTCAGTGTGACTGGTGAATAGTGATATGAGTCTTGCAAATGGAGAAACTCTTGCCGATAGGAATGAAATGGATGTCAATGGATTCAGTATGACACATGGCATCTGTTATATCATCTTTCCGACTGTTGGGACTTATGTCGATATCAACAATGAAGCCTTTGGGCATCGGGGAGACATGGTTAGTGTCTCACTGACATGCCGATACAATGTGAACTCTTTTGACCAAGTGATGACCATCTATGTGGCTGGTATTCGACCAATAGGAGAAGTCCAATGGGAACCATTGGAAGATAGTTCGTTGTGGTAGTTCTAAGAGGAAGATCAATAGATCAGTGTCAACATGAATACATTTCTGGAATTTTGTAAAGGGTTCAGCTGGTTCGTAGAACAATTGTGTCAATAGTTTGAATTGTATCAGAGTGATTTTTTGTTCTATGAAGACTAAAACTTGAAGGTTCCTGTACAAAGATTGATCATTATGAAAGTTGTTGTAATTTGGCATCAGAAAGATAAGTTAGAACTCTGTATGTAATTATTTGTTACTCCAATACAAAGTGACTTCTCTTGGTGTGGTGGGTTTTTCTATCATAAGGGTTTTCCCATGTAAATCTGGTGTTCATCTGTGTGTGTCAAATACTTTGTTTCTATTATCTCTTTCATGTGCATCTTAATTGGACTATAATTGTAATTTTAAAAGGTATCTATGCATTCTTCCCTGAGGTTTTGACGTTAGGAGAGTTGTTTCTGCATCTAATTTTCCTTACAAGTGGTATCAGAGTCTGGCTAGTTATGTTATCCTTGTGGGTATGTTGGGTTTTTTATGTCAATTTTGTGTAGTGGGAGTCTTGTAGAAGTTTTTTATTTCTAATTACAGATTGAGATGGCTAGCATGCCAGGAAAGATTGAAATAGAGAAGTTAAATGGCAGCAATTTTGAGCTGTGGAAACTCAAAATGGAGGATCTTTTAGTGGATCATGATCTGTGGCTTGCTGTGTCTGGAACTAAACCTACAGGCATAAAGCAAGAAGATTGGGACCTTGCAGATAGAAAGTCTAAGGGGCTGATAAGGCTCTATTTGGCAGACTCTGTTCTTCTCAATGTGCATGAAGAGAAAACTACATCTTCCTTGTGGAAGAGACTGGCATCTATTTATCAGGGGAAGTCCTTGGTGAATAAATTATTCCTGAGGAAGAAGTTGTACTCTTTGAGAATGTAGGAAGGAGGGTATGTTACTGATCATTTGAACGCATTTAACATGTTGATTGCACAGTTAACTTTTGTTGGTGTAAAGACTGATGAAGAGGATCGTTGTATGTTGATATTGTGTTCTTTGCCAGATTCATGGGATCACCTTGTGATGGATATTGGGAGTACAACATCCAATTTCAAGATGGAAGATGTTGTTGCTTCTTTGTTATCAAAAGAAATGAGAAGGAAATCTTTTGAGATGGCAAAGGAGGCCCTTGTTGTTAGAGGAAGGTCGAAAGAAAAAGGCAAGAAGGACAAGAAGTCCAAATCAAAATCAAAAGGGAGATGAAAGTCTCCTGGCAAGAAGTCCAAGGTGAAGTATTAGAACTGTGGGAAACCTGGTCATGTCTGAAAGGATTGTAAAGAGGAGGAGAAGAAGAAGAATTATTCTTCTGACAATGATTCTTCTCACAGTGATGGAGACACCTTCATTGCAGCCTTGGCTACACATGCATCAGATGATGTTTGGCTGATTGATTCAGGAGCATCTTTCCACATGACATCTCATAGAGACTAGTTCACAAAGTATGAAGAATACGGTGGTGGAAAGGTGTACTTGGCAAGTGATTCAACTTTAGAGATTGTTGGTCATGGAAGAGTCAGAATCCACTTCCCCGATGGCAGAGTGAAAGGAATCAATGATGTAATACATATACCAGGTCTAGCTCAAAACTTACTTTCTGTAAGTATGCTAAATGATATTGGAGTACAAGTCACGCTCTCTGGAAATGGCTGGAAGATGACTAGAGGCTCAATGGTGCTAGCAAGGGGTGCCTGTATTGGTACCTTGTACAAGCTGGATGCACATACTCTTCAATGTAACTGTGTCTCTATAAAGTGACATAAAGCTACTCATGGAGGTAAAGAGGGAAATGTTCCTAATTGTGTAAACTCTATGGAAGTTAAACATCCATCGGAAAAGACTATGCTGTGGAATCATAGGATAGGCCACATAGGAGAGAAAGGCTTAAAAACCTTGAAGAATAAAAACTTGGTTGAGGGTCTTGATGATTGTAACCTTGAATTTGAATTCTATGAGCATTGTATATATGGAAAACAACACCATGTTTCATTTTATTCCAGTCCTCATAAATCTTTTGGTTTGCTAGATTATATTCATTCTAATGTATTTGGTCCAGTGAATGTTCCTTCTTTGTCTAAGTCAAGGTACTATGTATCTTTCATTGATGATTATTTGAGAAGAACATTTGTTTATTTTCTGAAAAGTAAATCAAAAGTATTCAGTCAATTTAAGGAATTTAAGAGCCATGTAGAAAATCAGACTGGAAGAAAAATTAAATCCTTAAGGACTGATAATGGTGGTGAATTTTTTTTTGATGATTTTGAGAGGTATTGTAAAGACCATGGGATTAAAAGACATAAGACTACACTGTATACTCCACAACAAAATGGAGTTGCAGAAAGGTTCAATAGGACAGTGATGGAGAGAGCACAAAGTATGCTGAATAGTGCTAGCTTAGAGGAGAAGTTCTGCGTTGACATTGTTGCTACTGCATGTTACTTGATTAATCATTCTTCAAATTCTACTCTTGTTGAGAAAACACCTCTAGAAGCGTGGTCTGGTAAGAATCCCTCTTTAAGAAATATTCGTGTTTTTGGCTGTGAGGCATATGCTCATGTGTCGTTTGAGAAAAGATCTCAATTAGAGAACAAGGTTGTCAAATGTATTTTTATTGGCTATAGTGCTAGCATAAAAGGATACAAGCTTTAGAATCCTGATACAAAGAAGGTTGTATACAACAGAAGTGTAATATTTTGTGAGCTAAAGCCTTCTACCTTAGATCTGCAGTCAGAGACAAAGTCAGAAAATAATAAGAATGCAGTTGGAATTCCTCCTACACTAGATAAAGAGGAATTGAAAATTCAAAATGTACCTGAAACTGAGGAGAGCTCAAGTAGTTCTAAAAGTTCTGAAGAAGAAGAAGAAGACCCTCAGCCTCAACAAGTGAGGAGGTTAACCCATGAAAGAAAACATCCTAATAGGTATGGGTTCTGTTTGATAGATTCTACTTGTGCCTATGCTTTAATTTCTAGCACTGATGAGCCTAGGACTGTAAAGGAGGCATTTAAAATGTTTGATTCAGACTCTTGGTTGGAAGCCATGAATGAAGAAATAGCATCATTGGAAAATAATGAAACTTGGAGTTTGGTGCCCTTGTCTAAAGGCAGAAAAGTTGTGGGCTGCAAATGGGTATTTAAAAAGAAGATTGGTCTAGATGGCAGTGTGGAAAAATATAAGGCGAGGTTGGTTGTGAAGGGTTATTCCCAGGTAGAGGGAATTGATTATGGGGAAATTTTTTCTCCTGTAGCAAAGCTGACATCTATCATATTTATTTTGTCACTTACAGCAGCGTATGACTTAGAGGTTGAATAGATGGATGTGAAGACAACATTTCTTCATGGTGATCTTGAAGAAGAAATCTATATGTCCCAGCCTGAACACTTTGTTGAAAAAGGTAAAGAGAAACTGGTTTTCAAGTTGAAAAAGTCTTTGTATGGGTTAAAGCAATCACCTAGAAAGTGGTACCAGAAATTTGATACTTTTGTATTGTCTTTGGGATTTGTGAGATCAAAATCTGATCATTGTGTTTATTATAAAGTTAAAAGTGATCAAGTTCTTATTATTGCTCTCTATGTTGATGATATGTTGTTCATAGGCAATACTAAGCTAATGATTTCTGATCTTAAGTCTTAGTTGTCTGCTAAGTTCAAAATGAAAGATCTTGGTGCAATAAGGTATATTCTGGGGATGGAGATAACTAGGGACAGGAATAGTAGAAAACTTTGGCTCAGTCAGAGTAAGTATATCAAGACTATTCTAGAGAGATTTTGCATGAATGATTGCAAGTAGCTAGTTGTTCCAGTCTTGCATGGGATGAAGCTATCTATTGAAGACTGTCCAAAATCTCCTACTAAGATGGAGGACATGACTAGTGTACCCTATGCTAGTGCAGTTGGCAGTCTTATGTATGCAATGGTCTCTACAAGGCCAAACATTTCCCAAGTAGTCGGAGTACTTAGTCGGTTTATGGCTAATCCTGGAAGGACACATTGGGATGATGTGAAAAGAGTTTTCAGATATTTGAAGGGAACTTCAGATTTTTCTTTATGTTACCATGGGAACTTGGTTGAATCATAGAGGACTCTTAGCATTCGAGGTTATGTAGATTCTGATTGGGCAGGGGACATTAACAGTAGAAGGTCCACCAGTGGATACATTTTCATGTTGAATGGTGGTGCAGTGAGTTGGATAAGTGGCAGGCTGTAGTCACTTTGTCCACTATAGAGGCTGAATATATGGTAGCTACTCATGCTTGTAAAGAAGCAGTCTGGTTAAAATGTTTGTGTTCTAACATTGGTTTTGATGTAGGGCAAATAACTATTTTCTGTGACAGTCAGAGTGTAATTTTTTTGGTAAATAATCCTACTTTCCATGCCAGGATGAAACATATAGATGTAAAGTACAACTTTGTATGAGATATGGTGGAGGATGGAAAGTTTAGTTTGGAAAAAATTGATACTCTGGAGAATGTTGCAGATGCATTAATGAAACCAGTGAGCACAGACAAATTTAGGTGGTGTGCCAGTTCAATGGGCCTCAGTGCCCATGATTTTCAATAAGTTTTGTTGTGCTTTGGAGGTGCCTATGTGATCTTCGTCAAGTGGAAGATTGTTAGAAATATATGCCTAACTCATCACAGGCTGTAACCTCTATAGGAGCCAAGTCGGTGTGACATCTTTTATGTCTGGCCGACTAGCAGCTTGAATCTTGTTGAAATCATTTAGGTCACTGTGACCTTGCTTCTGTCTCACCAAAGAAGTTTATCACTGTGACTTGTGACTGTCGGTATAACCTCTTACTACATGGAGATCTTTGGCCGACAGGCCATTCATATCAGGCGTCAAGGAGACTCATACCGAATGGTGGTATCAGGATAACCTATGGTGTCTCGGTATGTAGTCTGGGCGATAGTCAATGTGTCGTTGACAATGTTTAGTTTGAAGTCATCGATGTAACCTTTTGTCTTAGATATGAAGTCTTACCGATGGAGGTTTGTCTCACCGATACGTATTCACTTGGAGGCTTTAGTGTAACACAGAGGCTTCGGTAAGAACTCTTGGCGATAGTAGTATGTCTCACTAATGGAAAAGCTAATGTTTCAGTATGACTTGAACAAAGTCTTGCTGATAGTAAATGGTCATCGGTGTAACATATGATATTAGTAAGAACTCTTGGAAAAAGCAGTAAGTCTCGCTGATAGTAAAATGTCTTCGGGATAGCATAAAGATCTCTATGAAACCTCTTGGCAACAGTTGAATGTCTTAGCAATAGATGGATGTCGATGGAAATGCTAATGGATTGGTATGACTTAGGACCTTGGTATGAAGTCCTGGCAAGAGCGATAAGTCTCGCCGACTCTTGGATGCTTCGGTGAAACATAAGAAATCTCAGTGTAACCATTTGGCAAGCAGTAAGTCTTGCCGATAGCAATGTTGAGGTCGATGTGACTGGTGAATAGCGATATGAGTCTTGCCAATGGAGAAACTCTTGCCAATAGGAATGCAATGGATGTTGATGGATTTGGTATGACTCATGACATTCGTTATATCATCTTGCTAACTGTTGGGACTTACGCCAATATTAACAATGGAGCCGTTAGGCATCGGGGAGACACGGTTAGTGTCTCACCGACATGCCGATACAATGTGATCTCTTTTGACCAAGTGATGACCATCTACGTGGCAAGTATTTGACCAATAGGAGAAGTCAAATGGGAACCATTGGAAGATAGTTCATTGTGGCAGTTCTGAGAGGAAGATCAACAGATCAGTGTCGACATGAATACATTTCTAGAATTTTGTAGAGGGTCCAGCTGGTTTGTAGAACAATTGTGTGAACAGTTAAAATTGTATCAGAGTGATTTCTATTCTGTGAAGACTGTAACTTAAAGGTTCTTGTACAAATATTAATCATTATGAAAGCTGCTCTAATCTGGCATCAGAAAGATATGTCAGAACTTTGTATGTAATTATTTTTTCCTATAATAGAAAGTGACTTCTCTTGGTGTGGTGGGTTTTTCTCCTGTAAGGGTTTTCCCACGTAAATCTGGTGTTCATTTGTGTGTGTCAAAAACTTTGTTTCTGTTATCTCTTTCATGTGCATCTTAATTGGACTGTAATTGTAATTTTAAAAGGTATCTTCGCATTCTTCCCTGAGGTTTTCACAATATCTCAAAGGAAAAGGGACTTCTTTTGACATAATATGTAGGTGGGCCATTTTGATTTTGGTTTATGGTGGAAACTTGTTTCTGAAGGGATTAAAGAGTTTGCAAATGTTAATTTATGAGAGGGTCATTGGTTGTATTGTGAGATGGAGGTGAATAAGGTAGAGGGGTGTATGTGTTCAAGGGAAAAGTGAATGGAATGCTTATAGGTGGTAAGTTGGTAGGAGATATGACATGTGATGCCACAAAGGTACTATGGATGCTAGTAGAAATAACCAAGGAATCACATTACTAGTTGGTTGCATGGTTGTCACTTGAGAATTGGTATAGGTGGGAATAGAGGAAATTACTATGAGAGGAGGAATTTGAGTTCCTCCTTGGCTTTGGAAATTGTTCACAAGTTGAGTACCACTAGAGACGTTGAGGTAAGATGTTTTCCATTTAGATCTAAACTATTTTATGCACAAGGTCAACTCCTTCTTCACTTTCAAACATGTGATGAATGTTATCTATGGTAGGGATAGTAGCGGTTGAAATGTTTTCAAGACTTATTTAATTTTGTAGGTTTGCTAAGTCTTCATGAATTTGGAATATGTTTTCTTGCAGATTACTAGAAACCATTGTTTCAACATGTGTCACACTACTTGAAGGCAAAGATTTGTTAAAGGTATGGTCCATACCTAGTGAACTAGTGTCAACACTAGCAGTGACAGATTTAGGTAACCCAAGATCCACGATGATTGTGCTATTGCGAGATGACACAATTATCAAAATTTGTCTCACTATAGTATAGCAGTAGGATACCACGTAGAAAAGATCATGCAAGGGATACTAAATGTAAGATGGATGCAAATGCAAGAAATTAAGCTAAATGAAATTAATTCAATATAATAGAAACTCTATAAACTAAAATCAAAAGCTATAGAAAGAAAATAGAAGCACAAAAATATAGTTTTGAATTCTAAAAAATACAATTTAAAATCTAAAGTAAGGATAAATTGCCTGGATGGGCATGAGTCCCAGTTAGGGTTTTATTTCACAATTTTCAAGAAATTTTAAGTGATTTTTATGCTTTCTAGATTGGATGATGTTAGAAGTGAATGCAAATGCAGATTTTAGATGATTTTCAGTGATGCAAGATGCAAAAATGCAACCTATAAGCACTTTCACTAATGCAAGATTTTGAAACCCTAGATGAAAATTAACTAGTGCAACCTTTAATGCAAATCTAATGCAAGCAATATCTACGACTATGATGCACTCCAAATCAAAAAATATGTGCTCTAAATGAAGGTTCACCAAAATTTGAGCTATTATTTTTTCATTTCATATGGTTTACGAAATAGAACAACAAAACCCTACACTCCACATTAAAGGAAACCTTATAAATCTCAATCTAGTGTTAATATGAGAGAAATAGATCTTGTAATAGGGTGTCGTAAGGTCTGATTTATGATTACAAGAGGGTTCACCACCAAGCTAGGGCTTGGAAAGACTAATGAAATGAAATATATAAAGACAAAACCTAATGATATGCAAAGCTTAATTGACCTAAAAATGCAAACAAATCATAACAAAAAAATGAAAGATTAGAAGTGTGCACCTAGAACCTGTAGAGGCTTGAATAACGATCTTAAAAATTAAATATGTTGAATTTAATACTGATTAGGCCTCATATGCCAGGCTAGGTGATTTAGTCCTAGATTAGGGTTTGTGGGAAGGAACAAAAATCTAGCAGAGATGTGTCTAGATCTTTTGAAAAATGCAAACTCCACTGAACTAGGACTCATATGCTAGGTGTGTCATATCAATCCAGTTAAGGTTTTCTAGAATCTCAAGGTCTAAACCTACTCTTTAATGTATGCTCTATCTTCCCCTCTTGATTTCTACGTCTAAATCTTTGATTTGCAACCTGTAGATGTCTTTCAAGGCTCTCTAATGCAAGGTGGCAACTTTGACAGCTTTGAAAACTTCTTTCCAATATTTATGTTTAGAGGTCTTCAACCCTAGATATGCAAATCACACACTAAAGAGAGGGAAAAAAATTGTTTTGTTAGTAGAAAGGGGTTTTCCTTGGTCAAACCTCATTTTGGTAATCAAACCTTGAAATAGAATGAAATACGAAAGGATAATGATGAATAGACAAAATTTAATGTTACAACTCACCAAACCCTAGCAATAAAGTGTTGCACACATGTATGAATCGGCTCCAATGCATGTAGATCTTGAATCTTGATTGAAGGATGTGAATCTTGACTTTAATGCCTGCATGAAATACAAAACCTTACATCACAAATGTTAACTCAAAAATAAACATGATGTATGGGGACCTTGACATGATGCTTGATGATTAGCTCTTGAAGGCTCTTGAATGCTCTTGTAAACTCTTGAATGCTCTTGTGAACTTAATTTTGCTAGGTTATATTCTCTCAAAAAATCCTTAGATCACTTGTAAACTTTCTAGATGTAAAATGAGTGAAATAACCTTGTATTTATACTTGTTTATGCCAAATTTCTTGAAATTACAACACTAAAAGCTGACATCAAATCTAGGAGGATAAAATCCTGCCAAGAATTTGAATTAATTTTGATTTTGGGCCACACAAGACTCATACACTCAAGGTGCCATATGATTCCCATTATTCTTAACTATGGGACACATTTTCAAAAATGCTTAGAATGATGCAAAATCTAGACCGAGGCCCAAAAATCTAGGTGGGACTCATATGCCCAAGGTGGTGTATGAGTCCTAGATCACTAAATCTTGGCTAAACTTGACCTAAGTACATCTAAATTATGATTGGATGTTGGTTTATGTTGGGATTATCCTCAAAAATATGCATTCATTAAGGCTTGTTGATGCAAAATAAGGCCAATTAAAACATAAAGAAGCCAAATTATTTAATAAAAAACCCTAGATTACTGTGAAAGTGTGTTACAATGCTTTACAACACCCTAAAGAAGGCATCATTTAGGTATATTTAGCTTAAACGGAGAACCATTTGGCTCAATCAATTAATAAAACCTTAGAAAAGTGTGAAAGTGTGTTACAACAATTTACAACACCTTAAACAAGGTACAATTTAGGTTCATTATTTTACCTAATGTGAATGTTTCAAACACATTACAACACTAAATCAAGGCATCATTAAGCTTAATTTAACCAAGAGGACCCAAACAAGTGTGAAAATGTCACAGATGACATTTTTTGACACTACACTTCCTCAATTACTAATTCCCCAAATCTAGAACCTTTTCTAGAATCTAGTGGAAGAGGTAATAACATTTAATAAATGAACTTAATTATTGTAGAGGTGGAAATTTTAAACCCTCAAGATGATGAGGTCTCAAGAGGACCCTCGAGATGATAAGGCCTCAAGAGGAAAATGGCCCTCAACTACCTTAGGAATTATCAAAGCTTAGGTGATACCTAATAAAATGGTAAGAATTTTAGAAGAAGAAAGAGTAGGTGATAGAGGTCTTGTTGATAGTTTGACAAGATCTCAACTAAGGATGACAATGTGGCACACAAACATCCCTGTAGCGCATTGGCATCCTGTACAGAATGAAAAACCAAGAACATACCAGAAAAGCGACAAAATGGCTACTTCCGTTCTGATTGTTAGGAACTTTGAGGAATTCAAAGAAGATAATAGAAAATATAAAATTAACATAGAGAAAAATAAATGAAGTGTAGATGAGAAAATGAAGGAAGAGAACGAAAGCATTCACAAAGAACCAATAATTGAAGCCTTCATCAAAATAAAATATTCAACACTTGCACACATAAGATAGAGAGAAAATGTTGGGGTTGTTTAGGAGCTTTCCTCTATCAAACCATTATTTTGATGTTTCCACCTCCTCAGATAACTAGATAGAGAGATAGATAGATAAAAGGATAAATAGACAAGAAGATAAAATGGATAGATAAGGGATGTGATAAATCCCAAGATTCTCAAAGACATAAGATAAATATATATTTATAATTGATTGATTGTAGTGAAATAGGATAGTGTTCAAATATTCATAACTTCTTCAATAATTTTCCAAATTTTAAAATTTATTCTTTTCTAGAAATGATTAAGAGCAAAGAACAAAACCCAGAAAGCATTTTACAAGATTATTACATGTGATTAATTTTCCCTATAATGTGGCCTAATATCCTTCTACCTAGAACATCAGTTGGATATATATATGAACAACTTAGATGATAAAATATTCCAATTAGTTTTTAGACTACATAAATAAGTGGTTGCAACATATTTGTTCATTCAAAATATTTAGGGTATATATGGATAGGATAAAATAACATTAATAAGACCTTTTATCCACATACCTTGTCACAATATTTATGTCTAACTGGGTATGTGCAGGATCATCATGGAAAAAAAAGGCCGTTAAGTGGAAAAAAAATTAGAAAAATCAGAGTTAGGAAACTTGACATAAAAATTTGAATATGCTATCTATATTATTTCAAAAATATGTAAGAATAGAATCTATAGAGAATTGAATGTAGTTTCTAAACTACTAGGTTTTTTTTTTTAAATCTATTTGGTGAAAATTTGAAATTCCAATGTAGTGGTACTTAAATTTCAGGGAAAAAAAGAGTAGGTTTCTGTCTGACCACCCTAAGCACAATAAAATGATAATATTTTTTATAAGATTTTAGATATAAGTAGAGGACTCATGTCTTGATGTGATGCATATTTTTTTGTAATTTTTTTCCACGTACATGATTAATTATGATTTTTTTATTACAAATTTTAAAAAATATAAAAACCTTGTATGTCTGACCACCTTAACTTGGTCAAAAATTCATGAAATTCAATTTTTATTTTTTTACTCCTATAGTATGTGAAGCATAGAATGTGACGCATGTTTTGGATTCAAAAAATATGATACCGTTTGAAAGCTATAGATGTTTTTCAATCAATCTATCAATCAGGACTTTAGTCACAATTTGAATAGAAAATGAATAATAATTACTTAATAAATTCAAAGTAAAGCATAATTTATATTGGTGGAAAGTTGGGAATCTCCTTTAAAAACCCTTTTTGTTTCATCAATTTTGGGTAAAAAAAAGTCGTCAGCCACATACCCATCATATTGCCACTTTTTGGCCTATCATGATCCTGCACATACCCAACTTTTAACTTTTTGGACATTTTTATTTATAGGGTAAATACTTGAACATTAACTACACTACTGGGTCCTCCATGTACATATTAAAATTAATAAAGGATCTTAAAATTTATCACTATCACACAAGTTTACTCATGTCATTCATATATAAGCATCATGTAACTCTTAGCATGTAGTCAACAAAAAAGATAACCTTGTGTACACACATCCCTATACCTCAAATAAGTATTGAAGCTTAAAATTTTCTTAAGGACATAGAAAAATACTCATTACCCTCAAACAATGACAAAAGATCCATCAACCATGTGGCAATTATTGAGAATGAGCATATCCTTGGTAGTTCATTTTCACTACACTATCAGTTTTGCTCCATGGAATTATTTAATGCATTGACTTTAACAAGATAATTTTTACTAAGGAAAGAGCATCAACCATGCATATAAAAAAAATATTGAAAAAATATTCTTGAAATATCTTACAATAATTATGGGCTTTTAAAAAAGTCCTAATTCAATGCAAATAATGTGAATGACTTGTAAACAATTATTTGATGGGCCTCTCTTTTAACACTTTCTCTCACAAGAAATTTGATATTATGAGACTTATGAGATTCGTTCTATATTATTAGATTTAAAAATTCAATTATCATATATAGATATAGTTAGCCACTCACTTCTATTGCTACCATGTTTTAAATTATTCTTAGAGTCCTATTGACCTACTTGGATATTGTTGGTTATTTTTTTCTGAACCAAACTTAATCTCACCACTCACCTATGAATCTACCAAAATTCAATGATTGGAAAGGGTAAGGATTGGCCAACAAATAACTAAGGATTATCAGGCCCTTACTTCTACACTTCAAGCTCTGTGAAACCCAGGAGGGTAATCCTAACAACGTTTTTATGATATTCTTGTGCCATTTTTAACATAAACATTGCAACACATAGATAATTCTCAAATAATGGCCTAATAAACAAAATGCATCAAAGGATTTGGTTTCTCCTTAACAACAATTTATGTTTGGGGCCATGAGAAAAGGTAAAACCTAATATAATTGCAAACCATTTAGAAAATTTGATTTAATGAATGGTTTGTTGTTGAATTAATCAACACAATGCAATATGATTACCTCACTTAAACCAGTGCCTCATCCTTAGAATAGAGTCACTACTAATACTCACATAATTTGATAGCAATTTTTACACATGACACAATATGCAGCTTAGAAAACATTGCATTCAATATTTCAACATTATATCACAACCATCACTTCTTACTAGCATCCTAGCAGCCAATTTAATATAAACCTATGACTCTATTCAAGCATTTACATCAATTATTTTCATTAATAAGAAAGAATAAAACCATACCTCCATTAGAATTCAATAGGGACAAATAAGATAACCTTTGATTATATTATTCATAACTTATAAAACTAGTACATAGGAGAGAAAATGGTTTTGAACTTGCACTATCATGTTCTATATTGCCAGTAATACTATCAAGATTACATATGCATATATTAGCAAACTCGAACCTAATACTTAACACTAAACTATTTAGTATCCTTTACAGTTCTTTGTGTGATCAATCCAAGAACAACCAACCACCCAACCACCCTTGTAACTAATCCAAAAATCCCATTTATAGAGATATGGGAGCGACAAGAATCAGGCCGAAATGTCAAAATTACAATTACAATTACATTTGCAGTTAATTTCACCTTAATTTTATAGATTCCCCAAATAGTTACATTTAATCATTGCAAAATAGGGGGAAACCAAAGACAAAACACCATGAAGTACATTGAACAAGACCAACCCACCTTCCAAAATGCATCATTTTTTGTTATAGTAGCACTCAAATCCCTTTTCCATGTTGATCAAAGAAGATTATCCATCAGTACCCAAGAAAAAAACATACATATTAATCAGAAAAGGCATACTTGCCATCGAAGCAACGAAGTCCAACACCTCTCCTTCACACTAGTAAAAATGGTTTCCACGTTAGCATCAAAGAAAAAAACCATATACTTGCTAAAGAGGACAATTCTGTTGTAGTGGCCATGGTGTCATTAAAAACAAAAACAGAACCAGGGCGCTACTTTGACTCGTCAGCATCAGAGTATGCCTATAGGCTCTGTGTTCATGCTAAAACTAGACAAGCTACTACTTCTCCCTCATTAGAATCTTCATGTGGCACTAGAGTGAGCAGGAAATGGCCATACTCTGGGTCATTTTCTCTTTCATTACCCGAAGGTTTGTCTAAAACCTCTATGGGAGAGTTGTGTCATCCCATATAAGCCTTGCGATACTTATTCTTTTTCTTTGCTTTCCTCATAGACTCAATTGACTCTTTCTTTCTAAACATGACCAATAATTCTGAAACAACCCTACTCCTCATATTGTAGGTGCTCTTGACACCACCCTTCTTATTTTTACCATGGGCACTCCTACTACCCTTTGGCATTGTAGGAACTCTTGGCAAGCCAAGTTCATTTTCAGGGACATCATCCTGAGACTCAAGAAAACTAAGTCTCCTTGATCTTTGGACTGGGTGGGTAGACACACTGGGTTTACTCATTTTCATAGAGAGTAGATCAAGAAAAAGGAGACTCTTAATTGCAGGTAGACTTTTCACCAATTTGTTCTCAAAAAGATTTTTGCAGAACAAAACACTCAAACCCTCACAATTATTATCAACTTAAAAGGAGCTTGCACATCACTACCCTATAAATTTAGAGCTGACAAACAAACTTATACATAATTGAAACAAGCAGGTATGAGCACCTACTTACCCGAGAAAAAGCTATCTCAATATCTTTGTAACTTCTTGTGCCATCTTCTTCACAAACTCAAACTTAATTTCTCAGCTTTAGATTGAAAAATGTGAAGAAAAATATAGTTGTTAATCCTCATTATATTGAGCAATTTAAGTGTGCTTATCATTAATTTTTTGAGGAAGGCTTGTGCAAGCAAGCTAACAATCAACTACTTGATATTTGAACCTCAACTGTTGATCACATGTTGAGAGAAATCAATTGATAATTACAATCAAAGTAATTAATTATGAAGAGGCTAACTATAGGTGCTTGATGCCTTTGTCTAATTAGAAAAACTCACATGGATAGAAATCCACTCTGTTTGAATGCTTAATCACTGACATGGAATTTAAGAATTCTTGTGATGTCCATTTTTCTCACTCACCCATGGGAATTAATCCACTTACAACTCATCTCAATAGGACACTAGGGAGTGGTTTTGATTTGATCTCAAACCATCGGCTTGTACTCTGCCTAAATTCAATATCACCTTCCCACATGTACAAACCCCTAACAGAAAAGATGATGGAGATCAAAAACTACTCTTCATATCTCAGGCACGTGCATGAGAAATCAATTCTTATCCTCCACCCTTAGTCCTTCATGTGTCTTCTTCAAAAAAAAATTATCAATATTTCACCCTTACTAATGTCCATTCAACCCTTCAAATTGATCCACATGGACATCTTCTACTTCCCCATTGCGAAACAAAAGGTACAAGTGGGTCCCTCATGGGATGGTAGGGAGTGGTTAGGATTGACCCACATCTCCTGCCATCAACCATTGATCAATACTCATGGAAAGTGTTTTCTGTCTCCAAAGCTAAGCGTGTCCCTCCATGAAGTGACAAGTGTCAATCTTCCCTCTAGCCCATGTTATTTCTTTAATATAAAATAAAATTAGACAGGGTAGTGAGGAGCATCCAAGATGAAGCCACATCACCCAACAACCTTTGTCAATTTCATTTTAATACCACTCACAAATCATATAAAGGTACCAGGTCTGCCAATGTAGAGGACATGTGGCTTGCTCCCGCTAGCCCGTGTGATTATTATAATGAGAAATAAAATTGAGATGGGGAAGTCGGGAGTGGTGGATATTTTCTCATGATGATCAAATGGTCAACATAGGTTATAACATCTGCACATTCTGAAAAGGTTAGTTTTCAAAAGGGGCCATAACTAGGTAGACGACAATCAGGGACATAACAATTATGGTTAAAACCTTAGCTGAATATTAAAAAACCAAGCTTAGACTTAGACAAAACATTTTGAGAGACATCGATCTCGATTAAAATAAGGCAATAATTTTAATGTGACCACAGGCATTGACTGGCACCACTAGGATCAAGGGGCCGATAAAAGAATGGTCTTAACAACATGAGTCACAACTTAAAATGACTGGGAACCGTTAATAAGAAATCAACAAAAAATTATAATGGTGGCAAGGAAGCAAGCTTAGGGATCATTTAGGAATGGTTTCTAGCAATATAAACCCTAAAGTATTGATGAGAGACAAAACCCTAAGCCCTAAGACAAGGGATTAATCCAAATTTTGCATAATTTAGAGATGGAACATGAATTATTTCTAGGGGTCCCATCAGTGGCTCATTTGGGGATGTCTATTCCTCTAGAATAGAGTGAGATCTCAGAATCTTAGGTTGAAGCAAACCAATTACAAAAAAGTAATAACTAGGACATGCCCGGACTAGGTAGGGAAAAACTAGACTAAAGCAAACCAACATATACAAAATTTATAGGACTATACAAAAATGATCCACATCCCATTTTCTTTGAAGCCTCTTCTAATGTGCAAGATTTTAACCTGCAAATACAACTTCCTCAATATTCAACTTCAATTAGTGGACCCAGGCCCCCAAAACTTATCGCATATACTTGCCCCTATCAAAAGCCCTATTTTCTACTGTTTGTATTAGGCCAAGACTAGAAAATTTTCTCTGGACCATCCACCAACTAATCTTGCTATGATTACTACCATCAACCATATTTTCCATGTGTCCAAATTTGCCATTATCATCATGAATTTTTCCTGACTAAAAATTGTAGTCAGACAATACTTGAGACCCATGCTCTTTATAATATATGATCCCAACATACTCATCAAGATGCCCCAGTAAAGGCTTATCCAATTGAATTGAGAAAATGAAACATTCATAGTCCACTTGGTCATTGAGGTTATATGGATTGACACTAATCTAAATTTTCACATCAAACAAAAAACCCTCATAAATACTAGGCTTATGATATTTATCTAGGAACATATGCCCTGAATTTTGTCCCATGCTAGGAAAACATTTATCCTATGTGATGAACAAGAAATTTTCATATACAAGAATATCTTCAAGCTGATGTTTACATTCATCTGAGTAATCCATACTAGACATATTTTCTCATGCTCCAATACCATGGAAACATGATTTATTTGAGTTCATAATACACTCACCCATATTCAACTCAAGGTCATCACTACAAACCCTATTGTCAATCACATCCCATGCATCAAAGAATACTTCCATTTGAGGATTAGTAGTATATTCTGATATACTTCTCAAATCATCATCCATCTCAATACAAAATATTTTAAAGGTTGGCTCAAATAACTTAGAATTAATAGAATCAACAACAGGGCACTCTTGTGAACCATCAATTGATAGTTGTGTTCACTCTAATGTGAAAGTTTCATTGCAATTTGAAGGTTGCTCATTACAATTTGAAAAAGATTCTTCATCCTTTTCTTCCTCAATACATTCCTTACTGAAAACAATCATGTCCATTTCTGCAACAAAACTAGCAAATAACAACTCCTTTTTACACAGACAATTAGGGAAAACTAGGACATGATCTTGCTGGTTAGTACCATGGTTTTCATCACTCTTAGCATTGTTCTCATGTTTAACACACACGTTCTTATCTTCAAACACATCATCATTCACAGTACTAGCATAGTTAATATCCAACATAACTAGATTGCATTCCCAGTATCCTTCACATGAGATTTGTTCTTTGACTTATAATGGAAAAACCTCATGAGAATCGCTATTGTTACATCCTTTAGGCAAAGAAAATTCTCTTAGGTCATCCTCATAGGACTCATGTTCTTCGAAAAAAATGGGTATGTGCAGGATCATGATGGGCCAAAAAGTGGCAATATGATGGGTATGTGGCTGATGACTTTTTTTTAGCCAAAATTGATGAAACGAAGAGGGTTTTTACAAGAGATTATAAAATTTCCACCAATATAAATTATGCTTTACTTGGAATTTAATAAGTAATTATTATTCATTTTCTATTTGAATTATGACTAAAGTCCTGATTGATAGGATGATTGAAAAACATCTATAGCTTTCAAACAGTATCACATTTTTTGAATCCAAAACATGTGTCACATTCTATGCTTCACATACTATAGGATTAAAAAAAGAGAGTTGAATTTCATGAAGTTTTGACCAAGTTAAGGTGGTCAGACATACGAGTTTTTTATATTTTTTAAAAGTTGTAATAAAAATTCATAATTAATTATTTACTTGGAAAAAAATCACAAAAATATGCATCACATCGGGACATGAGTCCTCTACTTATATCTAAAATATTATAAAAAATATTATCATTTTATTGTGGTTAGGGGTGGTCGACAAACACCTACTTCTTATTTTCCCTGAAATTTAAGTACTACTGCATTGAAATTTCAAATTTTCACCAAATAGATTTTTATTTTTTTTAAACAAACCTAGTAGTTTAGAAACTACATTCAATTTTCTATAGATTCTATTCTTACATATTTTTGAAATAATATAGATAACTTATTCAAATTTTTACCTCAAGTTGCCTAACTCTAATTTTTCTATATTTCTTGCCACTTAAGGGCCTGTTTTTTCCATGATGATCCTACACATACCCAAATTTAATCAGAAACTTCACTCTCCTTATAATCATCATCGAAAGGAGATTCATTATCATATACTATACTTAGAATGCTCATTTTGAATGTTCACAACCTCATTCTCAATATCTATATTATCACTTTGTAAGAACACCTCAACAAGACTCACAAATGTACCAATGCTGCCATTAGATATATGTTCATTTTTGAAATATCCTTTTCCATTTTTTGGATTGATCTTTGATCATTTTCAATAAGGCAACCACCACTATCATTTTTGGACCTCATTCCTTGTATATAATCATACTTAGCTTCCTCGGCAATCCTGATCCAATCCAATACTTGATCAAAATCATGAGGCTTCAATTATTTTGGTAAGGTACTAAGCCCTTGCTCATAAATTTCACATAATAGGTTAATACATACCAAGTCTTCAGGTCTCAATTTTTTTGGAATTTCTAACAAAGTATCCAAAAACCTTGCTAACAATTCATATAGTGATTCTCCCTCATTCTTTGTCATGCTAGACAGTCTCTGAACAAAAAAACATATGATCATCATTGCTTAAATTTTGATGAGGTTCATCTTGAATCTGTCCATAATTAATATGTTGTGAGGCCAAACAAATTAAGGAATCAAAAGCATTGTCACCCTGACCATCTCTTTTGTCCTTAGTATTTCCATTTCCATGATGTGTATTAGGACAACAAACACTTGCAACCATATATCCCTTCATCATCGAATATCTCATGTTATTTTCAATATCCATGGTGAATTGATGTGCATGATCCAATGTTGTGGGCTTCTTATCCCTTAAAAAATAACTCATCTCATTATCAAATGCACCTAGATACAATACTAGACATTTTGCATCACTTGGTCACATGTTTTTAGGAATATTTCTTACCGCTTTTACAAATCTCAGATTAAAATTTGGTACTAACTCTTCTTCATTTTGAATTTCCATACATCTTTTTCTTACCACATTCAGATTAACCCTTTCACCAAATGGTTCTACAAATAATATCATAAACTCATTCCATGAAGCTATATAACGTACTGGTAAATATGAGAAGCATTCTCTAGCATCTTCCTTCAAATACTGAACAAAAGGTTTCATGACAACATCATCATGATTTATTTCAAAATCTCCCATCAGGTCCATGAATATTTACAAATGTTGAGATGTTGATTATGAGCTTATCCCTTTGAACTTATGCAAATGTTTCCTAACATCATTAGGAATTGGGTTTGGGAAACCTTGAATACCATTAAAATTTAACGGTCTATACCTCTCAATAGAAAAATTCCTTTGATGGCATGATAAAAGTTGCATGCCCTCCATGGTTTTACTTGATATTCCATAGGGAGACATAGGGGAACTATACATTTTCTTGTACCCCCTTTCAACCCTCACATATCAACTTCATAGTTGATCATTCACTACCTTAAATTTTCTAATGGGAAAATTTTAAAGATAAGCATACTTCTCCACCATAATGCAAATATTTCAAATTATACCTTAGGAGTATGTAAAATAACCACTACTATTCCCTTTATTAGTGCTCAATTCACTTGATAGGGAATTAAAAATCTCTTTAGTTTATTTAATATGGTTTTTACACAAATTCATGTCGTATGAACACCAAAACAGTGGAAGTAACTGGATGTGTTGTAGCTGCCTTTGAATTTTACTTTGTGACTGGAAAAATTTGTAGATATAGAGATATCATTAGGTTCTTTATGTAGAGTCACCACCTCCTTCTTGAGAGGGATAAAACTTCAATAATATGAAGTCTCTTGCAAAAGTTGATTTCAGTTTAATCCTCCTTGATCATTAGGGTCACGTGTGAATCCTTCATATCTTTTGCACCACAACCCTTTCCAGGTTTTGAGTACTTAAAATTTGACCCAGATGTTCAGATTTATTAAATTCTTTTACTCTCTCAAGATAATACTAGAGCCCTTTGAAATTTTCTCTCTAGCTTTCCACCAGGATATTTTATTGTGTGAACTCAAATCTACCTTATCCTTTCTTCAACAAATTTTCATTCCATTTCACTGGATTTTCTCAAATAATACATACTTGTTCAGAGATTTTGGAGTCGCCACCCACATTTAGTGAGAATTTGTAAAAATATTCATGGAATTGTGGTAGATCTTGATAATATTTGTAAGTTTCAAGGGAGACACAACAGATTCTTGCAACATTTTGAAGGAGTGACTCACTGACATAAAGCTAGGCTTAACAAATGAATTATTGAGAAAATATTTGACTCTTAAGCAGGACAATCTGCAACCCAATTTCTAAGTGTGATCCCTAGTAGAGTCACCAATCTGTTGGTTATTTTTTTCTGAACCAAACTTAATCACACCACTCACTTATGAATCCTCCAGAATTCAATGATTATCAAGGGTAAGGATTGGCCAACAAACAAGTAAGGATTCTTAGGCCCTTACTTCTAAACTTTGGGCTCTATGAAACCCAGGAGGGTAATCCTAACAACATTTTTATGATATTCTTGTGCCATTTTTATCATAAACATTGCAACACATAGATAATTCTCACATAATGGCCTAATAAACAAAATGCATCAAAGGAGTTGACTGCTCCTTAACAACATTTTATATTTGGGGCCATGAGAAAAGGTTAAACCTATTATAATTGTAACCCATTTTAGAGAATTTGATTTAATGAATGGTTTCTTGCTGAATTAATCAACACAATGCAATATGATTACCTCACTTAAACTAGTGCCTCATCCTTGGTATAGAGTCACTACTAATACTCACATAATTTCATTGCAATTTTTACATATGACACAATAAGAAGCTTTGTAAACACTGCATTATAGTATTTCAACATTATATCACAACCACCACTTCTTACTAGCATCCTAGAACTCAATTTAATATAAACCTATAAATCTATTCAAGCATTTACATCCATTCTTTGAATTAATAAGCAAGAATAAAACCATACATCCATTGAAAATCAATAGAGACAAATAAGATAACCTTTGATTATATTATTCATAACTTATAAAACTAGTACATAGGAGAGAAAATGGTGTTGAACTTGCACTATAATGTTCTATATTTCCAATACTCCTATCAAGATTACATATACATATTAGCATACTCAAACCTAAGATTTAAAACTAAATTGTTCATTATCCTTTATAACTCTCTTTGTGATCAATCCTAGAACAACCAACCACCCAACCACCCTTGTAACTGGCCCTGAAATCCTATTTGTAGAGATATGGGAGTGTCAAGCATCGGGCTGAAATTACAATTACAATTACATTTGTAGTTAATTTCACCTTAGTTTCACAGATTCCCTAGATAGTTACATTTAATCATTTTAAAATAGGGTGAAAACCAAAGAAAAAACTCCATGACTTGTACATTGAAGAAGACTAGCCCAAATTCCAAAAGGCATTGTTTGTTGTTGCAATAGTGCCAAAATCTCTTGTCCACTTCGATAAAAAAAAATTCTCCATCAGCATCGAAGGAAAAAACATACATATTAATCGGAAAAGGTATACTTTCCATTGAAGCAATTGAGTCTGACACCTCTCCTTCACACAAGCCAAAAGAAAACCATATACTTGCTAAAGAGGACAAGTCCATTGTAGTGGCCATGGTGTCATAAAAAAAAAAAAACTGAACCAGGGCACTACTCTGAATCATCAGCATCAGAGTACGCTCACCCACTCCATGTTCATGTTGAAACTAGAGAAGCTACTACTCCTCCCTCATCATAATCCTCAAGTGGCACCAGAGTGAGTAGGAAATAGCTACACTCTGGGTTAGTGTCTCCTTCATCACTTGAAGGGTTGTATGAAACCTCTATGGGAGAGTTGTGTCATCCCATATAGGCCTTGTGATACTTATCCTTCTTCTTTGTTTCCCTCATAGGCTCAATTGACTCTTTCTTTCTAAACTTGAAGAATTCTTTGAAACAACTCAGATCCTCAGATTATAGGTGCTCTTCACACCACCCTTCTTATTTTTCCCATGGGCACTCCTACCCTTTGGCATTGCAGGAGACCCTAGCAAGCCAAGTTCATTTTTAGGCACATCCTCCTAAGACTCAAGTAGACTAAGTCTCCTTGATCTTAAAACTAGGTGGGCAAAAAAACTCGGTTTACTCATTTTCATAGAGAGTAGAACAAGAACAAGGAGACTCTTAATTGTAGGCATACTTTCCACTAGTTTGTTCTCAAAAATATTTTTGTAGAGGAAAACACTCAAACCTCACAATTCTTATCAGCTTAAAAGGAGCTTGCAAACTACAAAACCCTCACCAGCCTAACAATTTAGAGATGACAAACTAAATTATAAGTAATTGAAACAAGAAAGTATGACCACCTACTTACCAAGGAAAAAGCTATTTCAATACCTCTATAACTTCTTACAACATCTTCTTCATGAACTCAAACTTAATTTCTCAGCTTCCGATTGTAAACTATGAAGAAAAATATGGTTGTCGATCCTCATTATATTGAGAAATTTGAGCATGCTTACTATTAATTCTTTGAGGAAGGATTGTGCAAGCGACCTAACAATCAACTACTTGATATTCAAACCTCAACCATTGATCAGATATTGAGATAAATCAACTGATAATTTCAATCAAATTAATTAATTGTGAAGAGTCTAATTGCATGTGCTTGATTCCTTTGTCTAATCAGAAAATCCCATGTGGATAGACATCCACTCTATCTGCACACTTAATCACCCACTTAGCATTTAAGAATGCCTATCGTGTCCAATTTTCCTACTCACCCATGGGAATTAATCCACTTGCAAATCATCTCAACAGGATGTTGGGGAGCAGTCTTCATTTGATCTTAAACCATCAACCCATACTCTACCTTATTTCAATATCACCTTCCTATGAGTAGAAACCCCTAATAGAAAAGATGATCAAGATCAAAAACTACTCATCATATCTCAAACACATGCATGAGAAATTAATTCTTATCTTACACGCTTAATCCTTCATGTCTTCTTTGGAAAAATTTATCAATATTTCACCCTTACTAATGTCCATTCATCATTTCAAATTGATCCATGTGGCAATTTCCCACTTCCCCATTGAGAAATGAGAGGTATGAGTGGGTCCCTCATGGGATGGTGGGGAGTGGTCAGGATTGACCCACGTCTTCCGCCATCAACTATGGATCACTGCTCCATAAAGTGTTTTCCATGTCCAAAGCCAAGTAGGTCCCTCCATGAAGTGACAAGTGTCAATCTTCCTGCTAACCTATGACATTTCTTTAATAGAAAATAAAATTAGATGGGGTGGTAGGGAGCAGCTAAGATGAAGCCACATCACCCAACAACCACTATTGATTTCATTTTAATACCGCTCACAGATCATTTAAAGGTACCGAGTCTGCCAATGTAGAGGACACATGGATTTCTCTTGCCATCGCATGTGATTATTATAATGGGAAATAAAATTGAGATGGGGAAGCATGGAATGGTGGAGATTTGCTCATGATGATCAAACAGTAAACATAGAATCTAACATCTACACATGCCAAAAAGGTTAGTTTTAAGAAGGGGCCATCACTAGGAAAATGATGATCGGGGACATAACAATTAAGGTTAAAACCTTAGGTGAATATTAAAAACCCAAGCTTAGACTTAGACAAAAAGAATTGAGAGACATTGATCCTTATTAAAATAAGGAAATAATTTTAATATGACCATGAGCATCGACCGAGACCACTAGGATCAAGGGGCTGATAAAATAATGATCTTGACAACATGAGTCACAACTTAAAATAATCGGGAACCATCAATAAGTAGTCAACAACAAATTATAACGTTGGCAAGGAAGGAGGCTCATAGATCATTTAGGTAGGGTTTCTAGCAATATAAACCCTAAAGTATTGATGAGAGATAGAACCCTAAGCCCCAAGACAAGCGATTAATCCAAATTTTATAGAATTTAGAGATGGAACATGAAATATTTTTAGGGGTTCCATCAGATATAATTGAATATTAATATATAATTTATTTTCTTTATTATCATATTTTTGACAATAGGAGAAGTGTTGAAAAAAGAGTGGGTATCTACAAATATTTTACTATGAAAATTGAAGAAATTAAGGATAAAATAATAAACACAATATACCTAGCATTGGAGAATTCAAGCAATTTCCAAAGTTGGAGAAAATGATGAGTGTAGTATTTACATTGCATTCTCTATCCTCTTGATCTCTATCTTCCTTCAAACCATAATTACTTGAGATATATTCTATTTTCCCATTAGAGATTTTATTTTAGAGTGACTAGATAGAGGATGTTGCATAGATGATATATGTATGTATGTATCAGAATTGTTTTTTTTTAGAATACAAACACCAAATATTAACTTCTTTCTCAATTTTGGTACCACTATTGGTGGATAATTAAAAATCTAGCTTCACATTCTAATAATATGATTTATAGCAATTTTGTTTGCAGCTGGGAATTTGTTTTTTATTTTATTTTCTATTGTTAAATCCCAAGTTTTCCATATGATGTATTCAACCTTATTATTGGGAGAAATGAAATGGAATCATATAAATCTTAATTGAATACAAGAGGTAGAATAGGACTAAGAAACTAATTATCAAGTATTTATTTAACCATTGAAGTGAAATTTCTAACAATATCATTGCAAGAAAATTTCAAATTTATTTTTTAGGAAACAAGTACAAAAGCAATATTATATTCAAAAATGGTTTTCACCAACAGAATACAAACCAAACTCCCATAGCGTAAAGAAATACAAAATTCATAGGGATTGTAATCAATTTGGGTGATTTTATGTAAGGATACAAGGTTCTTGTCAAAAAGCCTCAATGACAATAGATAAGCCATGGAGAGTAAAGAAAGTTGTAACTTACCAACTAGGTTTCTTATCTATAACGTAATAGGATATCAATTCATGCATCAATCTAGAAACTACAAATGAAGAGATAACTGTGAATCTTATTTCCAAACGAAAGGATTGGTTTCCATTGATTTTGTTTTTCCTCCCTTCTCTCCTATACCTTTTAAGCCAAAATACAATTGGTAGGTATAGAGCCAAATTCTACAAACTTTGCAAGCCACCTAAGACATTCATGTGAATTGTGGAACAATCACGTGGGAGGCTATTTAAAGTTTTTTTTTTTGTTTTTTTATTTCCTTTTAAATTATTTTGATCTCTCCTTTTAAAATAAAATGAGAATATTAACATACCAATATTTAAAACATAGTAATAATTAATGATAATATTAATTCTATTTATTAACTATACTAATATTAGTATTAGTATTTAATGTTATTTAATAGTAATTTTATTTTGTTTTCCCAAATTTAACTCATTTGTTTGGATTTTATATCAAAATAAATATCTTACTTGGGACAACAAAAAAAGAGGGGATTTCATGGACCCTCTAAGTGTGTGCTTTGTGGAACCCATGAGGAAGATGTTTCTCCTCTTTTCTTTCAAATTCCTTTCTATATGAGTCTTTGGCAGCAATGGTGGTCTTGCTATAATCAACCATTTATTTAGGATACCTCTGTATCAGAATTTTGGGCTAGATTGGGGCATCCCTCTGCCCCTGCTTCTTTCTTACTTGTTTCTTGGGATATTGGCCTTGTTCTTATCCTTTGGAAAATTTGATTGGATAGGAATTATCATATTTTCCAAGGACATCAAAGCCTCATTGGGTAAATCTAGGAGAAGGTCTTGAACTTAGTGAAAGAAAATAGAGATGTTAAGGGTTCTTTTGATCAGGATCTTACTTTCTCTAATCTTTGTATTGTGAAGCACTTAGATTTGGGCTCTTTAAATAGTTTAGCCACTTTTGGCTTTCAATCTAAACCTTCTCCTATAGTTAATAGATCCAATAAGTGGTATCCTCCATCCCTATATGTCTTTAAAATAAATACTAATGGATCCTCTAAGGGAAATCTTGGTGCTATATGTATTTGTGATCTTGGATGTCATAGTTGAAACATAGAAAATAGGTGAATCAAAATGAAGCAATGTAAAATAGTGGTATTGTGGACCTATTTCTCTAATTTCATTTAAGGAAATGAGATCCAAACAATGAAATTACTAACAACAAAAGGTGAGTCAAATCAAGGTGTGAATTTGAAAATTATCTTTTTATGCTAGGATGGGGTATGAGTCAAACAACACTTTGTGGAGAAATATTAAAAATAGAAAAAAAACTCCAAAATGCAAGCTATAAAGTGAAGATCTAACAAATTTAACTCAATTCTGATGGAACCAAGAGTCAAATTGTAGATTTGAGAATGGGAAAGTAATGTGTACTAGTCACCAAAAGTTCTTTTTCAAAGAAAACTAAGCACTCATTCACCCTATCGCGAATGGGTCCTGGATAGGGCTCCTAAAAAATGATTTCTAGGTTCTATTGTGTTGTGTCTTCACTCCAAAATTCCTGAATCTCACTATCAAAAAACTGAAAATAAATCTTGTAGGTCAGTTTTTGTGAAATTGCAAGGAAGGTGACAACAGATGCAACTTTGATAACTTTGCAATTTTTTCTCTCCAAGAGATCTACCACCTAAAATTTTCAATCACACATCAAGAGGGAAAAAAAAAATTATTAGTTGAATGGGGGTTTTCCTTGGCCAAACCTCATTTTGGTAACTAAACCTTGTAATGAAATGAAATAGCATGAAGGAATGATGAATGAAAAAATGCAATGTCACAAATCACCAAACCCATATTTTAACCTTTAAATATATGGATCTACAACTTGCATGATGTGGTTTCAATGGATGTGGATCTTAATCATGAAACTTGATTTGAAAAGATGCCTTTGAATGCTTGAATGGATCCTGACCACTACATCAACACATTAGCTCAAATAACATGCATGATAGAAGAATACTTTGACATGATAATGGGATCTTGAATGCTGCAATAATTCTTCAATCATCTTCCCTTGAATGCCTTGAAAATTCTCTTGAAATGCTCTTGATCACACTTTCTCATAAACTTGCTAGAATACTTGAAGTCTTAGATTTGCTAGGATGAAACATAATGAAATGACCTCTTATTTATACATATGTTAAGATTAATTCCCAAAATTCATATAACATAAGCCGACATGTGAATACACATTTGAAATCGTTGAAAATTTCTCAAAATCATATTTGAATTTTAGGTCCTAGGCCTAAGTGCGGACCCATTCACCCAACCCTTGGGAGAATGGGTCTTAGGTCACTTGCCTAGGGCACACATTGTCCAATGTTAAGTGTTATTCTATGGAATTTATGAATGTTTGGTTTTACCCTGTGGAAATTTTATTTAATTAGGCTTAGATTTGAATTAAAGGGGCCAATTAAGGCATAATTAACCTCAATTAATTAATAAATCCCTAGATTAGTGTGAAAGTGTAAAGGTACACCTTACAACACCATAAATAAGGAACAATTAAGTCTATTTTAATTAATATGGCCCTAAACTTAATGTGAATATATGTAAAACATATTACAACACTAAATTAAGGCATCATTTAGCTCATTTTATTTAATATTTATTCCCAAATTAAGTGTGAAAAAGGGATGCTTTTTCTTACATTATATTTAGCCCCAACTTTAGTCAGAGTATGACCCCATGTAAAACTCACACAAAAGTAGACATTCAAGACACTTATGTATGCAATAATGAAAAAGATACTCAATCATACAATATCAAAGCCTAGGAGAAGAAAAGGAGGGTGGATAAATCTATGACTATCCCAATGTGATGTGGAACATGAATATTTGTCCAAGGAAGGGTAGGATGAAGCTATCACTATCCCAACATGATGTGGAACACAACTCTTCGTCTTATTCGTTCGTAAGAAGAACTCAATGTCCACTATGCAAACAATATACACACTCACTTTGGGCTAATGGAACCTCAATCCATCCACTAGGTGAGCCCCCTATGGGTGGAATGTCAGAGAATATTATTAGGCTCCCATACCATATCAAAACTATCCTTCTGACAACTTCAATAAGGTACCATAATATGACACTTCGAGTACCTAACAAGTTGTGTTATGCTAAAAATCATGAACATGAGGAAGGCCCTACTAGAAAGAAAGGTTTGCTATGCTTGGTGGCATTATATTTAGGGATGGATTTGAGCTTCACAAGGTTAACAGACTATATTATGCTAAAAAATTATGAACATTATATATATATATATAGGTTTTGTTCAAAGAGATTTTGCTTAGTTTGTGTAAGGTATTCTTCTTAGGGATCATCATGTTGAATGTCTCCAAGAGAGGACAAGTCCAAGGTAAAATATTCACAACTTAGCGAAATCAACGTGTAGCATCACCACTAAGAGGAAAGTCATATGCTAAAAAATATCATGCTCTCGGAGGACGTCAAACCCAATGACCACCAATAAAAGAACACATCACATGAATAAAGAAAATCACACAAAGAACATCCATGGGGACACTGATGAATGCCCCCACTTTAAAGGAATTTCTAACACCATTGCTATGAGAAATAAATTTTAAGTAGAAGAAGGCATGAGAGCTTACTCAGAAAGCCCTATGCCAAGTCATATGTTTCAAAATGAAGCTACATCATGAAAAGGGGAAGGGGTTTCCCCCAAAACATGTAATGAATCTATATATTTGAGGTCAATATATCTTTGCTACAATTTTGTTATAGATCTCAGAAACATCATCATTCCCCAAATACTCGTAGAATAGGAAGAATGACAAATAGCGAGTGAAAAAATGAAAAATATTTTGGGTCAACATGGAAGAGACCTAAATGTATCGATTCCTTGAGTCATCCCCTAAAGGAAAACACAAGACAAGAGAAAAGATAATTGTTTACGAAATAGAGAAGAATGTAGATACAAATAGAGGAATGCACATAAAGAGAGAGAAACATCAAACAAAATAGTACATGGGATCACATTACACACATACAATCACACAAAGAAATATGCAAAATAAAGATCATAATAGTAATGCACATGTGAGTGAACCTATAGTAGGTTGTCTACATCCCAATCTTGTTTAGTGTATGTGGAAGGAGGACAAATAGCCAAAGGGACAACATCAAGTGTCGAAACTAGGACAAGGCTGTTTAACTCCTTGCCCCCACTAAGTTCAGGGCAAGGATGAGTTGAGATAAGTGATGAGAATGAGATCCTTGTGATAAAGAGAATGATTTGCAATGAATGTTAAACATGTAATAGTGAGCATACTAAGATCCTACAACTATTACATTGAAAGGAGCAAAGGGCATGCTTTAAGTCAAGGTGGATCCCTGGGGGATCTAAATTTCTCCAATATTCCCTTTAAAAACTGAAAATTATCAGTGGGATGTCCAAATCTATGATAAGCACAATATGGTCTATTTTGATAAGTTTGATATTTAGTTAGACTTTTACATTTAGCTGGAAATTCAATTAGTTTCCAATATAGAATGGTGTAAAATATATTCTCAGTCTTAGAATTTTGTAATAGATTGAATAGGAAGTTGCAAGAATGTCATACAACTTTTTTAGCTGAAGTCTTTGATGTTCATGTAGTTTTGATTTCTTTTTCTTTGGTTTGATTACTATGTTTTCATCACTTTCTTCCTCTAACTATTGTACCATAGAAAAATGGATTGATCATTGACATTTTCATGGTCTTTTAGGTCTTTCTCTTATGATGTTTGGCTTATTTTTCTTTTATTTAATGTTGCAATGTAACTTATGCATTCATATTAGGTCCTAAATATTCAAATTATGACATCCTGTGAAGGTGTTGTGAAGTGAATAGTTGTAACACATTTCTACACTTTTCTAGACTCTTTTCATTACAACTCACCTAAAAACCACCTTTTCATCACTTGTCAAGTCCTATTTTAAAGTGTTGTAAAGTCTTGTAACAAGATTTCACACTTTTCTAGGCTTGTTATCACTATTTACACCTTTCTTATGCTTTATTTGACACCTTTATGCACTCATAAGACTTAATTTTTGAATGTAAACCCGAAAAATAACATTAAATGCAACTTAATTCCTGACACCCACTTACAAGCCCAAAGTGGGATCCATTCACCATGGGTGGTGAATGAGTCCCTCTTGGCCCCAAAATCAAAATAATTTAAATTTTCTTTTGGGTTTTTATTCAAAATGACCTTATGTCGGCCTGTGATGTTGTATTATTGGGTTAAATTAAGGCATAATTTTGTATAAATAAGTGTTTTTCCATTCATTTAGACCCCCATTAATCTCCTAATTTATTCACAACTCATTCATCATCTTTTCTTATCTTTCAAGTCAATCAAGTTAGGGTTCCATCATTGCAAGTCATAAAGATAGCTTCTAAAGGCATTCAAGTGTTGAATCTTCATGTTTTGTTGTAGAACTTCAAGGTCAATAATCATGGCAAGATTTAGGCATCTTAAAGACTTGGAAATCATTGAAGATCAAGTTGTAAAGTTGTTCAAGTCATATCTTTATTGACCAAGGAAAAATATTAACAAAAAGTCACTTTCAGGTTTGGAAACTAGAGTTTCGGAAGCGGACACCTGTAAAAAGCCAAAGTGTAGATTGAGAGCTCCTATTTCCTCTTTTGGATCTTCAAAAATTAAAAAGTGGACTCATTCACGATCAGTGGTAAATGAGTCCCATTTCTAGGCCTGAATAGGGTTTTTTGCAGTTCTCAATACCCTTTTGTCTAAAATGGGTTATGGGCTAGTTTCACAGAACTAGGACTAATTCCCATAGAATGGCGAATGAGTCTTAGTAGGCTAAATTTCTAACATCAGTAGTAGTCCAGAAGCCATTTCTAGTCATCATCAATATCTCAGGTGCACACTTTCAGTTTCCTGCATTTTCATTGTAATTTGCTTTCATTCTTGGGTGCTGCCACAATAGTGGTTTACACTTTTTGGGAGATCCTGATTTTTGCTAAAATCACATATTTTTATAAAATATAATTATTTAAGCCTAGAAAAGTTTCATTTAAAGGATTCCAATTGAAGAGGGTTTAATCAAACCACCTTAGACCAAGCCCCCTTCGATACAACCCCACTAGTTTTAAACCATACCTATAACAAAGTCTCCTTTACACCTATTAAAATGATGATAAAAAACCACTTTTGATTTACCTTTTGGGGGATCAAAGGAATTCATTTAAAATTTTATTTTTCTAAGTATGTAGTCCTTATTATAAGCTTCCAAAAAAGTATAATTTTAATTAAATTTAATTTGATTATTATATTTATTTTTTATTTCTTATGAATGTAGGTTTTTCAACAAAAATCAAGCTCTTTGTTTTGCATATGTGGAAAAATAGAAGATTAAAAAAAAATTTGAAAAATATGAGTGCACTAGATATTGAAGTTCTTGATCCAACAAAAAAAATTGAATTTTGATATATATAAAAAGGTTGTGTTAAATGGTCTTATGTCTGAATTGTAGTTGGTTTGATTTCGAAACTTAATTAAGGAAAAAATATTAAATAAAATACTATGAAACCAATTGGAAGCACTATATATCATACTTAAAAATCTAAATTAAAAAAAAAAGAATTTTATCCTTCATGGAAAAAAATGTATCTGTTATACGATGAGCATCACTCCTTAAAAATGGTGTTTACTAAAAAAAACTAGTTTTCGAACCTAAGATGGAAAAAGAAGTGCAATTTGATTCCATTTTTTTTGGAAAAACATATATTTAGAATCTATAGTCAAAATTTCACAAATCACTGGTTTGCATCAACTTCAAATTCCTCATAGTTTAGCCATTATAGGTGTCCGAAAGTGAATATTTAGTTAGAAAAAATTCGTTCATTGTCCAGTTTGGCCAAAAATTGTAAACCAGTATTGTGGGATCACCCTCTTAGGTGTTTTTATATTACACAATGTGTTTTCAAACAAGGTGCATTTCTTTAGTTTTCATTTAATAATCAATAACTTTCACTAGTTTGTTGAATCTATATCATTGCATTTAGTCATAATTAAATCACACATTCCTTAAGTTGAGAGAACTATCTAGATTTTGTGTGTGGGATCTATCTCTTTTCATTGGGTGAAAGACCCTAATTGAGCAAAAGAGAGTCATAGCATTCCACAGCTCTTAAAATATTTGGTTCATTTTGGGGAACCTACTTTTCGAACATCTTATTTTCTAATTTGGAGTCCATTTTCATCCTAATCCTAGCTTGCATTGAATTTTCATTAGATTTGCATTGGTTAATTTGCATCTAGGGTTTCAAATTTTTGCATTAGTGAAAAGGTCATTTAGCTTACATTTTTGCATATAATTTCCTTAAAATTTTCTAAAATTCTACATCTCCATCTTAGGTTTGCATCATACAACATCAAACATATAAAAAACAATTCAAAATTTCTAATTTTTTTGCAAAAAAACCCCTTATTGGGACTCATTCACCATGCTGGGAGAATCAGTCCCTATCCAGATTTTTGACTGACTATTATAGCATTAGAAACCTCATTTGTGTGCTTCATAAACGCCCTAGTATCATATAGTATAAGTGTGGAAAGTTTTTGGAACATTTTTTTATGCATTTAGCTTAAAAACATCATTTTATATTACTCACTCTTCAAATCACTTCAATTGCAAACATCCTTTCATCTGAAAATGCTTCCATTTTTGAAATTTTGCATAACATTGATAAAAGTACTTTTCATTTTTGCATATAGAATATTTCTATTCATAAAACTTTGCATAAGTTTAATAAATGTGTTTTTCATTCTTGCATGTACATTGTTTGCATTGTTCAAATCTTGCATATATTGGATAAGAATATTTTGTATCTTTCCATATACATTGTTCATATTGCTAAAACATTGCATGAAATGGTTACATGTGCTTTTCATTCTTATTCAAACAATGCTAGTACCTTACGTATTTAGACATGTTAAGAAACATTCCCTATCCTCTCCCTATGACAATGTTTTAGTGAAAGAGACTACAACTTGGGTCATTCCTAACAATCATACTTGTTCTTCTCATAATATCTCTCCTCTTGGTGACAAAGATATTTTAGTAGAAGAATCAATTGATGAGAGTGTTGAGGATCCTAGTTGTTTCTCTCCTTTTATCTCTCTTAGTGGACAAAACATTCACAACCAACATACACAACCTTAGATGATCATGACACTACAATTTCTTCTTCTCCTAATATTTCCCATTGTTGTGATGACAATAATTTGATGATAGAAAACCTATTCCATGATGGTCATGAGAATCTTGGTTTCCCCCCTTCACCTCACAAAACCATTCTTGGGAAAGAAAATTTAATCATTGATCATTCTCCTACTTGTGATGAAGTCCTTTTAGAAGAACCAACCTTAGAATCTCATGAAAATTTGATTTGTAGTTATTCTCAAAACCATCCTCCTAGGGAGGATATCATGATGCAAGACAAGGATAACCCTCACTCGCTAAGGTATTTTAAAATTATTCAACCTCAACTCATTCTTTACCCTTCTGCACATAAAAATCAAACCCAAACCAAAGCTGAACTTGTCCTTTACCCACCTAAAACTAATGTATCACAATAGTCGAGTCACAATAATGTTGCTCATACATATAACACTTGGAAAAATCCACAACTGCAACAACCAACCACAACACCCCTACCCTTGCCTAACCCTATGATACCTAATCCTATCTTACCAGGACCTCCTAGTGGAAAGGAGTACAATCTTGTCAAACAACTAAAGAATACTCATGCTAAGATATCATTACGGGACCTCATTCAAGTTTCCCCTCATTATCACAACATGATCCAAAATTCTTTACAAGAAGTTCTTGTCCCTTCCAATACGCAACCCAATGATTCATAGCCATGATTCAAGACATAAATTCTGACATTTTTTCCACCAAAGTGAACTCCCTCCTTTGGAAGTGCAAAACCAAAATGAAGCTTTCATGATCATTGCTCAATACAAAAAAAAAGGGATTAAGAGAACTCTTGTAGATACTGGCTCTGCTCTTAATGTGTGTGGAGTGAACCTTCTCGATATACTAGGCATCAATAAATCCAACATTTGACTCGATCGTTTATCCATTAGGGGATTTGAAAATGTAAGAAAACAACCACTTGGTGTGATCACTTTACCTATTATAGTTGGAATGGCCACATTGGAAACACCAATCAATGTTATGCCTAACAATCTTGCATATAACCTTCTCTTAGGTAGGCCATGGATGCATGCAATGAATGGTGTGCTTTCTACTCTTCATCAAAAAATGAAATATATCTACAACAACAAAGTGTACACACTTGAAGCTAACCCTCATCCAAATAGTTGTTTGAACATTGAGAAAAATGAAGAAAATACCTTGCACACATTAACACCAACCACACAAGTGGACCCCATCCAACATCTTGAACCAATTTTGAGGCTCTTAGATGATGATTGGGGTTCCTTAGGCTTCACACCGACCTCCTTCGAAGAATACCAGATCATCCACAAAGATTCTAGCAAGGGAAAAGAAACAATAGTGTCAACACAAAACTTGGGCAACCCTTCACAAGCATCCGCCTCAACCACTTTAAACAAAGAAGAAAATTACACAACAAACTTTGAAGAACTTAATCACAAACAACCACCAACTTCAAAAGTAATGATAAAACTTTATGGACATGGTTATGAGCTTTTGAAACAACTTGGATATAGTGGAAAGGGATGTGGTGCTCGAGAACAAGGTATATGTAACCCTATAGAGCCTAACTCACAACAAACAACTCATGGACTTGGTTATTTTCTTTTGATCAAGATAAATAAGTCATCCCTAAACATCAATACTATCACAAAACATCCTTCTAAGACATATTTAACCATCGTACATTCTAAAATCCTTGACGCTAGTAGTCTTGAAAGTTCTCCTTTCCAAAACATGAAAAAACCAAAGAACTCTTTGCTTAACATCAATGTCATCTCATATAGTACTAAAGATTTGCATCCGATAGATTTTCCTTCCTCTTGTATGAGAGAAAAAAATCTTGAAATCTAAATAACCTTGCATAGGTATGACATCCTATCCTAAGCAACACATCTATTTGCCACCAACAACATAAACTCCTTCTCCCCTTGATCAAGAGGGTATCTTGTTGAGAATCCTCCAATATCACTTGATATCTCTCCCTCCACGAACTTGAAAGAAATGCTATTACAAGACTTCTTTTTGTGCCTATCATAGATTTCATGGTCATTCCACTAATGAATTGAAGGCTCTAAGTAGTTAAATCCAACATCTTAAAGAGTTTGGTGTTCTTCCTTATGTGGGGGCACCTCATTCCTCTAATTGATACTAATTTTAACTCTAGCAAGCTTGGGACATGGACGATGTGCCTTAAGTTGGCTCGTCTGTGAAATACTACCTTATTCATGACATAGCTTATCAGAAACATATGACTTGGCATAGGGATTTTTGCATAATCTCTCATGTCTCCTACTTTAAAGAAATTTCTCACAGTACTGGTGTTCACAACCACTTTAAAGTGGAGGCATACATGACCACTCACATTTCATTGTGTGATTTAATGTTTCTTGTGCTTTCCTCTCTTGAAAGCATTAGGTACAATGTTCCCCAGGATGAGACCTTGCAGTTGTCCTCTCTTGGAAACAAGATGAGATCATTTTCACTTTTCCTCTCTTGGATATATTAGGCATGATGTTCTTTAAGATGAGACCTTGCACAAACTAAGCAAAATCCATTTGAGCATTTCTTACACCATCTTGCATTAACAATGTGTATGAGTGTCAAGCATACGAAGTTTTGCTTACTTCATAGAGCTCGAAAATCATTTTCCCTTATGGCGTCTTATCAAAGTTCTCAGATGGTATAACTTTGGTATGGTTGAGTAGGAAGCCCATTTTGAGGCACAAATTTCCCCATAGCCACCTATATGTTTGTGAGTACATACCAGCCAAGCGTATGTTTCTCACCTTTTGGGCTTTCTCACCTGATATATAGCCAAGAGTTCCATCACCCCAAAGTGAGTATGCATTCTCTTTTTCAAACAAATAACCTAGATCTAATCCACAACTAGCTAGACAAATTCAATCGAATCTTGATCCACCTTTTCATTTTCATCTTTCTCTTCTTCCTAGTTCTTGCCATTACATGATTATGCATCTTGATCGTTTGATGTAGGATCTTAGATCCTGGGGGCTTGACTGCCTTCTTGATCTTTGTAATTATTTGTCATTTGCATCTATACACTCGAGCCTCTCTTAAATTTCTACTTTATGGTGAGTTTGAAGCAAGTTCATCCTCTCACTAAAGTGGGGGCTAAATGTACCATAGAAATATGGATCATTGACATTTTCATGGTCTTTTAGGTCTTTCTCTTATGATGTTTGAGTTATTTTACTTTGATTTAATGTTGCAATGTAACTTATGCATTCACATTAGGTCCTAAATATTTAAATTATGACATCTTTTGAAGGTGTTGTGAAGTGTTGTAACACATTTCTACACTTTTCTAGACTCTTTTCATTACAATTCACCTAAAAATAAAATTTTCATCACTTTCCAAGTCCTATTTTAAAGTGTTGAAAAGTCTTGTAACAAGATTTCATGCTTTTTTAGGCTTTTTATCACTATTTACACCTTTCTTATGCTTTATCTAACCCCTTTATGCACTCATAAGACTTAATTAAGTGTATTTTTGAATGCAAACTCAACAAATAACATTAAATGCAACTTAATTCTTGACACCCACTTACAAGCCCGAGGTGGGACCCATTCTCCATCGGTGGTGAATGAGTCCCTCTTGGCTCCAAAATCAAAATAATTTAAATTTTATTTTGGGTTTTTATTCAAAACGACCTTATGTTGGCTTGTGATGTATTATTGGGTTAAATTAAGGCATAATTGTGTCTAAATAAGTGTTTTTCAATCCATTTGAACCCCCATTAGTCTCTTATTTTATTCACAACGTATTCATCATCTTTATTCTCTTTCAAGTCAAGAAAGTTAGGGTTTGATCATTGCAAGTCATAAAGATAGCTTCTAAAGGCATTTAAGTGTTGAATCTTCATGTTTTGCTACATAACTTCAAGGTCAATCATCATTGCAAGATTTAAGCATCTTGAAGACTTGGAAATCATTGAAGACCAAGTTGTAAAGTTGTTCAAGTCATCTCTTCATTGACCAAGGAAAAACATCAACAAAAAGTCACTTTCAGGTTTGAAAATCAGAGTTTCAGAAGCAGACACATGTAGAAAGCCAAAGTGCAGACTGAGAGCTCTTGTTTCCTCTTTTGGATCTTTAGAAATTCAAAAGTGGACTCATTCACCATTAGTGGTGAATGAGTCCCATTTCCAGGCCTGAACAAGGTTTTCTGCATTTTTGGATACCCTTTTGTCTGAAATGGGTTTCGGGTCAATTTCACAGAACTAGGACTAATTCTCCCAGAATGGTGAATGAGTCCTAGTAGGCTAAATTTACAACTTCAATAGCATTCCAGAAGCCATTTCTAGTCTTCATCAATATCTCAGGTGCACACTTTTAGTTTCCTGCATTTGTGTTGCAATTTGCATTCATTCTTAGGTGTTTTTACATTACACAATGTTTTTTCGAACAAAGTGCATTTCTTTAGTTTTCATTTAATAATCAACAACTTTTACTAGTTTTCTAAATCTAGATAATTGCACTTAGTCATAATTCAATCATACATTCCTTAATTTGAGTGAACCACCTATATTTTGGGTGTGAAATCTATCTTTTTTCGTTAGGTGAAAGACCTTAATTGAGAAAAAGAGAGTCATAGTATTCCACACCTTTTAAAATCTTTGGTTCAACTGCAAACCCTTTCTTTTTTTAGAAAAGGATGTGTTAGCAGTATTAAAGTGATTGAAACTAGTTGTTTCTTTTCTCTTATGAATGGGAGATGTGTTGGAAGGTGTTTTGGGGGAGAAAATTTCATTGAATGATATCAAACAATGCACATATGAACTCTAAATATATTCCTTGTTTATGTTTAAGCATTTTTCGTATGTTCCCAATGAGAGGAATGGAATTACTAGCAATAGGTTTGGTTCTCACAAAGTCTTGCAAAAATTTTAATTCTTCATCTACCCTTCTTATGTTTTTTGGTGGGATATGAGAAACATCATGCACATTGTTTGTAGGAAGGGAAGTCATTGGAAATGAGGTGTGAAGGCTATGATCCATACAACATTGATTATCAACACTATTAGTGAAAGAATTGGAAAAACTATGATCCATGGTGAATGGTGTATCACAGGATGACATGAGTCTTGAAATACGTCTCACAATAGTATTGCTAATAGGACACCAAATTGTAAAGCTCATACAAGATTCAAAAACTTAGTGTACACACCCAAAATGGAAAGAGGGTAAAATGCAATATGTAAATGCAATTTTAAAATACTAAACAAGGTAATTTTATAACTTTAAACTATGCCAAAACCTAAAAATGATGTCTTGTAAATGTAATCTTGAAATCACACAATGTTCTAATGTTATCAAATTAAGCTAAATATGATAAATTTCAATTAACAAATAATCTACAAAGTGAAATAGAAAATTGAAAACAACAAAATGAAATGCAGAAATAAATGTGTTGGAAATAGGATGCCATTTAATTCCAATCCTAAACATTATTTATTTCATATGTATCCTATGTCCTTGGAAAGTGTTCTCAAACACTAGGATTAGAGAGAGATTAATTTTGGATGAAATAATCATGTTAATTGACATTTGTAAATAATTCTAAATAATAAGAGTATGTGTGGGTATCCAAGTGAGTTCCTAAATAATTGGAGCACATGGGGCACCTACATGGAAGGTGGAACTCACCTTGAGTTAACTTAACTATTTGGAGTAAAAGGTAACACTTCTGAATGCATGTAAAGATCCTAGGAGTTAGGGTTTGATGTTTACATGCATGAAGTTTAGTTTAGTTCAGTTCAAATCAGTTCAGTTTAGTTTAGAATAAGTTTAGTTTAGTTTAGTTCAATTCAGTTCAGTTATGGTTCAGTTATCTTTAGGGTATGTGCAGGATTATCATGGAAAAAATAGGCCCTTAAGTGGCAAAAAATTCAGAAAAATTAGAGTTAGGCAACTTGACGTAAAAAATTGAATAAGTTAACTATATTATTTAAAAAATATGTAAGAATAGAATCTGTAGAAAATTGAATTTAGTTTCTAAAATACTAGGTATATTTTAAAAAAAAATCTATTTGGTGAAAATTTGAAATTTCAATGTAGTAGTACTTAAATTTCAGGGAAAAAATAAGAAGTGAGTGTTTGTTTGACCACCCTAACCACAATAAAATAATAATATTTTTTTATAAAATTTTAGATATAAGTAGAGGACTGTGTCCTAATGTGATGCATATTTTTTTGTAATTTTTTCCCAAGTAAATAATTAATTATGATTTTTTATTACAACTTTAAAAATATAAAACTTGTATGTCTGACCACCTTAACTTGGTCAAAAATTCATGAAATTCAATTTTTTGTTTAATCCTATAGTATACAAAGCATAGAATGTGACACATGTTTTGGATTCAAAAAATGTGATCCATGATAAAGATGTTTTCAATCTGATTATCAATCAAGACTTTAGTCGAATTCAAATAAAAATAAATAATAATTATTTATTAAATTCAAACTAAAAGCATAATTTATATTGGTGGAAAGCTGAGAATATCCTTTAAAAACCCTTTTCGCTTCATCAATTTTGGGTTAAAAAAAGTCATCAGCTGCATACCCTACACATACCCATTATATCGCCACTTTTTGGCCCATCATGATCCTGCACATACCCTTCAGTTAGTTTTAGTTGAATGCTAGTTGACTTTAGTTAACTTAGAATTCATTACTAATGACTTGAGTTGCATGACAAATAATAGGTGACTTCCTTCAGTTAATAGGGGATGACCATTCTTGCATGAATGGTGGAGAGAGATGTTTTAGTTAACAAAAAATGACTTGGACCTACTTTGGGCGCCCAAGTTGGCTTCTTGAAATTAACTCCTTTACATGGTAAGATATTTTAGAAGGATAATTTAAGTGGGACCACTCTTGGGCACCTACTTTGAGGATAAATCCTTGAATATGTTTATGAAATAAAGGTTGAGTTACTACTTCAGTTTGGGACGCCCAAATGGATGAAGATGATGATTTGGCATTGTTCTTCATAGTTAAACTCTACTTGGAAGAGATTGGCATACCTTTTAGGAGATAGGGATTGAGCTTTGTAATTGTAACTCTTTTGGAGTTTACAAAGTTGTTTATTTCCTATATATCTCAAGCAAGTTAAAGAGAGTTTGTATTAGTTTATTGTAGGTTGTGAAGAAGATTTGTTGAAGGCAGAAGAAGCATCTCAAGGAAGAATAGGAATTATTGTAATCTACTTCATAGATTAAATAATACATTAATTCTTGGTGGAGTTTTTTCTCGAAATGGTTTCTCCACGGTATATGTTGTGTATCTTCTAATATCCTATCTAATTCTTCTACAAATTATGTCTTCATTTTACAAATGATAAAATGAATTAATCAGATAATCACCCACAAAGAATTTGTAACAAAGAATACATATTTAGATCATCAAGTATAATAGTATTACAAAGTATTAAGCTACATAAACACCTCAATTTTCAACATTTGGTATTAGATTTGAGGTTGGGTAGAGTATTGGGATGCCTTTCTCTTAAAATATTGGAGGTTGTTTAGCTGTAGTGGGAGTGTTTACTATTTTTGTTATTGCTGATTTTGGAAAATAAATTTGTTACAAGAGGTATATATTCTTGTTTTAGAGGATGTTTATCATGTCTCATTGAGAGTTTGGATTCACAGGTTTGGTGTGAGCTTATGATAGAAATGTGGTTTTTATTATGTGCATCATGATTCCATGGGATTGCTTAGTATCACGATTCAATGGGAGCATTTGGCAATGAACTAGATTCTTGGTTGTAGGATGGTTTTGTTATTATGTCATGGTATACTCTTGATTAGCGGTTTAGAGTTGTATCATGGTACATATTAAGATAATTTTGATCATGAGGAAATGTTTGAAATTCCATATGCTTTTGACAGTAATGGTTTGATGTTTATCTTGTTTCCATGTATAGCTCAGTATCACAATTCAGTGGGAGATTTGGTAGGATATCATGATCTTCATGAAGAGGATGGTAGTCACGATGCCATGTGTGACTTGGTACCATGGTTTAGTGGGAGTTCTTGGCAGTGATGTGGATGCATCATTGGTAAGGTTATCTTCAGGTGATTACGGATATGTCTTCTTGGTTTAGAGTGGTTGCTATTATGTCATGGTTCTCTTGAGACTAGGATGTTTATGTGTGTTATGGTGCATGCGATCTCCTAGGATGAGATGGTTAGATCATGGATATCCTATTTATGTTCAATATTGGATCTTTGACATTGATCTTGTGTAGTTCTCTTAAGTATTGGGTAAATTAATCATTTGCTTGATTACTTCATGATAATGCTATGTTACATTTGGAGTTTGGCATGGATTGGTTGGTTACAAGTCCTCATGGATCTTTGGAGAAATAGGCGAGGCTTGAGTTATCTTGTGGTAAGAGATATATGTTGGAATGGTTACTATCAAGAAAAAAAATTCAACAGAAAAGATCGAGGATCCTACACCTTAGTTGATTGTGAGTTAAACACACAGCAATTACACATGCCTTCAAAGAGGCAGTTTGGTTATAGAGACTTGGGTAAGGTATTGGTTTTAATTGTAAGTAAGTTAAACTTGAATGTGATAGTCAGAGTGCTATGTGTTTAGCCAAAAATTCTATGTATCGTGCTCGTACTAAGCATGTTGATGTTAAGTATCACTTTGTGCAAGAAATGGTTGAGAGTGGGAAGGTATTAATTGAGAAAGTTGACAATTTAATTAATGTTACAGATTATCTTATGAAACCATTTCCTTTAGATAAGTTCTCTTGGTTTTAATCCTTTCCTTGGAAGATTCATGATTATGCAGGTTGCATTTGAAGTTGGCATGGATTGATTAGTGGTGCAGGAAGGCTATTCGCCTTGAGTCTTGTACTTGATTTAAAATTATTCCTTGTTTAGAATAATTGTGATGTATAATGTCAAGTGGGAGAATGTTGGAAATAGGATGTCATTTAATTGTAATCCTAAACATTATTTATTTCATGTCTCCTAAGTCCTTGGACAGTGTTCTCAAACACTAGGATTAGAGAGAGATTAATTTTGGATGAAATAATCATGTTAATTAACATTTGTAATTAATTCTAAATAATAGAAGCATGTGAGGGTGTCCAAGATGAGTTCCTAAATTTTTGGAGTAAAATATAACACTTTTGAATGCATGTAAAGATCCTAGGAGTTAGGGTTTGATGTTTACATGCATGAAGTTTAATTCAGTTCAGTTCAAATTAGTTCAATTCAGTTTAGAATCAGTTTAGTTTACTTTAGTTTAGTTTAGTTATGGTTCAGTTATCTTCAATTAGTTTTAGTTGAATTCTAGTTGAATTTTGTTAACTTGGAATGCATGACTAATGACTTGAGTTGCATGACAGATAACAGGTGACTTCCTTTAGTTAATAGGGGAACATTCTTGCATGAATGGTGTAGAGAGATGTTCCAGTTAATAGAAAATTCCTTGGACCCACCTTGGGTGTCCAATTTGGCTTCTTGGAATTAACTCCTTTGCATGTTAAGATATTTTAGAAGGCTAAGTTAAGTGGGCCCACTCTTGGGCACCTACTTTGAGGATAAACCCTTGAAGATATTTATGAAATAAAGGTTGAGTTACTGCTTCAGTTTGGGATTCCCAAATGGATAAAGATGATGATTTGGCATTGTTCTTCATGGTTAAACTCTACTTGGAAGAGATATGCGGGTATGTACAGGATCATCATGGAAAAAGTAGGCCCTTAAGTGGAAAAAAATTCAGAAAAAATAGAGTTAGGAAACTTGATGTAAAAATTTGAATAAGTTATCTATATTATTTCAAAAATATGTAAGAATAGAATCTTTAGAAAATTGAATGTAGTTTCTAAACTACTAGGTTTATTTTTAAAAAATCTATTTGGTGAAAATTTAAATTTTCAATGTAGTAATACTTAAATTTCAGGGAAAAAATAAGAAGTAGGTGTTTGTCTGACCACCCTAACCATAATAAAATGATAATATTTTTTTATAAGATTTTAGATATAAGTAGAGGACTCATGTTTGGATGTGATGTATAATTTTTTGTAATTTTTTTCCAAGTAAATAATTAATTATGAATTTTTTATTACAACTTTTAAAAAATATAAAAACTTGTATGTCTGACCACCTTAACTTGATCAAAACTTCATGAAATTCATCTTATTTTTAATCTTGTAGTATGCAAAGCATAGAATGTGACACATGTTTCAAATTCAAAAAATGTTATACTGTTTGAAAGATATAGATGTTTTTCAATTAGCCTATCAATCAGGACTTTAGTTGTAATTCAAATAGAAAATGAATAATAATTATTTATTAAATTCAAAGTAAAGAATAATTTATATTGGTGGAAATCTAAGAATCTCCTTTAAAAACCCTTTTCGTTTCGTCAATTTTGGGTAAAAATAAAGTCATCAGCCACATACCATACAAATACCCATCATATCACCTTTTTTTGGCCCATCATGATCCTACACATACCCAGGCATACCTTTTAGGAGATAGGGATTGCGATTTGTAATTGTAACTCTTTTGGAGTTTATAAAGTTGTTTATTGCCTATATATCTCAAACAAATTGAAGAGAGTTTGTATTAGTTTATTGCAGGTTGTGAAGAAGATTTTTTGAAGGAAAAAGAAGCATCTCAAGGAAGAATTGGAATTATTGTAATCTACTTCAGAGATTAAATAATACATTGATTCTTGGTGGAGTTTTTTCTCTAAAGGGTTTCTCCATGGTATATGTTGTTTATCTTCTAATATCTTGTCTAATTCTTCTACAACTTATGTCTTTATTCTACAAATGATAAAATAAATTAATTAGATAATCACCCATAAAGAATCTGTAACAAAGAATACATATTTAGATCAGCAAGTATAATATTTTTATAAAGTATTAAGCTACATAAACACCTCAATTTTCAACAAGATGTTATAGTGCCCAAAAAATTAAGAAATGACCTTGATTAGGGACTCATTTTCCCTAGGGTGAATGGGTCATAGGTTAGGGTTTTTAAAAAAGATTTTATAGATTTCTAAGATGATTGTAGTGGTTTGAAGATTATAATCACACATCAAGAGGTAAAAATGTTTTTTGTTAGGTGAATGGGGATTTTCCTTGGCCAAACCCCATTTTGGTAATTAAACCTTGTAATGAAATGAAATAACATGAAGGAATGATGAATGAACAAATGCAATATCACAACTCACCAAACCCTTATTTGAACCTTTGAATATGGATCTGCAACTTGCATGAAGTGGCTTCAATGGATGTGGATCTTGATCATGAAAATTGATTTGAAACAATGCCTTTGAATGCTTGAATGGATCTTGAACACTACATCAACACATTAGCTCAAATAGCATGCATGATGCAAGAATACTTTGACATGATAATGAAATCTTGAATGTTGCAATAAATCTTCAATAATCTATCCTTGAATGCCTTGAAATTTCTCTTGAAATTATCTTGATCACACTTTCTCGTAAATTTTCTATAATACTTGAAGTCTTAGATTTTCTAGGATGAAACATAGTGAAATGACCTCTTATTTATACATATGTTAACATTAATTCCAAAAATTCAAATAACACAAGATGACATGTGAATACATATTTGAAATAATTGGAAAACCATCAAAAACACATTTGAAATTTAGGTCATAGGCATAAGTGAGGACCCATTCAAACTTGGGTGAATGGGTCCTAGGTCACTTGCCTAGGACACACATTCTCCAATGTTAAGTGTTATGTTATTGCATTGATGAATGTAGGGTTTTACCCTTTGGAAATTGTATTTAATTAGGCTTGGATTTGAATTCAATGGTCCAATTTAGGAATAATTATCCTCAATTAATTAATAAAACCCTAGATTAGTGTGAAAGTGTAAAGGTACACCTTGCAACACCATAAATAAGGTACAATTAAGTCCCTTTTAATTAATAAGGCCCTAAATTTAATGTGAATATGTAACAAATATTAGAACACTAAATTAAAGGCATAATTTTTCTCGTTTTATTTAATATTTATTCCCAAATGAAGTTTCAAAAAGGGATACTTTTTCCTACACTACAATAGTGTTGGTTTAGATCAATTATTTTTCTCTATTGCTACTAGGTTTGGTACTAATAATAAGGTGGAAGGTTGTGGTCTTTTTGTTTCTTTGGAGAAATATTTTGCTTTGGGTTGGAATAATATTATATTTGTGAGATGGATTCTATGGCTTCTCTTTTAACAAGAAAATTTCTAATGATTCTTAATGACAATTAGAATCCTTTGTGGCTCAAATTTGAAATATTTCTATCCACTTTCATTTCATTTCCTTTGTTCACATTCGTTTGGAATGGAATAATGCTACTTGTAGTCTAGCTAGATGGACCTCTACTACTGATCAAGGATGTAATGTTTCTATGTAGTATTTATTATCTCCTAAATAGGCTACTCATTTTCCTTATCTTGTTCATGATCACAATCTACGATCATGATTTTTTCATCATAACTTTTATTAGTTTTGTTAGTTCTTAGTGGTGGTGGATTGTTATAAAATCACTTTGGTTGTTACTTATATTAATTTCCATGGTTTCTATTGCTATTTGGAAGTCTTTATGTATTATTTTAAGACTTGTTGATTAATATATTTTTATCCTTTTTACAAAAAAAATATTTTCTTATCACAATAATGATAAATAAAATAAAAAAAAGTCAATTCTCATTCAGTTTGGAACCCATTTTGAAGAATTCCTAAAGACATTATCAATGAGCAACACTCTATTGTGCTAAATTTCCCTCATGACTCAATATTAACATGATTTTTCAAAATTATTTAATTAGGCTAGATTTATATATGCACCATTTGTATTCATACACATATGCAACTTAAGTACATTAGTCTAAGTGCATGTGTGTGATTCCATCATGATAGGTTACCTCCATTAGCTAAAACCTTCTCTTCAATGATACTCTTTTTCAAACTTGAAAGAGTGTCAACAATTCTTGATGCACTTATGAAAACAAAACACATAATTAATAATCACCATCATAGTCATTCTTAATTATACTCCAAATCTACTTAACATAATCAGACTGTCATATCTAATTATTCACTATTAAATAATTAGTACACAAATATTCAATAATTAAACTAAGCTAATTAAACAAAATGTGATATGAAAATAATATACCATGTAAATTTGGCAAACCCAAACTGAAAAATACATGAATTCATGCACATTTGATCTTGAGTTCTAGATGATAGAAATATTGTTTTGAACTTCAAAATTTTCATGAAAAGGAGGGAAGGAATATATGAGGGTTAGGATAGTCATTGCATGTGCAACACCTTACACCCTAACAACCCATGCAAACGCTTCTACAAACTCCAACTGCCCTATTAAGACTATGGCCTCCTTAGCCATCACAACTCATTTGATAGGGAAAGTCATGGATAAACATCCCATATTTTACTCTAGTAACTTCCTACATAATGTTAACTGACAGATGAATAACTCAGACTCTTAACTATATAAAACAACAAGCCACTAGTTTGTCAATCTTTTTATCTCTGATTGATAAAATGATGATTGTGCAAAATTGGTAATTAGTCTAAAATAATAGAAGTTTAACCAATGTGGGACTACATTCCATGTTAAGTTTTTTTTGGGATTAATGTTGAGAGATTTTTTTTTAGTTTCATTCCCTAGACCATTTCCATTGATATATGTATAGTATGTTTATTAGGCTATGATGAGAATTTTATTAATACATTTTCTTAATTAGTTATTTTTCTTTTCAAACTCTACACTAACAAGTGCAAAATATCAACAGGACAAAATCATCACCCAACCAAATAGGAGATTTTATTTTTACTTCTAATTTTCATCTTAGTATGCTTTTCTTTATATAGTTTAGGTCTTTCCACATATATTGCTCCATTGTATTATGATTTTCCTTGCTCATTTTCTTTTTATTTCTTTGCAACCCATTCAAAATAAAAATAGCATGGGTAACATTTTAAGAACAAAGTTTTATTATTTAAACCTAGATTTTTGGAAGGTTTTGACTATTTAGAATGAGCTCCTAATTAGTAAGAGTATTTTTTTTGTGAGTTATCGTTCCATAGATTGACAATCCAGTGTGTTGTGGTGAGGTAAAATAACAAGTTCCAAACTTGGATACTTCTTATCATGCCTTAGAGGAGGCCTTAATCTATGTCACTGAGAAGATTCCAAAAGGTGAGTAACCTGAGGAGGCCAAGATAAACTAGTCTTTTCCACCTAAAGAGCTACAAATCCACTACGAGAAGTGGGAAGAATCCAAGCCAAAATAAAAGGAAAATTATTTGAATAATCAAGAAGCACCTATAAATACTTCACTTCTAATTTCATAAATTGATGTCTTGGTCTTAAATTATAAATAAACATTGGAAATGGTAACCAACTTGACATATATATGTTGACAAAAAATACCTAGATCACTATCCAAGGTTTTATACTCTCTTCTATGTAGTAAATTGTAGTGTCATGCAATGAAAAGGGGAACTTCGATATACATTAAGAAATGTTATCCCCTAATTTTCAACTTGTTCATTTTTTAAAATTTTCACATTAAATCATCACCTGATTCCTTGATAATTTGTTTTCATATGGTGTTTTTTGGATCATTCATTGTTTGAGCATGCCTGAAGGTTTTTGTTTGGAAAGCCTTATTATTAGTCAGTTAAATCATGCCCTATTTTAAAAAATCATAAAACTTAATATATAATTTCTAAGTCCAATGGGTTAGTATAGGTTGTTCAAATGTGAGATGTCAAATTGAAACTTGTTTTATGTATGCTTCTATTTGTACTCAAAATTGACCTCGTGCATTGGCAAAAACACAAAAATAATTAAGTTTTTAAAATTATTTATTTTTGGAATAGTCTATCATATGGGGTGTTCTTAGGGTTTTTTGAGAAATGTGGGCACCTTTTCTAGCAACTCGATTCTTGGTTTTGGAGAATTTAAGGTTTCAACTTTCCTGATCACATTTCAAAAATCATTAAAATTTATGATTTGGTTGTTTAAAAAAATAATATTTTTTCTACATTTTAATTTCCATTGTGATTTTATCATTCCAAAAAAAATTCAAGACAAAATAATTTACTAGTCAATAGTTATGAATGTTTCAGTTTTGTTGTGTTAGGAAGTGATCAGGAGCTCCATCAGAAAAATATGTGAAATTATTTTTTAAAAATTCCAAAGTTTAAAATGATCATAAAAGGTAGTTTTTCTAAACATTTATAATATTTGGTTTGATTTAAGGCAAGGTCAAGTGAGTTTGGTGTGCATTCTCTTTTCATTAATGCTACTTTTCTCACAAAATCACAAATCCTAATATTTCATGCTCACTTTTTGACAATTCCTAACCTCTGTGCTTACATTTTGAAAAATCCTTTAACCTCTATGCTCACTTTTTGACATATCCTAACCTCTATGCTCACTTTTTCAAAATTTATAATGTGTAATCATTTAAAAGAGGAAAGGCATAAGTTAACTAGCTTCAAACAATACACAAGATTTATGGTTGCAAGCTAGGTATGTGGAATATTTGTTCCAAATGTTTTAATAAAATGAATATCCATCATATGAGCTTCAATAATACAAGTATGAGACCATAATGAATGTGCAAAGTTGTGGAATATAATTCCTTGAGGAAAATTATGTAATTCCATGATTGTAGAATAGGCACGATGGATTGGGGTTTCTAATCAGATGTTGCATTTGTAAATTCTCTGATATAGACACATATATATATCTGTAGACAAGCTATAGTAAAATGCAATAAGCAAGTATAAATCCAAAGTCTATCACCATCATCCTCCATGTTCATTTCTAAACATGAATGCATGGACAAGTCATTTGAACTCTTTGATTGTAGGATACACACAAAATGTATTTGAGAAGAATTTGGAAAGTCTCAAGCAAAAACAATAAGTAGGTGTAATGCCCAAATCCATAGTCAATGTCCCTTCTAACTATTGGTGATTTTTCTAATAGAACTAAAAAATTCTCTTAAAAGTAGCAAACTCTTATAATGAAGAACTACAGGGTTAGTGGCCAACACAACCAGTATAGTATTTTGTGGTCCTTGTTCGAAACAAGCAACACTGAGAGGGGGGGTGAATTAGTGTTCTGCAAAATTTAACTTTATTATTCTAACCTTTAATCTACTTAGAACATTTAATCAAAAGTAATATGCAGAAAAAAAGAAAGAAAGAAACCACACAACCATAACACAAGTATTTTTACATGGAAAACCTATTAGGGGAAAAACCACGGTGGATGGCCAATCCACAATAAGTTCTAAGTATACCCAAGAGAAATATTACAAAATGGGAATGCACTTGCATTCAAGCTCACTACTCAAAAGGATGGGCTCACTGACCTTACAATGATTTGGATTAGATCCAAAATAAAATGAACTAAATGGATAGCATCTACTAATGCTTGATTATAGTTCTGATTAGGCTGTGATGACGAACTTCTATCCTTTTGACTGATATCAAACTTCTACTCTGCTCTGCTTAAGTTCACACACAAAATTCTTATACGCAAGTGAAATTGTGCATGATATCTCTCAAATACTCCTTGGATGTTCGAAAAATACACTAATACACCTTTCACATGACACAAAATGATGTAATCGATCATCTAAATAAATCCGCGACTAAGGGTTTAATCGCTACAAGTCAGCTCAATAAAACTTAAGAATATTTATAACTTGTCAGCCCAAAGCATGAATAATTTTGATGTGTATCCAAAAAGTTAGCTAATCCATAGCTAGGACCCATAATTAAACATTTAAACATGAAAAAATCTTTGATTATTTCACCGAACACATACATAGTGTGCCACAATAACTAAGTCAGCTACAACAAACAAATAGACAGAAAGTATCCTATCGAACCTCCAAAATCATACTGTAACTAATGTAACATCAAAAAAATCAATAATAAGATCATCCATGTGCTCATCAAGCAATTCCAGGGATCCATAACACAAAATGATGATCTGGTGAAGCTGTCTAGCCGGATACCCTATTCCTCAAGTATTATATCTATAATACATAGTATTTCACTTTATCTACCTGTATGGCTAAATACTGAACTGTGGATCATGGGGATGACTTCAGTTTCCATCAATGACAACACTAGAAGCCATATGCCAACAATCTCCCCCTTTGGAATTGATGGCAACACTTAATGAAAATTAACTAAGTGTTGAAACTGATAAGCACACTACCAAAATACAAAATAGTGCTCCCCCTAAGCATATCAAGGAATTTTTCACTTCACTCTCTTCCCCTTTAACATCAATGAAAAAATTGGGGAATACAAAATTGCAAAACTATATAGACATATCCAGAGACTTACAAAAATTTGAAGAATTCTCCAAAGACATTCTTCAGTCCACAACACTTTTTAGACTCTCCAAAATGGTAATGTGACCACAAAGAAGATATGACAAGGTTTCTACTGCTTCGAGACTTACTGAATCAGATGTGGTCACATCACCTTCAACTTCTTTTAGAGCATTCACCATCATCTCAATATTTGGACTTATTAGCCCCTTTAGTTCACATACTCTGCTAATAATCCTTTAATTTTCAAGCTTCAGATTCTTTATTTGGTTGAGAGAAGATATTACCTGACTTTCTTGATGAAAAAAATTGCGGGCTAATGGATCAAAAGTGTTGGAAATAGTAACCAACTGTTGCTCAATATCTTTCACCTGCTTCTCATTTGATTCAATAAATTTTGACAAGACTAAGTAGGACTTGTACACTTTTCCTCCTTTAGATATAGCACCTTGAATATTCTTTATGCAGAAGCTAGAGAAAGAGCCTAATGGGTCCATAACATAAGTAGGCATCAATTTCAATAGGAATCCAGATGCAATTTTTAGCAGTTCACTGTCCTCAATGTGAGATTTTAGTATCTTCTCATTGGCTTTAGTTTGAGAAATTTTAGTGACTTTCAACATCTGGACTAGAGACAGAGTAGATAGGTTGATTGAACTTTCATCTAACTCAAGATCTGACTCATCATGTTGCTCCAATAGAGATTCCTTCACTTCCTTTATTCTGATTTCTTGATACTTTTCATTTTCAATCTTGGATTCTAATTCAGAATTGACTATAGGAATTTTAGATTCTTCAAGATGCACCTCCTTTTCTTCAACAATCACCTCAATTTGGAACTTAGTCACCATGGGTGTCTCTGAGTTTTCCACATGGGAAGAAGTCAAAATATCCTCAAATCCTAGAGGATCAAACACATTCATGTTTCCTTCTTCTGATTCATTTATCTTCACATTTAATTCTTCATTTCCTTTAACATGTTTAGTATTGATCTCCTCAATATTTATGTTCTCCTTTGACAAGAATTCTTCCAGAATTACCTTAGTTTCATTGATAATAACATCAGTGTCACCAATCATGAGTTTATTTACTCTTGTCTTGCTTTTGAATTCCTTTTTAACTTTTTGAAGAAATAAATCCATTTCTTCAATTGTCATTTTTGGGCATAAATCATAAAGAACTCTTTTCCTCAGATTTTCCTCCTATGTTCTGGCACTCTCTCTCCTAAATTCTAAAAAATTATACAGGCTTGTACGCAAGCTAGACATGATTTCAACAAGAGTTTTATTGAAAACATTCAAGTGCTTAACTATAGCTTCTTCAAGAATCTTCTTACCAGATTCATCAAAAGTCTCATACAGGTCACAGAGTGGCATAAGATTTCCATCTTTTACTGTTTCATTTTCAACTTCCTCAATAGACATACTGGGCTTGTCAACTTTGGTCATTTTCTTTGCTTCATCACCTTTTCCAAAAGGTTTTCTCTTATTTAGTTTGACATCATGAGTCCTAGTAGCCTTTATCTCTCTTACTACTTCTTCTAAGTCATTTTCTTCCTCTTCATTGGAAAATACAAATTTGTAAGTTCTTGAGCTTTTATTCTTCTTCCTTCTTTTAGAGGCTTCAGCTTGTTTTGACTATGATGCAGGGGAATTCCTAGTAGTTCTAGTGTTTGCAGAAGATGTTCCCGAACCAATAGATTTATCCTTTTCTTTCTTCTTAGCTACTTCAGCTTCATCTCTTTGCCTTCTTATTTCTTTCAAATTTTGCATAGAAAGACCCATAATCTTTGCAAAAGCTTATGTTTCTTTTCTTACCTTTCTGATTGACATGGGATTTCATAAGTCTGAATGAACTTGTAATCTTTTCTCTGCATATGAACCAAACCTTTCTTCACCATGATCTAGTGGCGAATTTAGCAGATTTTCTGCATACATTCTCATAATGTTTTCATCTACTTCATAACCCATAGGCATGATCCAAAGTGTTCTAGGATCAACAACTTCCATATGACACTGGTCAATGTCAATCATGAAGCATACAATGTCTTTATACTGTTCCACTATTGTGATAGGAATTCTCTCTCTGGTGTGCATCAAATTTTGGAAATTTTAAAATGTCCCCATAGGATTGTGTTGCGGGTCTATCGATCACCAAGTCCACATAACATATTCTAGATCTGAATAGCTACTAACATATCATTACGCCATTGAGCTTTACCAACTCCCGGTATCTCACATGTGAAGTAGAAATATAGATAGATTAACAGGTTTCCAAATTTGAATAAATTTTTCTTGTCCTTAATTTTTCTCAGATTCTCCAATAGTTGACCTCTGAGCAACTCGCATAGATCATAATCTGCATTTTTTTTATCATTTCATATGCTCTATAGATGGCTGTGTTAGATACATAATTCTCCCCGCTTGAGTGGTAAATCTTGTAGCCTATAACCATGGATGTAAAATTTACATCAAATTTGGAAATATGGTCTATTTTCATTGCCCTTATGTCCCAATGCAATCCAGTCACTCTAGTAACCTCATCATTCTTCACCAACTTCAAAACTAGAAGTCTTCCAGTGGAATTTAATCATGTAACTGCACAAATAGTTTCATTGGATATTTTGAATGGCACACCCACATGAATTCAACATGGACATGGATTAGTATATATCGAACCCAATCATCTTCTTCAAATATGGGGAATTTCATGAATTACACAAATTTATTATCTTCTAGGGTTTTGAATTCTTGTTTCATAGTATAATCTTCTTGAACTATGTGATCAGAATACAATTCAATTAACTGTGAAATACCCAAATCTTCAATATTTGTGTGCATATATGCCCTAATATCTTCAATGTGTACAACTCCATATGACACCGATGAAAATGCACCTAATGGCTCTATATCTATAGACTTATACAAATTCCATTTGAATTTTGGGCATAGCTTATCCTTAACTTTGACTATCAGAGAAGTAGACATAATTGTGAGCACACAAATTTATAGGTTTTGCAATAAATACCTTTCAGAGAGGAAACATAATTTGATCACAGATTCTCCTCTATGCTTGAATCTCTCTCAATCTGGTAGTGATCACCTCAGAGCTTCCCAAATTTCTTTCCTTTGAATGCAATATAAAAAATGAGGGTGGGATCCATTCTTTTATTGTCCTTGAACCTAACTCTTTACCTTTGCAATAAATGCCTTTGCCCTAACTCAACCGATTTACTGTATTTTATGTTCTGAGACAAATAATTCTTATGAGGATCTCCAATATTTTTCACTAATGTCATAGATTCATTTCACAATGTCTGAGAAGTATCAAATTTTCTACTGGACTCATTCAAATTATAGTACCAATCACTTGTAGGGGGTTTAGGAGTTTTTCTTGATAGCTCCCCCTATGGTAGAGACCTATAATTAATTTCTTGAGGAATTACCAAAAGTGGCTTCTGGTGTGGATCCATTTCCTTCAACAGAGGGATTCTTCTTCACCCATTTCTTTTGCATTTACTTCTTGATCTCATCAGTAGTGACTTTTCCTTTTCCTTTAAAATCTAGTTGCATGTTCTATTTTATCGGACCTCTTATGTTCTAATAGAACCTAGAAGTGTGACCATATTTTTTGTAACTATAGCACACAACACTTCTTTGTCTAGGCCAATTGTTCCACTCACTTTGTCTTGATCTACATTGATTAGCAATATGTCCAAATCTATTGCATGCATAGCATCTGACATCTCTATGAAAGTTGTTCATCATAATTCTACATTCACTTGACTTATGACCATACTTATAGCAATTAAAACACTAACCTGAGAATGATGGTCCATTTGTACACATCCTAATCCTACACTGAAAAGCCAAATGACCAAATTTATTGTAGGAATAACAATAGCCATTAAATCTTTAAGCATTAGGTTGTCTTACCGGATTTCTTCTTGGTCCATTCATCTGATTTCCTTGTCTGAATTTTGCTTGTCTGGAATTTCTTTATCTAGAGATCCTCTATCTAGATCCAAAGATTTCTCCTTCTTCATATCCAAGACCTCATCGGTCACCATCAATCCTCTGTCTCTTGATTAGTTCATCAAGTTTGGCCGAGCTTTCTTTAAATTTTTCCTTATGCTCATTTACAGTAGCGAGTTCATCTCTAAGATTATCAAGCTAATTTTCAAGCTCCTCTTCATTGTTCTTGGATTGCTCCAATTCATTATCTAGTCAGTTGCATTGTTCTGACATTTCTATCAAATATTGTGAAATATTTTCTTCATTCTTCTTCCCATCCTCAATCTCTCTTATCATTCTCATCATGATAGATTCTTTCTCACACTTCAAGGTAGTATTTTATTTGGAAAACTTTTCACATTCTTCTATTTTCTCTTTCAAATCTTGACTGAATTGTTCATCTTCCATGGTTTTTCTCTTCTATTTGAGTTGACCACATAATTCCTTTCTGTTCTCATGTTATTCATTGATCTTGTCTTTCAATAACTGGATGAATTTTTCTACATTCTCAATATTTTCTTGCAGTTCTTGAATCTCAAATTTTGACTGGTCAAGATCATCTAATGCCACCATAAGTTGTCATTCAAGACTACTTGTATCCATTCAGAAAATTTTCCAAGATCTCCCCAAGCTATTATACTTCTTTCAAGGAACTAGCTCTAATACCAATTGTTGGAAACAAGCAACACTGAGAGGGGGGTTGAATTAGTGTTCTACAAAATTTAACTTTATTATTCTGACCTTTAATCCACTTAGAAAATTTAATCAAAAGTAATATGCAGAAACAAAAAGCAAGAAACCACACAACCATAACACAATGATTTTTACATGGAAACCCTATTAGGGGAAAAACCACGGTGGATGGCCAATCCATAATAAGTTCTGAGTATACCCAAGAGAAATATTACAAAATGGGAATGCACTTGCATTCAGGCTCACTACGTAGAGCTCACTAACCTTACAATGATTTGGATTAGATCCAATAGAAAATGAATAGAATGTCTAGATAACATCTTCTATTGATTGATTATAGTTCTGATTAGGATCTGATGGTGAACTTTTGTCCTTTTGACTGATATCGAACTTCTTCTTTGCTCTACTTAAGTTCACACACAAAATCCTTATGCGCAAGTGAAAATGTGCATGATATCACTCAAATACTCCTTGGATGTTTGCAACATACACCATTACACATTTCACATGACACAAAATGATGTAATCGATCATCTAAATATATCCACGACTAAGGGTTTAATCACTACAAGTTGGCTCAATAAAACTTAAGAATATTTGCAACTTGTCGGCCCAAAGCATGAATAATTTTGATGTGTATCCAAAAAAGTTAGCTAGTCCATATCTAGGACCCATATATAAACATTTGAACACAAAAACATCTTTGATTATTTCACCTAACACATCCACAACGCGCCACAATCATTGAGTCGGCTACAACAAACAAATAGACATAAAGTATCCTACCGAACCTCCAAAATCGTACTACAACTAATCCAACACCACAAGACTCAATAATAAGATAATCCACATGCTCCTCAAGCAATTCCAAGGATCCACAACAAAAAATGATGATCCGGTGAAGTTTTCTGACTGGATACCCTATTCATCAAGTTTTATGTTGGTAATAAACAATATTTCACTTTATCTACCGGTATGGCTAGATACTGAACTATGGATCATGGGGATGACTTTAGTTGCCATCAATGAAAACACTAGAATACATATGCCAACAGTCCTTACTCCTTCACTTTAGGCTCTGTGAAACATAGGAGGGTGATCCCAATTGTGTTTTCATGAAGTATATTTGATTAGTAACACATTTATACAAAGATTGACTACTATTTATTGTAAATAAAATCCTTCTCACTAAAGATTGAACAAATCTTCGAATGAATGACCATCTTTTTGCTAGGAAATGGGGATATTCCTTACCCACACTATCCTTGAAAATATTTTAAATGATTATTGTCTTATCTTAAGTCCAAGGCCAGGTACAATATTTGAGCATTTTATGCAAGATTTTCCAACAAACTGACCAGTGTCTCATGAACTAGACCAACGAAGTCAAATACGTAAGAATCAGTAATATATAAACTACTCAATTTAGATATAGGTGAACTATTTTCATACTACTTTGCATTTATAAACTCACAATGCCTGAAACACTTACTTATTATGAATCTTAAGTAATTCCTTATGAATTTTATAACCCTATTCAAGAATTTTTATTAACTCCTTAAATTAAAACTAAAATAGAATAATACATTCAAATGGAACATCTGAAGGTAAATGACAACACCATTAGTATTTCTCATTCATAACTTGTAAAAAACATACATGGGAGAGTATTTGTTTTTAGATTAATATTTGTTTTGATATCAGTAGGTTCTATAAAACTCATTTAAGATTACTACATATAGGATGTCATGCCCCTAAAAAACCTTTGGCCTATTATCAGTATTCTATTCAAAGTTTCTTTCTTGAACTTAACTTTCACCTAAAACCCTATTGATACTTAAGAATCTGACCCTCGTAATAAGCCATAAAATACCTTTTATAGAATAAGGGAGCAATAAGTGTCAGGCTTAATTACATTTACATTTCATTTCATTTGCACTAGAATTCAAGACATCATCAGTTAGTTACATGCAATCATTAAAGAAAATGTAAGAGTAAAACACCACATTCCATATTCCCCAAATGAAGACACACTAGCTCCTCAAAAGGAATATTTTGTTGCAACTGTGTTGAATCCTCATCCTTGTTGACCAAAGAAGATTCTCCAATAGAAACTCCAACACAAACTTCTATATTGTTTTGAAACAACATACATATGCTGCCAAGGTCCTTTAGTTTGGCACTTCTCCTACACACCAGCCCAAAAACTTTCCGCATCAATGCTAGAAATAAGAAATCACATGAATGTTGAATAGGATAATCTTGAAAAAATGGGCATTTTTTAATCAAAAACAAAAATAAGGCACAATCATCACTCTAAGTCATCAACCTTAAAGGATACTTGCCCATGTTTTGATTGTGGTGAGACTGGAATAACCATCACCACCTCCTTGTCAAAATCCTTATATGGTACTAGGGAGAGGGGATAATAATCACCCTTTGGATTAGTGTTACCCTCACTATTTGAAGGGTTATTAGAAACCTCACATGGAGAATTACTTCCTCCTAGATAAGCCCTACAATGCTTACTCTCCTTTTTTTCCTTCTTTTCATATTCCACCATCCTTTTCTCTTTGTGTTTGACCAATTCTTCTAAAACAATCTGGCCCTATAGATAGTAATTCTCCTTGTCACCATACTTCTTGAATTGCTTGAGTCTCATTCTACCTTTTGGAATATCAAGAGCTCCTTGTGTTTCAATTTCTTCCTTAGGAGAATTTTCCTTAGACTTACGAACCACCATGGAAAACCCACTTATCTAGGACAAGAATTTCTACTTCCTAACTCAGGAATAATTAATACTCACACACTTCTTTACTAACCCACGCCTGTCATTCATTGTAGACTAAATTATGTCGAAGATGAATAACAAGCAATCTATATTAAATAGGAAGTATGAAGCATGCAAAATTAATGATTCAAGAACACCTTGCGTGAGTGAGTTGATAAATTAAAAACTTAGTTTTGAATCTAGGTCATTCATTTTAAAGCATTTAAAACTTCATCCATGGTGATCTGAGCCACATTTGTATGCCTTTAGCAACTTTCTCATAGAAAATAGTGATACCAACTCAAGTGTTGCAATCTGTCAATCAACATGTATTGCTAATCTTTTTCATTAATATCAGCAAATTACACAAGATCATTGTTTCTTAGAGAGAATATTTCCTTATGCACCTCATCACTCATCACTAATTTTCCCCATACTTTAGGGTGCAATCAATAGTAAAATTATTGATGTGATGAAGTTTATCCCAATGAATTATTTTTGCTTTAAAACCACATCAATGGTTCTTCGATCATCTCACTACTTTCCTTTATACGATGTCCTTAGGATCCTGCCACATTGCTTGTTCCATCAATAGTTATCGCCTATCATGGATGAATCTCATCCTTCATTTTCCCTAAATGAAAACATTCCCAGGATTAAATCTCAACCCTTGGATCAGTGGCCCATTCCTTGAACACATCCATCCTTCTACTGTGTATCGCTAATTCAAAATTTGCACTTTGGCTCCTATCAGCGATGTGAGATGTAGTGAAGAAATAAAATTTAAAAACATACACTTGCATGAAAATAAATGGTACAAAAGACATCACACATAAGATATTATCATATTAGTGAATGAAACCTTTCAGAGAATACCATCGCTTATTGCTAATTTTGAACTTAAGCCTTGAAATGAATCTGTGATGAGCGATAAAACATAAGGCCATCACTCATTGCTAATTCATCTCATACCATTTGCAAGCAATTAGCGATGAGAGGATTTACATAGTTACAATATGTTTCATGTATCGTTAAAAATTTAGCATTTAAAACATATCCACGATCACGTGATGTAAAGGAATTTCATCGTATTGCTCACCGTTGATCCTAAATTTATCATTTTATGACCATCCGTAATGAGAAATAAGAACATAAGGCCGGGGCATTGCTCATCGCTCTTAAAAATTTGAAAGGTCAAAAGCCATTAGCGATAAGCGATCCCTTAATAATACAAACAACATCACTCATCACACATTTGATTTAAGAGCTCTGGCAACTATCTGCGATGAGCGATATCAAAGAGATACAACCTCATCATTCGTCATAGATTTTAGACATATACTTCAAAAGTAATCAATGATGAGAAATAAAAATAAAAGGCCAACATAACTTAAGTGAAAACTTTTAGGCACATGCTCATAAGTTGTTTTAATTAAGGGGACCCTCTAGGATAACATGGGAAAATGGGCTCAAGAACTTCTATGTCATGAAGTGCAAAGGATGTAAAGGGGAAAAGGCCCCCTACATAAACCTTATAAAAAGACAAGACCCACACTTAGGCTTGAGGGATAGGTTACCAGATGACAATAAATGACATAAGACATTATAAAGTCACTGGTAACGAGCAATAAGGATTCAATGACCAAATAGAACATTGTAAGAATTTTTAATGAGTAAAACCCTAAACCCTTAGCTATTAGCCTTACATCCAAATGTGGCAAGGGTTCAAGATGGAACAATTTTTTTTTTAGGGTTCCATCACCACCCATACCAAATGTGAGAGATGCAGCGATAAAGATAAGGCATGCAAACTATATGAAAAAATGCCTAAAAGAAATGTGGTTTCATGGGGTAGGTTAAGGAGAATGGTTGTGCTTTTTTTTTATTGAATTCTTCAAATAATATGTCATCTCATAGACTACCATCATTACAGGAAAGCATAAATTGATTTATTCAAAAGGGATTTAGACAAGGTGTAAAGACATTTTCCTCAACCTTTATTAATACTCTCCCAGCCCATGCTAAATTGGAGCTTTGAATGAGGTATGGACTTCCATAAAAATAAAAGGAATAGAGAATTTTTGACATAGGTTACACTTGTAAGTGCCTTGATAAGAATGCATGTAGCGCCAACCATATGAATATGGAACAATTTTAGAAACTTATGAGTAAATGCTTTTGGCTCGACATAGATGAGGCAGGTGAACTGCTTGATAGAGGGGTGCAATGGGCATAGAAAGGCTTGAATTTTATTTTAAAGGATGCCTCAAAGTAATGTTTGCTAGACTAGTATGAGAAACAATGGAGAAGGGATGACAAAATTGTTGGAATATAATCCCAACTACATAATGCATTAATTGTTACTGTATCTTTTCCAACTTTTATATCTTGTCTCAGTCCCTCATGAATACATATAATATTTTTTTTTTATTTGAAATTAATACAAAATCCTTCTCTTTCCTATGATGGTTGTTAAATCAACAGTTAAATGTAATAAATATTTTTTGTGTTTTCCCTCTTGCTAGGCACATTCCTTGAAGAAGGAAGAGACTTTGCATTTTATATGGCATGTAAAAAGTGAATAGCATTTCTTTTTGTTTTTGGATTTTGAAGGCTATGAAGAGCAACCTATGAGAAACATATACATGGGTATGTGTTTTGTTTCTTGTAAGCATATGAAAGAGTTGAAGCTCTTGTTTATCTGCATGGTTTTTGTATGAATAAAAGAGCAGTAGTTCTTTTTATTTTAGGTTTTTTATTTCTATATGAAAGAGAAAATAGCATTTTATTTCCCCTATTTTATCTTTTCTCTCTATTTTCCTTTTCTTTTCTTCTCTACCTCTAAACTAGCACATGCTTTCATAGCCAAAGTTTACTCAAAGAAATTTTTAGCAGAGCTGAATGTTATTAGTGCAAAGTGCTTCATCAACAAAGAACTCCAAAAACTTAGGTTTTTCAAGGGAAAGGTATACACAGTCAACAATGGCTAGCACAAGCACAAGCTTGACAAATCCAATAATTCCTCAATTTAATGGCAAAAAATATGAGCATTGGTCTATCACAATGAGATCTTTGTTTTGTACATGAGAGAATTTTCCCAAGGATTGCAGTAGCAACAAAGTCTAAACAAGCATGGGATATCTCCAAACAATATACCAAGGAATGGAAAAGGTGAAAATAGCTAACTTGCAAATGCTAAGAATGGATTTTGAAACAATCTTCATGAAGGATTTAGATTCAATAAACACGTTCTTCACAAAAGTGATTGGTTTAGTTAATCAAATTAGATCTCATGGTGAGATAATTGAAGATAGAATAGTTGTTGAAAATATTTTGAGTTTACCCACAAGGTTGGAATCCATTGTTGTGGCCATAGAGGAGATAAGGAATCTCTCACAATTTTTAGTTGATGAGCTCCATGCATCTCTCATTTCTCATGAGGATAGACTAAGAAAGTCAGAAAATTCATCATTGGAGCATACATTCAAGACACAAGATTCCATCAACCATGGAAGAGGTAGAGGAAGAACAAATTTCAGAGGTAGAGGAAGAAATTCATATAGAGGCGGAAGAAACATCAAATCAAATTTAAGTGGAAGAGGTAGCAGTCAATATCCAACTCAAAATGCAACTGAAAATCAGCCTCAAAGCTAAAAAAAATGCAAATTTCACAAAAGAAAACCAAAACCAAAAATCAAAACAAAGCACCATGTTTTTAGCTTGCAATTTTGCACAAGAAAATGAAAAGGATGTATGGTTTTTAGACTCAGGTTACAACAACCACATGACAAGGAATTTAGAAATGTTCTCTAATTTGGATGGACATATACAATCAGATGTTACTTTGGGAAATAGCAATAAGGTAGAAGTTAAAGGAAAGGGGAACATCAAAATTCTAACCAAGAAGGGGGGGGGAAGAAATATATATCTAACGTTTATTTTGTTCCTAGTTTAAAAGACAATTTAATGAGCATTGGGAAGCTTGTTCAAAAAGGGTATAGAGTATCTTTCAAAAATGGAGTGTTCACAATTTTACACAAACTTCCAAGCAATCAATAGATTGCCAAGGTTCAAAAGACCAACAATAGGATGTTTCCCCTAAGGCTAAAACTATATTTGAGTGTATATTATGCTCAAGCACACCACTCAATGGCTCCATAAGTGGATAAAGGCGAAACTCCACTCATGTAAATAATCTTTCAAGTAGAAATAAAAGATCAAAATTGGCTTTCGCATCTAAGATTTGGGAATTTAAACTTTGGAGGCCTAAATTTACTTCATAGGAAAAACATGGTCAGGGGATTGCCTCTAATAGAGAAACTGGAAAGAGTATGTGAAGGGTGCATCTTAGGAAAGAAACATAGAGAATCATTTTTAGTAGGTAAGTCAATGAGAACTAAGGCACCTTTGGAGATAATCCATTCATAGTTGTGTGGGCCAATGCAAACACCTTCAATTGGTGGTATATTCTATTTTTTTAAATTCATTGATGATTACTCACGAAAAACATGGGTTTACTTTCTAAAGCATAAGAGTGAGGTGTTTGAATATCTGATGTAGGAGCATCTAGCGGTGTAGGGCAATCTTGCATCACCCAAAAATAATGTTTTCTTTGTTTTCTTTAGTTGTTTTGAGTCCCATAATGGCACTTAAGGGGTATAATATTGTCAAGTGTCATAAATAGTGAAAAAAAAGAACTTAATATTTTTAGTAAGTTGGCCAAAATGGGCTCGTATGGACCTGAAATTTTACCCTAAGGATAAGAGCTGGAAATCATTTCCAGTCGCGAAAGTATCACCTCAATACCCTATATGGTTTGGGAGAAATTAAAGTTTTTGACTCGAGAAATTTCTCCAATGCAACATTAAATTTAGATATAAAAGTTTGGAGGCCCCAAAACAACTCAAAAAGTAGTTGAACCAGCCTATGGTCAATTTTTGTGTCATAGAGCTCATCGAGAGCTTTCTAATGATATGCAATAATAGTGAATCAGACACCTAGATCAAAAGTTATGGCCTCGCGAAGTTGGTCCTCTAAAAAGAGAATATTATAAAATTTTCTTCCTAGGCTAGAAATAAAATGGCAGGACTTTTGGCGTTGAAACAAAAGGGGAACTTTGAACTTTCTAGAACATTCGAGGGCAGTTACTATGGAAAATAAAAAGTGTTAAGTGGGGGTTGTAGAAGGCGGCCCTAGTAGTGCATATTGTGGCTCCAAATAGTAGTTTTTCTTTCTAGAGTTAATTTTGCTGTAATGAATCAAGCCCATGAAGCTGTAGCATGTAAGCTCTGATTCTGTAATTTCATTTTCTGAAAATAATTGCAAGTGAGTCATTTTTTTATCTCCCATCTTTTGTGTTGGTATCTATTGCTGTTATTTTTGTGGGCTTTGGGTGGTGTATCCCTCATCAATATTTTTTTCAATTCAAAGCTCTTGTTAAAAAATAAAGTGGTTATTACATTAAAGCATTGAGAACAAATAGAGGTGGTGAATATATCTCAAATTACCTTATAAGGTTTTGTAAAGAACATGGAATTCACAAGCAATTCACAAGTAGATACACACCTCAACAAAATGGGGTAGTTGAAAGGAAAACTAGAACAATCATCGAAATGGCTAGAAGCATCTTGAAAGCCAGACATTTTCCAAATGAATATTGGGATGAAGCTATATCATGTGCAAACTATATAATGAATATATGTCCAACAAAAAGTATCAAAAATATGATTCCAAAGCAAGCTTGGAGTGGGATAAAACATAGTGTTTCCCACATGAGAGTTTTTGGATGCGTGTCAAATGAATTAGGAAGAAAATTGGACAACAAAGGATAAAAATTCATATTTGTTGGATATAGTGATGAATCAAAGGCCTACAAGTTGTATAATCCAATAAAAATAAATGTTATAATCAGTAGGGATGTGCAATTCATAGAAGAGGAAGCATGGGATGCAAGTGTAAAAAAAATAGTCAACATATCATCAAGTATATCACAAGAGGAAAATGAAGCTTTTATACCAAAAAACACTCCTTCAAATGTGACTCCTTCCACACCCATTCAAGCTCAAGAAAGTGGTCCATAAGTGACACCATCAACAAGTTTAATCACAACCTCACATATACAAGAAAACACTCCAACAAGTGCACAACTAACACCATCTACAACATGGATTTTTAGTGTAGGACCAACAAGTCCACATTCCATGGGTTCCTCATCAAGTGACATGTCAAATCCTACATTGTAAAGCTTAAGAAGACAAAAAATCATAAGTATTAGAGACATTTATGAGTAAAAGGTAGGTGAAAACAATGCAAGTTTGATTTCTCTTTTTGCTTTATATTCACAAATAGATGATCCAATTCATTTTTAAGATGCAATTAAAGATGAAAAATGGGTATATGCAATGGATGAAGAAATAGATGAAATAGAAAATAATCACACATGGGAGTTAGTGAGCCTTCCAAAAGGAAAATATGTGATAGGAGTGAAGTGGGTTTACAAAACCAAGTTCAATGCAAATGGTGATGTCCAAAAAGATAAGGCTAGTTGCTAAGGGTTATTGACGATAGCGCAAAATTGATTACAATGAGACATTTGGTCCTGTAGCTCATCTAGACACCATGAGAATTATACTTTCCATAGCAGCTCCAAAAAAGTGGCTTTTTTATCAAATGGATGTAAAATCAACATTCTTAAATGGTCATCTTGAAGAAGTTTATGTGGAACAACCACCTGGGTATGAGATTTTAGGACAAGAAGATAAGGTTTATAAGCTCAAGAAATCACTATATGCTCTCAAGCAAGCCCCAAGAGCTTGGTACTACATAATTGATTCATATCTCCTATGAAATTGCTTCAATAGGTGCAATAGTGAGCCAACATTGTACACAAAGATGAATGAAAAAGGTGAAATTCTCATTGTATGTTTATATGTTGATGATTTAATTCATGAGTGACTTATCAATTGATTTGTTCAAAGGAGATATGAAGAAGAAATTTGAAATAAATTATTTGGGACTCATGAAATACTTTTCAAGAATTGAGGTGAATCAAAATGAAAATGGTATTTCATCTCTCAAACAAAGTATGCAAATGATATTTTAAAAAGGTTTAATATGTTGAATTGAAAATCAACACCAACAACAATTTTCAGAGGTTTGAAGCTCAACAATGATGACAAAGGATCCAATGTAGATCCAATTGTGTATAACATAATTTTTGGTAGTATCATGTACCTAACAGCCACAAGGCCTGGCATAATGTATGGTGTAATTTTGATTTCAAGGTTCATGGAGTCTCCAAAAGACTCACATTGGAAAGCTAGTTTAAGAATATTAAGATATGTGAGTGGAACAAGGAATTATGGGATTCAATATTCAAGTTCAAATGAATTTAAACTCATAGGATACATAGACAGTGATTGTGTTGGAAGCATTGATAATAGAAAGAACACATCTGGTTATGTTTTTCACTTTGGAACTAGTATAGTATCATGGAATTGAAAGAAACAACTCATTGTCACACTTTCATTTTATGAAGCAAAGTATGTAGCAGCAACAAGGGAAACATGCCAAGTATTTTGAATGAGAAGAGTGTTGAAAGAGTTGAAGCATGAACAAGAAGATGCAACAAAGATACATTGTGACAACAACTTAGCCATAGCATTGTCTAAGAATCCAATCTTTCACAAGAGAAGCAAACATATTGACACTAGATATCATTTCATTATAGAGTTGATTAACAATGGAGAGATCTTTTTGGAATTTTGTAGGTCTCAAGATAAATATGTAGCTATCTTCACAAAGGAATTAGGTAAAAAAAAATTGTCTATCAAAGAGATCATTTGGGAATCATAGAAGTTGGTAGTTGTGATTAAGGGGGAGTGTTTTAATATAATCCCAGCTACATAATATGTTTATTGCTACCGTATATTTTCTAGCATTTATACCTTCTCTCCATCCCTCATGCGTACATATAGGATTTCTTTAGATTTGAAATTAATACAAAAATTGTCTATTTCATATTTCCTATGCTAGCTGTTAAAACAATTAAATGTAATTAATATTTTAGTGTTTTCCCTCCTATCAGGCACATTCGTTGAAGAAGGAAAAGACTTTGCATTTGATATGACATGTAAAAAGTGAACATTAGTTTTTTTTTTTAATCTTTTGAAGGCTAAAAACAACAAGCTATGAGAATCATATACAACATTTTGTGTTTTATTTCTTGTAAGCATATGAAAGAAATGAAGCTCTATTTTATCTGCATGGTTTTTGTATAAAAGAAAGAGCAACAACTCTATTTATTTTGTGTGTTTTATTTTTGTATGAAACCGTAGATAGAATTTGCTTTCCCTTGTTTTATCTCTTGTATCTATTTTCCTTTTATGTTGTTCCCTGCTTCTAAACTATCATAATTTCTTTGTATTGACAAAACCACAATGAATTGAGTCATTCCCAGTTTTTTTCTTATTCACATTGAAAGCCTACTTGAATTTGAGTAGATCAGTCATGCACTAGTTATTTGAAGGCTTTATGTTTACAAATGTAATCTCTTTAATACACAAAATAAGCATTTAAAAGAGGAAAGGAAGAAGTTAACCAGCTTCAAAGAATACACAAGATTTATGCCTGTAGGTTAGGTATGTGGAAGATTTGTTCCAAATGTTTTAAGAAAATAAATATCCATCATATAAGGTTGAATAATACAATTATAGGAGAATAATGAAGGTGCAAAGTTGTGGAATAGAATTCCTTGAGGAAGATTTCGTATTGTGTAATGCCATGATTGTAGAATAGGCACATGGATTGGAGTTTCTAATCAGATGTTGTATTTGTAAATTCTTTGATATAGACACATACAAATGTGTAGAAAAGCTACGAGAAAATGCAATAAGCAAGTATAAAACCAAGGTCTGTCACCACCATCCTCCCTGTTTGTTGCTAAAAATGAATGCATGGACAAGTCATTTGAACTATTCGATTGCAAGATAAGAACAAAATATATTTGAGAAGAATTTGGAAAGTCTCAAGAAAAAACAATAAGTAGGTGTAATTCCCAAATCCACAACCAACATCCCTTCTACCCATGCCAAATGTGAGAGATGCAATGATAAAGACAGGGCATGTAAATTGTATGACAAAATTCCAAAAAGAAATGTGGTTTCATGGGGTAGGATAGGGAGAATGGTTGTGCTTTTGTTTGATTGGATGCTTCAAATAAGATGTCATCTGATGGACTACCATCATTATAGGAAAGAACAAATTGATTTATTCAAAAGGGATTTAGACAAGGTGTAAATCCATTTTACCCAACCATTACGAATATTCTCCTATCCCATGCTATTAAATTGAAGATTTGAATGACGTATGGAATTCCATCAAAACAATAGGAATAGAGAAGTTTTGTCAGAGGTTATAGCTGTAAGTGCCCTGATAAGCATGCATGTAGCCCCCACCATATGAATATGGAACAATTTTAGAAACTTCTAAGTAAATACTTTTGGCTTGGCTTAGATGAGGTAGATGAACTATTTGATAGAGGGGTGCAATGGGCATAGCAAAGACTTGAATTTTGTTTTAAAGGATGCCTCAAAGTAATGTTTGCCAAACTAGTATGAGAAATAATAGAGAAAGGATGGAAAAATTGTTGGAATATAATCCCAACTACATAGTGCATTAATTGTTACCGTATCTTTTCTAGCATCTATATCTTCTCTCCATCCCCCATGTGTACATATAGGATTGCTTTAGACTTGAAATTAATACAAAAAATATCCTCTTTCAGATTTCCTATGTTGGCTGATTTTATTTTTGTGTTTCCGTCCTACTAGGCACATTCCTTGAAGAAGGAAAAGACTTTGCATTTTATATGGCATGTAAAAAGTGAATAGCAGTTCTTTTTTATTTTTTGGATTTTGAAGGCTATGAACAACAAGATATGAGCATAATTTATAGGGGTTTGTGTTTTATTTCTTGTAACCATATGAAAGAGTTGAAGCTCTTGTTTATCTACATGGTTTTTGTATGAATAAAAGAGCAATTGTTCTATTTATTTTGGGTTCTTTATTTATATATGAAAGAGAAGATAACATTTTCTTTCCCATGTTTTATCTTTTGTCTATGTTTTCCTTTTATGTTCTTCTCTTCCTCTAAACCAACACGTGGTTTTAGAGCCAAAGTTTACTCAAAGAAATTTTTAGCAGAGTTGAATGTTATTAGTGCAAAGTGCTTCATCAACAAATAACTCCAACAAAGGTTTTTGAAGAAAAAGGTATACACAGTCAACAATGGCTAGCACAAGCACAAGCTTGAAAAATCCACAAATTCCTCAATTTAATGACAAAAAATATGAGTAATGGTCTATCAAAATGAGATATTTTTTTTAATTCTCAAGACATGTGGGATCTTGTAGAGAATGACTTTCCAAAACCAATAGATGCAACAACATACAATGCTATATCTCAAATAGAGAAAGTTATTTTAAGAGATAATAAGAAGAAAGACTCAAAATCCCTCTTCTACATATTTCAATTAGTACATGAGAGAATTTTCCCAAGGATTGCAGTAGCAAAAATGTCTAAACAAGCATGGGATATCCTCCAAACAATATACTAAGGAATGGAAAAGGTGAAAACAACTAAGTTTCAAATGTTAAGAATGAATTTTGAAACAATCTTCATGAAGGATTTAGATTCAATAAACACTTTCTTCACACAAGTGATTGGTTTCGTTAATTAGATTAGATCTCATGGTGAGATACTTGAAGATAGAAGAGTTGTTGAAAATATTTTAAGGATTTTACCCACAAGGTTGGAATCCTTTGTTCTGGCCATAGAGGAGATAAAGAATCTCACAATTTTTAGTTGATGAGCTCCATGCATCTCTCATTTCTCATGAGCATAGACTAAGAAAGTTAGAAAAATCATCATTGGAGCATGCATTCAAGACACAAGATTCAATCATCCATGGAAGAGGTAGAGAAAGAACAAATTTTAGAGGCAGAGGAAGAAATTCGTATAGAGGTGGAAGAAACAACCCATAAAATTTAAGTGGAAGAGGTAGCATTCAATACTCAACTCAAAATGCAACTCAAAATAAGCCTCAAAGCTAAAGGTGTGACAAATATCAAGTCCAATGTCACTATTGCAAAAAGTTTGGGCATTATTCAAATGAAAGTAGGAAGAAGCAATAAGATTTTGGCAAACAAAATGAAAATTTCACAAAAGAAAACCAAAACCAAAAATAAAAACAAAGAACCATGTTTTTGGCTTGCAATTTTACACAAGAAAATGAAAAGGATGTATGGTTTGTAGACTCTAGTTGCAACAACCACATGAGAGGGAATTTAAAAATGTTCTCTAATTTGGATAGAAATATAAAATCAAATGTTACTTTGGGAAATGACAATAAGGTAGAAGTTAAAGGAAAGGGGAACATCAACATTTTAACTAAGAAGGGTGGTGGGGAGAAATATATATCTGATGTTTATTTTGTTCTCAGTTTAAAAAGACAATTTAATGAGCATTGGGAGGCTTGTTCAAAAAGGGCATAGAGTATCTTTCAAAAATGGAGTGTGCACAATTTTACACAAACTTCGAAGCAATCAACTCATTTCCAAGGTTCAAAAGACCAACAATAGGATGTTTCCCCTAAGTTTAAAACTATATTTGAGTGTAGATTATGCTCAAGCACACCACTCAATGGATCCATAAGTGGATAAAGATGAAAAATTCTCTAGTCATGTAAATAATCTTTCAAGAAGAAATAAAGATGAAAATTGTCTTTGCATCTAAGATTTGAGCATTTAAATTTTGGAGGCCTAAATTTTCTTCATAGGAAAAGCATGGTCAAGGGATTACCTCTAATAGAGAAACCAAAAAGAGTATGTGAGGGGTGCATCTTAGGAAAGAAACACAAAGAATAATTTCTAGCAGGTAATTCAATGAGAACTAAGGCACCTTTGGAGATAATCCATTCAGATTTATGTGGGCCAATGCAAACACCTTCAATTGGTGGTATATTCTATTTTTTGATATTCATTGATTATTACTCAAGGAAAACATGGGATTACTTTCTAAATCATAAGAGTGAAGTGTTTGAATATTTTTGTCAATTCAAAGCTCTTGTTGAAAAACAAAGTGGTCATTACATCAAAGCATTGAGAAAAAATAGAAATGGTGAATATATCTCAAATGACCTAATATTTTGCAAGGAACATGGAGTTCACAAGAAATTCACAAGTATATGCATAGCTCAAAAAAATGGGGTAGCTAAAAGGAAAACAAGAGCAATCATGGAAATGGCTAGAAGCATGTTGAAAGCCAAACATTTTCCAAATGAATATTGGGATGAAGCTATATTATGTGCAGCCTATATAATGAATAGATGTCAAACAAAAAGTGTCAAAAATATGATTTTGGAGGAAGCTTGGAGTGGGATAAAACATAGTTTTTCCAACATGAGAGTTTTTGTATGTGTGGAAGATGCATGTGTTAGATGAATTAAGAAGAAAATTAGACAACAAAAGAGAAAAATGTTTATTTGTTAGATATAGTGATGAATCAAAGGCCTACAAGTTGTATAATCCAATAAAAAAGGGGGTTGTAATCAGTAGGGATGTGAAATTCATAGAAGAGGAAGCATGGGATGGAAGTGTAGAAAAAAAAGTCAACACATCAACAAGTATATCACAAGAGGAAAATGAAGTCTTATACTAGAAAATACTCCTTCAAATGTTACTCCTTCCACACCCATTCAAGCTCAATAAGTCCACATTCCATGGGTTTCTCATCAAGTGACATGTCAAATCCTACATTGTAAAGCTTAAGAAGACAAAAAATTAGAAGTATTAGAGACATTTATGAGTAAAAGGAAGGTGAAAACAATGCAGGTTTGATTTCTCTTTTTGCTTTATATTCACAAATAGATGATCCAATTCATTTTTAAGATGCAATTAAAGATGACAAATGGGTATATGCAATGGATGAAGAAATAGATGCAATAGAAAATAATCACACATGGGAGTTAGTGAGCCTTCCAAAAGAAAATATGTGATAGGAGTGAAGTGGGTTTACAAAACCAAGTTCAATACAAACTGTGACATCCAAAAAGATAAGGCTAGTTGCTAAGGGTTATTCAGAACAACTCGAAATTGATTACAATGAGACATTTGCTCCTATAGCTCATCTAGACACCGTGAGAATGATACTTTCCATAGCAGCTCCAAAAATGTCTCTTGTTTATCAAATGGATGTAAAACTGGTGTTCCTAAATGGTCATCTTGAAAAAGAAGTTTATGTGGAACAACCACCTAGGTATGAGATTTTAGGCCAATAAGACAAGGTTTATAAGCTTAAGAAATCACTATATGGCCTCAAGCAAGCCCCAAGAGTTTGGTACTAGATAATTGATTCATATCTCCAATGAAATGGCTTCAATAGGTGCAATAGTGAGCCAACATTGTACACAAAGATGAATGAAAAAGGTAAAATTCTCATTGTATGTTTATATGTTGATGATTTAATTCATGAGTGACTTATCAATTGATTTGTTCAAAGGAGATATGAAGAAGGAATTGGAAATAAATGATTTGGGACTCATGAAATACTTTTCAAGAATTGAGGTGAATCAAAATGAAAATGGTATTTCATCTCTCAAACAAAGTATGAAAATGATATTTTAAAAAGGTTTAATATGTTGAATTGCAAATCAACACCAACAATAATTGTCAGAGGTTTGAAGCTAAGAAATGATGACAAAGGATCCAATATAGATCAAAATTTGTATAACATATTTTTTGGTAGTCTCATGTACCTAATAGCCACAAGGCTTGACATAATGTATGGTGTAAGTTTGATATCAAGGTTCATGGAGTCTCGAAAAGACTCACATTGGAAAGCTGGGAAAAGAATTTGGGTATGTGCAAGATCATCATGGAAAAAACAGGCCCTTAAGTGGCAAAAAACTCAGAAAAATCAGAGTTAGGCAACTTGATGTAAAAATTTGAATAAGTTATCTATATTAATTCAAAAAATATGTTAGAATAGAATTTGTAGCAAATTGAATGTAGTTTCTAAACTACTAGGTTTTTTTTTTTTTAAATCTATTTGGTGAAAATTTGAAATTTCGATGTAGTAGTACTTAAATTTCAGAGAAAAAATAAGAAGTAGGTGTCTGTCTGACCACCCTAACCACAATAAAATGATAATTTTTTTATAAGATTTTAGACATAAGTAGAGGACTCATGTCCTGATGTGATGCATATTTTTTTGTAATTTTTTCAAGTAAATAATTAATTATGATTTTTTTATTACAACTTTTAAAAAATATTAAAAACTCGTACGTCTGACCACCTTAACTTGGTAAAAAATTCATGAAATTTAATTTTTCTTTTTTTAATCATATAGTATGCGAAGCATAGAATGTGATGCATATTTTGGATTCAAAAAATATGATACCATTTGAAAGCTATAGATTTTTTTCAATTACTCTATCAATCAGGACTTTAGTCGTAATTTGAATAGAAAATGAATAATAATTGCTTATTAAATTTAAAGTAAAGAATAATTTATATTGGTGGGAAGCTAGGAATCTCCTTTAAAAACCTTTTTTTTCACCATTTTTTGGTAAAAAAAAGTCGTCAGCCACATACCCATCATATTGCCACTTTTTGGCCCACCATGATCCTGCACATACCCATCTTAAGATATGTGAGTGGAACAGGGAATTTTGGGATTCAATATTCAAGTTCAAATGAGTTTAAACTCATAGGATACATAGATAGTGATTTTGTTGGAAGCATTGATGATAGAAAGAGGACATCCAGTTATGTTTTTCACGTTGATGCCAGTGTAGTATCATTGAATTCAAAGAAACAACCCATTTTGACACTTTCATTTTATGAAGCAAAGTATGTAGTAGCAACAAGGGCAACATTCCAAGCAGTTTGGATGAGAAGAGTTTTGAAAGATTTGAAGCATGAACAAGAAGATGCAAAAAAGATACATTGTGACAACAACTTAGCCATAGCACTGTCCAAGAATCCAATCTTTCACAAGAGAATCAAACATATTGACAGTATATACCATTTTATTAGAGAGTTGATTAACAATAGAGAGATCTTTTTGGAATTTTTTAGGTCTCAAGATCAATGTGCAGATATCTTCACGAAGGCATTAGGAAATAAAAAATTCTCTATCAAAGAGATCATTTGGGAATCATAGAAGGTGGTAGTTGTGATTAAGGGGGAGTGCTAGAAAATAATCACAACTACATAATGTATTAATTGCTATTGTATCTTTTCCAACATATATATCTTCTCTCCATCCCTCATGCGTACATATAGGATTGCTTTAGATTTAAAATTAATGCAAAAATCTTCTCTTATAGATTTCCTATGTTGGCTATTAAATCAATAGTTAAATGTAATTAATATTTTAGTGTTTTCCCTCCTATTGGGCACATTCATTGAAGAAGGAAAATACTTTGCATTCTATATGGCATGTAAAAAGTGAACATCTATTCTTTTTTTCTTTTTCTTTTGAAGGCTATGAACAACAAGCTATGAGCAACATATATAGGGTTTTGTGTTTTATTTCATGTAAGCATATGAAAGAGTTGAAGCTTTGTTTTATCTACATGGTTTTTGTATAAATGAAAGTGATGCAACTCTATTTATTTTGGGTCTTTTATTTCTATATGAAATAGCAGATAGAATTTTATTTCCTTTGTGTTATCTCTTGTCTCTATTTTCATTTTATGTTCATCTCTGCCTCTGAACCAACATAAAATTTTTGTATTGAAAAAACCACAATGAATCAATTCATTCCTAGTGTTTTTCTTATTCACATTGAAAGCCTAATTTAATTTGAGTAGAGTAGTCATGGACTATTTATTTGAAGACTTTAAGTTTACAATTGTAATCTCTTTGCACAAAATCTTCTAGTTCTACTAAAATTGACTGTTACTATTTGGGTGGTATGCTTGTATGGATTTTCAAAGAGCAACCTTAACATTAGAATAATTATTGATTTTATCCATCTATCCTTTCTTCAGATTTGGATGGTTGTGGTAACTTTATATGAAGTTCAAGAAATACTATGAGCATTGCAATATATGCACAAATTTATTTGTTGAAAAGGTTTAAAAAAAAATTAATAAAAGACAATCAACAAGTGTAAAGCCAAAATTTTATAACTTTTAACAGAATCCTCCTTTCCTGTGATAAAATAAGAGCTTTGAAATAGGGTATTGGCATCCATTGAAGCATTGAATACAATTATTTTTTCAACTGTTCTAGTTGCAGCTACGTTGGTTGACATGTTTGTAAAATGTGAAGGTAGAGACAGGGTATATTAAAATGAATTGTGATATGTAGAGGAAAAATGACATGTGAATTGTAAGAATTGTTAATAAATGTGGTAACATGGAATGTAATGGTATTAAGGAATATTTAAAATTGTTTTGAAACTTGTATAGTAAATGCAATCGATAGGTATAAAGTTGAAATCAGTTATTTTTTCCTAGGGGTTCATTGCCTTTACCTGCTCATTGAATAAAGCACAATACAAAAATTGATTGGTTGTACAGTAAAAGAAAACAAAGGTAATTTTTAGATTTAAAGCAAAATAGGAAAAACTGGCGGGGTCAAAACTTGACATTGTGATAAAATAGGTTCCTTATGTAATGAAGCTAAGGTAGCGAAACAACTTCCTACACTAATCTTGAGAGGAGAATAATGAAAAAAATTTACAGATCTTTAGCAATTACAAAAACTTAGACAAAAATAAACACAAATATCATGCGTACCACAACACAATGATTTATGTGGGGAAATCCCTTTCGGGAGAAAAACCCCACACTCCAAAAGCCACCCAATATATTATTCATAAATCACAAAGTATAGTATACTTGCAGAGCAAGCTTCTCACAAGAGTATCACCACTCAAAGATCGTGAGACAAGAAAATCACTATCAGTCTCTTAGAATAAATCCCAATACATAATCGTAGTAAAATTCCCTCATAATATAGGGTTACCTTCTAGGGAAAGTCAAGCTAATAAAATATCATCCATTAGATATGAGACATAATGTTGAACGGTCCAAATTTACAATAATAAAATATAAACAAATTTATTTTTCTTTCAGTGGCACTACCCCCGAGCCCCTTCTAGGACACGCTTCCCCTAGACCCCTCATGGGGGGATCCCCCCACACCCCCTGCATTGTCGTCGACTAAACAATACCTTATGTAATTGCAAGGTTGAGACACATTTTCTCAACAAATCTTCCACATGTCAAACACCTTGCAAGGATAATAGAAGGGGTGTCATCATCATCTCTTAATTGCTAGGGGCCAAAAGGCCCATAGTCTCTGAACACCATATGAATTTTTTGGTGCTCATTGACTTAGTTAAATAATCAAAAACATTCATCAAAGTCAAGCTACCTTAACCAACTTCACCCTGCCATCTTTGACCATATCTATAACAAAATGATACTATACATCAATGTGCTTGGTCTTGGCATGAAATTTTAGGTTCTTGGCTAGACATATTGCACTCTATCTGTTGCAATAAATTGTCACTGCACCTTATTTTATTCCAATATTTGAACACAATATCTTAAGCCAAATGGCTTCTTTAAAACATGAGTAGCTTCCATATACTTTGTTTTAGTAGTGGACAAAGCAACCACAACCTATCTCTTACTCATCCAACTAATTGCACCATCAAATAAAGTAAACACATAATCACTGGTGGATCTTCTACTATCAACATCACTTACCCAACCCGAATCACATAACCATGAATATCAAGAGAAATCTCGTCTTCAGTCATATTACTGTGATAACATAAGGAATAATCTCAGGTACCATGCAAATATCTAAAGACTCTTTTAACTACATCCAAATGAAATCTATTAGGATTAGACATATATCTAGAAAGAACTCCCATTTCTTGGAAAATGTCTAGTATAGTACAAACCATAGCATACATCAAACTTATAACTACACTCTGGTAAGTAACTCTGCTTATTTCTTCCATCTTTGATGGAGATGTTGGACAATCTGAAATAGATAACTTTGTTCCAACTAAAATAGGAACACACAATGGTCTGGAATTATCAAACCTCTGTAAAATTGAATTGTCATACTTACTTTGGCTAGCCATAGCTTTTTGTTCACTCTATCTCTTATGATTTCCATCCCAAGAATGTGTTTAGCTACACCAAGATCTTTTATTTCAAAATTAGCAACAAGTTGAGATTTCAATTTTGAAATCATACCTTTCCCTTTACAAATTAATAGCATGTCATCAACATATAATGTAATAAATAGGAAACAATCACCATCAGTTTTATAATAAACACAATGATCTAATTTAGAATTCTCAAATCTCAAACTCAACACATATGTATCAAATTTATGGTACCACATCCTAGGACTCTATTTTAAACCATACAAAAATTTCTTCAATTTGAAAACCAATTTACTTTTTCCTTTCACCACATAGTTCTCTGGTTGTGTCATATAAATATCCTCCTCCAAGTCACCATGAAGGAAAGTAGTTTTCACATCCATTTGATCAACCTCTAAATAATAAGCAACAACAATAGAAAGAAAAAAGCTAATGGATTCCATTTTTGCAACAAGAGAAAATATATCACCATAATCAACACCCTCAACTTGAGAGTAACATTTTGCAACCAACCTTGCTTTATACTTCTCAATACTTCCATCTAAACAAATCTTTTTCTTAAACACCCATTTGCAACCAATAGGTTTTCGTACTTCAGGAAATGGTACAAGATCCCATGTATGGATATGTGCAGGATCATGATGGGCCAAAAAGTTGCAATATGATGAGTATGTGGCTGATGACCTTTTTTTACCCAAAATTGATGAAATAAAAAGGTTTTTAAAGGAGATTCTCAACTTTCCACCAATATAAATTATGCCTTACTTTGAATTTAATAAATAATTATTATTCATTTTCTATTCAAATTATGACTAAAGTCATGATTGATAGGTTGATTGAAAAACATCTATAGCTTTCAAATGGTATCACATTCTATGCTTCACATACTATAGGATTAAAAAAGACAAAATGAATTTCATAAAGTTTTGACCAAGTTAGGTGGTCAGACGTATGAGTTTTTATATTTTTTAAAAGTTGTAATAAAAAATTTATAATTAATTATTTACTTGGAAAAAAATTACAAAAAAATAAGCATCACATTGGGACATGAGTCCTCTACTTCTATCTAAAATATTATAAAAAATATTATCATTTTATTGTGGTTAGGGTGGTCCAGACACCTACTTATTTTTTCCCTAAAATTTAAGTACTACTACATTGAAATTTCAAATTTTCACCAAATAGATTTAAAAAAAAAAACAAAGCTAGTTGTTTAGAAACCACATTCAATTTGCTATAGATTCTATTTTTACATATTTTTGAAATAATATAGATAACTTATTCAAATTTTTATGTCAAGTTTCCTAACTTTGATTTTTGTGAATTTTTTGCCACTTAAGGGCCTGTTTTTTCCATGATGATCCTGCACATACCTATATCATTCTTTTTCAAAATTTTCATTTCTTCATCCATAACAATCTTCCATGATTATATATCATTCATACCTAATGCCTCTTCTATTGATCTAGGTTCATCCATGTTAGTATTCAAAAAAAAAAACCATCTCCAATCATCAGGGGAATACCTTTTAGGTGGTTGTTTGTTCCTTGTAGACCTACAAACAAGCTAAGTTGGAGGTTCTTCCTCCTATTCTAAAGATTTAGAGCTATAAGAGCTCTCCAAAACTTCTTTCCTATACATGGGCCTTGATTCAACTTTCTCAGGTGTAGAAGGAAATAGAATCACATCTTCCTATTTAATTTTTTTTGGTTGCAATGTAACAAAAGAAGGCTTAGTTTCTCTAAAAGTAACACTTCTACTATGTATTACCTTATGTGTAATAGGATCCCAAAGCTTTTTCTCCAACTTTTTTCACTTCTCCTTTGGCACATATGCATGTGTGATAACCAAAAACTCTAAGATGCCTTAATGAAGGCTTGTGGCCCAACCATGCCTCTATAGGTGTCTTATCAACAAGATATGATGTAGGAGACTTATTAATCAGGTAACAATCAGTAGCAACAACTTCAGCCCAAAACCATTTCTCTAGACTAACACCACACAACATACTCCTAGCCTTCTCCATTAGTGTCCTATTCATTTTTTCTGCAACTCCATTTTGTTGTGGAGAATACAAAGTTATCTTTTGTATATGAATACAATAATTTTTACATAATCTATCAAAATCATTAGAGAAAAATTCACCATCATTATCAATCCTCCAAAATTTTCTTTTCTTTCTAGTTTGCAACTCAACCATTGCTTTTAATTCTTTAAATTGACTCAAAACTTCAAATTTACTCTTTAAAAAGTATACACATTTCCTTCTATTGTAATCATCAATAAATAAAACATAATATGTGGATTTACCAATTGAAGGAACATCTACAGGACCAAACACATCAAAATTAATACATACTATCTAATACACCACAAGATTTATGAGAACTCAAGTAAAACTGAATGTGGTTTTGTTTTCCATAAATACACTGCTCACAGAAATCAAATTCAAGATTACAATCAGAAAAACCTTCAACAAGGTTTTTATTTTTCAATGTCCTTAGACCCTTTTCTCCAATGTGGCTAAGTCTCTAGTTCCATAAAATAGTTTTCTCTATAGGTAACTTTGTTTCAAAAGAAAGAGCACCCTTGGGTATCTAAGAGCCATGACCATCTGCTGAAGGTGAAACTCTCACTTCTTCCACAAACTTGCTTTTCTTTGAATTACTCTTACACTCAAAAATGCATGCATCAAGCTTATATAATGTGTCATATTTGACACCTCTATCAATCACCATAACACCTCTGACCATCTTGCATCCTACATTAGAAAATACTACTTGCACACCTGCATCTATTAGTTTGCTCATAGACAACAAATTTCATGCTAAGAGAGGGATATGTAACACACCATTAATTCTTTATATTCTACCATCAGGAAACATAACTTTAACTTTACCACTACCAACAATTTCTAAATGAGAATCATCACCCAAGTACACCTTACCTCCATCAAATTCTTCATATTCATTAAACTAATCTCTATTAAAGGTCATATGGAAAGATGTGTCTAATTCAATTAACCATGCATCATTACTTGCACTACTTACAAAAGCTGCAATGAATGTGTCACCATCTTCCTTCTAAGACTTAGAATAATAATCAAATTTCTTCTTTTTCTTTTTCTTTTCTTTTTTATAATACTTGTGAACATGTAGAGGCTTACCACAGTTCCAACAAATAACTTTGGACTTTCCAAGAGACTTAGATCTCCCCTTGGAATTGGATTTGTCACACTTATCATTCTTATTACATTTTTCCTTAGGTCTTCCATGAATATTCAAGGCCTCCTTGGCACTAATGGATACCTTCCTCCTCATCTCTTCAGAAAGTAAAGAACCCACCAAATCTTCAGTCTTCAATAGAACATAAATACTCCTAATAGCCATAACAAGAGAATCCCCTAAACTAGGCAAACAACAAAGCACGATCTAACATTTCTCTTCCTCGTCCATTTTGACACCAATTGATAACAACTAAGCCACCAATATATTGAATACTTATAGGTGGTCTATAGTTTTTCCACTCTCTTCCATTCTCAAGGAATACAAATTCTTCCTCAATAAAATCTTGTTCACTAAAGATTTGGCTTGTTACACCTACGCAAGCTTCTTCCATAGTTTCTGTATAGAGGTCTCTTCATGGACATTGATTAAAATAGAGTCTTCTAGGCACAATCTGATTAGACTCTTGTCTTTATGGTCACTAACATCATATTGAGTCTAGCCTAAGTAGGATTTGTATGCCTCGAAACATTCTCATTAACAACATCACATAGATCTCAATCTATCAACAAATCCTCCATCTTCATCTTCCACATTTCAAAATTATTTTTAGAAAATTTATCCACCTCTATTCTTCTTGATGAAGTTGCCATCTGAAAATTACCACAAGATCACAAAGTATCTTCTACACAAGCTCCCACTCAAATATGAATTAGTATAAAAATCCCAACAACCGACAGCTGAAACAAAAGGTAATCAGGCTTTGATACCACTTGTAAGGAAGCTAAGGTAGCAGAAAAACTTCCTACACTAATCTTGAGAGGAAAATAAAGCAAAATTTTTAAAGATATTTAACAATTATAAAAACATAAACTTGAAATAAATAAAAATATTGTGCATACCACAACACAATGATTTACCTAGGGAAAACCCTTTTAGGAGAAAAACCCCACACTCCAAAAGCCACCCAATATATTATTCATAAATCAAAAAGATTACAATATACTTACAGAGCAAGCTTCTCATAGGAATACCACTACTTAGAGATCTAGAGACAACACAACTTCTATCATACTCTCAGAATATATTGTAATACATAGTCGTAGTACTATACCCTCATAATATGGGGTTTCCTTCTAGGGTAGGTCAAGCTAATAAAATATTGGTCGTTAGATATGAGACATAATGATGAATGGTCTAGATTTATAATAATAAAATATAAATAAAATTTTCCTTTTGGGGACGCTACCCTCGAGCCCCTACCAGGGCGTGCTTCCCCTAGACTCCATCCTGAGGGATGATCCCCCTAGACCCCTCATGGGGGGGGGAGATCCCCCAAACCCCCCCCCCCCCCATCGTCATTGACTAAACAATACCTTATGTAATTGAAAAGTTGAAACACATTTTCTCAGCACTCTCATCACCTTGCATCTAGTAACATAAGAAATTATTTTTCAACAAAGTAAATTTTATCTCTAAAGTGGCAAATTTATATGAAAATGAAGTATAAATACCAAGGATATGAGTACATATTAGTTCTTGAAAGAATGCTTCTTGAAATAATGGATACCAAATTGGGGCATATTAGCATTCACATTTTTTGGGAAATGATGTAGAGAAAGGGAAAACAAAACACATTCAATGACTGATTCTTCAAAACATTGATAGGACAACCCTTAAATGAAAGGAACAGTCATTAATAAATTTCACAAAATAAATAATGAAGCCAATTACTCTAGTGGGATTGAAGATAAGATAATTACAGAATTTGCCTCCAATTGTCATCATTATCCAATGGTGGGAAAGAATTTTACCCTCTACTCTCTCTCTCAAGTCTCAACAAGAGTAAAACTCGGCTTCTCAAAGCACATTCATAAGAAACTTATAATTGCCCTCTATCATGATAAATGATACTCAATTCCCAAGCAATGGTTAATATATTAAATATATATTACTATATTTATATCGTTTTTACCAAAACTTGAAATCCTAGTTAGGGTTCAGACCTGTCCTCACAAAAATGGTCATAACTTATTCAAATCTCCATGAAAATGACCCAAAAAAAGCATTGACATCTAGAAACATATATTCATCCATTCCAATTGTTTTCATTCCAATAGTGTACCATACATAGCCGTAGTAGCATGTTTTTAGACTGCAAATTTTTGAAAACATTGTTAGAATAGGGCAACCTTCACCAAGAATGGCCATATCTCTCACAAAACTCAATGAGACAAAAATAATTGTAAACTAGAAACAAATATCTTTCCATCCATATATTATAGTCCTTGATGTGAGGTCGTACTAGGCCATACAATGCATGACTTCATCCTAAAAGCAATGTAAGACTTAGAAAAATGCACACAAATTGAGGTTTTCATTCATAAAAAATTTAGAACAATGTCTCCTATAATGAGGGTTAAAATATCAAGGTTAGGCTATAAAGCATACAAATCAAACCCCAATAAATAATGAAGCACAAATAAGCATAAAGACATAAAAACATGGAACAATATTACAAAAAAGTCTTAATACCACCATTGGTTCACCTTCATTGCCCTTCTCCATTTTGGTTGATATGATAATTTCCCTCAGATTTGAGTATGCAATAATAGCCTATGACAATGAAAAATCAAAATATCGAAGATTCTTAATGACTATGGATGCACTTCATTTGATGACTTCATAAACTTGATCGCAAGATAGCATACATATGTAGATCCTTGTCAGCTTGTGGATTGATGACAAATGAAAATGACAAGGTCATTTATAGGGAAGTCAATTTTGAATGAAGGGATAAGATTGAAAGACAATGATCAATGGCCAAGAATAAAATATGAGGTATGGACTAGGGTTAGGGAAAAATTATAAGGATTGACGGTTAAGATTAAATTATATATAATTTAATCAAGGGTGGAGATTAATTAAGACATGGATAGATAAGGACTTGATGTGGAAGATAAGATTGACATAGACAAATAGGTGATAGGAGAAATTAAATAATAAAAATTATTTAATTTAAGTGGCCAATGAATAATTAAATAATTAAAATAATTATTTAATTATAGAGGAATGTGACAAAGAGGACCTTTTGAATTAAATAATGATTTAATTCAAAATTCAAGAGAGTGGATCAAATTAAATAAATAAAATTTATTTAATTAATCAAGGAAGAATAAAGATAGAAATGAATTGATTAAATAATTAAAACTATTTAATTAATAGAAGACATATGACATGAGAAAATAATTATATAATCAAAAATATTTAATTATGAAAGATGAAAGGGGAAAAAATGGAGAATTTAGAATTCGCATGCCTATGAAAATTTTTAGTGCCTACATCTCCAACCCCCCAATTCAAGTTTTTGGAGGGCGTCTTTATACATTCCCAATAAAAACCAACTCCTTGAAATGGTTTCTTGATTTGCATGTAACAATTTCTTGCTTTTTGACACCTTTCCAAAGTTGCATGACAACTTTTAGCAACAATTGGCAACATTTACAATTTTAAAACAAAAACCTAATTAATCACTCCAAAATGAATCTGTACAATTCAAAATGGTCATAAATGACCTTATGAGACTCCAAAACAATCTAACAAACCTAAAACCAAAAAATAACAAAATTATGCTTATGAGGCTCCTCATGCCCCTACACCATACTCTCGAGGAAAAGGAAATTTGAGGTCCACCTCAAATAATGATCAGTTGCTTTTTCTACTTCCTCCAATTGTGTTGTACTTCCTCGATCGTTTCCATGCTTGGCTTCATCTTTTCTCTATTTTTTGGTGTACATTCTTTTTTGCCTCACTTTCTTCTTCCAAAACTCTAGTTCTTGTTCATATGCCACATTACCAATAACCATGTCTTCATCTTCATCATTTGAATACAATTTTTCAAAATATTCATCATCCATAAAATAACAAAATACAACCAGTACTTGTAGGTTTTTTGCAACATCTTCTTCACCATATTGTACTACATTTGTTGTGTGCATTCTTTTTTTCCTCACTTTCTTCTTACATCTTCTCTTAGCATCTTCTCATCTTCAAGGTTCCAAAACTCTAGTTCTTGTTCATATGCCACATTACCACTATCCATGTCTTCATATTCTCCTTTTTCTTTATACTCTTTTCCATCTTCATCTTCATCTACTGCACCTGTAAACACGTACTCACAAATATTTTTAGAGAAAAAAAAAAAAAAAAGTCTCAATGGACTCATTTTCTTCATCTTTTTCCTCTTCCTTAGATGGCTTTGGCTCTCCCATCATCTTGATTATTATTTTTTTATCTTTCTTCTCAATTGCTAACTCTTTCTTCTTTCCACAATTTTGTGAATGTGATGTTCCAACTCCACACACTTGTTAGTATACTTTGTATTATTTCTTCAATTTTTTTTTTCATTTTTTTCAAATCTTGTCGTATCCCTATTATTGCTTGCTAAATACTTACTTGTTTTTCCTTCTCAACTTCTTCTTCATCTCACTCCTTTCTCTTCTCATCTCTTGTTGCTTGCTTGACAAATTCTTACTCTTCAGGCCTTCATCAATTATTCTCCTCAATAGTTCCATTCTTTTGGTATCCCAATACCTTCACACACACAACTACCCTCTACCTAAAAGGATTTTGGAAGATTCACACTCCAAGACCTCTTCTACCCACTTCCTCTCAATGGAAGAAATTTGCACACCTTCTATCAAGTTTCATCACTATTGGAGGATATAAGTCACTGTCTCTCTTTCATAATTGCAAAGAATTTCTCTCTTAAATCTCTTGTCCTAGTGCATACCTTGTACTCTCAGGGTCTTCTAGCTATAATATCAAAATGGTGTAGAGAAAAGGAAAAAAAAACACATTGAATTACTGATTCTTCAAAACATTGACAAGACAACCCTGAAATGAAAGGAAGGGTCATTAATAACTTTCACAAAACAAATAATGAAGAAAATACCTCTAGTTGGATTGCAGATAACATAATTATAGACTTTCCCTCCAATTTTCATTAAGATCGAATGGTGGGAAAGAAATTTATGGCATTTTTACCAAAACTTGAAATCCTAGTTAAGGTTTAGACCTATCCTCAAAAAAATGGTCATAACTTATTCAAATCTCCATGAAAATGACCCAAACAAAAACCTTTGAAAGATAGAAACATATATTCATCGATTCCAATTGGTTTCATCCCAATATTTTACCATACATGGCCGTACTCAAATGTTTTTAGACTGCAAATTCTAGAAAACATTGTTATAATAGGGCAACCTTCACCAAAATGTCCATATCTCCCACAAAACTCAATGAAATTCAATGAGACAAATAATTTTAAAATAGAAAAAAATATCTTTCCATCCACATATTATAGTCCTTGATATGAGGCCATACGAGACTATACAATGCACAACTTCAGCTTGACAACAATGTAAGACTCAGAAAAATGCACACAAATTAAGCTTTTCATTCATCAAAACTTTAGAACAATGTCTCCAACCCACTAGTTCAAGTTTTTGGAGAGTGTCTTTATACATTACCAATAAAAACCAACTCTTTTAAATGGTTTCTTGATTTTCATGTAACTATTTATTGACTTTTGACACCTTTCCAAAGTTGCATAACAACTTTTAGCAACATTTGGCAAATTTTGCAATAAAACAAAAAACCCAATTAATCAACTCCAAAATAAATCTGTATGATTCCAAATGGTCATAAATGAGCTTATGAAACTCCAAAACACTCTAAAAAACCTCAAACCAGAAAAATAAGAAAAATATGCTTATGAGGCTCTTGATGCCCCTACACTAGGAAATCATGAAAGAAGAGAAGTCTCCATTTGCACATAAAGTATTTGAAAGTGGGTTAGTAGATACAACATGATATCTAGTAGTTTTCACTATCCCAAGATTTTTTTGAATGCATGAAAGTGTATGAAATCTAGAGACTACAAAAATTAAAACTTTAGATGGTAAAATTTGTAGTGAGGTTGGAACTCATTTCTATTGGGATCATTTTCAGATTTTTTATTATGAACTAGTTCACTGATATAAGAAAGGAGATCATAGATCAATATTTTGTTGATAATAAGGATTTATGCCTCAATACTATAGTGAAACATTGGTTGTTTGAACCCAAAAAGGGAGAATCTAATTTTTCAAAAATTCATCATAGGTCCCTGTTCATAGAAGATGATTCAAATATGATAATACTTCTAAAAAGGTTAATAGAGAATGAAGCCTCAGATAATTTTGAAAGGTGGATGTACCTATTAATTACCACCATATGTGTAGGAAACCAATTTATTGATTGGGAAGGTATTGTGAGTGAGAACTTGCATAACTAAATAACTCAATTTAAGAAAAATTAATACTTTTACATGTCCTCTTACCTCCTATATGCTATTGTGACCATGAATATTTGGCGAGAGCTTAGTAGTAATGATATATTTGATAACACAAATAAAATATATTATTTTTACTACCAGTTTAAACTAAATGAAAGTTACAAGCATTTCTACAAGGTAAATGATGCTTTCACTATGTTTATGGTGAGATAGCTCCAAGGGTAATTAATGATTAGTTGATTTTCTCGCTTCCTCCAATTGTGTTGTACCTCCTCTCAATATTTTCCATGTTTGGCTTGATATGCTCTGTATTTCTTGGTGTGTATTCTTTTCTACCTCACTTTCTTCCTACATCTTCTCTTAGTATATTCTTAGCTTCAAGGTTCCAAAACTCTAGTTCTTGTTCATATGCCACATTACTTGTGTAGAGAAGGGTGGAGGTTTACAATTCAATCAAACTTGAAAATTTTCTCCACTTTGAAAACCCTAACTTGGACTCAATGTCACAAATTCATCATATTTCCTTATAGCACTCCAAACAGTGAATTTTGACCATATCTTTCAAAGGAAACTACAAACCCACAAGTGAATTATCATTTCTGATACCCATTATGCTACATTTTGACATATCAAACTTGTAGATAAGTTTTTTTTTGTAGCAACACTCTCTAAAATAGACGTCTATGCTACCCCTAAGCCCAATTAGGCCTATTTTACAAAGAAATTGTGTGGTATCCCTTCTTAAAATCACCAATATTCATCCCAAGGATCTAAACAAGTTACATGGGTTCTGAAACAATAGTTTTTATCAATTGAAATATCCACAAATTTTCCAACTATCAAAACCCTACTTCTAGCCTCTACTCCTAAGCTTAATACATTGAGATATTAGGCTAGGTCCCAATCAAACACTATCCTACCTCCATCCCTTGCATCTACAAACCCTAAAAACTTGAAGAACATCCTAACTATATCCATTCCACTGATTTGCAGAGATTTCCATAGGTGGAATGGTTCAATTTTCCCTTTTTTTTCTCAAACCCTCTTAACTTAGGGTTTTCAAATGGTTTTTACCAAATTGTCTCTAACTCCTCTTAAAATTTATGAAATTAGATAAAATCAAAGCTAGAACATACTTAGTTCATTCCACCATCAAATACAATGCACTCTAGATCGTTACCACACAGTACAAAATTGTACAAAGTGTTGTAGTAGCAAAGATAGACAAGAAATTGCAAAAAACTTGAGATTTTTTATTGCTTGGTCTTCAAAGAAAACTCCCGAAGAATACCTCAAGCCTTTCAAGGAATATTTAAACATATATCCAACTCCAAACTAAAGGTTCCAACCACTTTTTGAATGACTTGGCCATTCACCTTGCAAAACAAACCAAAATTGCAAAGTTGCATTGCAACTTTTTACAACATTTGCAACAAAATGACAACTTAATCTAAAATTTTCCCCATGAGACTCAAAACATTATAAATGGTCTAAATAGACCTTACTAAAAACCCAACATTGGACCCTATTTACAAAATGCAGACTAGGTTCCCTTGCACCAATTACCACTGTCCAGGTCTTTATCTTCATCATTTGAATACAATTTTTCAACATATTCATCATCCATAAAATCAAAAAATACAACCAATACTTTTGTTGTATTTTCAACATCTTCTTCACCATATTGTGCTACATTTTCATAACAATCTTCATACACTGCATTCACTTCTCATTTTTCTTTATACTCTTTTCCATCTTCATCTTCATTTGTTGCACCTGTAAACACATACTCACAAATATTATTAGAAACAAAATTTTGAGTCTCAATGGACTCATTTTTGTCATCTTTTTCCTCTTCCTTGGATGGATTTGGCTTTTCCATCATCTTGATTATTCTTTTTATCTTTCTTCTCAATTTCTGCCTCTTTCTTCTTTCCACAATTTCTTTTATTGACCAGTTGACAATCTTGTGAATGGTGATGTTCCAATGCCACACACTTGTTAGTATATTATGTATTCTTTCTTCAATATTTGTTTGCATTTTTTCTAAATCTTGTTGTATCCCTATTATCTCTTGTTGAATACTTGTTTTTCCTTCTCATCTTTCTTCTTCATCTCACTCCCTTCTCTTCTCATCTCTTGTTGCTTGTTTGAAAACTTCTTAGTCTTCAGGTCTTCATGGATTATTCTCCTCAATAGTTCCATTATTTTGGTATCTCAATACCTTCACACACACAACTATCCTCTACCCAACATGATTCTAGAAGATGCACTCTCCAAGACCTCTTCTATCCACTTCCTCTCAGTGGAAGAAATATACACACCTTCTTCCCAATTTCATCACTATTGGAGGATATCAGTCACCGGATCTCTTTCATACCTATAAAAACTTTCTATCACAACTCTCTTGTCTTGGTGCATACCTTGCATTGTCAGGGTCTTCTGGATTTGATACCAAAATGATGTAGAGAAATGGAAATAAAAACACATTCAATGATTGATTCTTCAAAACATTGACACATGGACAACCCTAAAATGAAAGGAACGATCATTCATAACTTTCACAAAATAAATAATGAAGCCAATCTCTCTAGTGGGATTGAAGATAAAATATTTAGAAACTTTCCCTCCAATATTCATCAAGATCAAATGGTGGGAAAGAAAGTTATGGTGTTTTTACCAAAATTGGAAATCCTAGTTAGGGTTCAGACCTATCCTCAGAAAAATGGTCATAACTTATTCAAATCTCCATGAAAATGACCCAAACAAATAGAATTGAAAGATATAGACATATATTCATCCATTCCAATTATTTTAATCCCAATATTGTACTATACATGGTCGTACTCACATGTTCTCAAACTACAAATTATCAAAAACATTGTTAGAATAGGGCAACCTTCACCAAAATGGCCATATCTCCTATAAAAATCAATGAAATTCAATGACATAAAAATAATTGTAAAATAAAAAATAAATAGCTTTCCACCCATATATTATATTCCTTGATATGGGGTCGTACTAAGCCATACAATACATGGCTTCATCTTGAAAACAATGTAAGACTTAGAAAAATACACACAAATTGAGGTTTTCATTCATCAAAACTTTAGAACAATGTCTCCAACCCCCCAACTCAAGTTTTTGGAGGATGTATTTATAGATTCCCAATAAAAATCAACTCTTGTAAATGGTTTCTTGATTTTCATGTAATTGTTTCTTGATTTTCGACACCTTTCCAAAGTTGCATGGCAACTTTTAGCAACATTTGGCAACTTTTACAATTTAAAAAAAAAACCCAATTAATCACTACAAAATAAATTTGTATGATTCCAAATAGTCATAAATGACCTTATGAGACTCCAAAAAACTCTAACAAACCTAAAACCAAAAATAAAAATAAAAATATGCTTATGAGGCTCTTGATGCCCCCACACCAGGAAATCATGAAAAATGAGAAGTCTCCATTTGCACATAAAGTCTTTGAAAGTGGGTTAGTAGTTATAAAATGATATCCAATAGTTTTTCAATGTCCCAAACTTGTTTTGAATGCATGAAAGTGTATGACATCTAGAGACTACAAAAATTAAAACTTCATATGGTAAATTGGTAGCGATTGTTTTTAGATTTTTTATTATGAACTAGTTCACTGATATAACAAAGGAAATCATAGAGAAATTATTTTTTGATAATAAGGATTGATGCCTCAATACCATAGTGAAACATTGGTTGTTGGCACCCAAAAATGGAAAATCTCATTTGTCAACAATTCTTCATAAGTCCATATTCATAGAGGATGGCTCAAATATGATAGTACTTCTAAACATGTTAATAGGGAATGAGGCCTTAGATAATTTTGAAAGGTGTATGTGTAATGAAGGAATTTTGCAAAACAAAATAAGTTAGTATCACATGCATGCAATATTATCCAAACAACACAATAAAATGCAAAAGAGAAATGTGAAAGAAAGGGAATGAAATTAGAACAATCTCACCCATTTCTCTCCTCCATGACTAAATTCTATTATACCTCATAGCTTGCTGTAATAATGGATATCCTCAGAATTTGAGGAGAAAACTCTATATGCCTAGACCTAAACAAGACTTTGAAGGATTTATTTTAAAAGATTTATGCAAATAGAAAATGAAATTTACGTGCAAATATTCAAATACTAATGGCTAGAATTCAAGAAATAACAATAAACAAGGAATCTAAAATTGATTTTAAGAAATTCAAGATCAAGGTCCTTGAAATGAGAGCAAAATTGTCATTTTATAAAAAATGCAATTTTGCACAGATGGATGAGATGAGAGATTGAGAAAATGCCCTAGAATTAATGGTTAAGATTCAAAATGGCAACTCTCAATTAGGGTTAGGGAAAAATTCCCAAATGTGTGAATAAGATTTAATTAAATAAATTAAATCAAGAATAAATGTGACAGTTGAGATGAAATTAGCAAAAATCAGAAGATAAGAAGATGGGATTTTAGAAAATCAGTAATTTTAGAAATTACTTGATTTGTAGAAGAATATTTCCATTTTGAATTAAATTAATTCAAATTTTGGATTTTGTGGGATAAGGAGGAATTGAATTTTGAAATTAATTACTAAAAGAAGAATCAGTTAACTATGTGAGACAATTTTAAATAAATTGTTTTATTAAAAATAAAGAAGTCTCACATACAACAATTAAATAATTAAAAATAATTATTTAATTTAGAAGAAGTGGTTAATTAATTAAATAAATTATCAAATCTATTTAATTAAAAGAGAGGATTTAGGAATTAGTGACATATTGAATAAATATATTAAAATATATTTATTTGATAATCAGGAGGACATTAATGACAGATTAATTAAATAAAATGAGAACTTTATTTAATTATGAGTTGACTTTAGATAATTAGTGACGCATTAAATAAATATGATTTATTTATTTAATAATCAAGAAGAATAGAAGACCCTAAATTAATTAAATAATTGTGACTTATTTAATTAATAGTTGAAGATGGGTTAGGAACATAATTAAAGTGTCATAATTATGCTAGGACGAAAAGTGGTAAAATAGTGCTCGCAGGCATAGTTCATTTTTAGGTGTCTACATTTGCCCCTCTTTGTCATAATGTCGCTTTTCACGTTGTGACAAAGAAGATAAGTCAAAAATATGCCCCAGTGCAAAATAAGATGAGGAAGAATGATGAGGAGGGTTATGGTATGCCCCCTCGAGAGGACAGACAGGTTCCAAGAACATGGGTGTGATCTCAAAATTAATGAGAAGACTAGAATATGAAGAGACAAAGAAATGTTAGTGCAAAAGATATGGATGATGATATGGATGCAATTACTATATGAGATGAGCATATGATTCCTATATGTTGATGCAAATGATGTTTATTATGACGGAATGACGATTCATGGTGTGGGTGGAGGGGGTGTTGGCAACAATCTTATGACAAGGATTTCTCATAGACTCCATTTTGATGTTTGTATTTGACAAGGTTGCCCCCAATATCGAGGAGGTTCCACTGACATCATTTGATTTTCTAACTGAAGAATAGCCAAGACCTTGATGTCTATAATTTTCTTGAAGTTGTATTGGTTCTTGAATGCCTTGCTCATGTATGCCTAGTCCTTTTCCTTGATAATGCATGCTTTGACAGATTCTATTTGTGATGGGGTATTTTTTCTTTTGAAAGCAAGATGCTAACCCATCATTAGGTATGTGGATACTGTCACTTGTAATATTTTCATCTGTGAGAAATCCTGCTCTGACAAAGATAGATGACCCTAGTTGATAAAGTGTCTTAGCTTCATTGTCATGTTGGACATATTTCTCACTAATATCTTTAGTCTGATCTTGTGACATGTCAGGTTCAAATGATTCTATTGGTGCTTCCAAGTCAATGTCAAAACCATCTTGATGGTCAGTGTTATAGAGTCCATTAAATTTAGCTATAGCTTGATCATTTTCAAATATGTCCATAATGGAAGACTCTTGTTCTTGAGGAATATCGTCTATGTGTGTCATGGAGGCAAGTGTCTTATTTTGGAAAGTGTCAATAGTCAAGGCCTGTATAGGATTGGAAAGTGTTTGATCATGAATGGCGTAAAGGTCAAGGAGTGGATCGTTTTGTATTTCTTGGTCAATGGTAGGGTCTTGGTCAAAGATGGGGTTGTCTTGATTTTCTTGAAGGACTTCTTGAATGGACTTTAAGATATGGTCATGGGATGGGCTACCTTGTTCTTGACATGAGGGTGACATTATAAGGTCATGCTTTGGGCTTTCATTTTGACATGTATCCTCAAGTTTATTAAATGGGATTTGACTTTGAGTAATGACATAGTTTTCATGACTAGATGTGGCTTGTGAGGGGGTGATTTGAAAAGTATTAGGAGAAGATGTGGGGACTTGGACGAGACTAGTATGTGAAGGGCTAGGATAGGACATGGGTACTTGGACTGGACTAGCATGTGAGGGATAAGGATAGGACATGGAGTCTTGGATTAGATATGTCATGGAGTCTTGGATTGGATTAATTGTTGAAGGACAAGGATATGACATGGAGACTTAGACTAGATTGGTGTGGTATGATGTAATAGATGGCTTTCTTTTCCTTCATAATCATTTTGTGCCAGTAATGCCCCCAGTGCATTTGTAGTTGTTGAAACATACAAGATCAAAGGTTTGCCCTCAATTGGTGGCATTAAGACAGGTGATGTTAATAGATATTCCTTTATTTGATCAAACACTATCTAACATTTCTCTGTCCATACAAAAGGAATACTCTTGCATAACAGGTACTGAAATGGTTGACATCTGTCTGCCAGCTGTGTGATGAAGCACCACATGGATTGTAGTCTACCTTGTAATGTTCTCAGTTCACTAATGCCTTTTGGGGGAGGCATGTCCAATATTGCTTTCACCTTTGTAGGATCAACTTCAATGCCTCATCATGAAATAATATAGCCCAGCAGCTTGCCTGAAGTGACCCCAAAGACACATTTTTTTGGGTTTAGTCGAACCTTGTAGTCCTCTAGTCGTTTAAAAATTTTGTCTAGGACTTTCAAATGATCCTTCCTTGTCAGAGACTTGGCCAAAAGGTCATCCACATAATCCTCCATTAGAATGTGCATCATGTCATGTAATATCGTTGTCATGGTTTTTTGGTAGGTGGCGCATGCGTTCTTTAGACCAAATGGCATGAGATTCCAACAGTATGTTCCCCATGGGCAGGTGAATTCCGTTTTGTGTTGATCTTCCGTGGCAATTTGGATTTGGTTATAACCTGAGAAACCATCCATGAGAGACAGCATCTCAAACCCTGCTGTGAGATCCATGATCATGTCTATATTGGGTAGTGGGAAATCATCTTTGGGGTAAGCCTTGTTCAAATCTCAAAAATCTGTGCAAATACGGATTTGTCTAGTTGGTTTCATGATAGGGACAATGTTAGATATCCAGTCAACATAGTCGATTGACCTTATGAATCCCGCATCCAATAACTTTTTTAGTTCAGCCTTTACAAGTAATGCAATTTGTGGATGCATTTTCTACAACTTTTGTTTGACTGGTTTGATATTTGGGAATAGCGGAAGATGATGTAGTACTAGTTCTAGATCTAGGCCCGACATATCATAATATGACCATGCAAAGTTGACCTTCCTTTATGTGAAGAACTTTTGGAACTCATGTTTTTCTTCCTCTGTTAAGGATGTAGCTAAGAGAACCATTTTGGGATTCTCTGGTGTGGCTATGTTAACTTCAGTGGTGTCTTCAATTAACATTGTTGATTTTTCCTATGTGACAGGGAGAAAGTCTAATCCTCCATCCTTAGGTGCCTCATAGAGGTTTTCACCTTAAGATACGTCCTTTATTTTTACTATTTCGTTATCAGCAGGTGCCTTGCGGTTTTCACCTAAAGATAAATATTTTTTTGTTTTATTCTTTTCATTTTTGCGACTGGAGGATTGCACAGTCTCCCTGAAGTAAGCTGCACAATCTAGGTCAATAGAAAACCCTGCTTTGTGATCACCCCATGGTATACCTTCCCAAAGCCCCATGAATTCTGCTATCACCTCATCATTCTGAAAGATATCCATAACTGGTGGTTCTTGTTGGTCCCAGTCAATCAGTTGTGGATATACAAGGGAAATCCCATCATCATGGTTGGTAAAAGATGGGGAGGAGGCAGAAAGTGTGCAAATTGATGCCTCAAGTGTAAAGGAAAAGTTGTCAATTTCAACTTCCATGTCAGATGCAATGGACGGACCATAGTCTAAGTCAGATGAGTCAAATTCAAAATCATAATATGGGATAAAATTTTCAACATTATGAGTAGTGGTTGGCATTTCAGAAGTATGGATAGTGGGCTCAGGAATAGGGTGGGATGATTCAGGTGTTGCCGATGACACCTTATGTTCTTCTGGATTCCAAGGAATGCTTACCCATTCCTTATTTTTAGAACATCGGTCAATAGGGTCAATGTTATATTTTTGTCAGAATTGTTCTTCAAAGGGGAGTTGACCAAGATCCAGGAATAGTTCGTTAATGTCATAGTCACTTAGGGTTTTTTTAGATCCCCATTCCCATTCATTTGAGTCAGTTTCAGTAATGGATTCTTCGCATGTCTCAACACTTTCTGTAGCCGTTACATCTTCACTTGAAAGTTCATAGGTACATCGATCATCAGTTTCGAGTTGGTCGAACCCTAGCCCTATGTACCGTGGTCTTGCTGATATGATAATAGGTTCCCTCCTTCCATTGTTGTCCTTTCTAAGACCGCTTGTGCGATCAAATCCTAGGGCTTTGCATATGTCATAGCCTTTTCCATAGAGATGCACTGGTAGTGGAGGTAACTCTTCTGGGTCTCTGTAGATCCAGCTATCTATGTCGATAATGACTTCATTACCCATATCACCCCATAGTGTGAAAACACTTTTTGTTGGAATGTTGAAATTTGTTTTGGGCTCGATTGCAAAACATGGTCTACCATAGACTTTAGGTGGCTTAGGTATTGTGGTGATATAGTAAGCCATATTTAATTTGAATTCTCCATGGCTAAGGTCTTGGATCTGAAAGTCTTTAGTTGGTATGGAGGTCAAGGAGGATAGTGTGGTAGAAGGTGATGGAATGGGTGATTTGGTGAGTGCAGATGGGTTAATATATTTGGACGAAGTGGAAGCTGAGGCTTCCCAATTGATGGGTACCTGGTGCTCAACAGTAGCTCGCAGATTGGTACAGTATTGAAATGGATTAGGATCTCCTAGGATAGTGATTTCAGTACCATCAAAAGGAAATTCAGGCATTGGTGGTATGTGGATGGGATGGCCTTTAGAGCATGAATCTAGGGGCGACCAAGTAAGATATTATAATGTATGTTACGATCTAGGACCTAGCACGTTGTATCTATGATAACTGGTCCCACCCAGAGTGGAATTGTAATGACGCCTTTAGAAGCACGCTTTGCATCATCATATGCCTTGATGACAATGCTCTTGCTAGCATCTACACATGCATCAGAGAAACTAAGAGCTTTAACCAATCTTATAGAGCAAATGTTCAATCCTGCTCCACCATCTACTAAGACTCGTCTAACCTTATGCTTGTGGACAAAAACCTCGATGTGAAGGGCATCATTATGAGATGGTTTGGGCGAGGAATAGTCACTATCCAAAAAGGTGATGTGATGAGGCGAATTCAGATATCTAACTATAGTCTCAAAGTGGTTGAAATCAATGTTGGTTGGGACAGACGACTCCTACAGGACTTTATCTAAGATGGCCTTATGTGTGGATGAGATACGGAGCATATCGAGAATGGATATTTGCGCTAGTGTTTTATTCAATTGCTTAATAAGGTTAAATTTCGGTTTAGGGGTTGGCTGTCTGGCAGATGGACCAGGTATGGTGATCTTAGGTTGACAGGTAGAAGGACCTAGGATAGTGACCTTGCCTTTACGTGTGGTGAAATTGCATTCTGGGGCCTTTTTAATGGTAATGGTATTAACACATTTATTTTCATCAGCAACGCGAAGATTGTTTATGATGGTACCATTGGGATAATTGTATGCAAGGTGGATAGTATTATAGGCCGGACGAATGTGATTGGCTTGATTATTGGTATTCTTTGTGTCAGATGAGGAAGCTTTACCATGGTCCTATAGTGGGTTTTTGTGGATAGTATGATCCGCATTAGACGTAAATGGTTGACCACCTAACTCAATGGTGTGGTTCTCAATGAGGTCTTGTACCAGATTTTGCAATTGATGACAATAAGAGGTTTTGTGCCCTTTGGCACGGTGGTAGTCACAAAATGTGCTATCATCCCACCATGATGGCTTGAACTGACCAGGGTCATATGGTTTAGGCTCTTCTAGCATTATGATGCCATTTTGAAGAAGTTTCTTCCAGACAATTTTGATAGGTTCACCCAAAGGGGTATATGTGCATTTTTGAATTGTCGAGGTTGATGCAATTGTCGTTGATTATTTTGCACAAGATTGTTCTAGATAGCATGGCAGTTGGTGTCGGTGTAGTTACAAGTGCGTTTTGGTTTTGTACTCCTTTGATTGTGAGTACATGACCTGTTGTATTGACAGTTTTCGCATCAACTACACCGTCATTGGTGATATGCTTGTTCTTAACCCAGTATTTGGTTTTGTCGTTTGAGCTACCTGGATTATTATTTGTGGTGGTGTTGATGGTTTTTCCACCATATTTTAATTCACCTTTGGCGATCAAGGCTTTCTCAAGTTGAACACCCTTTTCAACAAGGTCAACAAAGGTGGTGTAACAGTGGACTTGTAAGCGATACCTTAGGGGTCCTAGGAGGGTTTGTACAAACATGGTGACTTTCTCCATTTCAGGTATTTCTACTGGACATCTATTTTCTAAGGTTCTCCATCTTTGAAAGAATGGGATAAAAGTTTCTCCTGCATCCTCTTGGGTAATTCTACATAAAGAGGCAATGCCAATATTCGTGTCGATGTTATAGGCATAGTTTTCAACAAACTAGTTTGCCAACTCCTCCCATGTTTTGATTCCTTTAAGCAATAGGGAGAACCATTCTAGTGCATGACCTGTGAGACTTCTAGAAAAAAGTCTCATGAGATATGTTGGCTCATATGCAATGTCCATGCAACTAGTGGTGAATTCTCTTATATGTTCAATAGGGTTCGTTTTGCTTTTGTATTTAGGAAAATGAGGAACCACATATCCATGAGGAAAGGGTGGCATGTACAAAGTTGTGTCAAATGGATATGGGCATAAATCATGTGACATGTAAGACTTTTTATTGGATTGTTGCAAGGTCTCCACTTGTGTTTGAAGAGCAGTGAGTTGGAGTGTGAGTGCTTCAAAAATTGGGTTGTTTGTAGCATCACACATGTTGGTGATAGGGATGGCTTGAGTGCCCACTTTTTGTGAGAAGATATGTTGATTTGGAATTGGTTGTCAGTGAGAAAAATGAGCATTCTGATTATGTGGTTGTTGGAAATGAGTGTTTTGATGAGGGATGTGCTGCTGTGTATGGACTTGAGAAGCATAAGTGGGAATGTGAGATCCAGTCATGTTGGATTGAATTTGAGGACCTTGTTGGTTTTGAGTTTGTTGATGTCCAAATGGAGTGAAGGATTGGGGAGCTTGTTGATTTTGAGCTTGTTGATGCCAAAATGGACTGAAGGACTGAGCGCCTTGATTGCCTTGCCCAAAGAAGAGATTGTGACCATGAGGAATGTTGGTGTTTTGGATTATAGGAATGTTGGTATTAACCTGTGAGGAAGTAGGTTGGGTTCCTTGGATGACAAATCTTCATTTATTTCTCCCAAAAGGGTTAGATGAGTTGGTTGCCATAGCACTTGAAGAACCTATCAATAGGTTTGTTGATGTACTCATGGAACTAGATAAAGTTCCAAAGAGGTTTGAGGTGGTTGCACCTATTGTTTGTGAAGGAATGGTGGATGTTTGTTGAGGGATATATTGCAATGTGGTGTTGGGTTGGGAAGATGATCCCCCAATAGATCTTGTGTTGGTTGTCATGGTAGTATGACCAAGGGAGGTAGCATTGATGGTGTTAATGGCATTTTGTGAAGAGGCTCCCATGGGAGGGTTGTGTGATTGGTGATCAAGAGATGTTGCTCTAATAGTGTTGAGGTCAAATCCTTTTGGTAACCTAGCCCCTTGGTCAAGGAGCATGGCTAAATATCTGGCCGAATCATTTAAGACCAAATCTTCCACAAAAGAGGCCACTTCTGGATTTTGGGCAGCAACTTGTATGTCTTCTTCATAGATTTCCCCATTTTAGTCTCTACGAACAAATTGTTCAAAGGGGTTGTGTGAAATGGCTATCTCACTAAAAGGATTGAACATAGAATTTCCCATGCAATTAGAAAGAGTGTTCATGCTACTAGGGAATGAATTCCTGTCATTGGTGAAGTTGGGAAAATTGGTGTCTTGACCAAAAGAATCCATGAGTCTTTTCTTTCTTTGTAACCTAGTTTCAACCATAAAAAATCTTGCTCAACTTAGAGATGATGTAGGAAAATGATCTAAATATGACACTATGTTTTTGGTTTTTTTTGGATTTTTAAGAATGTTATGAAATGCAAGTGAGACAAAAATGAGGCTAAAGATTTGTGAATATAAATGGTGTGATACTAAAATGGAGATGCTAAATGGTATGCAACTAAAGGATCCTAAGATGTACTCACTATTGAGGGATCTAAAGAGGACAACTTAAGCAAACAAAGTTTATGCAATGATTCAAGTTTGGAAGACCAATGGACCATAAGAGGACTAAAGGAGGACAAAGTGAGGTTTCCACACTAGACTATTGAGTGGGAAATAATTTTCACAAGTTTTGACTAAATGAAAAAAGGTAATTGGGTCCAATGACAACCTACTATTGAATGCAAAGTTTGACAGTGAATGGTAAGGGTCAACTCCTAAAATCTGCAAAAGTAAGTGCCTAAGGAGATGGTGAAGTTAACAATGCAATCTAATGGACTAGAAATGGAATCCTATTGTGATCCTAAGAATGGTAACTAAAATTCAATGTTTGAGGGAAGTTGAGCAATTTAGAGTCTTGTTTGAACTGTAACAGTGAAGGAAGACTTGATTGAATTAAAGACAATTTGTGGATTTTCAATTTGGATGGTGAAAAGATGATTTTAGATTCTTCGCAAATGCATCACATGAAGCAATTTTTTGGAAAAAAAGTTTTACAGTTTTGACAAGTTTGGGCCTAGATTTTTGATGTTTAGTTTGTTGAAGTTTGTCTGAAAATAGTCGGCAAACACATAGAAACTAAAACATTGAGTGTATGTTCAAGGATCAAACATGACCCTTTTTTTGTTTTCACTAGTATTTGAACAAAAGGACACCTCAAGCAGACTCACTCTTAATAGTCAAAAGGTCATCATAGCAATCATAGCCCACAGATTAAAATCGCATTGACTCACACGGCCGTGTCACCCCCTAGAGGGCGCCCGTGTTTTTCTCTTTTCAAGGTGCGTACTCAAGGTGATGGAAGTGGATACCAAATCCCCTGAGCAAATAATTCGTGGTGATTATATGGTGAGTGTCTTGGGGGAAGATTCTTCCCTCCCCTTGCACTGTGATTGAAATAATGTCTGGATACTGACACAGCTGGCTTTCTACAGTATGGTTCGTAGTTAAGGTTTCCGTTTAGCGTGACAATAGATAAACTCCCTCAGGAGACCTCCCAATCTTTAGAACAAACATTTTGGGGATGGTTGTCTTGCTCACTGTCGGTGAATATGGGTTTCCCCAAAATTCACTTTTGATTATAGTGGGTTGGAAAACTTGGCTTTGGTTGTTCTCACTTAGGTCATTCCCGTAGGGTGAGTACTTTTTCCCACTATGGAAGGCCTTCTAAAGGATTTAATAAAGCATAAATTGCATAAAGATAAAATGGGTAAGTCTAGTTTTTTTATCACCCAGTAAAGGCGAAAGCATATACCTATTACCCAACAAACACAACAAACAAAAGTTTAGTTTTAAACCCAAATGACGATTATCTAAACTAAGTGAAGATGTTGCTTCATAACAAACAAGGGATTCATTTTAACCAACATAAAATAAAGTTAGGTGTCTACCCTAGGATTGAGAAATTCCAGATTAAAGTGTCTATCCTAGGATTGGTTCATTTTAATCCCCATACATGAATCAAACTACTGGGCGCGGTCATGTTGGATCCAGATAACAATTTAATAATGGAAATAACCAGTCATTTGCAGTCACGTAGGCTTGCGGTTGTGTTGTTTCATACTTCTGCACCTGCAAGACTGATGAGGGCATAGCCCGAGACTTAGAAAATAACCCACAAACAAGAGAATAATTTTATTATTCAGAAAATGGAGCTTCTTACATGCAGAAGATCTCAAATCCCCAAGTTCTACAACACATGCAAGTTACAGAAAGCTACAGAATCACCCTTTCGCAATATGCGAGCTTGTCCCCAAAAAGTTACCCAAAAATTAGAAACCCGCCCATAAATAGAGCTCCTCTTTAGTTTGGAGCCAAAACAACATTCAAATTTGAGTTAGGCGGTTTGGCGCTGAAAAATTACAACAAATTTCAAAAGAACATTTGCAATTGTATCTTCTAGAAAGTGTACCAACTTCCCAGGGCCATAAATTTTGATCCAGGACTCTGATTCACGAACCATTTGAACCGTTGGAAAGGTTTTGAAGTCAATAACACGCTTGAAATCCACTACGCTGACTTTGGCAAGTTTTGGGGCTGATCCGGGAACTCTAAGTGCCTCAAATCTAACTCAGAATATTTTCAGGTGCAAATCTAGGCAACTAAACCTACAATATCTTTCAACCTAGGAATAGAAAATGAAAACCATAAATTGGGAATTTCATTATGATGAAAAGGGTATCCAAAAATGTAAAAACATCTAAAAACTGAGAAACTTGAAATTTAACTATAAATAAAAATCGTAAATTGGGAATTTCATTATGATGAAAAGGGTATCAAAAATTGTAAAAACATCTAAAAACTGAGAAACTTGAAATTTAACTATTTTTGGGTGATGCAAGATTTCCCTTACACCACTGGATGCTCCTGCATCAGACACCTAGGGTAATTTGAGAAGTGACCCACCCCATCACATCTCAGATGGTGGAGGAAAACCCAAATGGTCGACCTCTACCTTAGGCAACCAGGATGAATCTTCAACAGGCCTTCCTTTCCATTTCACCAGATATTCTTCATACTGTCTGTTCCTGGTACTCCTTCCCACACGACTATCCAAGATTTTTTCAATCTCCTCCTTTTCTGAAGTGGGTGTTGGAATTCCACACTGTTCCATCGTTGGTACTTCCTCTATGCCACCTTCATGATACTCTATCAAATCTGAAATGTTGAACACAGGGGAAATGTTGAATGCATCCAGCAACTCTACCTCATATGCATTCCCTGACTCATGCCTCTTCAAAATTTTACAGGGACCAAACTTCTTCATCTTCAATTTGTTATATGTTCCCACTGGAAACCTTTTTTTCCTCAAGTGGACCATCACTTCATCACCAATCTGAAACTCTTTATACCTCCTCTTCTAATCTGCCTTAGCCTTATACTACATATTCATCTTGTTAATATGTTTTCTTACCTTCTCATGTATATCCTTGATGTGTTATGCAAAATCTTCGGCTTCAACACTTATTTTCTTCTCTTGGTCCATCTTCCTCAATTCTGGAGCTGTTATGTGGCTACCTCCATACACAATCTAGAATGGTGATCTACCAGTGCTTGTGTTGGTAGAATTGTTGTAAGAAAATTCTACCTAGGGTAAGATCAAGTCCCATCCCTTGGGTTTATCTCCTACCAAACATCTCAGTAGGTTACCCAAACTCCTATTAACAACCTCTGTCTACCCATCTGTTTGTGGATGGTGTGTAGAACTAAACTTCAACTCTATCTTCAGCTTCTTCCACAAGGTCCTCCAAAAGTACCCCACAAATTTGGTGTCATGATCTAAAACAATACTCTTTGGTAGACCATGTAACCTTACCACCTCTTTGAAGAACAAGTTAGCAATGTGGACTACATCATGGGTCTTTTGACATGGAATGAAATGTGCCATCTTCGAAAACCTATCAACCATCACAAAAACTGAATCATTCCCTCATTGTGTCCTTGGTAAACCAAGAACAAAGTCCATACTTATATCCTCCCATGGCCTCTCTGGTACAGGTAAGGGCTGATATAAGCCTATATTTTGACTCACTCCTTTAGCCATCTAACATACCCTACAACTTTGTACAAACTTCTTCACATCCTGTGACAACTGAGGCCAATTATAATGCTCACTAATAATGGCAATGGTCTTATCCCGACCAAAATGTCCTACCATTCCTCCACTATAATTCTCCTGTATCAGGTTCTCCCTCATGGAACTCCTCGAGATATACAATTGACTTCCCTTAAATAACATGCCATCCTAGATTATGAAATCTAGCCACCTTATTCTGTCCACTGTAACAAGTTCCTTGCAATCTTTCCAAGCCTCTGTGAAATCAGGATCTTCTGCATACAATGTCTTAGGTTCATTGAACCCAACCACTTCAATCTGCATCTTTGTCATCAATGTATGCCTCCTACTTAAGGCATCTGCAACCCTATTTGACGTCCCACTCCTATGTTTCAAAACAAAGGTATAACTCTGCAAAAACTCTACCCATTTCATATGCCTTTGACTTAATTTTCCCTGACTATTTAGGTACTACAAGGCTTGATGATCAATATATAGAATAAATTCCTTTGGCAATAAATAATGTGTCCATTTCTTTAATGTTTGAACTATTGCATAAAATTCCTAATCATATACAAAATAATTTCTCTTGGCATCATTTAACTTTTCACTGAAATAGGCAATGGGCTTACCTTCTTGGCTCAACACTGCTCCAATGGCACAACCATTGGCATCACAATCCACCTGAAACACCTTGTTGAAATCTGGGAGGGCTAGAATAGGTTGCTCTGTCACCTTTTGCTTTGTTCAAAAAACTTTTTTCGCTCCACGCTCCACTTGAATTCTTTTTATCCCCTCTCATTGTTTCAGTCAGGGGTCCACAAATACTACTGAAGTTTCTAATGAACTTTCTATAAAAACTAGCCAAACCATGGAAAGATCTCACCTCAGTAGCAGTTCTTGGGGTAGGCCATTCCAGAATATCCTTCACCTTCTTTGGGTCCATCTTGAGACCTTCTGCTGAGACAACAAATCCCAAGTACACTAACTCCCTCTTCAGAAAACTGCACTTCTTCAGATTAATCAATAGTTTCTCTTCTCCTAACTTTTCAAAGGCTCTCCGAATATGCATCAGATGCTCATCCAATGTCTTACTGAAAATAAAAATATCATCTAAATACAAAATAACAAAACTTCTTAGAAATTATTTTAGTACCTCGTTCATGAGATGCATGAATATGCTCGGTGCATTGGTTAGCCCAAAAGGCATGACTAACCATCGTACATGCCCTCTTTGGTCTTGAAGGCAGTCTTCCATTCATCTCGCTCTCGAATCCGGATCTAGTGATATCCAATCTTCAGATCAATCTTTGTGAAGTACTGAGCTCCACTCAAATAGTCCATCAGGTCATCCATCCTTGGAAGGGGAAATCTGTACTTGATTGTTATCTTGTTTATGGCTCGAGAACCTGTACACATCCTCCAATCCCCATCCTTCTTTGGTGCTAGTACTATAGGTACTGCACATGGACTCAAACTCTCCCGTATCAAACCCTTTCTCAACAACTCTTGAAATTGTTTGTTCAACTCCTCATTTTCTGCTGGAGTCATTCTATGAGTTGCCTAATTTGGCAAACTGGCTCCAGGAATCAAGTCAAATTGATGATTGATTTTCCTTATTGGTGGTAAACCCTCAGGTACATTATCAAAAACAATATCCTGAAACTCATCCAACATCCTAGAAACTTATTCTGGAACCTTCTCACTATCCTCCTTACTCACTCTAGGAATCAATGCATAACACACACGCTCATGCTTCATACCTTCTAAAAATTTTCTTCCATCTACATAACAAATTCTAGCACTACTGCATACCTTTTCTTCAGTCTCCTTTAGAGGTTTCAACTTGTGATGAACCCCATCCTTTGTCAAGGAATAAGTGTTTGCATGGCCATCATGTATAGCTCGCCTATCGAACTGCCACGGCCTCCCCAACAATATGTGACATGCATCCATGGGGATGATATCACAGAGTACCTCATCATGGTAGCTCCCGATCTTGAACTTTACTAGGCACTGCTCATTGACCAAAACTTTGTGGTCTTTCTGTAACCAGGCAATCTGATACGAATGCAAGTGCCTTTCCCTCTTCAGCTTCAACTTTGTGACCATCTCTTCTGACACCAGATTATCGATGCTCCCACCATCAATAATGACATCATATCATTTTCCTTCACACCTACACCTTGTGCAAAATAGATTCTTCCTCTGTTCTAGTTCCTCTGTCACCAGGGCTCTCCTAATCACTAGGGCTTCTCCCCTTTCAGCATCATCTGAATGTTTAGATTGGGCCTCCTCATCTGCATGTGCAACCCTTCCACGACCTTCTGGCCTTTTGTCTGCCTTTCCTTGGTGTTGTGGACATTCATAGGCTCAATGCCCTTCTTCACCACACTGGAAACATGTTCCTTTGAAACCACCTCTTCCAAATCCTTGTCCATATCTCCCTCATCCTCTACCTCTTTGATCACCATTGTTTTGATCATGAGGGTGGTAGAAGTTGTCATTCTTTTGGCTTCGGCTGGTACCCACATCTTCACTTTTATTTTCATCATCATTTTAGCTTCTGGAAGGTCTTCCACTGCCCCTTCCACTTTGACCTCCTCGTCCTTTTTGCTTGCCATCAAATCTTTTTTTCAGCTTCTCTTCCACTTTCAGAGCAAATTGATACACATCCTCAATGGTGGTCATTCTGACTAGGCTTAACTCCTCCTTAATGCTCAGTCGTAACCCATTAAGATATCGGGCTACCTTCTCCTTATTATCCTCTGTGTGACCCATTCTGATGATTATCTTGTGAAAATATTTAGTATATTCTTTCATAGATCTGCTTCCTTGCTTCAACCCTTGCAATTTCTTCAACAAATCTAACTATTAGTCCATTGGTATGAACTACTTCTTTAGTTTCTCTACCATGCAATCCCATCTAGTGATCTTTCATTTTCCTCTTCATTTTCTTTCCAACTGGACCTCTTCCTACCAAATACTGGCATGGCCCTTCAGCTTCATTTTTGCAAACTTAACCCGATCTATGTCCTCTATTTCCTCATACTCAAAATATTCTTCTAGCTCGTTGATCCAGTCAATCAACTCTTCTGGGTTCAGACTTTCGGAATAACTAGGGACTTCTGCTCTAGGTCTTTTCCCAATCTTCGAAATGGCCCTTATTAGCCGCATTTGGTCTTGATCTATATTTGAACCTTCTTCCTCTCCTTCATCCTCACTTTCCTCCCTCGAGTTTAACCCTCTTCTCAACTGCTCTTGTAACGCATCAATCTGTCTCTGGAGGGCTGCCAGTGCATCTCTTCCAACAACATTTTTGCTGCCTCGACCACCTATGGCACCACCATGCCTACCAAGCATCACTGTTGGAGGCATATTTTTTTACCTCGACCCACAACCATGGTCCTGCTGTGAACTACCTCACGATTGGCGATCTGTCCACACACTCAAGAAAACTCGCTCTGATACCACTTAATGAGGGCGCAGCCCGAGACTTAGAAAATAACTCACAAACAAGAGAATAATTTTATTATTCAAAAAATGGAGTTTCTTACATGCAGAGGATCTCAAATCCCCAAGTTCTACAACACATGCAAGTTACAGAAAGCTACAAAATCACCCTTTCGCAATATGCGAGCTTGTCCCCAAAAAGTTATCCATAAATTATAAACCCGCCCATAAATAGAGCTCCTCTTTAGTTTAGAGCCAAAACAACATTCAAATTTGAGTTAGGCAGTTTGGCACCAAAAAATTACAACAAATTTGAAAAGAACATTTGCAATTGTATCTTCTAGAAAGTGCGCCAACTTCCTGGGGCCATAACTTTTGATCCAGGACTCTGATTCGTGAACTGTTTGAACCGTTGGAAAGATCTTGAAGTCAATAACATGCTTGAAATCTGCTACACTGATTTCATAAAGTTTTGGGGCCAATCCAGGAACTCTAAGTACCTCAAATCTAACTTGAAATATTTTCAAGTGTAAATCTAGGTAACTAAAACTGCAATATCTTTCAACCCAGGAATAGAAAATAAAAACCGTAAATTGGGAATTTCATTATAATGAAAATGGTATCCAAAAATGTAAAAACATCTAAAAATTGAGAAACTTGAAATTTAACTATTTTTGGGTGATGCAAGATTGCCCTTACACCACTGAATGCTCCTGCATCAAAAACAAAATATGAGACCATATGAGAACTTGCAAAATCATGTTAGGAGTTCGAATTTTTTCCTTTGACCCACGAAAAGTAACCGCCAAATGTTGTAAACAAAGATTAGTAAAAAAATAAAAAATAAAAACTTAAATGAAAATAGCAAACTTAAAATAGTGATAACTTCCTCAAAATTTAACGAAATTTTAAGTGGTAGATATCCATGAAAAGCTGAAAATCAAACATTCAAAACCCAAAAAGTATTTTCCACAATTCTACACAAAAAAAAAATGTTATAGGAAAAAGGAAACATGGGTTTTAAAAGCTAAATTAAAAAAAAATAGAAAACACTAACATAGCCATAACTTTCTCAAATCTTAATGAAATTTGAAACCATTTGAAGTTCTAGAATGCTGAGACCAAGATTTACAAAACCCAGAAAATGTTTTAAAATATTTTATTCGGCCATTTTTCTGTGCTCTAATGAAGGTGACGGGATTTCATATGACTTCTTGGTTGTAACCTGCAAAATAGTGAAAACAAACAAGAACACAAAAAAAATTCTTTCCAAAAAATCAGGTTCACCAATGTAATGAATGATTTCTGCAAAACAAAATATGTTAGTATCACATGCATGCAATATTATCCAAACAATACAATAGAATGCAAAGGAGAAATGTGAAAGAAAGGGAATGAAATTAGAACAATCTCACCCATTTCTCTCCTCCATGACTAACTTCTATTATACCTCCTAGCTCGCTATAATAATGGATGCCCTCAGATTTTGAGGAGCAAACTCTATATGCCTAGACCTAAACAAGACTTTGAAGGATTTATTTTAAAAGATTTATGTAAATAGAAAATGAAATCTAAGTGCAAATATTCAAATACTAATGGCTAGAATGCAAGAAATGACAATAAACAAGGAATCTAAAAATGATTTTAAGAAATTCAAGATCAAGGTCCTTGAAATGAGAGCAAAATTGTCATTTTATAGAAAATGCAATTTTGCACGGACGGATGAGATGAGAGATTGAGAAAATGCCCTAGAATCAATGGTTAAGATTCAAAATGGCAACTCTCAATTAGGGTTAGGACAAAATGCCCAAATGTGTGAATAAGATTTAATTAAATAAATTAAATCAAGAATAAATGTGACAGTTGAGATGAAATTAGCAAAAATCAGAAGATAAGAAGATGGGATTTTAGAAAATCAGTAATTTTAGAAATTACTTGATTTGTAGAAGAATATTTCAATTTTGAATTAAATTAATTCAAATTTTGGATTTTTTGAGATAAGGAGGAATTGATTTTTGAAATTAATTACTAAAAGAAGAATTAGTTAACTATGTGAGACAATTTTAAATAAATTGTTTTATTTAAAAATAAAGAAGTGTCACATACAACAATTAAATAATTAAAAATAATTATTTAATTTAGAAGAAGTGGTTAATTAATTAAATAAATTATCAAATCTATTTAATTAAAAGAGAGGATTTAGGAATTAGTGACATATTGAATAAATATATTAAAATATATTTATTTGATAATTAGGAGGACATTTTAATGACAGATTAATTAAATAAAATGAGAACTTTATTTAATTATGTGTTGACTTTAGATAATTAGTGACACATTAAATAAATATTATTTATTTATTTAATAATCAATAAGAATAGAAGAACCTAAATTAATTAAATAATTGTGACTTATTTAATTAATAGTTGAAGATGGGTTAGGAACATAATTAAAGTGTCATAATTATGCTAGGACGAAAAGTGGTAAAATAGTGCTCGCAGGCCTAGCTCATTTTAGGTGTCTACAGTATGTACCTATTAATTACCATCATATGTGTAGGAAACCAATTTATTTATTAGGTGATGCAATGCTAGAGGAAGAAAATCACCCTCTCAATCTCATTTAGCAAAGCTCTAAACTTTCCTTGTTTGTTTAGTCATCTCAACTACACATTTCCCTTCATAAAACCTTATTTAAAGACACTAAAACTGAGATTAAGACATACACACCTCTTATTGAATTCACAAAACACCTGAAGCCACATCAAAATACATGATTCCAACCTCTTTTTACCAACATAAACATCACAAAATTGAGAACTTCCAAATTGACTATCCTAACAACAACTAGGACTCTTCCTTCTTCATAAAAATCTTAATTTTAAGACTCCAATCTAAAATAAAGGCATAAACTACTAGTAGATCCATCAAAAATCCTTAAACATCATTAGAACAACAGATTCAAACTCAATTCCTCAAGAACTCAACTATGAAAACTTCAACATAGACTATCCCAAATAACATTTAGACCTATATTGATCACACAATCAAACTAACATACATCTCCCAACCCATTTATCCTTAAAAATACAACAAACAAATGTAAGCGAGTCTGCACAAGAAGATTAGTCCATGTCCAAAAATTTATATGTGATAATTCAACAAGCACGTACTCAAAACCCTTCAAATGTTTTGGATTCCAAAATATGACTACAACATCTAGACAATCATCAACAAATGAATCAAAACTTTAAATTTCACCAAATATTGCTAAGAAAATGGATCTCAATACATATACACACCTTTTGGAAACACTTTCACCAAGTAGAGTGCTTCTTACTTTATCAAAATACAAAATAACCAATGGTTTTTGTCATCTAGGACTGTCAACAACTCTACCATTGTAGGATAGTTAATAAATAGACTCCATAAACCTTTACAACCACCAAACCTTATCTTTAAATGAATTCATAATACACCTAACACCTTTTAAAAATAATATCCTTCATGAAGAATTCAAAACTCACAAGAAAAATTCTTTAAATCTCACTATGCATTCTGTTTTTCTAGATTTTCCACATTTTCTTAACCTAGGGCTCGATTGAAATTGCCCCAAACCAAGTTATTAGACTCTGCACCTTGGAGTTCCTTTAGATCATGGTTAAAAATTACTACACACAATTTTATAGCAACTTCCACTAGTTATAATTGAAGATATCAAATTTTGAATGCACACTGGTACCCTAGAATAGGGTTTCTATCCGTTTTCACTAAAACTTGAATATCTCACTCAAGAATGCATAAAATTACATGAAACCTAATAAAATAAAATAATATTCATAGGGCTATCACCTTAAATTGAGGATGAGAGGTTTTGAGAATAGAACATGGTCGTACAATGGCCTGAAACAAGAAATTACCAAAAAAATAACAGAAAAACAGAATTTTCATTAAAAATCTTCTTTAATCTTCAACTCCCAACCTTCCTAAAATAAAATGAGGTTACATAAAGCCTTTATAAATCATATAAAACACCAAAAAACTATCCTTTTAACTTCCTTGACTCTTCATCTCCCTCCATTTTGCAAAATATTGCATTTTTACAATTTTACATTGACAACTTTTCATCAAATTGTGCAACATTTACACAATGTATCTAATGACTCCAAAACAAGTACAAGTGACCTAAAACAAACATATCATGGTCAATTATACCTTATGACAACATGAAATCAACTACTCTAACTCAAAACTAAAGACTGCCTCATGGAGGCATGAATTTGCAAAGGTGCACCTACACCATTGGGGAGGTATTGTGAGTGACAACTTGCATAACCAAATAACTCAATTTAAGGAAAATTAATAATTTTACATGTAATCTTACCTCATGTATGCTATTGGTGAGAGCTCAGTAGTAATGATGTATTTGATAACACAAATAAAATCTATGATTTTTACTACCAGTTTAAACTAAATGAAAGTTACAAGAATTTATGTAGGGTAAATGATGCTTTCACTATGTTGACAGTGAGACAACTCCAAGGGAATACTAGACTTAACATTTCTCCAAAGTTAGTCATCCTTATCAAACAATATGGGAGTTACTTTATCCAATTTTCAAAGTTCATATATAGATGAATTGGGGGTTTCGATGGATATCCTTATATGCTTGTAAGATACGTAAATTACAAGCTAGTTCTAATTCAAGAATGCAGGTGAATTGGTCGGGTCAATAAAGAATGAAGATATAGAAGGAAAAGTGGCATTCCTTAAAATCCTATACTCCTTGGTTACTACAACTACAATTCTTATTCAAATGCTCTGAACGTTGAAAGAACAATTGCAAAACTAACTGTGGTTGTTTATAAGATGAGACTTCCTTTCAATGGAAAATGTATGTCAAAGAAAATTGGCACCTTGATGTAGGATATTATCATTTTCCAAAGATTGAGGAGTTATGGGAAGAATGTGAACATGATTTTAAGGTCCGAAGGAGGGATTGGATGAGGTTTACAGTTGAGAAGATCATAGAATTAAGGCTAGGATGGAATGTAGCTGGCATAGAGGATGATAGATCAGATTTAGTTGATCCTATTTATTTTTGGAAGATTTAAGTGCTGCCCTTGCCACCTATTAATTGGGAAATTAAAGAGTTGAGAGAATTATGTTAGAGGATAGATCACACTATCATAATATCATAAGAATTCTAAGGAATAAGATACTTGAAGCCACACCTACAAGACCAAGGGATACAGATAGGTCATCAACAAAAAGAAGTGATAGTCAAGAAAGCTCTTCTTTTTCAACCATTTCATAGGTTTGTAATTCAATTCCTAATTCTTAGCAAAATTTTTAGGGTGGTGGTGACAACAAAGATCTAAATAGGAGGGGTAATCTTACAAGCTCATGTGAGAGTGATCCAAAAATAAGAAAGAAGGGGTCAAAGTTGAAAGAAAAGGTATTAGACCCAATTCAAGAAGTTGTAGAAGAAAGGGGATATATAGATCCTCAAAGTGATCTTAATGATGAATAATTAATTTCCTCTACCTCACCCTTTTCAATTCTCATACCACCTTCTCGAAATGATCTAATTTCTATTCCTAAATTTCTAGCCAATGATGCACTTCTTGGTGAAGCTTATTTTCTAGTTGTCCCTATTATTCCAGTATCATCAAAGACATCATTGATAGATATTATAGGCTCTTCACAGATGCCTTCTTTGTAATGATTGGAAAAAATTTACTAAATAAAAAGAGAGTTGTTTAGTTAGTCGCTCATGACTTTGATTCGGTGTCTGATTTGACTTAGAATTCTTTGAAACCAAAGAAGGCTAAAGTTACATGTAGGATAATAGTTGAATCTTTGTCCATAAATTGGTGTGTTGAAGTAGCACATCCTACTCAAGAGAAAAATGTAGACGAAGTTGATGAGAGTTATTTTGATATCACTAAAGTAGATCTCGAGCCTTCAATGCATGATGGGGATATTCATAATTTTTGAGTATCTACAACCAAATTAATACAAAGGACCAAGAAGGAAAAACATTCAAAAGATGAAATCAAACAACAAGTGCAAACATTAACATTGTTCCTCAAATCTATAGTAGACACTTCTACTCTACCCTTGGATGTAGCTCATACCTTAGTAACTCCCATTCATGGAGAAGTCATTCAGAAGGAAGTATGGAGAGTGTGCTAAAGTATCAATCATATGGGAAAGTGACTAAAAAGTAGGCAAAGAAAATAAAAGTAAATTCATTATATTTTATTGGTAAGGCCAAATAAATTCATGATAAGGTTGATTTTATGCAACAAGAGATTAAAAAGGAGTTGAGAAACATCAAGCAAGGCAATCTTCAACAAATGGTTAAAATGGATATTGACATGTTTTGATTTCCCCAAAAAAAATATCAAGCGTGGAAGAAAATAAAATTGATATGTGGCTTCCAAGTATAGAATGGAAGCTCATTAATATTATCTATATTATGGTGGAACCATTAAAAATGAAGGCATCTTGTGAACTAATGAAGATGAAAGTTTCAAATGATCTCTTATCAATCATTACAAATGCATTAATAAGGGATGAGATTCAAAATAAGGACATCTAGGTCATATAGGGAAGCTTTGAGAAGATAATTAATACATATTTATTCAACAAACAAACTTTTAGTGTGGATGTGATGATAAAATTGAGTTTTATTTATGTTGTTCTTGCTACATGTAGTGATCACTTGTCTATTCATTATCAGAGTGTGTAGAATATTCAAAAGGATCATGCCACTTGGAAGTTGAGAATGTTTAATGTAATTATTCCTAGGAATAAAATATTTACATTAGTCGTTAAGTAATTTAGAAAATTCAAAGCTAGATCTCCTCTTCAACATGAGTAAAGTGCAACTCAGAGGACATCTTTGGGGGACACCACAAACAATGCAAATAAATGAAATAGAGCTGATTTGTGTAATTTTCTTATTGTAATTAAGCAAGTCACTGGTTATGTATTATATTTTAAAGTGGAAATAATAAGTAGGTGTAAATACTAAATCTACAACCAACGTCCCTCCTACTCATGCCAAACTTGAGAGATGCAATGATAAAGACAAGGCATGTAAACTGTACGACAACATAACCCAAAGAAATGTAGTCTCATGGGGTGTGATAATGAGAATGGTTGTGCTTTTGTTTGATTGAATGCTTAAAAAATATGTCATCTCATGGACTACAATCGTTGTAGAATATGCACAAATTGATTTTTTGAAAATGGATTTAGATAAGGTGTGAAGTCGATTTCCTTAACCTTTACCACTATTCTCCTAGTCCGTGCTAAAATTAGAGCTTTGAATGAGGTATGGACTTCCATCAAAGAAAAAGGAATAAAGGATTTTTGTTTGAGGTTATAGTTGTAAGTTCCCTGATAAGCATATATGCAGTGTGCACTAGATGAATGTGGAATAATTTTATAAAATTTTGAGCAAATGCAATTGGCTCGACATAGACGAGGAAGGTGAATTGTTTGATAGGGGGTGCAATGGGCATAGAAAACGCTTGAAAATTGTTTGAAATGATGCCTTAAAGGAATATTTTTTGGATTAGTATGAGAAACAATAGAGAAGGGACGAGAAAATCCTTTATGTTGACAGAACCAAAATGAATCGAGTTATGCCTAGTGCTCTTCTTACTCACATCGAAAGCTTGTCTAACTTTGAGTAGAGAAGTCATGGACTATTTATTTGAAGGATCTATGTTTACAATTGTAATATATTTGCACAAAATATTCTAGTCCTAATGAAAGTGACTGTTACTATCATGTAATGACCCTTGCTAATTATTCCCTTAATTCTTCAATTTGAGTGTTTTGTAATTTTGTCAAATAGTTGTCTCTTCTTATAGCTGGTAAATGATTTATCTTTTTGTTTTTTCTCAAATAAAGATGATATATGTATAAAAGACTCTAACTAAAAGGTGCTAATGATTGAGAATGCAAATGAGGGATGAAATGCAATATATTTTTATTGATTTTTCAAGATTCAAGATGACCAAAATGAAATGCAATGTACAGTCACAACAAAGAGACATTTTGACAAACAACTCTTATGCAAACTCCAAACTCAATTATGATCAATATTGCAACTAGGGAACTGATTAAAATCTCTTTCCAAATACTCATAGTAGATCTCCCTCAAAGAGAAATGATTTACACTACAAAATGAAAATAAAACTCTGTCCTAAATGGAAATGATGCAATGATAAAATGCAATTACAAAGGGTTGTAAAGAAATTGATACATTGAGACTTCTAAGTGCTATTTTAATTTCAAATTTATACAATGAAATGGGAACCTAATTGAAACCCTAATGAAAAAATGACAACAATACAAAAACCCAATTGAACTCCTCCAAAATTAAATTATCTTATTGCTAAATAGCTCCACCTAGGTTGCTTGTTGGATTGTGATTTCTCCCAACAAAATTTGATCATGTACAAGAGTCACCGAACCCCAAAATCAAACTATTTGATGGACGCTTAGCCAATGCTCAAATTTCCATGATTCTTCTTCACAAGATGTCACTACCAGCAAGAATCTGCCACTTCTCAAGGCACTGAAAAACTAAGGTAAAAGCCTCCAAAATTGAATCCTTCTTGATGCCAAGAGTTGCGCCTAAAATGCTTGAAGAGCCATGATTTTTCTAGCAATATAATCATTCCCCAATGATGAATTCGATATTCCCAAAACTGAAATGATACTCAAATGTTTCCTTCATAAAATTGAACTTCTCTAAATTTGGTCAAAGACCATTAAATTTGCATTTATTGCCCAAGTAGGAAAACTGATTTGTCTTCCTCCACAAACCTCCAGCTAGGGTTGATCTTTCACAATTGAAACTGGTATCCTAGAGTATTCAAACCCTCAGACAAGCAAGCATTCAAGCTCTCACAAATTTTTCATGAGAAGTATAAAACAAGACATGCTCAAATGCTAAGCCCATAGCCCCAAGATTTCTCAATCATCTCCAAGAAGCTTCTAGAAAATATTATTATTTTATTCCCAAAATGACTTTATAATAATTATTTTATTTTAGTGACTTAATTAAATTAGTTAAATATAAATCTATCTTTATGATTTGAATTATTTAGATAACTTAACAAATAATTAATTTAATCATTATTTCCTTATTTCTCCTTTAGCCTTCAAGAATAATAAAGGCTAAATGACTCTTGGGGTGGCAACTGAGAAGGGGACATTACATATCAGGGTGGTATGCTTGTATGGATTTTAAAAGAGCGACCTTAACTTTAGTAGAAGTATCAATTTTATCCATCTTTCCTTTCTTTGGATTTGGATGGATGTGGTCTCTATAAATGAAGTTCATGAAAGACTACAGGCATTGCAAGACATGCACAAATTGATTTGTTGTAAAGGTTTCAAAAAAAATTAAGTAAAACCAATTAGTAGGTGCAAAGAAAAAATTTATGATTTTTAATAGCATCATCCCTTCATGTGACAAGATAGGAGCTCTGAAATAGGGTATTTGCATCCATTGAAGCATTGGATACATTGATTCTATCAACTATTGTAGATACAGCTACGCTGGGTGACATGTTTGTTAATTGTGAAGCCAAAGACATGGTATATTAAATTGAATTGTGTTGTGTAGAGGAAAAATGGCATGTGAACTATAAGAATTATTAAGAAATGTGGTAACATAGAATGAAATGTTAGCAAGAAATATTTAAATTTTTTTTGAAACTTGAAAATTAAATGCAATCGACAAGTATCAAGCTGAAACTAGTTATTTTTTCCTAGGAGTTCATTACATGTACACGCTCATTGATTAAAGTATGATACAAAAATTGATTGGATGCACAATAAAATAAAATAAGGATATTTTTTTAGATTTAAGGAAAAATAGGAAAAATTGGTGAGTCAACACTTTAAATTGTGAAAAATGGGTTTTTTCATCATCTCGCACCTAGTAACATAAGAAGTGATTTTTCAACCAAATAGATTTTATCTCTATATTAGAAGATTTATAAGAAAATGAAGTATAAATACCAAGGCTACATGTGCATCTCAGCTATTGAAAGCACTTTTATTGAAATAACAGATACCAAATTCAGGCATATTAGCAATCACTTTTTTTAGGAAGCATGAAAGAAGAGAAGTCTCCATTTGCACAAAAAGTGTTTAAAACTGGGTTAATAGATGCAATAGGATATCCAGTAGTTGTTCAATTTACTGCAATTGTTATGGAATGAGTGAAAGATGACATGGAGACAAGAGAATTAAAACATCAAATAGTAGATTTGTAGTGAGATTAGATGTCATTTCTATTATGATCATTTTTAGATTACCGATTAGGAATCAATTTACTGATATAAACAAGGAAATCACAAAGCAATATTTTGTTGAGAATAAGGATCAATGCCACAATATTGTTGATGGGTGTTTTTGCACCTTCTCAACATAGGAAACACACAAATATGCTACCTCTCTTGAAAGTTAATGTCTACAACTAAGTTTTAGAAATCACCCCAAGGTCTCTCATGTGTCAGGCCATGACAATTCTTGGAATAATTCAGTTGGTTGATGTGATTTGTTGGTAATCACAAGGAGTTATTTTTGTCTCACAAAGCATGGAAGTTTTAGGTCTGCAGATGGAGTTTCAAGGTGCTAGAAATGAATGAACAGTGGCTACACACTCAAGACATCAAGCTGAAACTCACTTCAATCACCAAGTTTAACATTGTTATGGTTCTTGGAATCCTACACTAACAAAGATCTAAAAGAAATAGAAAAATATTAAATGGTTAAGAGAGTTATTCTAAATCTATTCTATGAATAAATAGTAACAATGGAGGATGCTATAGTAGACAGACTCCCATAAAGCTAAGTTTTTCTTGACCAAGAGAAACCTATAGCTACACAAAACTAGTGCAATCTTCTAAGGCCTACAAATTTTTAGATTGTGCATTCACCTCATGAACATACAATTGAACTAAAGTGTAGCATATGAAATAGATCAAACTAGCTTTGCAAAGTGATTCGTCATCAATAAACCACAAAAAACATGAGCTAGAAGTGCATCCAATACTGTAACATCAACCACCATTAAAGACGTTCAAGAAAATAACAAACTAAAACTAAAATGGAAGTTGAATCATGCATGCAAAATGAGAAAGCTCAAAGAAAAAATGCAAAATAATGCAACGCTTCCTTCTATTGCTGTAAAATGCCTCTTACAACAATTCACCACCCTTACAAATGAGGATCAATCCCCTATTTATAGTTTTCCAAAAATGAAATGAATGGCTAGGATTAATTGCAATGAGTGGCCTAGATTCAATACAACTTAGGGTTTCACCTACCCCCAATATTTCACAATATAAAAATAGACTTTTATCTTTTCCCCTATTTTGTCTTGTAGTCTATTTTTTCTTGTAGCTACTATAGTAGTTTTGTCTTTTAGTTGCCTTCTCTACTATAGCTAAAAACTAATGAAATCTACCTTTTTGTTGATGTGTTTGCAACATTTCTTCACTCAATCAAGTAAATCCAAATTGAGAAGTACATATGTTGCTCCTAATCCCGATGGACAATGCTTTACCATCATCATTTGTATAAAACAACTCCCTCTTGCTCTTGATTTTGGTGGAAAGCTCCCTGATTCTTTGGTGCTAACTTCTTTGGCATGTATTCATGGATAAGAAGATCCTCAATTTTGGTAACCTTAGATCTCCATTGGAATATTCCATATAAAATATTTGTGACACAACATCTTTTGCAGTAGGGTTGACCATCACCCTCTACTTGAATTCATCATTGTTCATGTGCCCAAGGTCTTTGTCTAAGACTGTGTCCCCGGTGGAGGTGAGCTTGCAGGTACACTCCACCCTGTGGAACTAATACTTCATTTGTTCCTTTTCTTCCTTTCCTCTTGGATTCCTTTCAAGCTTTTTTCCTTTTCCACCCTTTCCCACGGGCTTCCCTGATGATCCCTCAGTAGAATCCATAAATCCTACACACATAGAGTGTAGTAAGTGTGTTGATATATCACCAAGGAAAATGTGAATTAAATCTTACAAATTCACAATTAGATCCATTTGTATACCCTTGGAAGATCATGAAATTCATCATTGTTAAACATTTTGAGTTTGATTGGGTCATCTATGCAAATGCACGCTCAGGGGTATAGGTTTCCCCTAGGTGGAAGCCCTTAGGAGAAAGTTGGAGTGGAATGACATTGGGACCATGAAATCCCATAGAAAATGACCCACATGGAAGTTTTCACATGGTTCTATTGATGAGAAAATATCCCATGGAATGATTAGGCCCATGCAAAAAAATGGCTATGAGGCAGTCGAGACTGGAAGATTAGGCCTTAGTGCAATTGTGGGTTTGAAGGAAAAGGGCATCATGGGGTGGAAGGACGTTCACTTCACCATTAAATAGTGGTGTTGGATGGACGGTTCCTCACATGCAGAGTTTCACATAGAAAAATCCTCATGGTAAATTTCCTTCATGGGTTCATTTTATTTATAAGTTGGAGGTTATGGACCTCAGAGTCAAGCAATATGGATTTCGGGTAGTGGAGGGGTGCTAAGCACTCATCATTAAGGAATGACTTTAATAGGGTGGACTTTTGATCATGGTGGCTTTCATGGGTAGACCCACTGAAGTGATTTTCTCAAAAGCTAGTGACTTGCATATTTTAGGACTAACAGCGGCGAAGTCGGGCTCAGGGTCCACATGGTGGGACAACGTGTGAGATTTTTTACCAAAGAATAGTGATGAAATGATGACCACTCACATGGAAACTTCCTCAAAGTCACAACTCTTAGCAATTTTGAGTTTTTTCAAATTAAGCACATGAAAGATCCATTAGAAGGTTGCCTAGAACTATTCCTCAATTATTTGACCCCTTTTGGAAAATGTGGAAATTCGGAATGCAAAAGCCATAGGATCTCATTAAAAATGAAATTTCACATATGGACTTCTGTAGATGGAAACCCACAAACAACTTTCCACAGTGAAGTTCTCACAAATTATAAAAGCTTAGCAAATTTGGCTCAAACCCCTTTAGGATTATGGAGACATCCATTTTTATGGGCCCTATATGTTGAAAACTTAAATTTTGTACCCTTCTTTTGAAATACAGAAACTTGGAAGGCAGAAGCCAAATGGCCCAAAGCTGTAAAAATAAAATGGCATTCTAGACACATAAACTTGTGGATGGTAACCTACACACGGAAACCTACAGACGGCGACCCACACATAAAAACTGGCGGACAATGACCTGCAATGCAATTTTTGCAACTTCTTAAAACTTAACAAGACCTTGGTAGTTCACTTAGGCATCATGGAAAGATTCCAAATCCATAGGCAACTTGTCCCCAAATTCAGAAAATGAAGGCAAAAGTGAAGCAAGTGAGAAGGGACCAAGCATGTAGGAGCAAGGCAGAATCAAAAAATAAGGGGTTTCCCTACTTTTAGCGAGGCGTCTATGAAAAAATATGCACAACAAATGGTAACTCGACTAGGGAAATTCTCTAGAGCATTTCAATGACAAACTGGAATTATGAACCCATAATTTTTTGTTCCGACCTTCACACTAGGCCAAACAAACCGAATACTTGACCAAAGGATCAAAACCACTAGTCAATCCAACCTTTTGTATGTTGAAAATCCAAGTGTGTACAAATGTATTCATTCCCATCCTTAAGTCACTCCAGGAACCTTTGGCGAAGAACCTAAGCTTCGCCAAGTTAAGCTACATGATTGATTCTAACTCCAAAAATTGCTTGGGACATTGTCTTGTTGCTAGTCAAGCAGCCATAGCCCCGATGAGGTTGTCATTGTGATTCTCTCAAACATTTCTCTACTTCTAGCCAAGCATCTATAGCCTTGGTAGAGTTATTAATATCCTCCTGAAATTTGAATTTTTTGTTTTCATTTTCACTATTTTTCTTTTTCTTTTTCTCTCTTTTTTCATTTCTTTTGATTTTTTATTTTCTCTTCTTTTCATTTCAACCCAAAAGCATGAAGATTTTACTCAAGGTTGATAATCACAACGGTGCTAAAGCATAGTCTTATATTTTTCACTTAACCTAACTTCACAAAGGAGCCTACAGTGACCTTAGAATTCTTAAAATATGTGATAGATATAAGATTTTAAAATACACAAAAATCAGATAAACCAACGACTTATCCCCTTTGAGCCAAACATCTAGGTCACTTGACACTAACGGAAAACCTTCAACGTCCACTCTGAAAACTTGATTAAAGTTTCTTAAGAAAATAGTTAGAACTACCCTAGGTAATAAAATGATTGTTGCATGTGAAAACACTCCTAGCAAAAAACCAGGGGACCCCGAACAAAGAAGAAAATCAGAAGCAAAGAAAACAGAAGCAAACATAAGCAAATAGAAAAGAAACTAACCTAAGGAAACCACCTAAACTAACCAAAGTGGGAAAGAAAGAGAAAAAACAAGCAAACTACTCTAAATAAAACTAATCTACCACAAACCAACTAATCTAATGAAAAAGTGGGAAAAAGAGACTCTGTACAAAGAAACCTACACCTATCAAACTAAACTATATACAAAGAGATTCACAATGGTCCACATTTAGACCAGGAAAGCTACCACTCATTCTTGTAATATACTTCATAATGCATGCACAAGAAGACGAGTGATCATGACGGTTCAAAGCCATGAAAAATTGTCCTTATATTCAGAAAAATGAACTTCAATATTGCAACATTTACATCCAATAACAACTTCAGGGAAAACTAATAGCTAAGGAAACTCGTGAAGCCCATGATCAATCCACAAATATTTTTGTCTTCTCTCATGCCCATAATCAAAATAATAATCCTAAACATTCATAAAAGCAGGAAAAGATAAAACCTAGATACCATCAGTTGATGGGAGCGATTTTTGATGGTCCAAAGTGCATGTGGCATGATCAAACCATGTATCAACAACTTCGAGAGGATGCAATGGGTGGTGTAGAATCACACTTGCATTGTGAATCTACAAATCATAGTCAAATTGATTAGGTAGTAGACATTGTGAAGAATCAAAAATTTTAGATTCAAAGAACATTCTACTTGATCTCAGGTATGCATAAGGCTAAGAAAATGAATCAACCAATCCATCTTCCAAGCTCCTTGTGGGATCTGTGACCTCCATCAGTTGTTCCTCAAGGAGATACAAACTATCATGTTCGTCATATGTGATCCTTGTGTTTACTTGATTGTTGTCTTCAAAAGGAAACACACTCCCCCATTTAATTTATCTAATGTTGATCATAATTTTTTTATAGTTCATATCATAAGAACATGACATGGATGAATATGTTCTATTGCAATCCTTAGTATGTGTATGAGGATCAACAATAGTCAAGGAGGAAAGACTCCCAGTTGCAGCCTATAGTTGACAGGGTATATCATCTTTGTGGGAAGCCACCAAGACATCCTTGCCTTGGTCCTCTTCTCTTTGAAATTCATGTGGCTCACTAGGATATCCAGTTGTTTCCTCTTGTTCACTATCACTATAGATGGAAATGGAGTCTCTTTCATAATCTAAGAGCTCTAATGCTTTGCCATCCAAAGGTTCAGGTGATATGTCTATATCATTTCCATCTTTTGAAATGTTCTCTTCCTTAGTGTCACTATACCTATATGGCACAATTTCAAGTGGGAAGAAATCAGCAAGGGACACTGGATCATCAAGGGGATTGGAGTATGGCAAGTGATTTACCTCTGAGAATTCCTCATAAACTCTATCATCAATCATATGTAAATTCTCTACAAGAGGGAAGGACTCTTGATGATCAATGGACAACTCTTCCCTTTGATCTGCTTCATCACTAGAAGTTTGGGACTATGTTATTCTCCTTCCATTGCTGTCCCAAAACCTTCTTGTGGGCTACACTCAACCAAGTTATCACTTGGTTCCGGATCTTGTACTTTTGGTTCAATTCTAGAAGCAGCCGCTGGAGAATGTGAACTTGGCTGCTCCACTTGTTCTTTAACTTGCTTGATGGCATCTTGACATAACTTGCATGTGAACTACGAGTGTGTCAAATCATGGAGCCTACACCAACCTGGCAGCAACAACACCTCCAAATCTACTTGGTGTCTCATCTCTGACCAATCCCTCACAAGTCTTGAGATGAGTTCATTATATCTCTCCAACACTAGATTTTCATCATCAATTGGGGAGGCAATTTGATGGTGGACATCCTCCACTCAAGTTGTTCTCAGTGCTCTAGATCTTCCTTTTTCGTAGGCATGATTACCTTCATCTATTGAGAAGAGGTTTTCTAATCCCCTTGCACTTGATCTTTCATAAGTATTCTCTGCTACCCCAAGGCTTTCAACCTATTCTTCTTTATATCCTTCAACATTTGCATTGGCTGCCCCAGCATATATTGTTTCCAATTCTTTTGACTCTTCTTTTGTGTATGGCCTTTCAACTACTAACTAATTTTTTAATTGAGTGGATGATTTTTCTTCATTATTGGTTGGCTACTCTATCTTGTTCAAACAACTCCTAGATTGGGCAATGATATTTGCACATGATGGGCAAGTAAATTCTGAATGGGGTGTATTATGCACCCTGCACCACCTAGCCATCAGCACCTCTTCTAAGCTTAGTCCATCCTTGTAGCTCAACTATTCTTAGATCAACTCTTCAAATGCTTTAGCTACAATGTCAACTAGTTCTTCTTTTGGATCAACAAGAACCAACGATTGGTATATTTCCCAAAAGGGGATTTCTCCTTGCAAAACCCTTTCAATTTTGCTCAAGAATGTTAAACATTCCATTTCATTGTTCCTGTGAGTTTCATGAATTATGCATTTTTTTGCTAGTGCAAAGTGCTACAATGAATTTTTCAATCTCTCACTCAAGTATTCTTGAAGCTAAGTAATGTTGACATGCAATTGTTGCTCCATCTCAGCTTAGATGTTGCTTTTATCTTCAATTTTTTTCATTTTAAAATTCTAGGATATGATGAGATCTATCTATCTCGGATTTTACTTGAAAGTCCATTTAACTTCCATCTTTATAGCCCTAAGCTCATCCATTCCCTCCCTCTAGTGCTAGTTTTGTTGATGGGTGTTTTTCAACCTTCTCAACATAGGCAGCACACAAGTATGCTACCTCTCTTGAAAGGTAATTTCTACAACTAAGTTTTAGAGATCACCCCTAGGACTAACGGGTGTTAGGTCATGACAATGCTTGGAATAGTTTAGTTGGTTGATGTGATTTGTTGGTAATAACAAGGAGGCCTTTATGGTTCAAAAAGCATGGAAGTTTAAGGTCTGTAAATGGAGTTTCATGGTGCTGGAAATGAATGAATAGTGGTTGCACACTTAAGACAACAAGCTAAAACTCACTTCACTCACCAAGTTTGATATTGTTATGGTGCTTGGAATCCCACACTAACAAAGATCTAAAAGAAATAGAAAAAGATGAAAGGGTTAAGAGAGCTATTCTAAATCTAAGCTATGAATGAACAATAACAATGGAGGATGCTACAGTAGAAAGAATCCCATAAAACTAAGTTTTACTTCACCAAGAGAAACCTACAACTACACAAAACAATTGCAATATTCTAAGGCTTACAAATTTTTAGATTGTGCATTCACCTCATGAACATACAATTGAATTAAAGTGCAACATATGAAATAGCTCAGACTAGCTTTGTAAAGTGATTCATCATCAATAAACCACAAAAAGCATGAGTTGGAAGTGCATCCAATACTGTAACATCAACCACCATTAAAGACATTCAACAAACTAACAAACTAGAACTAACATGGAGGTTGAATGATGCATGCAAAATGAGCAAGCTCAAAGAGAAAACCCAAAATAATGCAATGCTTCCTTCTATTGCTGAAAAATGCCTCTTACAACAATTTTCCACCCTTACAAATGAGAAGCAAGCCCCTATTTATAGTTTTCCAATAGTGAAATGAATTCCCAGGATTAATTTGCAATGAGTGGCCCAAATTCAACATAGCTTAGGGTTTCACCTACCCCCAATATTTCACAATATAAAAATAGACTTTTGTCTTTTTCCCTATTTTATCTTGTAGTCTATTTTGTCCTATAGCTATTATAGCTATTTTGTCTTTTAGCTACCTTCTCTACTATAGCTGAAAACTATTGAAATCTACTCTTTGTTGATGTGTTTGCAACATTTGTTCATTCAATCAAGTAAATCTAATTGTAGATTTGTGTCACTAAGAAGAAGATATATTGCTCCTAATCCCAATGGACAACTCTTTATCATCATCATTTGTATAGAACTCCCTCTTGCTCTTGATTCTAGTGGACAACTCCCTGATTCTTCGGCGCTGAATTCTTTGGCATGCATTCATGGATAATAAGATCCTTCAGTTTTGTAACTTTAGATCTATGTTAGCATATTTCATATACAATCCTTTGTGACAACATATTCTATAGCAGGGTTAACCATCACCCTCTACTTGAATTCATCATTGTTCACATGCCCAAGGTTTGTGTCTAAGACTGTGTCCCTGGTGGAGGTGAGCTTGAAGGTGCACTCCACCCTGTGGAACTGATACTTCATTTGTTCATTTTATTCCTTTCCTCTTGGAGTTTGTGCAAGCTTCTTTCATTTGTGACTCTTTCCCATGGGCTTCCCTGATGATCTCTCAACATACTCCATAAATCCTGCACACACAAAGTGTAGTAAGTGCATGTTGATATATCAACATGGAAAATGTTAAAGCCTAAAAATTAATACTTATATCCATTTTTATACCCTTAGAAGATCATGACATTCATCATTGTTAAACATTTGGAGCTTTCTTGGGCCATTTATGCAAATGCAAGCTCAGGGGTACAAATTTCCCCTAGGTGGAAGTCGTTTTGAGAAATTTTGAGTAGAACAGTGTCGGGACTATAGAATCCCGCAGACAACCACCTACATGGAATTTTCCGCATGGTTTGATTGATGAGAAAATCTCCCATGGAATGATTAGGAACATCCAAAAATTGGGTATGAGGCACTTGAGGCTGCAAGATTAGGCTTTAGTGCAATTACTAGTTTGAAGGATGTGGGTGCCATGGGGTGGAAGGACATGGATGCTTCGCCATTAAAGTACGGTGTTGGATGGAAGGTGCCCCACATGCATAGTTTCACATAGAAAAACCTGCATGGTAAATTTCCTTCATGAGTTCATTTTCTTTGTAAGTTGGAGGTTGTACACCTCAGAGTTTAGCAATGTGGGTTTTAGGTAGTGGAGGGGCACTAAGCACTTGCCATTTAGGAATGACTTTAATAGGGTGAACTTTCAACCATGACAACCTGTATGGGTGGACCCACTAGAGTGATTTTCTCTAAAGCCTGTGACTTGCATGTTTTAGGACCAAAAATAGTGAAGGCGGGCTCAGGGTTTGCATGGCAAGAGGATGTGTGATATTTTCCATCAAAGAATGGCAGTAAAATGAATTCCACCCACATTGAAACTTCCTCAAAGCCACAACTCTTAGCAATTTTGAGTTTTCATATGTGTAGGCAAACAATTTTTTGATTCGGGAAGTAGCATGAGTGAGAACTTGAATATCTAGATAACTCAATTTCAAAAAAATCAATACATTTATATGTCCTCTTACCTCATGTATTCTATTGCAAACATGAAGATTTTTCTAAGGCTTACTAGTAATAGGATATTTGATAACACAACAAAAATCTATGACTTTTACTACCAATTGAAACTGGTGGAAAGTTACAAGAATTTCCACATGGTAAATGATGCTTTCATTATGTTAATGGTGGGAGAGATCCAATTGAATACTAGACTCAGAATTTCTCTAGAGGCAGTGATCCTTATCAAATGATATGGGAGTTCTTTATCCAGTTTCCAAGGTTCACATATATACAGATAGAGGGTTTTCATGGATATCTTTATATGTTACCATTATATGTAAATGACAAGTTGGTGCAAGTTGAAGTATGCAAGAAAATTGTTCGGGCCTATTAAGGATGTAGAGATAAAAAGGAAAAGTGGCATTCCTTTTCCTATAGGTCTTGGTTACTATAGCATAAAGTCTTCTTCAGATTCTTAGAATATTGAAAGAATAATTACCAAATTGACTATGGGTGTTTATAAGATGAGATTTTCCTTCAATGGAAAATGGTATGTCAGAGATAATCTCTACCTTGGTATAGGATATTGTCACTCTTTAGACATTGAGGACTTCTGGTTAGACTGTGAAGATGGTTTTGAGGTTTGAAGGAGGGATTGGATGAGGTCTAATTTTGAGCAAATCACAAAATTTAGGCTAGGATGGAATGCAACTGGCATAGAGGATAGATCAAATTTAGTTGATCTTATTTATTTTGAGAAGATTCAGGTGCTATCCTTGCCACCTATTAATTATGCAACTAAGAAGTTGAGAGAATTAGGTTAGAAACTCGGTCACATTATCAGAAGATCAGAAGAATGATTAAGGAAGAAGATACATGAAGCCATAGCTACAAGACCAAGGGATAAATATATTTCTTCAATGAAAATAAGTGACACTCATTAAGGCTCTTCTTATTCAACCATTTCATAGATTTCTATTTCAATTCATAATTCTCAACATAATTTTTAGGGTGGCAATTATGGTGAAGATCTATGTCAGAGGGATAATCTTGCAAGATCATGTGAGATTGATCCAAAAATAAGAAAGAAGAGGTCAAACTTGAAATAAAATGCATTGCACCAAATTCAAGAAGTTACAAAAGAAAGGGGATATGGTGTAGGAGCACCTACCTTAAAAACAAGCATATTTTGATGTTTTGCTTTTAAATCTTTTCCTTTTTGTTGTGCAAGGTCCTAATTCCTTTTAGGATGTGTAAGGGGAAATTTTTAGAGCTTAGCTAAAATTAAAAATAAATTGGGAATTCTTTTGTAGGCGTTTCCTAAGTTTTAGGCAAAAACTGGAAAACATAGTGTGTTTTCAAACGAGAATTGTTTTGTCATTTTGGAGCCCGAAACAGCAAAACCTAACTGATTTTTCATGATGTAAAGAAAGCTCTCGAGCTGTTGAGAGGGTTGGAGGATTTTTGTATTGGAATTTTTTGTAAAATAAACAAGAACAACATTTTTTTCTTCCTTCTTTTAATGTGAAAATTGTAGATTTTTGTTTCTGCATTGGAAACAACAAACAGCTGAATGGAATAAACATTTTATTTGTTTAAGAGCATGTAAAGCCATGTTTTGAAGTTCTGTATTGGCATTTTTAGATATTTTCTCCATCACTTTTTTCTTTTTTTAAGATTTGTGTTTTTCTTTTAGTTCTATTTTGGACTAGTAAATACCAGAATAATGGAGTTTCAGGGTTGTTTCTGAATGCACTAGGCAGCATGGACGCTGAGGGAACAATGCTAAACTCCACTGTTGTATATATTGTACATATAATAGTCTTTAGAGTTTTTTTTGGCAAGTTGGAGGACTGTTTCTAGGCGAGTTTGGAAAACCCGGCTAGAAAAGACAGTCAAGAGGAAAAAAACCCAATGTAGCAGGGGTGTGCAATGTTATTATCTAATGTGTATTGTGAGTGTAGACAGGTCTAAGAAGGTGTGGAGTGGTAACAGAAGACTCTCCAATGTTTTTTTGGTCAGAAAAGATAGAATAAACCAAGGAAGAACATTAAGAAACCCTAGGTTACCCTAGGTTGGATTTTTCCCCTATACGGGCAGAAAAAGGCATCAGTCTCCAAAGAAGCTGTCAGAGCTTGGAAAAAGAACTAGAGAAACAATAAAAAGATTGGCACAATTAGAGAGAATAGAAGAGTTCTAGCCTGTCCTTTGAGTTGAGAGGGCTAAAAGGGTTTGAGGCTTGTAGCCTACCCAAGAACCAAGAACTCTATTTTTCAGGAAACCAATGGAGAACGAAAGCTTGGTGATTGTTTAAGAATTGAAAAAGATGAATTTGGAGGTTTTGGAAAGTGCCACACACCCCTATAACAACGTTGGCAAAGTGGAGGAGTGACTGGTCTTTTGAGGAATAAAAGGCTAGATAGTGCAAGTGGAAGAAAGAGTACCAAATAATGTTTTGTAGCAGCAGATTTGCAATGATAGCAGGGTTGCTAAGGTAAACCAGGGGTGCCTCAAACAAATAGAGGACCTATAGGTTGTAGGGTGAATGAATTAGCACCTAAAGGAGTTCTTAAGACAAAGACTCAAGCATTGAGATTGTGTTTTCTCAATCAACCTTGGTTCTATCAGATTGGTATTAGAGCAGTGAAAGATTTGGGAAGTAGCAGCTTATATGTCAGAGGAAGTTGAATCAAGTGAACCGCCTAAGATGGTGACAAATGCACAGTTAGCCAAGATGGTTGAAGAGCAAGAAGAGGATAACAAATCTTTAAAGGAAAGAATAGAATGGATTGAAGAAGCACTAAACAAGGTGAAACTGGAAGGCAAAGTGCCAAAAGAAGAAGAGGTTGCAGAGGAGGAAAAAGTCCCTGAACTTGACCCTATCTTGGAGGAGGAGCCTTTCTTGAAGGCATTAAAAGCCCTAAGTGGAAAAGGACTTGAGGGTGTACCATTATTCCATGGAAAGATGGATCCCAGTCTGGTCTTGGACTGGATAGATGGCATGGAGAATCACTTCGAATGTGATGGAGTTACAGAAGCATAGAAGGTGAAGGTTGCAAAATCAAGGTTGAGAGGATCAGCGTTAACTTGGTGGAAATTTGTCCAGAATGAAAGGGAGAAACAAGGTAAGGAGCCCATATCAACCTGGAAAGGAATGGTTGCTAAAGTGAAAGAAGCTTATATGCCAGATGATTATGAAATTCAGTTCCACAAGAAGAGGCAGAGTTTAAGACAAAAAGACCAAGATGTAAACACTTACACGGAAGAGTTTTAGAAGCTTTGTTTGAGATCAAATGTGGCAGAAGATGAGAGCTTGAAAGTGGCTAGATACCTCAATGGTTTGAAGTGGAATATACAGGAAGAGATGGCTTTGCTCATCCCCAAGACAATCCACCAATGTTATCAGCTAGCTATCAAGATTGAAGAAAGGAATAAAAGGAAGCATGATCAGTCCTCTAAGGGCAGAGGAAAAGGCAGAGATCAAAAAGGACAGCGTGGAGGTTACCAAGGAAGAGGTGGTGACCAAAGAAACCAAGGTGAATCAAAGCTTATGGAGCATGGAGGTGAAACCTCAACAAGAGGAGGATTTAATAGAGGAAGAGGACCACAAGGAGGTTCAAATAGAGGTAGAGGAGCAGGCAAAAGTAACTCTTACTTTTCCACCATGAAATGTTATAATTGCAATCAGCTAGGCCATCCAGCTTATAGATACCCAGAGAAAGCTTCATCTAGCAATGAGAAAAGAGTAGCTTATGCACAAGAGGACACCGTGAGTGTAAAGACACTTGAGATGAGTCACATAGAATCAGAAGTAGGTGAAAATATGATGTTTAATAGAGTGTTGATCAGACAACTGGTCAAGGAAGAACCCAAGCAAAGGAGAGCTTTGTTTAGAGCAAGGTGTAAGATATTGGCAAATGTATGCAAGGTTATTGTAGATTCTGATTCTACGGACAATATAATCTCTGAGGAGGCAGTAAATAAATTAAAATTGTTGAAGGTACCTCATGCCAATCCCTACAAAGTCACATGGTTGAACAAAGGGCAAAGTGTCTTAGTGAATGAGCAGGTTACAGTGGAATTTTCGATTGGAGGCTACAAAGACAAGCTGATTTGTGATGTACTGCCCATGGATGCATGCCATCTTCTTCTTGGCAGGTCTTGGCAATATGATAGAGGTGTTGTATATCATGGTAAGGAGAATACCATAGAATTCACGAAGGATGGAAAAACCTTCAAGTTGCAATCGTTGATTGAGGAAGATGAAGGGCAATCTAAGGTTCCAAACATTATGTTGAGCAGTGGAAAGGAGTTCATCAAGGATCTACACCAAGGGAATGAAGGGTATGTGATTATGATGCAGCCCAAAGAAGAGGAAAAGGCTAAAAGGATAGTGTTACCAGTAGTAGTCCAAAACTTGCTTGACAAATACAAGAGCATAGTGAGTGATGGAACACCATCAACTCTACCACCCAAGAGAGCAATAAGTCATCAAATTGACTTTATACCTGGAGCCTCATTGCCTAACAAAGCAGCATATAAACTGACCCCTGAGCAGAACCAAGAGGTGGCAAGACAAGTGGAAGAGTTGCTGAATCAAGGTCTAATTCAAAAGAGTATTAGTCCATGTGCAGTCCCAGTTGTTTTGGCAACAAAAAAAGGAGGTAAATGGAGACTTTGTACTGATTCTAGAGAAATTAATAGAATCGCAATTAGGTATAGATTTCCAATACCTAGGATTGAAGAATTATTGGATTACCTTGGAGGTGCAAAATTTTACACTAAGCTAGATCTTAAGAGCGGGTATCACCAAATCGAAATTAAGGAAGGTGATGAATGGAAGATAGCTTTTAAGACAAACGATGGTTTGTATGAGTGGAAAGTGATTCCATTTGGCCTCTCAAATGCCCCTAGCATGTTCATGAGACTAATGAATGAGGTGGTTAAAGATTTCACAAGGATTTTTGTGGTAGTTTACTTGGATGACATACTTATTTTCAGTAAGACATCAGAAGAACATTTGAAGCATGTAGAGATGGTACTCAAAAGGTTACAAGAAGAACAGTTGGCAATCAACCTTGAGAAGTGTGAGTTCTTTAAACAAGAGCTTGTGTATCTAGGCTTTGTGGTATCCTAAGGAACGCTGAAGATGGATCCAAGTAAGGTGGAAGCTATCCTAAACTGGCCTACACCAACCACAGCAACTGAGGTAAGAATTTTTCATGGTTTGGCTCAGTTTTATAGGAAGTTTATAAGGAATTTTAGTGGTATATGTGCACTAGTGTTAGATACAATCAAGGGTGGTCAGAAAAAAAAGTTTAAGTGGACTTTAGAAGCTGATAAAGGGTTTGAAAAGTTGAAAAAAGAAGTGGCAACACAACCTATCTTGTTATTGCCTAGTTTTGATAAATTGTTTACAGTTGAGTGTGATGCAAGTGGAGTAGCAGTAGGAGGAGTCCTTAGTCAAGAAGGTAGGCCTGTAGTCTTCTTTAGTTAAAAACTTAATGAAGCTAAGCAAAAATACTCCACCTATGATCTGGAACTTTATGCTTTAGTGCAGTCCCTTAGGAAATGGAGGCATTATTTACTGCCCAAAGAGTTTGTTGTTTTCACGGATAACCAGACACTCAGTTATATCAATACCCAAGAGAAGTTAAGCAATAGGCACTTGAAATGGATGGAGTACATTCAAGATTTCACATTTACCATTAAGCACAAGAAGGGACAGCAAAATAAAGTGGCAGATGCATTAAGCAGGAGGATGTTGACAATCCAAGAGATATAGCTGAAAAGCACAGGATTGGAAAGTTTTAAAGATCTCTATGGTGATGACGAAGACTTTTTCGAAGCCTATAAGGTATGTTTAGATTTTGCAAATCATTTTCACAGTCAATATACTGAGTATACTTTGCAAAATGGGTTGTTATTCAAGGGCAATCTGTTATGTGTCCCAAGAGGATCAATGAGAGAAAATATGATCCAAGAAAAACACAATGGCAGTCTTAGTGGGAATTTTGGTATTAACAAAACTTTAGAGCTAGTACAAAGGTTTTATTATTGGCCTAAGTTAGCACGAGATGTCAAAAAATATGTTGAACAGTGTGTTGTTTGCATGAGAGCCAAAGGGGGAGCTAGCAATGCTGGATTGTATTAGCCCCTTCCTATTCCGAACAGACCATGGGAGTGTGTGAGCATGGATTTTGTGGTGGGTCTTCCCAAGACTAAATTTGGTTTTGACAGTGTTTTTGTAGTTATGGATAGATTTAGCAAGATGAGTCACTTTATTCCTTACAAGACTACACATGATGCAAGCTATATTGCCCATCTCTTTTTCAGGGAAGTTGTAAGAATCCATGGATTGCCATTGAGTATTGTTTCTGAGAGGGATGTGAAATTCATGAGTCATTTTTGGAAAACATTGTGGAGCAGATTGGTAACTAATTTGTCATTTGGATCAGCTTACCATCCTTAGACCAATGGTCAAAATGAGGTGGTTAACAGAGTGTTAGGTAACCTATTGAGGTGCTTGACAAAGGAATATGGACAAACCTAGGATATGGTGATTTCCCGAGCTGAATATGCATATAATGATAGTGTGAACAGAACTACAGGGAAAAGCCCATTCAAAGTTGTGTATGGGATGCATCCAAGAGGAGTTTGTGAGCTCAAAGACCTTGGAACAATGGAGAATAGGAGTGGACATGCAAAATACTTCACTCAAACCATGAAGGAGATTCATGAGTAGGTTAAGAGGACAATCACAGCAGCAACACAAAAGTTGAAGGACAAAGTTGATGAGTCAAGGAGAGATGTGCAGTTTCAAGTGGGTGATTATGTGATGGTTCACCTCAACAAATCCGGATTTCAGAAGGGGATGTCCACGAAGTTGAAAATGAAATGGGTAGGACCATGCAAGGTGATAGCTAAGTATGGAAAGAATGCATACAAGGTGGAACTTCCATTGGATTTGGGTATATCTCCAGTCTTCAACGTTGTTGATTTGATCAGGTACAAGGGTACAGTCAATGATGAAGTTTAGAACAGTTAGGAAATCTTTCAATATATCAGTAATATACCCCTTCCAAGTCAAGAGAAATCTCGGGCAGAGAAGGTCTTGGAGTCCAGGGTGAAGAAAGCAACAAGGAATAAGGTATACATGGAGCACCTTATCAAGTGGAAGAGAAAACGTGACTCAGAGGCTACATGGGTACAAGAGGATCAATTAAAGAAGCTTAGAATTGACCTGAAACTGATACCACCTTCCAGTTCTTCATCTTTGTGCTGAGAGGGGGAGAATGGTGCAGGAGCACCTACCTTAAAAACAAGCATATTTTGATGTTTTGCTTTTAAATATTTTCCTTTTTGTTGTGCAAGGTCCTAATTCCTTTTAGAATGTGTAAGGGGACATTTTTAGAGCTTAGCTAAAATTAAAAATAAATTGGGAAGTCTTTTGTAGGCATTTCCTAAGTTTTAGGGAAAAACTGGAAAACACAGTGTGTTTTCAAACGCGAATTGTTTTGTCATTTTGGAGCCCGAAACAGCAAAACCTAACTGATTTTTCATGATGTAAAGAAAGCTATCGAGCTGTTGAGAGGATTGGAGGCTTTTTGTATTGGCAGTTTTTGTAAAAAGAACAAGAACAACGTTTTTTTCTTCCTTCTTTTAATGTGAAAATTGTAGATTTCTGTTTCTACATTGGAAACAGCAAACAGCTGAATGAAATAAACATTTTATTTGTTTAAGAGTGTGTAAAGCCATGTTTTGAAGTTCTTTCTTGGCATTTTTAGATAGTTTCTCCATTGCTTTTTGCTTTTTGTAAGATTTGTGTTTTTCTTTTAGTTCTATTTTGGACTGGTAAATACCAAAATAATGGAGTTTCAAGGTTGTTTCTGAATGCACTAGGCAGCATGGACGCTGAGGGAACAATGCTAAACTCCACTGTTGTATATATTGTACATATAATAGTCTTTAGAGTTTTTTTTGGCAAGTTGGAGGACTGTTTCTAGGCGAGTTTGGAAAACCCGGCTAGAAAAGACAGTCAAGAGGAAAAAAACCCAATGTAGCAGGGGTGTGCAATGTTATTATCTAATGTGTATTGTGAGTGTAGACAGGTCTAAGAAGGTGTGGAGTGGTAACAGAAGACTCTCCAATGTTTTTTTGGTCAGAAAAGATAGAATAGACCATGGAAGAACATTAAGAAAACCTAGGTTACCCTAGGTTGGATTTTTCCCCTGTACGGGCAGAAAAAGGAATCAATCTCCAAAGAAGCTATTAGAGCTTGGAAAAAGAACCAGAGAAACAATAAAAATATTGGAGAGAATAGAAGAGTTCTATCCTGTCCTTTGAGTTGATAGGGCTAAAAGGGTTTGAGGCTTGTAGCTTTCCCAAGAACCAAGAACTCTATTTTTCAGGAAACCAATGGAGAACGGAAGCTTGGTGATTGTTTAAGCATTGGAAAAGATGAATTTGGAGGTTTTGGAAAGTGCCACACACCCCTGTAACAACGTTGGCAGAGTGGAGGAGTGACTGGTCTTTTGAGGAATAAAAGGCTAGATAGTGCAAGTGGAAGAAAGAGTACCAAATAACGTTTTGTAGCAGTAGATTTGCAATGATAGCAGGGTTGCTAAGGTAAACCGGGGGTGCCTCAAACAAACAAAGGACCTATAGGTTGTAGGGTGAATGAATTAGCACCTAAAGGAATTCTTAAGACAAAGACTGAAGCATTGAGATTGTGTTTTCTCAATCAACCCTTGTTCTATCAGGATACATAGATCCTCAAAGTGATCTTAATGATGAAGAATTAATTCTTTGTATCTCACCCTCTATTCTTCTCCTATCACCTTCTCAGGATGATCTAATTTTTGTTCCTAAAGTTCTAGTCAATAATGCACCTATTGGTGTAGCTTCTTTTCCAGTTATCCCTACTATTCCAATATCAACAGAGCCACCATACATAGCTATTCTAGGTTCTTCAAAATTCCTTCTTCCTCATGGTTACAACAAAGCTTACTAAAGAAAAAAAGATTTGTTCAGCTAGTCACACCTGAGTTTGATAGAGTGATCAATTTGATTTAGAAGTATTTGAAACCAAAGGAGGCTAAAGTTACATCTAGGCTAAAAGTTGACTCTATATCCAAAAAAATTTGTGATGAAGTGGCACATCCTACTTTAGAGAAAAATGCACATGAAGTTGATGAGAGTGGTTTTGATTTCACTAAATTGAATCTTAGGCCTTCAATGCATGATGGGGATATTCATAAGTTTTAGGTATCTATAGGAAAATTAATAGAAAGGATTGAGAAGGAAAATCATACATAAGATCAACTCAAACAACAAGTGTAAACATTAACATCATACCTCAAATCTATAGTATACACTTCTACTCTACCCTTGGATGCAACTCATACCTCAACAATTCATAAGGAAGTCATGAAAAGTGTGTAGAAGCATCAATCATATGGGAAAGTGAATGAAAAGTGGGTCAAGAAAATAAAATACAATGCCTTGATTTTATTGGTAAGGCCAAATAAATTCAAGAGAAGGTTGATTTTATGCAAAAAGAGATTACAAAGGAATTGAAAACCATCCAGGAAGAATAGGTTGTTTGGCAGGGGATTACAATAGATCTTCAAGAAATGGTTAAAATGGATATTGAAGTTTTGATTTCCCAAAAAAAATGATCAAGTGTGGAGGAAAATCAAATTGATATGTGGCTTCCAAGTATAGAATGGAAATTCATTAATATTAGCCATACTGTGGTGGAACCAATTTTTTTTTTGGAATCTTGTGAATAAATGAAGATGAAATTCTCAAATGATCTCTTATCAATCATTACAAATGCATTAATAAGGGATGAGATTCATAATATGGACATCTAGGTCATAGAGGGAAACTTTGGGAAGATTATTAATACAAATTTATTCAACAAACAAGCTTTTAGTGTGGATGTAATGAGAAAATTGAGTGTCATTTTTGTTCTTCTTGATGCATGTAGTGATCGCTTGTCTAGTAATTATCAAAATGTGTAGAATATTCAAAAGGATCATGCCACTTCGAAGTTGAGAATGGTTCTGGTACATTTTTTTTTTAGGAAGAAAATCCTTGCATTATATATGAAGTTATTTAGAAAATTCAAAGCTAGATCTCTTCTTTAATAGGAGCAAAGTCCAATTCAAGTACTTCTTCGAGGGACGCCACATGCAGTGCAAATAAATGAAATGGAGCTGATTTGTGTAATTTTCTTATTCTAATTAATTCAAAGTTAATGGTTATGTTTTAACATATTATTTTGTAATTTTGACTTTATCACTCTAATAATAATATGTAAAATAATGTCATCTCGCTCAAAATATAGAACTTTCTAACTTTAATTAAGCTTAGATTTACTCTCCACATTTTGTGGAGGTAGTTATTAAGGTGGTTTCAAGTTGGTTATGAGGTAGTTACAAGGGAAGAGTCTATAAATATAAGGATTTTTTTATGGTACGGGCTTAAAAATTTTGAGGTCTATTGATGATCTATCTCATTGAGCAAGCAGGAGCGATTTCTCCAAGGACAACAACAAGGATCACCTTAGGATGGTAGAGATGAGAATGACATCAAGCGACAAAGAGGGATAGGCTACGATGATAACTATAAGAGATAGATGCCCTAGAGGCACATTTTTGTAGATCTTATTTATTGAAAATTGCATCGATGTATTTGTACATGAGGGCATGAAAAATATGATATGGATGCTATTAGTTATATTGATGATGGATGTGATGTTTTATTTTTCTACTAAAAATGCACTTGGTATGTAGGTATATTGCTTAGATTTGGATTCTCATAGGTATACATGTTCATAAATCTCTAGTGTATATATATGTATGTATGTCCATTAATCTCATATGTATTTACGATCATGTGTATGTGTACGTATGTATGTATGTTTATTAATCTCAAGTGTGTGTATGTATGTATGTCTGTGTGTATGTTCACAATGTATGTAATCTTGTGTGTAAATATGTATGTTCATGTGTGTATGTTCATATTTGTATGTATGCATGGTAATGTGTGTTTACAGTGTATGTAATCTCATGTGTATGTATGTTCATCTAAATCTCATATGTGTTCTTGTTCATGTGTATGCTCATAAGTGATAGGGAAGCTACAGGAAATTAATCACACTGATTGTGAGGCTGAAGGAAGCAATCACAGATTCTTGCACTAGGCCTTGTCATAGACCTCCTTGGTGAAATTCCTGTTCCACCTCAACCTATAGGAACTCTATCTTGTCAATGTTCCCCTAGTTCTCTTTCCAACCTCACTATCTTGACAAATTTTGAATAACCAAACCAATCTTTGGTTCAACTCTTCATTCTCCTTTGGCCCTTAATCTTCCCTAAAGACCAAATAAACTCAACCTTTTTCTAGGTTCTTGCAGGGGTTAGAAAAGGTTACAAAGACCTCAAAATGGCTTGTCTAGGGTTTTTATACAACCACAAGTTTCTATCTTACCATCGCTTTCACAAGATGCTCTCCTAGGGTTTGAAAGGCTAGTAGCCTTTGAGCCCCTATTAGGTCTTTGAACAGGGGTAATTTTATTTTCCCTCCTAAACCCACCAAAGGACTTAGGTTCTTGACTTAGGTATTGTGTTTCCCCTATCTACACCTTCAAGATTTCTAGGGTTTTAGTCTTGCTCAGGCCATGTGTTGTCCAAACACCAAATTGGTCAAGCAGCTAGGTTTCTAAACTGCTCAGAAATAGTTTTAGGACTGGTGAAAAGTTATCCCCCTAAATGGATTGCTGGGCTCTCCTCCTTATTTCCATACACGGCCAATACCTTCCCCTAAATTCTCCAAAAATAATTTTTCAAAAATCTCTTCTCCCCTGCAAGTTATCAACGCTGTCCCGTAGCCTTTCCTAGCCGGGTTCTTCACTGTCTCGCCGAGGGCAAGGCTTTTCTTCCATTTCCTGCAACCAAAAAAAAACTAACACCTACCATATGCAAAAGCATGGAGTTAGGGCACATTTCCCAAAATGTTGTACAATTTGTATGGTGGGAAGGTGCTCTAAGCGTCCATTTATTCAACACTGCTTGTTTTAGGCCAGCAAACACCCAGAAACCAAAATATTTACAAAAACAGAAGGAAACAATTGATTCAAGCTGATAAATGCCACAAAAAACTTGATGTTAACCTACTCTACATCCTTCAATGTGAACAGTAGTAATATCAATTCATTTAAGCGCTGTTCCCAAGCAAAAATAGAAAAAAAAGATAGCAAAACACTATTTTTTTTTTTTAACTTCCAGCAAACTGTCCATACAAGTGAACTTCCAACCCTAACATCTGGTTGAAGCATGCATTAAATATGCCCTCAAAACAAGTTATAAGCTTGGGTCAAGCCTTAGGATGGCTTAAAAACAAATTTTGTAAAACCCGTTGTGTTTTCAGACACCTTGCGAACACTAGACAACTTAACATAATGATGTTGTAAAGCTATTGAGCGCTTGTCACCTTCTTTACCAAAGTTCAAAAATACCCTAAGAACCTAAAATAATGGTCAACATGACCTTATGATAGCACCACAAAATTAAGAACTTCAAACAAAATTTCAACAATAGTCCTTTTCTAGGTGCTCTTGCACCATTCTCCCCCTCTCAGTTCAAACAACTAAGGAACTTTAGGAGAGATCAAAGAAATATCAATGCCTTTCTTTTTAAAATCTGCTTCTTCTACCTAGGTAGCTTTTAATTCATGCTTATCATTCCATTTTACAAGATGCTCCATGTACACCTTGTGCCTTGTAGTCTTCTTCACTCTTTACTCCAAGATCTTCTCTACTTGTAGCTTGTCTGGAGTTAGTATGGACATGTTGCTGATGTCCTTGAAGACCTCCTTACTACCCTGATCTAGATCCTTGACTGTCCCTTTATACTTGATCAGATCAGCCACATTGAACACTGGAGAGATGCCCAAATCTGATGGTAATTCCACCTTATATGCATTCTTGCCATATTTGGCCAATATCTTACAGGGTTCCACTCTCTTCATCTGCAACTTGGTTGAAATTCCCTTCTACAATCTGGATTTGTTGAGGTGGACCATAACATAATCCCCAACTGTAAATTGGACATCCTTCCTTGACAAATCAACATTCTCCTTCAACCATTGGGTTGCTGCTGTGACTATGTTCTTGACCTGCTCATGAATCTCCTTCATGGTCTGACTAAAGTCTTCAGCATGTCCACTCCTATGCTCCATAGATCCAAGGTCTCTAAGTTCACAAATGCCTCGTGGGTGCATCCCATACACAACCTCAAAAGGACTTTTCCCTGTAGTTCTATTTACACTGCCATTATAAGCATACTCAGCTTGAGAAATTACCATATCCCAGTTCTATCCATATTCCTTGGTTAGACACCTTAGAAGATTTCCTAACACTCTGTTAACCACCTTTGTTTGACCATCAGTCTAAGGATGGTAAGTTGATCCAAAAGACAGATTTGTACCCAATCTGCTCCATAGAGTCTTCCAAAAGTGACTCATGAACTTCCTAAAATTGACTCATGAACTTCCTTGAAGAAAAGATGAGCTATGTAGCTGGCATCATGAGTAGTTTTGCAAGGTATAAAGTGAATCATCTTACTAAATCTGTCTACCACAACATAAATACTATCAAAACCAGTCTTGGTCTTCGTAAGACCTACGACAAAATCCATGCTCACACACTCCCATGGTCTATTTGGAATGGGCAGGGGTTGATATAAACCAACATTGCTAGATCCTCCTTTAGCTTTCATGCATACAACACACTGTTCGACATATTTTTTGACATCTCTTGCTAACTTAGGCCAATAATAAAACCTTTGTACCAGCTCTAAAGTCTTATTTATGCCAAAATGACCGCTAAGACTGCCATTATGCTTTTCTTGAATCATATTTTCCCTCATTGACCCTCTTAGAACACATAACTAATTACCCTTAAATAACATTCCATTTTGCAATGTATACTCAGAATATTGGCTATGAAAATGATTCTCAAAATTAGAACATACCTTATAAGCTTCTGAAAAGTCTTCATCTTCACCATAGAGGTCTTTGAAACACTCTATTCCAATGCTCTGGAGTTGTATCTCCTGTACTGTCAGCAATCTCCTGCTTAATGCATCTGCCACCTTGTTCATTTGCCCTTTCTTGTGCTTAATAGTGAATGTGAATGCTTGGATTTATTCCATCCACTTCAAATGTCTATTACTCAACTTCTCTTGGGTGTTGATATAACTAAGTGCCTGGTTATCCGTGAAGACCACAAACTCTTTGGGTAACAAATAATGCCTCCACTTCCTAAGGGACTGCACTAAAGCATATAATTCTAGATCATAGGTAGAGTACTTTTGCTTGGCTTCATTGATCTTTTCACTAAAGAAGGCTACAAGCCTACCTTCTTGACTAAGTACTCCTCCTACTGCTACTCCACTTGCATCACATTCAACTGTGAACAACTTGTCAAAACTAGGAAATAATAGAATAGGATGGGTTGCCACTTCTTGTTTCAATTTTTCAAACCCTTTATTAGCTTCTTGAGTCCACTTAAACTTTGTTTTTAGACCACCCTTGATGGTATCTAGGACTGGTGCACATATACCACTGAAATTCCTTATGAATTTTCTATAGAACTGAGCTAAACCATGAAAAATTTTACCTCTATTGCTGTGGTTGGTGTGTGCCAGTTTAGGATGGCTTCCACCTTGCTTGGATCCATCTTCGACGTTCCTTGGGATACTACAAACCCCAAATACACAAGTTCCTACTTGAAGAACTCACACTTCTCAAGGTTGATTGCCAACTTCTCTTCTTGCAACCTTTTAAGAACCATCTCCACATGCTTGAGATGTTCTTCTGCTATCTTACTGAAAATCAGTATGTCATCAAGATACACTACTACAAAGATCCATGTGAAATCCTTAAGCACTTCATTCATTAGTCTCATGAACGTGCTAGGGGCATTTGAGAGGCCAAATGGCATCACTTTCCACTCATATAAGCCATCATTCATCTTAAAAGCTATCTTCCACTCATCTCCATCCTTAATCGTTGGTAGGCACTCTTGAGGTCCAACTTGGTGAAATACTATGCTCCTCCAAGGCAATCCATTAAGTCTTATATTCTAGGAATTGGAAACCTATACCTAATTGTGATTCTATTTATTGCTCTAGAATCAGTACAAAGTCTCCACTTACCTCCCTTCTTTGTTGCTAATACCATTGGTACTGCACAAGGGCTAATGCTCTTTTGAATTAATCCTCGATCCAACAATTCTTGGACTTGCCTAGCCACCTCTTGGTTTTGCTCAGGTGTAAGCTTGTATGCTGCTTTGTTAGGTAATGAGGCTTCAGGTATGAAGTCAATTTTATGACTTATAGCTCTCCTTGGTGGTAAAGTTGCAGGTGTACCATCACTGATTATACTCTTGTATCTATCAAGCAATTTTTGGACTACTTCTGGTAATACTATCCTTTCAGTCCTTTCTTCCTCTTTGGACTGCATCATGATCACATATCCTTCATTTCCTTGGTGTAGGTCCTTAAGGAACTCCTTACCACTACTCAACATGATCTTAGGCACCTTTGATTGTCCTTCAACTTCCTCTGAAAATGACTGCAGTTTGAAGGTTCTTCCATCCTTCTTGAATGAGATGGTGTTCTATTTCCCATCATAAATGGCACTTCTATCATATTTCCATGGTCTGCCCAGTAGTAGATGGCATGCATCCATGGGTAATACATCACAAACCAGCTTGTCTTTATAGCCTCCAATTGAAAATTTCACTGTTACTTGTTCATTAACCAAAACACTCTGCCCTTTGTTCAACCATGTGACCTTGTAGGGGTTAGTATGAGGCGACTTCTCCAATTTCAGCTTAGTTACTGCCTCCTCTGAGATTATATTATCTGTTGAACCAGAATCTATAATGACTTTGCACACTTTCCCAAGTATCTTGCACCTTACTCTAAAAAGAGCTCTTCTTTGCTTAGGTTCCTCTTTTACTAGCTGCCTGATCAGAACTCTGTTAAAGATCAGATTTTCTCCTACCTCAGATTCTATGTGACTGATTTCAGATGCCTTAGGACTCATAGTGTCCTCTTGTGCATAGGCCACTGTCTTTTCATTGCTAGAAGAGGATGCTTTCTCCAAGAACCTATAAGCAGGGTGACCTAGTTGGTTACAATGATAACACTTCATGTTTGCAAAGTAAGAATTACTCCTACCTGCTCCTCTTCCTCTGTTTGAACCTCCTTGATGTCCTCTTCCTCTGTTAAATCCTCCTCTTGAAGATGCTTCACCTCCATGCTTGGTGAGCTTTGCCTCTCCTTGATTTCTTTGGTCATTGCCTCTTCCTTGGTAACCACCACACTGTCCTCTTTGATCTTTTCCTTTGCCTCTGCCCTTAGAAGACTGATCTTGCTTCCTCTTGTTCCTTTCCTCAATCTTTATGGCCAACTGATAACATTAGTGGACTGTCTTGGGACTTAATAAAGCCATCTCTTCCTGAATGTTCCATTTCAATCCATTAAGGTACCTAGCCACCTTGAGACTCTCATCCTCTGTCACATTAGACCTCATACAAAGCTTTTGGAACTCTTTAGTATAGGTGTTTACATCTTGGTCTTTCTGCCTTAGACTTTGCCTCTTCTTGTGCAACTGAATCTCATAGTCATTTGGCATGTAGGCTTCCTTCACCTTAGTAACCATTCCTTTCCAAGTTGATATGGGTTGTTTGCCTTCTTTCTTCCTCTCTGTCTAAAAAAACTTCCACCATGTCAAGGCTGATCCTCTCAACCTTGATTTAGCAACCTTCACCTTCTATGCTTCAGTGACTCCATCATACTCAAAGTGATTCTCCATGCCTTCTATCCAATCTATGACCAAATCAGGTTCCATTTTCCCACTAAATAATGGTACTCCCTCAAGTCCTTTTTCACTCAAGGCTTTCAATGCCTTCAAGAAAGGCTCCTCCTCCAAAACAGGGTCAGGTTCAGGGACCTTGTCTTCCTCTGTAACCTCTTCTTCCTTTGGTACCCTACCTTCCAACTTCACCTTGTTCAATGATTCCTCAAGTTGCTCTATTCTTTCTTTTAAAGACTTGTTGTCCTCTTCTTGTTCTTCAACCCTCTTGGCTAATTGTGCATTTGTCACCATGATGGGAGATTCACTTGACTCAACCTCTAACATATATTCCTCTTTCCCAAATCTTTTGCTTGCTCTGATACCAATTTGATAGGGAAGTTGCAGGAAATCAATCACACTGATTGGGAGGCTATAAGAAGCAATCACAGATTCCTGCGCTAGGCCTTGTCATAGACCTCCTCGGTGAAATTTTTGTTCCACCTTAACCTATAGGAACTCTATCTTGTCTAAGTTCCCCTGGTTTTCCAGCCAACCTCACTATCTTGACAAATTTTGAATAACCAAACCAATCTTTGGTTCAACGCTTCATTCTCCTTTGGCCCTTAATCTGCCCTAAAGATCAAATAAACTCAACCTTTTTCTAGGTTCTTGCAGGGGTTATAAAAGGTTGCAAAGACCTAAAAATGGCTTTTCTAGGGTTCTTATACAAGCAAAAGTTTCTATCTTACCATTGCTTTCACAAGATGCTCTCCTAGGGTTTGAAAGGCTAGTAGCCTTTGAGCCCCTATTAGGTCTCTGAACAGGGGTAATTTGCTTTTCCCTCCTAAACCCACCAAAGGACTTAGGTTCTTGACTTAGGTATTGTGTTTCCCCTATTTACACCTTCAAGATTTCTAGGGTTTTAGTCTTGCTCAGGCTGTGTGTTGTCCAAACACCAAATTGGTCAAGCAGCTAGGTTTCTAAACTGCTCAGAAATAGTTTTAGGACTGGTGAAAATTTCTCACCCTAAATGGATTGCTGGGATCTCCTCCTTATCACCATAAATGGCCAAGACCTTCCCCTAAATTCTCCAAAAATAATTTTTCAAAAATCTCTTCTCCCATGCAAGTTATCAACGCTGTCCCGTAGCCTTTCCTTGCCGGGTTCTTCACTGTCTTGCCTAGGGCAAGGCTTTTCTTCCAGATCCTGCAACCAAAAAAAACCTAACACCTACCATATTTATAGGCATGGAGTTAGGGCACATTTCCCAAAATTCTGTACAATTTGTACGGTGGGAAGGTGCGCTAAGCCTCCATTTATTCAACACTGCCTGTTTTAGGCCAGCAAACACCTAGAAACCAAAATATTTACAAAAACACAAGGAAACAATTGATTCAAGCTGCTAAATGCCACAAAAAACTTGATGTTAACCTACTCTACATCCTTCAATGTGAACAGTAGTAATATCAATTCATTTAATCGATGTTCCCAAGCAAAAACAGAAAAAAAGATAGCAAAACACTATTTTTTTTTAAGTTCCAGCAAACTGTCCATACAAGTGAAATTCCAACCCTAACATCTGGTCAAATAATGCCTTAAATAAGCCCTCACAACAAGTTAGAAGCTTGGGTCGAGCCTTAGGATGGCTTAAAAAAACTTTTGTAAAACCCGCTGTGTTTTCAGACACCTTGCCAACACTAGACAACTTAACATAATGATGTTGTAAAGCTATTGAGCGCTTGTCACCTTATTTCCCAAAGTTAAAAAACACCCTAAGCACCTAAAATAATGGTCAACATGACCTTATGATAGCACCACAAAATTAAGAACTTCAAACAAAATTTGAACAATAGTCCTTTTCCAGGTGCTCCTGCACCAATAAGGCTCTTAAGAGGTAAAACCTATACATGTTGGCCAAGTAAATCTTGGTCTAGGACCCATGCAATGAAAAATATGATTCTTTCAAAATTTCCACTACTCTCCACTAATATTTTTTGTGTAATTATGCATTCTAAGTTGAATTGGTCAAATAGTGCTGATTTGACCAAAACTAAGAGCTCTTAATGTGGCAGTATATCACAATGACTTGTAGGTGAATAAAAAATATTCTTAGGTGCCATGAGCTTTGAGAACTAGTTCATCATAGTTCAATTTTTTTTTGTTCTTAGGGCTCTTAAGACACTACGAAAGAATAATGCACTTTGAAATGATTGGATGAATTGGAGAACAAAGAGATACCTTCCCTAGCATTTAACTACCCACTTGTACATGTTGGTGAAGTAAATTTTGGTCTAGGACACATGAAACAAAAAAATATGCTTCTTTCCAAATTTGCATTGCTATCCATTAATAGTTTTTGTAACTATGCATTCTAAGCTGGCATGGTCATATGGCATTGACTTGACAAAAAATGAGAGAATTTAATGGGGATGGATGTCATATCAACTTTTAGGTGCAATTGAAGCATTCGTAGGTTCCCTGAGCTCCAAGAACCACTCTGTCATAGTTTAACAATTTTTCTCTCTTAGGGCTCTTAAGACACTATGCCAAAATAGTGCACTTCAAAATGATTGGGTGATATAGAGAAAAACAAAACCTTTCCCTAGGATTTACCTTGCCACTTGGATGTGTTGGAATAGTTTATTTTGGTCAAGGACACATGAAACAAAAAATAATTCTTTTTTCCAAAGTTGTACTACTCTCCACTAATAGTTTTTGTAAGTATGCATTCTAAGTTGCCATGGTCAAATGGTGTTGAGTTGACCAAAAGTGAGGGAGGTTAATGTGGATGGATTCCATATCAACTTGTAAGTGTAGAAAAAACATTCTTAGGTTCCATGAGCTCAGAGAACCACTTCATCATAGTTTGACAATTTTTTTCTCTTAGGGCTTTTAAGAGACTATTCCAAAATAGTGCACTCTAAAATGATTGAGTGACTTGGAGAACAAGGAAAACCCTTACCTATAATTTTCTTCTTCACTTGAATGTGTTGGAATATTTAGTTTTTTTTTAGGACACATGAAATTAAAAATATGCTTCTTTCAAGATTTGTACTACTCTCCACTATTAGTTTTTGCAAGTATGCATTATAAATTGGCATTGGCAAATGGTGTTGAGTTGACCAAAATTGAGAGAGGTTAATGTAGAGGGATTCCATATCAAATTATATAGTTTTTTTTTTGTTTTGGAGGTATTTTTTCTTGTATAGGTTGATATGTTTGGAGATGGGGTTGTTGTTGTTCATACATGGGAAGTAGTGTGCATTGTTGTTGTTGATATGTTTGATGTTGCTGTTGGTATTTTGGAGGTATTTGGATAGGTTTCTTGTTTAAATGTGGTTTGGAGAGGGGGTTGTTATATAATTAAGGTTGGTTAATATGTTAGAGGTTGAATGTATTGTAATTGTTGTTGGATAGTTGGTTTTTGAGGGATAAATTATGATGTGTTTGTGGGTTGTGTGCATTGTTGTTGTTCATACAAGGATTGTTGGTGGTTAGGTTGATATGTAGGAGGTGGAAGGTAAGATGTTATTGTTTGTTATAGTGAAGTGTAAGATGGGTAAAGAAAAAGGTTGTAATGATTGTATTAAGGGTATCATGGAGGGGAATGATGTTTTAGTTTGAAAGATGTTTTAACTAGGTAACTTGGGTTGAATCCTAAGAGGAGTGTGGTTAGAGGATTTTTTATTATAGGGTAGGTGGATTCATGATGCGATTAGATGATGTGGAACTAGAAATATTATCAAACACCTCTTTTAGTGGGGGATATGTGTTAAGAGGGTTGGTGGTCATTTTTTCCAAATGTTTGTATATTAGATTTTGGAAGGTTGATGCTACTATAGGTTCTTGCATGGTGAATATTTTAGGTTTTTTCTTATTGATGTTGGAGGAATTTGTGGTTATTCTTTGGGGTATATCATACAAGGGGTTTTGAAAAGTAGGGGTAACTATAGTTTCCTTCTGAAAGAGGTTACATAATTTGGATTGGTCAAAGTTAGGAGATACTGTGGCACCTTCCTCTATAATTTCTCAAAAAAATATTTTATCAAAACATACATGGTCATATAAATAAGTTTAATTATAGTCATGTTTCATAAACTTAGTAAACCTAGGAGATTATTCAGGTTTATCTACCATGTCTTCTTCACCAATGCTAAGCTAGACTTGTAAACACTCACCTTGACAATATTGACTAGTTGCAAATGAATCAGGTGTATCTTGTTCCATGTTTTTATTTTTTTGCAACCTAGTAAGGGGTAGTATTAACCCATTGAATCTAATTTTTTGGTGATTTTTGGATTTTACAATTTTTTAGGGGTTTTTGGTTTTCCAACTTTTTTGGATTATTTGTTTTTTGAAAGCCTATAGAAGATTAAGAAAATCTAGGTCTCAAAATGATAAGGTACCTAAATTGAAATTCAAATGGGGAGGTTATAATAGAACAATAAAAAAAAAAAAAAACACACCAACAATCCTACAATTAATTAGGTGGGAGTGTTATTCTTATGGACTCATAGTGGCTAATTTTATCTCCACTTAATAAAATAGCAACATATATCCCATTAACACCATTCACAATACAATTGGATAGCTAAGGAATATAAGGTCATGTACGACCTTAGACCCCTAACCTTAGAAGCTAAAGTATTTCCCAAAGTGAGCTCTACCACAACATATGGAGGTACATCTAAGCACTTTTTCCCCAAGCAACAATGTATCATAGGGAATAACATTCAAAAGGACTCAAGATAGGTTATACAAGATTTATACGGGAGTCCTCAAAACACCACATGGGTAATTGAGGCCCAATCCATGAACATTAGCCCGTATACAAGCATGGCACCCAAGTGCAAGTGAAAGTACCTTCATCTTATGTCCTGAATTACCAATGGCCCCAAGGATCTGCTAGAAACAATGTAACTAGATTGAGATACAAATTTTTTTCTCTCCTTTTGATATACCAGGTATGTGCAGGATCATGATGGGCCAAAAAGTGGTGATATGATGGGTATGTGTAGGGTATGTGGCTGACAACTTTTTTTTTACCCAAAATTGATGAAACAAAAGGGGTTTTTAAAGGAGATTCTCAAATTTCCACAAATATAAATTATGCTTTACTTTAAATTTAATAAATAATTATTATTCATTTTCTATTTGAATTACAACTAAAGTCCTAATTGATAGGCTGATTGAAAAACATCTATAGCTTTCAAATGGTATCACATTTTTTGAATCAAAAATATGTGTCACATTCTATGCTTCACATACTATAGGATTAAAAAAAAAAGAATTTCATGAAGTTTTGACCAAGATAAGGTGGTTAGACATACAAGTTTTTATATTTTTTAAAAGTTGTAATAAAATATTCATAATTAATTATTTACTTAGAAAAAAATTACAAAAAAATATGCATCACATCGGGACATGAGTCCTCTACTTATATCTAAAATATTATAAAAAAATATTATCATTTTATTGTGGTTAGGGTGGTCAGATAGACACCTACTTCTTATTTCTTCCTTGAAATTTAAGTACTATTGCATTGAAATTTCAAATTTTCACCAAATATATTTTTTTCCTTTTTAAATAAACCTAGTAGTTTAGAACTACATTCAATTTGCTACAAATTCTATTGTTACATATTTTTGAAATAATATAGATAACTTATTCAAAATTTTATGTCAAGTTTCCTAACTCTGATTTTTTTTGAATTCTTCGCCACTTAAGGGCCTATTTTTTCCATGATGATCCTACACATCAGAACATGTGGTAGAGGTCATCCATTGGGATGATGAAATCCATAAATATCCCTCTTAAAAATAAAATAATTGTTTTTTCTTGATTCAACAAATCACAAAAGTGTGTGAGAGAAGAGTATACATAGACACCACTTTGGGATTAAAATATAATTGTTTCTTTACTAACCAAATCAAAATGTGATTTTATTTTTAATCCCTCATAGAAATTGTTTTAAAAAAACATAGAAAAAAAAAACATAAAGAAAATATTCTATAATGTTGTTTTCTTACAACCATCCTACAAGAATAATATGTTAGAAGTTTGATATTGTTTACTCTTCGGCTTGTTGAAAGGCCCTTGTTTATGCATTTTTGTCTTTGATAAAGAAAGGAGGCCACATTAAATGGTCAAAGAAAAGCATGCAAAATAAGGTTTCAAAATAAAAAAACTTAATGCAACATTAGAATCCTTGCAAAATTGTGATTTTTCTTCAAAATTACCAAAAAATGATATTCTACATGTGTGAGTTATACAAGTTTGAAGTTTGAAAAGGAAAACTCACTTCAAGAATGTTTACCTAATTTCTCTCGTGACTAATGCAATGAGACAATCTATTACATTGCATCTGAATTAGAACTAGCTTTCTAATGTTGAAAAGAAGTCAAATTTTCAATTGAATTTTATTACAAGTTATACCCATTTTAGTTAAGGTATATGTTTGAGAAAATTGCATAGAAAGGAGGCCTAAGGCTATAGCCCCTTGGGCTTAGTGGTTGGTCACTATAGTGGATAGTGGGTTATTATTTTTAAATAAGGGGCTATTAACTAAGACCCTATGACCTAGAGCTAGATGGAGTGGTGACCAGGGGCTAAAGATAAGCTTAGAAAAACCTATGGTCACAGATATACACCATTTTTTTGTATTAGATATTGAGTATCAAAACAATTACATTCCACTATCTAGTAGATTTTTAGATCATAGCATACTGAATACAAAATTTGTTATACATATCTTATTTGAGATTTTTGTGTATGCTACCTATTGAATATGACTTTGCTTATAGAGCTCCACAGCTTACATAAGTTACAAAAAATATGTCATATGAATAAAAAAATATATATATGCTATATAAAATTAGAATAAACCATTATTCCTTAGCCATTGCAATTCACATTGCATTCTTCCATATCTTCCCTACTGGCATCCAGTTGATTATTCGATTTGACCTATTCAATAACTGTAATGTTTCCTTCATTCAAAAGGATCCTATCATCTCATGGTACATTTGTCCTTCCACCCACCACTTTATTAAACACTCTTTGGAGTTCCCTCCTTTCCTTAATAAATGTTTCTGAGTTTTCATGGTTATGATGCCATGCATGTGTCTATACTTCATCTCTTCTTTGTTGATAATAACAGTTCCATCTCCAATTAGTCTCATGAATTTGGCCATTGATATCTCCATGGTAAATGTAACCTACAAAAAATATTGAGAAATGTGAATCTTTTGAAAAACTCAATAAGTCCCCTCTTACAACCCTTAAATTTATCCTCATTCCTTGCCTTCTAGATGTGCCATAATATTTTAGTAGATAAATAGTCCCAAAACAATTTAAATTCTTTATTTAGTTTCCCAAGATTAATTATCACATAATCCCATTTAATTATATCATCTTTATCCCAAATCGAATCATCATTACAAAAAATATTCCAAATTTCTTTTACATAAAAACAATAAAACAAAATATGTGTCATATTTTTAGGAGTTCTATACAAATGGTACATATATCCACATCATTATATTTAGTTTTAAGTTTTCATTTATTTAGAATGATTAGCCATCTAAAGCAAGCCTTTTTGGGCTCCTTGACATTTTTCCATACTGAACTGAAAAATTTATGCCAATATTTTTTAGATAGTGAAGCACCCCAACACTTATTAAGATTATCAATTATAGAAATAGCATTAATTAAGGTTCTATAAATTATTTTTTCTTTGATCTCAGCGAGGGAAGAACCATCACCCCAAATGAAATCACAAGATAATTCTTACTCATTATCCATGCATAGTGGGGAGCTATCTCCTTTACATGCCTCATGAAGGGTATTATAAGTGTAGTGATAGAAAATGTAACCCTTTACATTTTATCACTTGTTCGGGCCCTCCTGATTAAAATGTACTTAATTGTGCCTTAATTTAGTGTTTTAATTTATGTATTTATAAATACATTTTCACACTAAGTTTAGGGCCCTCTTAATCAATTGAGCTTAATTATGCCTTGATAATCCTTATAATTAATTTGCAAGCCCATTAAATTATATCTTCCAAAGGGGAAACCAAAAATTCATTAATACATAAACATAACACTTTACCTTAGCCAATGTGTATTCCATGATTAGGGACCTAGGTGAATGGGTCCTCCCTAAGTCTTAGGACCTCAATTTAAATTATGTTTTTGGTAGTATTCTAATGTTTTCAAATCCATAATTCAATGTTGGCTTGTGATATTTGAATTTTGGGGAAATTAAGGATACATACCTATAAATACAAGGTTATTTCACTAAATCAACATCTAAGAAGCTAGCAATTTCAAGAAAGAAATATAAGATTTTTAAGTGAGAATTCTATAGAAAATTTGATGATCAAGAGAATTCAAGACAAATTCATAAGAGTTTTATTGCAACAATTAAGATCCAATTGTCATATCAAACTATTCTTGCATCATGCACTTTTTTGGAGCTAACATTGTGATGTAGGTTTCATGATCAAGTCAAGCATTCAAAGCACTATTTAAAGAAATATTCCAAGTTCAATATCCATGTCCATTGAATCCACTTCATGCAAGTTGAAAACCTTTATTCAAGAACTTATCTAAGGGTTTTTTGAGGGATAACATAACTTTATTCACTCTTCATTCCCTCTTTCATGCATTTATTTATTTCAAGGTTTGATTACCAAAACGGGGTTTGATCAAGGAAAACCCCATTCACCAAAACAATCAATTTTTTCCTCTTATCTTGTGACTACAGATTTAGGTGGAATAAAGCCTGAAGACCTTTTGAAGATCAAATTTGGAGAACTTAACAAAGTTGTAAAAGTTGTCAAAAGTGTTGTCATTTCACAAAAACTCACCTACAAAAGTTATTTCCAACTTTTCAAAGCTAAAACCTAGACAAATTGGAAGCTTTATATTTGTAGTAGAGGCTCTCAAAAGTTGCAGAAAAACCCTAATATAGGACCCATTCATCCATGGGTGAATGTCTCCCTAGTCAACTTCAAAGAAGTTCTTTTGGTGAAAGGTACACATAGATTTTTCCTTCTCTGCTCTATAATTTGATTGTTGGTTCTTTGAGTATTGAGTTTAATCTTGCTATTCCAAGTGTTAGATAGCAATTTGGTGTTGATTTACTATTTTTAGTTCTTCTCTCCTTAGTGTTGTTTGACCTAGACCCTCATAGTACTGACACAAAAAGGAAATTGTAAGATCCTTTAGAGAATTAACTCACCTAAGGGCTGAAAGCTTATTCTATCTTGGGGGTCTCATTTCCTAATGAAATAAGAGAAATGAGTCAATCATACCCCCCTTTTCTTATCAATCTGGGATTCAAACCCTATTTTCCTTTATTTCATTTTGGTGAACCTAACATTTTGACCATTGTTTTATTTTATTTTAGAGTCAATTTTAACCTTAGATCTAGGATTTGCATTCATTTGAATTTCATTGGATTGGATTGAATCTCATTTAGGATTGTTTAACTTGCATTACTTTGCATCTCATTTAGGGTTTTAGGTTTTTTTTTGCACTCTTTCAAATCTAGAAAATACAAAAAATTTAGGCATTTTGCAAAGCATTTACATATCATTGCATGATTAAAAAAAAAAAAATTGAATCAAAATTGAATTTCAAATTAGCTCTCCTAGGTTGTCATTTTGTCTTATTTTGCATTTGCATTTAAGCCTAATTTTACAAAAATCTCAAACTATAACGCACTGTCTAAAATAGAATCTAAAAGTCATAGGAATCAACTTAGAAATCTATAAAATCATTTTTTGAAACCCTAAACTAGGACCCATTCGCCCAAGGGAGAATGATTCCCTAATTAGAACTTTTCCTACTTTTTTAGGCATCAAAATCTATGTTTTTGCATTTTATTTTGCTATTTTCAGTTTGCTATTTCAATTTGTAGAATTTCTATTATTTGAAATTGATCATATTAAGCTTAATTTGATAAATTTAGTGCATTGTGTGAATTCAAAATTGTATCTAAAAGATATCATTTTTAGGGTTTTACATAGAATAATCAAAAAATTATCTCATGTTTAGAATCTGAAAAATTGCTTTTACATATTTGCATTACACTTTATATTTTAGGGTATTTGATTTCATTTTTCCTATTTTCCATTTTGAGTGTACATTGGGTTTGTGAAACTTGTATGAGCTTCACAACTTTGTGTCCTATTAGCAATACTATTTTGAGACGTAGTTTGAGACTCATGCCATCTCGTGATACATCATTCATCATGGATCTTGGGTTTTCTAACTCTTTCACTCATAGTGTTGATAGTCAACCCACTATGGATCATAGCTTTCATACCTCATTTCCCATGAAATCCCTACCTACAACTAATGTGAATTATTTTGAAACAATGGTTGGTAGTGTCCCTCAAGAAAACATAAGAAGGATAAATGAAGAATTAGAAAAATTACAAGACTTTGTGAGATCCACACATATTGCTCGTAATTCCATTCATATCATAGAAAACATAAGAAATATGCTTAAACATGAACAAGGAATAGAGTTTATATTCATCTTGACCCATATCATTAAAAACAATTTTCTCTCCCCAACCAACCTTCAAAACCTTCCCCACTTATGGGAGACATTCCAGAAAAGAAAACACAATTCTTGATACATCTCTTCTTGAAAAAGGAAAGACCTTGATGTTAGAAGATCTGATTGTTGACCATAATTACAATAATACTAATATTAATAGGAAAGGTGTTATATTTCATAAGATCATTTCAAGAGACCAATTAATGCCTCATAAGGATTGTAGGACTACTTCACAACCTCCACATTTAATACAACCAATTGTTGAACCAAAGAAGAAAGTGCATAAATCCAAGAAACAAAAGAAGCATGATCATTTCACATGCCTAAATGACCTATTAAAGATATCCAAGACTACGAATTATTTTTACACTCATTTACACTAGAGATTAATTTAATTACTCACTAAACTTGAACAATTAACACCATAAAAAGTTGATAAAAATGGACCCTATTGTGCCTATCAAAAATAATTTGGACATCACATTGATAATTTGTCATGGTTTGGATAAAATATTAAAGAAGTTTGAAGCTCCTAAGAATCAAACTTGAATAAAATGCATGAACTTTAGTCCTTTCCATGTAATAGTTGTAGGATCATAGCATACTCACTATTGGATGTTTTACATTCATTGTAAACCAATTTATATATTGCAAGGAGCTCATTCTCATCACTTATATTAGCTCATAGTTTTCTTGCACCTAGTGGGGGCAAGGGGTTAGATAGACTTGTCCTAGTTTGGCACTTGATGTTGTCCCTTTGGTTAGTTATCTACCTTTTGTATATACCAAACAAGATTAGGATGCAAATGACCTGCTATAGGTTGACTCACATGTGCCATACTAGTCTTTTCCTTTGTTTTCTTTTCATGTTCTTTATGTGGTTGCATGTTCATAATGTGATCTCCCATATTGTTCTTCTTGACATGTCTTCATGATCATTCCTCTATTTGTACCTGCATTCTTCTATGTGTCGTAAATATTTATCTTTCCACTTGTCTTGTGTTTTCCTTTTGGGGATGATGCAAGGTGTTGAGAAATTTAGGTCTCTTCCATGTTGAACCAAAATATTTTCTTTGTTTTCTCTCTCTATGTGTCCTTCTAATTCTATGAGTATTTGGGTAATGACGACGTTTCCAAGCTCTATAATACCATTGTAGCAAAGAAATATTGACCCCAAATGGGTAGATACCTTATATTTTTGGGATTTTATTTTGGGTGCATCCTCTTATTTATAATGTAGCTTCATTTAGAAACATATGAATTGGCACATGGATTTCACAATAAGATCTCATCTCTTCTTTATTGTTAGCATTTATCCTTTTCTACTTTAAAGTAATTGATCACAGTGTGGTGTTTAGTGATTTCTTTAAAATGGGAGCATACATTGGCAATATATTTTTGAAAATTTTAACTATATTTTCATGTTTCATTGAGTGATCATCTTATTTCATGTGACGTGTCATTGATTTCTTTAAAATGGGGGGCATACATTGGCAATATATTTTTGAAAATTTTAACTATATTTTCATGTTTCATTGAGTGCTCATCTTATTTCATGTGACGTGTCCTCGATTTCCTTAAAATGGGGGGCATACATTGGTAATATATTTTTGAAAATTTTAACTATATTTCCATGTTTCATTGAGTGATCATCTTATTTCATGTGATGTGTCCTCGATTTCTTTAAAATGGGGGGCATACATTAGCAATATTTTTTGAAAATTTTAACTATATTTTCATGTTTCATTGAGTGATCATCTTATTTCATGTGACATGTCCTCTTCTTAGTGGTTTCATTTGGTTTGATGTCCTTCAGGAGTGTGACCTTTCTTGGCGTACAAATTTCCTCTTAGTGGTGATACTACGAGTTGCATTCCCTAAGCTATGAACCTTTTATCCTAGACTTTTCCTCTCTTGGAGACATTAAGAACAATGTTCCCTAAGTTGAAGACCTTACATGACCTAAGAAAAATCCCTTTGAACATGTCTTATTTTCTTTGCATTTTTTTCATAAGAGTTAGGCATAACACAACTTGTTGACCTTGTGAAGCAAACCCTTTTTTTTATGGCCACCAAGCATAAAACACTTTTCTTGCCTATATAGCCTTGCATTTTTTTCATAGGTGCTTAGCATAATGTAGCTTGTTAGGCCTTATGAAGCTTAAATTTTATGTTTTTTTGTGGTTCCTTATTGAATTTGTCAGAGGGATAGGTTTTGTATGGTATGGGAGCCTAATAATATTCTCTCATTTGCCACCCTTGGGGGCTCACCTAGTGGATAACATATTCCATTAGCCCATGTAAGTGTGTGTGTTGTTTTCATAGTGGAAAACAAGTTATGCTTGTGAAATTTTTTGGAAAAATAGTTGAGGTGTGTTCTACATCATGTTGGACAGTCAAGGCTTGATCCACCCTTTTTTATTTTTCTTTTTCTTTAAATCTTTGATATTTTATGATTGAGTTTCTTCTCATTACTACATACATATGTTTAACATAAGCATGTGTGTCTTTGTGCCTTTTTTGGTTTTTCAATGAGATCTTAGGGGCTTAATTGTTCTCCTTGATTTTTTCCATCTTATCCTTCAAGTAATTACATGATTAGACCTCTTTTGATTTTCTACTTTAGTGTGAGTTTGATGCAGTTTCATCTTCTCAATAGATTTGGGGCTAAATCTAGTGACAAAAACTATAACCCTTTACATTTTCTCACTTTTTTAGGTCCTCCTTATTAAAATGAACTAAATTGTGCCTTAATTTAGTGTTGTAATATGTATTTCTTTACATTTTCATGCTATGTTTAACACCCTCTTAATTAATTGAGCTTAATATGCCTTTATAAGCCTCGTAATTCATTTATGAGCCCATTAAATTATACTTTCCAAAGGGGAAACCCACATTTATTAATGCAAAACATAACACGTTACCTTGAGAAATGTATGTTCTAGGCTTAGGGACCTATGACCTATTCACTCATGGGTAAACGGGTCCACCATATGTTTTAGGACCTAAATTTAAAATATGTTTTTAGTAGCATTTTAATTTTTTCAAATCTATAGTTCAATGTCGGCCTATGATATTTGAATTTTAGGAATTTAAGGATGCATACCTATAAATACAAGGTTATTTCACTAAATCAACATCTAAGAAGATAGAAATTTCAAGAAATCTAAGATTTTGAAGTGAGCATTCTATAGCAAAGTTGATGATCAAGAGAATTCAAAAGTAGATTCATAAGAGTTTTATTATAGCAATCAAGATCCAATTTTCATATCAAATTCTTCTTGCATCATGCATGTTTTTGAGCTAAATTTGTGATGTAGGTTTCATGATCAAGTCAAGCATTCAAAGCACTATTTAAAAAAAGATTCAAAGTTCAAGATCCACATCCATTGAAGCCATTGCATGCAAGTTGCAGACCTTCATTCAAAGACTTATCTAAGGGTTTGTTGAGTGGTAACATAACTTTGTTCATTCTGCATCACTTCTTTCATCCTTTTATTCATTTCAAGGTTTGATTACCAAAATGGGTTTTGACCAAGGCAAACCCTAATTCACCAAAACAAACAATTTTTTCCTCTTTGCAGATTTAGGTGGAAGAAAGCTTGAAGACCTTTTGAAGATCAAATTTGGAGAACTTAACAAAGTTGCAAGATTTGTCAAAAGTTTTGTAATTTCATAGAAACTCATATATATAAGTTATTTCTAAATTTCCGACATTGAAACCTAGAAAAAATAGAAGCTTCAGATTTGTAGCAGAGGTTCATTAAAGTTGCACTTTTGGTGAAAGGTACACAAAGATCTACCCTTCCCTAATTTGAAATTTGATTGTTGGTTCTATTAGTATTGAGTTTAATCTTGCTATTCCAAGTGTTAGATGGCAATTTGGTGTTGATTTTCTATTTTTAGTTTTTCTCCCCAAAGTGTTGTTTGACATGGACCCCCATCATGACACAGAAAGGAAATTGAGAGATCCTTTGTAGAATTAACTCACCTAAAGGTTGAAAGTTGATTCTATCTTGGGGGATCTCATTTCCTAATGAAATAAGAGAAATAGGTCCATCATATCCCCCCTTTTGTTATCAATTTGGGATTCAAACCCTATTTTCCTTTATTTAGATAAGTTCTTAGATTAGATTCTAGCAGATTGAATTCAAAAGCCATATTGTTCCAACTTTTTAATTGTCCATTGGCCAAAATGTCCTTGCAAGTGTAGATGCCTTTTTCAGCCCACTTTTTAGTAGAGAATCCTTCTAATAAAATATGGGGTTTAGATTTATGTTCCAACTTCCACTAGATGGAATTATATGCCTAATACTTGCAATTTCTATTAATAGATACTTTACCATTAATTACTTCCACATTAGGCTTAACTTATTCCCAATCCATCTACAGACTTCTAAATACAAGTAAACTAGCTAGGACATAGGGTGATTTCTAATGACAATATCACTTATTGGTAGCTTTTTCCATGCCTTAGCTTGTTTGGGGGTACCAAGTTGGATGTTATTTCTTACTAGAACCTTCCAAGGTTCATTTCCCACCAAGGCTTTGACTATCCATTTGGCTACTAATGTAATACCATGCAACCTTATATCTTTCAGAACAAAACCACCATACATTTTGTTAATATAACACCATTCTTGCATTACTGAATACTTTTTCTTATTGTCTCTTCCATCCAACCATAGGAAATTCCTTTTTTTTTTTGTATTTCATTGACCTAGTAGTTGATGAAAAGCCAAATAGAAGCAAAGTATATGTTATAAGAAGAAAGAAAATTTTGGAATACTTGCTTTCTACTTGCCAGAGATAGGTACTACCTATTCCAACAATCAATTTTTTCTCAATTCTTGACCTAATCCATAACCACATTTCCTTTAGATTGCCCAAGATTGAATAGAAAGGGGATCCCAAGATACCTTGTTTGTGGGGAACCCCCCATTGGAAATCATATTTCTTAACCCAATTAGGTGGGGACTCTTGTTATCCTAAGAGGATTGATTTAGCATTAGAAATTATTTCCCATGATGCTTTGCAGAATAGTGTTAAATTTTCCATCAATGAGACCATTTTGTTTTCCTCTAATTCCAGAAAGATGGTAGTATCATTTGCAAACTAAATGTTGATATCATTTTGGTTTGGAATTCTTATTCCCCTGACCCTAGGTGCCTTGGTATAATCCATCAATATGTAATGTAAAGCATCAAAGGTAATAATAAACAAGGCTAGTGCCAAGGGGAACCCTTTTCTAATAGATCTCTCAAGGTGGAATTCCTTTTAGAGTTTCACATTTACCTGTGCCAGAAAATCCTTTAAAAGTATGTCCATCATTCTAAAAAATTCACTAGGAAAGCCAAAGGCTTTAGGGATGGCCTTTAGAAACTCCCATTCAACCCTATCATATGCCTTTTATAAATTAAGTAAGAGGACGACCACATTTTTCTTCGATTACCTTGCACATTCCATAGCCTCCCATCTTTTAATCGTGATGCAAGAGCATCCAGGGTGTGAGAGAAATCTTGCATCAATGAAAAACAACAATGTTGTTTCTTTCAGAATAAGGGTTAAGTTGGCTAGAGTTTGCTAAGCAAGAGAACAAAGTTATGTCTTGAAGATGTGTGGAAGTTTGGGATTCGGGCCTCAGATTTATAGATTATCATAAGCCAAGGAAGAAATGTAGGAGAGTCATTTTCGGATTAGGTTGGTTTGGTTTTGAACTTCGGGCTAGTGGCTTACTCTGTGATGTGAATGGGAGACATTGGCACTTAGTGTTAAGGCTTACTTAATTGCTAGGGAATGTATGAGGCATGGTGAAACTCCGACACCCAAAAATAATAGAAGTTTGAAAGGATGAGTCTAGGCTTCACAAGTCAGGGATAGAGATTATGCCTTACTCCAAAAATAGTAGACAATATGAGGGGGGAGTAAAATCTGACTCCCAACGATCTTTATTTTGGTGAATTGGTTCAACAATGGGATATGGGGATTTCAAAGAGACGTGGTTTCTTGTCCCTCTGACATGGTGATAGCGAAGGTGATGGCGATGAATGGTTGTGAGAGTGCTCATCAAAGCGAGATGTATATATCAGTAGGATGAGTTGATGAGTCCCTTTGACACTCTAAATTGTAGAGAAGGGCATGTATTGGCAAGACATCTTATGGAGTCCATTTGACACTCTGATGGCATCAAATAAGGGCTTTTGGGTGAGACTTTGGGAGATCAGTGAGTGTTATGTTTGAGTCTCTTTGACTGGCTGATAAAGTGGGACCATGAGTGAGGATGACATGGAGGTTCTTCATCGAAGGGATATATGGATATCAGTGGAATAAAAATTGAAGTCCTGATGACATTTTGATAAAGCTTCATCAAGGAAACCTTGTATCAGAGTGAGTTGCTTCAAAGTCTCTTGGATGACCCGATGGGGACTTAATTGGTGAGACTTTTAGATTTTGGAGAGAGTTGTTTTGGTATCCCCTTGACACAACAAAGAAATGGTGTTGACTTTTGTTAGACTTAGCGATGGAGTTCGATGACGTGGATGGATAGATGGTGTAATGTGATTGGATGACAGGTCAATTCACATTGTTGTTGTGAATTGCGAATGATGACAAGGATGGTGATTGGTGGGAGGGTGAATATTGGTATGAAATGGAATTTTATCAGTCTGATAAGTAGTAGTGATCGATAGCATGCCGGAGATGATAGAGCATACAATGAGGAAACCATTCCTAATTGTTTGTTGAATGACAAAGGAAGTACTAAGGTAAGGAAAGTAAAATAATTAAAAGAAGATATGATCTACAAGAAAATGGAAAAAAACCCTAGATGGATGATGTGGTTACAAGGAAAGAAATTTCTTGCTAGAGAAGGTAAAGATGAAAGGATATAAAAACCCATCAAAAAGGGGGAAGTAGGTGGTAAGAGAGAAGCTAGGGGCTTGGAGGTCTAGTTGTAAGGACTTTCTTGTAAGGTCATGCAATCCTAGAGTAGAGTTTGGCTCAAATTTGTAGATTTTCAAATGATGTAATGAGATATCCCATCTAATAAGATTGTAATGTTGAAATTTCATTTTCGTCCATTAATAATAGAAACATTGCTTTCTTGCTTCCATTTGTGGTGCTATTTTCTATGTTGGTGTGGTTAGTTTTAGTCTGTAAGGGGAGTACCCTTCATCAAATCAAGTTTTCTACGATGTACCTTCCCTGAATAAACCCAGTTTGAGTGTTATTAATGAAATTGGGAAGGATGTTGACAAGACTTAAGGCAATCACCTTGGCCAAAATCTTGTATGAGACATTCAATAGAGTGATTGGTCTCTAGTTCTTGATTAGGGTCTTATCCCCACCCTTTGGTAGCAATTTGATGATGCCTTTATTAATGCTCTTACCCAAAGATCCTTTATACAAAGCTTCCAAATAAACTTGCAATAGTTCCTCATTGATCCATTCTAATGTTTTTTAATAAAATTCCATAGACATCTGATTGCCCCTATGGGATTTTTCATTACTCATGGAAATGATAGTATTCTTTATTTCATCTTTAGTTATGCCTACAATCAGTCATGCAACATCCTCTTTCGATATTTTGAGGGGAATAATACTTTTAATGAAGGCCCTTGTTTGGTGACTCCTTCATCACCACTTTCAAAGGAGTAGACTTTCTTAAAGTAATCTTGTAACTATTTCAAAATTTCATCCTATGAGATGAAGGTGTTTCCCTCATTGCAGATCTGGTCAATGTGTTCTTTAAATCCTTTTTCCTTTGAGAATCTAAAGTAGAATTCAGATCTTTTATTATAACTGGTTAGCCAGTTCATCTTAGCCCTTACATTTAGTTCTTGAATCTTATGATCTTGGATCTCCCTCATGTTTTCCTTGGCATGGGTGAGCTCCTCACATAGGTTTCTATCTCTTCAATCTAAATGGATTATAGAATTGGCTAGGAGTAGCTTTTCATGTAGCTTTAACTCTTCCATCCTCCTATCCATTGCCTTTTTCTTTCGTATCTATTTTGGAAGAGTTTCCTCCAACCACTTACATTATGTTCCCACCTTTCAATGGAATTCATGTCTTTTAATATACATTGGTTTATGTGTATGTCACTTGGATATACATATATGTTGTATTTTCCTAGGGTTTTGGGTGAGTAAACTATGCATACACAACAATATATATGTGTATATATATATGTCACTTGTGTGTGTATATGAAATAGTGACTTATGAGTACATTTCTATGGATTTTTAATGTGTACATGCTTTATTTTGGAGGGTTTTATGTGTATATGATGGGATAAATGTGTATATACCATCGACAAATGTTTATATCCCATATTTTTTTGTTTATAGTATAGACTATTATGTGTATATCATGAGAGTTTGGCATAAAATTTTATACAAAGAGAAAGGGATGGATACTCAGCGTGTTTACAATGAAAATCATTTGAAACTTAATATATTATACCTACAGACTACGTGTATCATAGTAAAATGTAAATCTTGCAACCAACAAATGAAACTCTTTAGAATATACATAGTGAATATATATATATACCATATGTCAAACTCAAAAGATGTAGTATGATATAGTCGGTACTTTATTATTTTAACTATTTAAGTACTTGACCATGTGATTCATAGATAGATATTGACTTTATAGTGTGGATCTTCTTTCAATAAATATATCTTTCACTGACCTTACTCACCATTTCTTGGGCTTACATGTCATCCAATTTTAGTTATTTTGTAAGGAGAAATGGGGAAATCTATAACAATAATAGGGTGATTACACCTTAAAATATAGTATGGTCATCAATTTTGTTACACTCCATTTATTACCTACTTACTGTTACTTTGATGAGTTCATCTGTTTTAATACATGATTATATTTTGTATATTTTTATGGAAAATATGATGAATTAATAATGTACAATGCAATATGATACTTTAAATGTTTTTAAGATGAACATATTGTTGCAAGAATGAATTTTTTGTCATCAATTTCAATTGGTTAACTGGTTATCAACTATTTCTTGTTCTCATTGATGTCATGGACATGCAGGTTATTGGTTGTATATGTCGAGGATATTGAAAAATTTGTAATGAAGAAAGGTTGTAGGTGTTCAGTGGTTGCTCTAGGTTTTGATTTTGGATTTGATCGTATGTTTGTGTGGTTTAGATATGTTTATCATGGTTGTTGGAATATGTTATATCCTAATTTTGGGTTTCTGATTCATTGTATAGTGCGAGTTATATTCACTAGTTGTGAATTGTGGTTTTTTGTATATCTGGATAAGGTCTAGGAGAAATGTTATTGCTGTGGAATTCTTTTTGATTGAGTCTTATGACTTATGGTTCTAGATTTAAGCTTTTATGATTGTGTTGAAGATAATTTTGTTTTTTGGAAAGATTGGATGATGTTAATGGTTGTGTTCTTAATTTTTCTATGTGTTTTACACTAGTTTTGTCAACCTTGTGTTAAACACTACTTATGAAGTTCATGAAGCATGTTGGGACTTATTTGGGTCCTCATCAAGCATTTTTTTGGCTCACCCTCATCCTAATTCCACCCTAGAATGTTCTAGTGCTGACCTAATTTTAATTTAAATAATGGATGGCCGAATTTGTGTTGAGATTATGGATGCACAGGGTCCCTGAAGCTGCAGTCTTCAATGGAGGATCTTTTCCAGGAAAGATAATCAACCACACATAAAGTGTTGCAACTAGGCATGCACAATGGAGATTCTATATTGATATACATTATGAGTGTGATAGGGAGGATTTGGTCGTTAAAAGATGAGCAACAAACTAAAGAGAGTGCAAATAACAACTAAACAACACCCTACACTTCAAGATTGGGAAAATGATGAACTCAACAACATAAAAATGGAACCTTTTACCTTGTAGAGTTGTTCTTTGGTTGGCCCTTTGATTGTAGATGATATGTATGCTCCTTGATGGCAAGTAGATGCAAGATGTGAAGTGTGAGATGCAAGATAGTTGGACAAAATGGATGGAAATGGCTAAGTGTAGATTGAAAAACATAATTGCAAGAGTTTGGGTAGCAAAATGATCTCTCCTTGAATGAGAGAAAAGAGAGGGTATTTATAGAGATTTTGGAAATCTCTAGGGAAATGGATGGCCAAGATTGAGCCATCAATGATCAATATGTAGGGACAAGGTGAGTTGAGAGCTCACAAGCCCTCACATCTTGACATGAGGCATATGATACAGCCCTAAAAGGTGAAGTGGACATGAGGTGGAAGGATGGTACATAACATGGAGGGAGGTACAAAGTACATTGGGATTGGATAAGATATCCTCATAAAGGAGGTGCTTGTCCCTATGTGGGTGAGAGGACATGTGAGGAATTAAAAATTCCTCAAATATCCTCATGGGGAGACGGGAAAGAATAAAGAATAAAAAAAGGACATGTGGGAAGAAGTGAAGGAATTAAAAATTCCTTTTGAGTACATTGGGGGATTAAAAAGTGAATTAAAAATTCACATGGGGAAGTGGAGTGCCTTGTCCAAAAGAGGAAGGCATTTAATAAGGTTGACCAAGGACACATGTCATAAAGGACATGGGGAAGAGAAAAGGAATTTAATATTCCTTGAAATATGGGAGTGGAATTAAAAATTCTTCAAAGGACTTTGGGAAGACAAAAGGAGTTAAAAATTCCTTGGGGGATGGGAAGAGTTGACTAAAGGGGGTGATTAGAAAAGTTGATGAGGGGTTAGAGGAAGGTTCGGTGGCTAAGAAAGGTTAGAGTCCAACTTGCAAAAATTGGAGGATGTGACACCTCCTAATCAAGGATTAGGCATGTGCACATCCTAATGATGAGATTAGAAGAAGGATTAAGATTAGATAATAAAAGATGGAGGATGTGACATGTGAGGAATTAAATAAATGTCATATTTTATTAATTCATTTGATGGAAGGAAGATTAAAGAGATAAGGTATTATTGATTAAATACCTTAGGGATTTGGCAGAATTAAAGAGGGATTAATTAAATAATAGTGATATTACTTAATTAATGCAGATAAGGGAATGCTTAGATGAAAGGGGCTAAATTTGGATAAATGAAGTGTCCAAATTTAGGTGTCTACATTTTTCCCCTCTTTGAGACGGTGTTATGAAGTAACATCATTTCAAAGAATATTAAAACATAGAACCTAGAAGAAGATGGTTAGATTGGGAAAGATGCCAAAATCATTCCAAGAAGTGACTAGGAAGGAAGATGATGGGCGTTAAGATGAAAGTTAGGGATGAAGGGTGCCCCCTCGAGAGGACATGCGGGTTCAAGAGAACACGAGTGTGCTCTTGAAATGGATGAGATGATGCAAAGGGAGATGAAGAAGATGCAAAGTGATGGGAGATTGGGAGGGGAACGTGATGAAGGATGAATGGATGGGGGTGTTTTGATAGACGAGAGGATGAAGAGGAAATGAAATCCAAATGCAATTTTCCATCGTCAGAGCACTAATTTTTGTTATAGCATAAGACACAAGATGCCAAGGTATGAAGAACCAAGGTGGATTAGTGTCTAATGCATAAAACAAACATAACAAACAAGAAGGCTATCCCAACACCCCAAAGTCATGGTGACCTTGATCGGGCCAGGTATTGGGATAACCACAAGCACACAAGGATGCCCCAACGTAACACAAGACCTCAAGGATCTTGGTGCGTACTACGTGGGACAACCGAAAAGACAAAGAAAAGATCAAGATACACCCCTATGTTGACGAGTCAAAGCACACCATGATATGATGGATCAAGATGACGATGACAAGTGATGATAGGGAGCTCAAATGATAAACAAAAGCCAAAAGCATCAAAAGATCGCAATCAATTTCAAATGTCCTTTGCCATAGGATCAATCAAGGGGATGGATGGGATTGATGAGGTCTATTAGGAAGGATGCATCCTGTTGAGACCGATGATGGATACTAAACTAAAAGATCGATATGACGCAGGATATTCAAAACGGATTGGATTTGATGATACAAGTGAATCTCATTTGTTAAGATCCAGCTAGATAGGGGCATAGCTTGACGACGCGACACAAGAGACATTACACAAGATAGGAGACTAACACATCCTAACGACCTAGGGGCTCAGGGGCCGATCAAAGATTAGCCTTGCCTACGTGGAAGCGCAGAGCCCTCGTAGTTCGATAAAAGGTTGATGACAGACCATGATGGAGATTTTGATGGATGACCAAGATAGGACAGAAAAATAGGAACAAGATATGAAGACTAATGATAGATGATAAAGGATCACATGGACAAAGCAGAAAGACCGATGATGGAACCCTAGGGGCAGATCAAATGATCTACCTTGCCTACGTGAAAGCACAGGGAAAATGTAGTTGGATGAAAGGTCAAAGACAAGTGATGGATAAAAGATGATAAGATAACCCTAGAAATGTGATAAAATGATTGGATTGACGCGATGGGACAAGATAGACCTGTGGGATTGGATCAAAGGATGGTGACGATCACAAAGCTCAAGGATGGGATAGTTATCCAAATCATCAGAGATGAAGTGGGTGGATGACATGCCATATAGATGAATGATGAAGTGATAAGATAGATGATGGTGGATTGTATGGGGGGTAGCCAATGACAAGGGATTAAGAGATGTGATGTGGATAGAGATAAATGGACAGGAAGATAATGATGGGGAGATGGAAGTGATACTATGATGGATGGGTAGGGGGATAAGGATAGGGAGGTTAAAAGGATTATGGGGAGCAATTGGAAGATAAGGATGGGGAGATGGAAGGGATTGCTTTGATGGAATGAATGATGTCTCCAAGGACTATATCACAAAGGAAGATAGATGCACCCACTCTAGATATGCCATGTGTGAGGAGGCATGAAGGATGCAATAGAGAAGGATAGGAAAATAAAGGAGTGAGATGGATGAAGATAGGATGCATGGATAAGGAAGGGAGATTGAGGGCGAATGATAGTTGGGATAGTGTGCGAATGAGGGGAATGTATGCTAAGAGGTGTCCAAAGCATGCTTATATGTTTGCCCCATTATTATCAAGATCACAAGGAGGATGGAAGGATTGGGATAAGTGAGATATGCCAAGCAAAATGTGTAAGATAGGGAGGATGGAGGGGATGAATGAAAAGGATGTATAGGATGGAGACAGGTGCATAGCTGGAAGCAAAGTGGATGGAGGGAACGCAAATCAAGAAGTTGCCCCCGAGTGCAGATGGGGATTTACACATGACACCTGTTTACCAAGTTTTCATCATGGTACTTATCCAAGGCGCTTGTTTGCCAAGTTTTCACCATTGGACGGATTATTTCTCTTTACTATTTTTTTTTGATTTTTTGATTTTTTTTAGATTTTTGGATAACATGCGGAAGGAGATGGATAAAGATAGGGAGGCAAATAAGTGGTTTTAGAAGACATGTGATAAGGATATGGGTGAAGGACTCATGCATCAAGTTCTATATTAGGTATTATGAGCTCATGTTCAAACTGACTATTGGATGTTGGTACAACCTTATGAGGATAGATGGATTATGCAAGAGGATGAATTAGAGGGATTTAATGGGGGAGATACGTGGGATAATGGGTGGGATGTTGGAAAGTGTATGGATGGAATGATGGGGTGGATATGTGATGGGGAGATGTGTTTAGGACCAACATTGGCACATGTGGTAGTGAATGTGAAAAGATAAAAGGATTAATGGATGGAGAATGCAGGGATAATGGAGGAGACGCAATAGTGTATTTTGGGACATAGGGACCCAAAATAGATGTAGGAGAGGGTGGATGAAAAGTATGAGCTTTTTGATGAGCAACTTTGAATGTTCTTACATATTTTTCATTTAATGGCATTGCGTCTTTTTTCTTTGGGATCCACATGGTTTTGATCTTTTCTTTGGTGGCTCTTTGCGAGCTATAGATTTGATTTTGATTTTGGATTTTGTTTTTCTTTTCTTGACCATGTCTTTTAGAGGGGATGTGGGAAGCTTTAGATTCATGTGGGTGCTTAGATTGATGCATTTTTCCTCTGGCATCCAAAGTGCTTGTACTAGCAATGGGATGGGCGTGAGAAGATGGATGATATGGAGTGGTGGAGGTAGGATTATGAGGATTACATGTAGATGGAGAATGTGTAGGTATGTGCCTTTGTTGATCCTGATTAGGATGTTTATGATGGACGACATGGATAGGTGTTGGATGGATGAAAGGATGAGATGGCGAAGGTGATTTTGGGATATACAGATCCAAAGTAAATGGAGTGGGTGGAGGGACATAAGAACCCAAGATGGATGGAGTAGATGAAGGATGGGATATGGTGGATGGACGGATGTAAGGACCCAAGATGGATGGAGTAGATGAAGGAGGAATATGGATGGTTGTTTTGAGGCAATACGATAGAGGAGGAGGGATTGCAGCATATGATTTGGTGGAGCAATGGGAAGAGCCGACATTTCTTTTGGAAAATGCTCATTGAGGATGTCTAGAGGTTGTACCAACGTGTTTAGATTGTGAGTCTTGGGGAATAGATCCAAGACCTTGCATGCAGATTTGTTCTTTGACTTGGATGGGCTCTAAAATACCTTGCTCGTGAAGGCCTAGACCTTTTCCTTGATAGTTCTGTTCTTGAGCATTCGATCCATGATAGGATTTTTGTTATTCTAAAAACATGATGCGAGTCCATTATTAGGTGGGGGATGATGGGTGGTATATACACTGTGTTTTTCTTCTGCAAGGAGGCCACCATGGAAGAATGTGAGAGTACCAAGGGGATATGCAAGCGGTGTGGGGATAGCATTTTTAGGTGATGATGGGGGATCCTAAGAAGGAGATGATGGGATAGAAGCATTTGGATGGGTTGTATCTAGAGAGGGAGTAGGGGATATGATAGGATCTAATTTTGTGGTAGCAGGCTCATGCAATGGAGACGGAGGTGGAGCGGTAGAATCTTGAATCTCAAGAGGATCATGAGATGGAATGGATGGGGGACTGTGATCTTGCGGTAGACTAGATGGGATGGTAGGATTTTGATCTGGAGGAGGGGATATGTTGGCATGCTTTGGATTAGGCTCTTGGCATGACTCATCTTGTGCGGGAGGCATGATAATGGAGTCATGGGGGGACTCTTCAAGTGGGGAAGATGGAAGGATGGAGGATTCAAAATATTCTTGGGAATGGATACTAGGAGTGGAAGAAGTGGATTGGATTTGGGTGTCGTCGATAGGTTCGACGGCTCTCAGAGTAGGGGGTGGGTGTTCAATGGATTTGGTAGATGTGATGGTAGGATATGGCGACTCAGTGGATTCAGAGGATGTGATGGTAGGAGATGGGGACTCAGTGGATTCAGAGGACGTGATGGTAGGAGATGGGGACTCAGTGGATTCAGAGGATGTGATGGTAGGATATGGGGACTTAGTGGATTCAAAGGATGTGATGGTATCATCAATGATAGGTGTTGGATGGAGAAGGGTCTCATCACTAACGACCATGGATGATGGGTTGGGATGGCATGGTTCCATGACTATAATGTGTGGAGTGGGGGATGTTTCCTTTGTTATGAGTCCTTGGAGAAACTTGAATACGCTAGGCTGAGATGGTGAGGTGGGAGTGGATGAAGGTTTGTGGATTAGTGGACTAGGATTAGATGGAAGATTAAGACTGGATGGAGGATTAAGGTAAGGATATGGGCATGGGGAATTAGGATAGGATGACATGGACGGTGGCTTGTTGGTAGAAGATATGGGTGACGTGTTGTAATAAAGGTATTGGGATGGTGGATTAAGATGGGAAGATGTAGGTGTTGGATTAATATAGGGAGATGCGGATGTTGGATTAGGGTAAGTTGGTGGGTGTGTTTGACTAGGATAGGAAGGTGTGAATGTAGGATTAGGCTAAGCGGATTGGTATTGGAGATTAGGGTAGTGGGTGCATGTGGATGAAGGATTGAGATAAGAGGATGTGGATGGGGGATCAAGATAGGGGTATGGTGACGACAAACTAGGATAAGGGGATGATGTAGGTGAAGGATATGATGGATATGATGGAAATCCCTTGTCAAAGGTAGCATAAGGAGTGTGATTAGGCATAGATGAAGACATGATGGGACAACTCGATGGGGTGATTGGGTTTTGGAATGTGGGTGGAGAAAGCTTACTAGAAATGACAGTGTCAAGGGGATCTATGTCGTATACCTCTTCATCAACAAGACTTTCATTATCATTGTTGACATAATTAGGGTTTCCCTTGACCACTATTGATGGAGGATAAGAATTCATGATGATGAAAGGATAAAGAGGATGGATAAAGATTTTGGATGGAAATGGACTAAAGCTCAAATCAGGATTTAGGGAAAGCTCAGATCAAGATTGGATTAAAGCTCAGATTAGGATGATTGGATGATGCGATGGGATTGATTTTGATGATTGGATTTGATTATCAAAGGATGATTATGACATCGAATCTACCTCGAGATGGAAGTAGATTGATTGGGTTGAAGGTGATTGGATAGGGATGTGATTGGATTGGATTGGATTGGATTGATTGATTGATTGAAAGATCGGATTATGGATTGGATAGGATGACGAAAGGGACTATAAACCCTATTCAAAGATTACCCTAGGTGACGTAGGCTACTGATTGATCATATTAAAGGATGAATGGATGATTGCGGCACCAAATCCACTTTGAGATTGAAAATGGATTGATTGGGCTGACAATGATGATCAACTTAAGATGGATGACAATCCTAAGAGGATGTTGATGATGATCATATCAGATACTTAGGTCAATTTGGATAATAACCTGAGACAAAGTTCAGGGGATTTGGATGGGGAAAATGATGATTTGATTGGAGAAATAGATGATAGAAATGGATGAACAAATACTCAAAATGAGCAAATAGTTGATCGGGATGGATGAACGATTACTCGAAACGAGTAAACAAATTATCAGAATGATAGACCGAGGGTTCAGAATGATGAAAGGAGGTGTGAAATGGATGAATGTTTACTCGGAACAAGTAAATGAATGATTAGAATGATAGAACGAGAGTTCGGAATGAGGAAAGGAGGGGTGAAATAGATGAATGTTTACTTGGAACGAGTAAACGAATGATCAGAATGACTGAATAGGAGTTCAGAATGAGGAAAGGAGGTGTGAAATGGATGAATGTTTACTCGGAATGAGTAAACGAATGATCAGAATGATAGAACGAGAGTTCAGAATGATGAAAGGAGGTGTGAAATGGATGAATGTTTACTTGGAATGAGTAAACAAATGATCAGAATGATAGAACGAGACTTTGGAATGATGAAAGGATGTGTTAAATGGATGAGAGTTTACTCGGAACGAGTAAACGGATGAGCTAAATGAGAGTTCGGAACGATGAAAGGATGTGTTGAATGGATGATTGTTTACTCGGAACGAGTAAACGGATGATCAAAATGATAGAACGAGAGTTCGGAATGATGAAAGGATGTGTTGAATGGATGAGAGTTTACTCAAAACAAGTAAATGGATGAGCGAAATGATAGAACGAGAGTTCGGAATGATGAAAGGATGTGTTGAATGGATGAGAGTTTACTCGGAAAGAGTAAATGGATGAGCGAAATGACAGAACGAGAGTTTGAAATGATGAAAGGATGTGTTGAATGGATGAGAGTTTACTCAGAATGAGTAAACAGAGAGAATGGTAGGGTATACACCCCTCGAGGAGGCAGATGGTGAAGAAAAAGGTGTCCCGACCAACTTCTCAAAAGTATGAAGTGGTATATATCATTGGAAAGAACACGAAAAAATGAGAAGAATTGCCTTTGAACATAGTCAATCAGATAAGTGGTGTGGAAATGGCGGCCCCAGGAAGAAAGAGAAAAAGGTCAGGTCTGCCACAGAAAAAGGTTAGGTCCGCCACCGGAGGTTAGGTCTACCACCGGAGAAGGGTCCACCACCGAGAGGTCAAGTCCACCACCGGGAGGTCAGGTCCGCCTGTGGGAGGTCAAGTCCTCCACCGGGGGGTCAAGTCCGCCACCGGGAGGTCAGGTCCGCCATCGGAGAAAAAGTTGCTCAAAAGTATGAAGTGTTATATGTCGTTGGAAAGAGCATGAAAAATTGAGAAGAATTATTTTTGAATGGAGTCAATCGGATAAATGATGTGGAAATGGCGGGGCATATATGGTTGCCTGTCAGGGCAAATCTGCCACAGCATGAGGTCAAGTCTGCCACCGGAGAAAAAGTTGCTCAAAAGTATGAAGTGTTATATGTCATTGGAAAGAGCATGAAAAATTGAGAAGATTGGTGCTTGAACGGAGGAAAACAGACTTATAGTGTGTAAATGGCTGGGCATATATAGTTGTCTGTCATGGAAAATCCACCACAGCATGAGGTCAGGTCCGCCACAGCATGTGGTCAGGTCTACCAAAGGATAAGTTTAAGCTTGATTTTTTTATGGATGGGTAGGGAAAAGGACCCAAAATATAGCAAACACTGATAAAAAGATTTGGCTAAACTGAAAATGACTAGTTTTGCACGAAAAGACAATTCAGACAGCACAACCCTAAGATTAGTAGAAATGGGTATGGCCAACAAAGTCTTCTACTCTAGGATGAACATGGTTGCTAAGGAGTCCTCGATATACACCCGGTACGTGAGGCCCAAACCGTGAACACCAACCCATTACAAACGTGATTCGGGAACCTTAGCGAGATACTAAAGGCTCGGACCAACTCTTCACGTCATCCTGACGCTTCGCCAATTACAACGTGGTTGGATTGAGGTACAACTTTCTCTCTCCCCCCTTTATATACCCCGCCAGTACGCATGGTTGGAATCGTCCTTTGGGGTGATGAAATCCTCAAGCAGGTCCCACTAAGAAAATGAAAATAGGGTGACTCAAAGGACTTGGAAAGCTACGATTTCTCGTTACCCAGGATTTCCAAATGGCGTAAGGGGATTGGATACGTCAAATAGCCTTCCACAAGCATGCCAAACAAGGTTTGTTGACCCCTCTAATTAAACTATGTGCCTAATTTACCAAAGGACAATTGGTAAAAACTTGAAATTTCACCTTCGGGAGGTAAGTTCTGCCACCAGAGGTCAGGTCCGCCACTCGAGGGTCAAGTCCGCCACTAGAGGGGTCAAGTCCACCACCAGAAGGTCAAGTCCATCACCGAAGGGTCAAGTCTGCCACCGAAAGGTCAAGTCCACCACTAGAAGGTCAGGTCCGCCACCAGAGGGTCAAGTCCACCACCAGAAGGTTAGGTCCGCCATCGGAAGGTTAGTTCCGCCACCAGAAGGTCAAGTCCACCACGAGAGAGGTCAGGTCCACCACCGGAGAGGTCAAGTCCACCACTCTATAACCTGAACCTGCAAAAATACCAAAAATAGCAAACGTGAAAGAAAAAGACCCGTTTGTGGGTCCCACCGGGCGTGCCAGAAATGTGATAGGGAAGATTTGGTCGTTAAAATATGAGCAACAAACTAAAGAGAGTGCAAATAACAACTAAACAACACCCTACACTTCAAGATTGGGCAAATGATGAACTCAACAACATAAAAATGGAACCTTTTACCTTGTAGAGTTGTTCTTTGGTTGGCCCTTCGATTGTAGATGAGATGTATGCTCCTTGATGGCAAGTAGATGCAAGATGTGAAGTGTGAGATGCAAGATAGTTGGACAAAATAGATGCAAATGGCTAAGTGTAGATTGAGAAACAAAACTGCAAGAGTTTGGCTAGCAAAATGATTTATCCCCAAATGAGAGAGAAGAGAGGGTATTTATAGAGATTTTGGAAATCTCTAGGGAAATGGATGGCCAAGATTGAGCCATCAATGATCAAGATGTAGGGCCAAGGTGAGTTGAGAGCTCACAAGCCCTCACATCTTGACATGTGTCATGTGATATAGCCCTAAAAGGTGAAGTGGACATGAGGTGGAAGGATGGTACATGACATGGAGGGAGGTACAAAGTACCTTGGTATTGAACAAGATCTCCTCATAAAGGAGGTGTTTGTCCCTATGTGGGTGAGAGGACATGTGAGGAATTAAAAATTCCTCAAATATCCTCATGGGGAGAGGGGAAAGAATAAAGAATAAAAAGAGGACATGTGGGAAGAAGTGAAGGAATTAAAAATTTCTTTTGAGTACATTGGGGGATTAAAAAGTGAATTAAAAATTCATATGGGGAAGTGGAGTGCCTTGTCCAAAAGGGGAAGGCCTTTAATAAGGTTGACCAAGGACACATGTCATAAAGGACATGGGGAAGAGAAAAGGAATTTAATATTCCGTGAAAGATGAGAATGGAATTAAAAATTCCTCAAAGGACTTTGGGAAGACAAAAGGAATTAAAAATTCCTTGGGGGATGGGAAGAGTTGACTAAAGGGGGTGATTAGACAAGTTGATGAGGGGTTAGAGGAAGTTTAGGTGGCTAAGAAAGATTAGAGGCCAACTTGCAAAAGTTGGAGGATGTGACACCTCCTAATCAAGGATTAGGCATGTGCACATCCCAATGATGAGATTAGAAGAACGATTAAGATTGGATAATAAAAGATGGAGGATGTGACATGTGAGGAATTAAATAAATGTCATATTTTATTAATTCATTTGATGGAAGGAGGATTAAAGAAATAAGGTATTATTGATTAAATACCTTAGGGATTTGGCAGAATTAAAGAGGGATTAATTAAATAATAGTGATATTACTTAATTAATATGGATAAGGGAATGCTTAGATGAAAGGGGATAAATTTGGATAAATGAAGTGTCCGGATTTAGGTGTCTACAATGAGATTGGATTGAATTGATTACAAATGTACAAATTCCCTAAATATATAGGCATGAGAGAGAACCTAAGATGTATGAGATGTTGCCATGTGTCATGATCAAACAACATGTGACAACATGTGAACCATATCTAGAAAATTATTAAATGTTGAGATAAGTTCTAGAAGGAAAACTCATTTTCTAGAAGTAATCTTATGCCTACAAACAAGGAAAGGGGAATTACCCCATTATTAAATGATTTATTAAATAATGCAACCTAGGTCTAGATGATGTATGACCTAAGTTAACTTATGCTAGTGTAATAATTAATTTAATTACACTAACCCCCCCATAAGTTAAACTTAGGGAGTAAAATGAAATGATTATGCAAGATGATGAAAATACGATGATGGGTCCCAACTATGAGGCCATGTTAGGTACCCATTTACATGAAAAATATGCAAAAAATCTCCCACAACTGGAGAAAAAGGGAAAAACCAGTGGGAACAAACCCCCTCTCCAAAAAAGGAGATGAAAAAGAAAAAATGTGAGATAGGATGAAAAGGATGGAGGACTCCCAAATACCCCCCAAGGACACCATCTGTCATATGGATACAATACAATAGCCCCCCTAGAAGATGATATCACCTATAGAAATGGTAAGTGTCTGAAGACAAAACAAGATCCAATGTCGACAAAGAACTTGTCTCCCTTTCAAAAGAAACAAATCCAAGTGCAAGTGTAGAGATGCTTCCCATTCCAGATAGGAATTGAAGGAAGATAGGGTGAAAGTGGATGGCAATTATTTCTCTGAACTCTACTCATGTGTATCCTTTCCTAAAGATGAAGATGCCACAATCAATGAAGAGGGTGACAAATTAGGACGATGCAAAAATTGATGTTGAACAATATCCAAAGATGACAATGCAATGAATGTGATGGAGACTTGATAGACCTCCCTAAATGAAGTGTCCTTAAAACCACTGAAAGAAGACTAAATCCAATCCAATGGTAGATGTTGAAGAAACCTCAAATCCTGAATGGAATGACAAGGAAGAAGTCTCATACATGAAATATCTAAAGAGAAACCAAGTGCCTCCAAGATAGTCTCTGGATTCCTAATCAAGGTCGAGACAAAGGGATGAGGAGACTCAAGAAAACTCTCCAAAGTGTGATCTGAATAGAGGAGTGATATCCCCTCAAGAATGTCCTCCAAACGTGTAGAAGTAGCCAAGTCAGTGATACCTAAAACAAAGCCATCTTGTGATGCCAATTACTGAAGTTTTCTTGATGAGTGATGATGATGGAAGCCTCAATCAATGAATCTAGACAAGGAATCACCAAATGTGAAGGGATACCAACTCTCTCTGATGGAGAAGAAGCACCTGAAGGAACCTTGTCAACCTCTTTGGAAGATTCAAGGCAATCAACTTCCTACACAACAATATCATTATGAGGTACTTGATCTAAGGAATGACATTCTAAATCTTGACCATTGGGGAATGGTGGAGTATTTGAATCTCCAAAAATCTCCCAAATCTTAGAACAAAGGATGTGAGGACAATCACAATGATCAATAGCATTCAAAACATCACAATCAACTTGCATCTCAATGATCTCCAAAATAGTGTATTTGTTGCAACTCCAAGCAAATTCATGAATACCTTCACTTGGATGAGGAACTATAACAAATAGATGTGGCAATAAATCAAGTGATTGGAGATGGTGTGTGATCCCATCCCACCATTGTGAATAGTTTCCCTTGTGCAACATAACCAAAGAAGGAGTGTATGCAAGCCCCATAATGAACTTTTTCCAAAAAACACAAAGAAAAATGACCTTCACCAACAAATAAAAGCTTCCAAAGATGATGTGCAACTGAAGTGATGCTACCTAGATCAAAAAATATTTCCCCAAGCTTCAAGATGTCCAGGTTATTGAACAAATGCACCAAACTAAAAAAATCAATGCAAAAGTATCTAGAGCTAAAACTGACCAAGGAGTCTGGAAAGATGAAAAAAAGCTCTGAAAAATATTCCTGATGCCGTTGGAATCAATGAAATAGGATGAACAGTTGCAGAACTGATGTCACCAATTGAATGTGCTCAGAATTAACTTTCTGACAGTATCTCGTTTATCAATTTTCAATACCTTGGTGAAAAGTTATGATAAAATGAAAAAAATGCCTTGATTAGGCACTATGCAAGCTAATTAGGTGCAAAAATTAAGCACCCCGGCTTTAAAAAAATGGCCCCCGACCGCTAATATGACTGCGAGGTGAGCGTTGGAAAAAAGAAAAGTGTCACCAGGAAAAGCGGCGGTAGGGTGGTTGTCGGGCACCGACCGGGGTGGCGCCGCTTCCCAAAGGCGGAGCCCCCGGTTCTAAATAGAACCACTGGTTGACGGTTGGGAGCTATGGAAATACATCAGTCAGCGGGAGGAGAGTAACTAGTTGGGAGGATGTTGTTGGTGAAGACTTCGGTGAGGCAAGTGATCGGCGGTTGACGTCTTGTGTAGTCGGTTCAGTGGTAGTGAAAGTCAATATAGGCTATGATCATTGATGATGTTGACGTGATTGATGGAGGGTCTGACAAATTGGAAGGTACCCCGTATAATGAATGACACCAACCAATTATGTAGATTTGGATTTTGAATAGCCAACCAAAAATTTATTTTAAGGATTTTTTAGTATTGCATAAAGTGCAATTAAAAAATCAAAGATCTTCAAATCATTTATGCCAACGATATAATATATATGCAGAATAAAAAAAAGTTGATTGCCAATGAAAAAAAATCAAACCCTATATATATATATATATATATATATATATGTTGCAGATTTAATCAGACCCCAAAAAATAAAATGTCATTGATTTATAAATCAAACCAAATGCCGACCAAGGATTAATTATGTAGGTTAGTGTGATTTATTTTTTTGATTTCCTACTAGAACTATTGAAAAAGCCAGATATATGCCAAAATAATATGAAAAAATTGCCTGATTTTTTTGTAAAAGAAGTTCCTGTGACTAAATTTTTCTTGCCTCAGCGGACAACTAACCAAGATGACTTTTTTCTACAAACTTGTACGGATTGTACTAGTTGATTTTTCAAACCCAAATACCTCTGATGCTCGCGGGTTGATGTATCTGATTTTGAGGCCTTCTGAAGATAATGGGGAGCTTGGATCTGACTCTATCTACTTCAGAAATCAGCTTGGTCCCAAGGTGGAATCAAGTAGCCTTCAATGGAAACCTTCAAGCCTACAAAGAATCTCGTACACCAACTTTCTTGATCGAGGGTTGATGTTTCACTGGACAAGCTCTTATACCATGTTGAGATTATGGATGCACAGGGTCCTTAAAGCTGCAGTCTTCAATGGAGGACCTTTTCCAGGAAAGATAATCAGCTACACAGAAAGTGTTGCAACTAGGCATGCACAATGGAGATTCTATATTGATCTACATTATGAGATTGGATTGAATTGATTACAAATGTACAAATGCCCTAAATATATAGGCATGAGAGAGAACCTAAGATGCATGAGATGTTGCCATATTCTATGATCTAACAACATGTGACAACATGTGAACCCTATCTATGAAATTATTAAATGTTGAGATAAATTCTATAAGGAAAACTCATCTTCTAGAAGGAATCTTATCCCTAAAAACAAGGAAAGGGGAATTACCCCAATATTAAATGATTTATTAAATAATGCAACCTATGACTAGATGATGTATGACCTAAGTTAACTTATGCTAGTGTAATAATTAATTTAATTACACTAACACTTTGGATATGTTTCAAAGTTGAAGATGGTATAAATACAAGATGAGTTATTGGTAAAAGATGGGACAAGAGATAAGCGCAAAGAAATAGAGTAGATAGATGTGATTCAGTGTGTGTATGTGATGTGAGTGTGGCATATCAGTGTGATTTCTAAATGTTGAGTTTCTGGATGCAATTGTATAGGCGTGAATTTGTACCCCTTACACAAATTCCCCTTTTACACATCCTCACCTTAGAAAACCAAATTTGAATGAGAAAATTCACATCAGCTGGCTAATTTTCTTCCATTTGGCATCTGTCTATTGTGTCAATAGAATAATATTTGTTGGGGATGCCTACACGGTGCATAGACATCTGTGCAGTGTGGTTACATCCCTAGCATATCCTGCATCTGAAGTTGATAGAGGCATTACACTTCCCGTTGGGAATGGTTTGTAATGTCCCTCTTCAACCTTTTGACCCCGAAAATGGTAGATTCTTCCCTCTTCCCCTTCAAGCTCATTAATTTTCATTCCATTTGATCTCTGGACAATCCCTTTTAGAAATATTTAAGCATTCAACTTCATTCTCTTGGCATACTCCACTCTCAACAATATTTTAGCACTCTATAGTAGCAGCAAAAACACTCCAACTCCATCAAGCAAGTGTGAAGCAAGCCATTAAAGCAAGGGCTTGAGGTTTTGCAACACCTCCCTTCATCATAGTCAAGGTTGTGGTGATTGTTCAAGCTTTATTTCTCCATCATTAGCTAGTGAGCTCTTGGTGGAGGTGGTAACATTTAAATCCTCACCTTTATGATTTGGTTGAGTAGCTTCATACTAGTTTGTAGTGTTATTAATGTACTTTCTTTCTTTACTTCTTTATCATATATTTCTGTCATTGCTATCTTTTCTATCTAGAGTTGGAAACACCGAAATGGGGGTCTGACTAAGGCAAACCCCTATACAACCCCCAACAATTTTCCATCTTTCTTGTTTGTAGGTGGACGTGCATTTGGAGCTAGTTGGTGAACAAGCATCTTCGTGAGATTTTCTTTGTCACCTTGGCCTTCATATATTTACTATATTATATTTGCTTGTATCTTTCCTACTTTATAGCTCTATTTTTTTCCCTTAGAAGTAACTAGCTAGTCCATCATCTTATTTTCTGGCAGCTCATATTGTTTTTTTGGTCCTCTGGTCATACAGATGCTAGTGCACCTGAGAGATGCCAGTGCATTGCACTATTTTTCTAGATCTGTGCTTCCATCTTCGGGCAAAGAGCTACCTAAGGTATAGTATTGAACACAAAATCTAGCTCGCCTAGCCCTAGTTTAGATTTTGGGTCTGAAGAGTGGTTGCAGGGCCTTATATTCCTCATCATTCTTGCTCGTCATTTGAAAAATTCCTCTAGAGTGAGGTGAGTTAGGGCAACCTTCTGCTCTTGGCTCTCCGTGACCTGGGGCCTTGACCTAGTTAGTCCCCCTCTCTTACATTTTTGGTGAACCCAACATGTAGCAACTTATGTTCATTCATTGGTGTTGAGGCTTTTCCCCTTGTACCTTGTGATCATATTACCCCTGATTGTTGTGAAGGTTTATGAGCATCACAACCCAATCCCCAACCTCTGGGTATATTTTTAGGAGAAGTGTGTGACACCTTCCGATGGAGAGGATGAAGGTCATTACTATTTTCTCTACAGACCTTTTTGTTGGATCCTTCATTGGTCTTACCGCATAGGAGTAGTTGTCAAGGGCTGAGGTAAGGATCTCCAATGAGATTAACCACGTCCCCACTCCTCCTGCATCTCCTACACCATCCTTGGTAGATGAGTATGAGGTCATTCACATTCTTATTGAATATATTTCTACCATTAGCAAGGGACTAGGTGATTTGGAGAATCACTTGGAAAAGGACTCGAAGATGGCTAGGGCCACTAGGGTGATTAGTGAAATAAAGTATAGGGTTGGGAAATATTGAAGGGGCATAAAACTCCTAGGTAGTCTCTCTAGTCTAACTAAAGTGTGTGCTCCCTCAAAAATTCCTAACATTGTTGAAGGGGCCACTTTCAAAGATCATGAAAGACAACTGGGAATTTGGATGCCTCTTATGTCTATGTACATGGCCGATGTCATCCCCTCGATCAACATCCCCTCTATCTCCAAAGGATTTGAAACTGTCAAAGTGAACAGAATATCCTTGGGTTTTAGTTTCACCCCTCCTGTCACCTCTTGTGGTGGAGACTTTGCTAGTGGAGGTGGGCTTGGTGGTGGAAGTGGCATAGGTGGAGGTGATTTTGGTGGATGTTGTGGTGGTGGCTTTGGAAGTGGAGGTGGCTCCAATGGAGGCCCTGCTGGTGGCTATGCTCCATCAATGGTCCCAGCGGTGGTGGCATCGATGGTTCTGGAGGTGGATCCGGTGGTGGTTTTGGAGGAGGTTCCTCTGGCCCTATAACTTCTAATGACCCTATTTTGAACACTCTTCTTTAGAATATGGGTAAGATACAAAGCTAGCTAGTGAGTCTATCCCATGCCTCTATCTAGCCCATCTTTCAACACTTTTTCCAACATAGCCTATTATCGGTAGCAACCCTAAATACTCCCTTCCCTCAAGGAATGGAGATTCCTAAATTTGAGAAATATGGTGACAAAGCTGACCCACAAACACGTGTTTTCCTTTAATGCCCTATGTAGAGATTTCTTCCACCATGATGGATTGATGGCAAAGCTATTCCCCCAATCTCTTAAGGATACAACACTCGAATGCTATTGTTCCTTACCTGATAATTCCATTTTCTCATTTTATCAACTTGTAAACCAATTCCTATGGAAATTACAAGCTAACATTGGTCTGAAGATTACCTTTTTGAATCTTGTCTGATGCAAATAGGGTGGTAATGAAAAGATTACTGATTTTATAGTATGATACCAAGTGCTTTTAAAAAAAATCAAGTATCCACTATCAGATTCTGACATGCAGAAGGTGTTCATAGGGATCTTACAAAGGCCTTGGTAGGAGAAGTTTTCCCTTATGAAATACCCTTCTTTCGCACATGTGTGTGTAGTGCTATGGGAATATCAAAAAATGGTAGTTTAATTCGAAGGATCCTCCTCACGCTCCCATTCAAAAGGAAAGTCTATTGTATCAATTTTTGGGAAAGGTAAGGTTGTTGCGAATGTAGTGGATATTGTGGATGATAACGAACTTAGATGCAATCGAAAGTTCACAAAGTTAGTAGAATCATAGTCTTCCATCTTGTAGAAGTTGCCAAGGGATAAGATCATAATATTGGGGAACCTTAAACCTCTTAATGAACCTTTCCCTAGTTGGTACAAGCCAAATACCTTATTTGAATACCATTGAGTTAATGAACATGATATCAAATTTTGTATGCACCTGCATTATCAAATAAAAGACAACATCAAGGATGGTACTATTTGTCTTGATGGAAGTAAACAAAACACAAACAAATCAGTGGAAAAAGTGAATAGTGAGTTGCAAATATACACAAACCCGTTTCTGTCAAATTTTGCCAAAATGATTGTCGATCCCTCCAAATCTATCACTCAACCCAAGGCCTATGTCAACATGGTCATAGTTACTCCTACTAAGCAGCCCACGACTAGTTTTCTGGATGTGACATTCACTTCACAGGATGTGATTGTGAACAAGCCCTTTCCCCTCTACATTCCTACTCGCCTCAATGTCAACATTGTGACATGGGTCTTAGTCGATCCCACGAGCCGAGTGAATGTCATTATAGAAGAGATATTGTGGCTTAATTCATTACATAGAAAAGAGTATGAAGAAAAAAAATATACCATTTGTATACATGATGGTCTTTGTCTAAAGCTATATGGCGCAATAACTTTGTTTGTCCTAGTAGGACCTAGGGCTATAGACATAGTCTTTGATGTTATCCCAGAGTCAGATTTGCTTAGGATGAAGTTAGGCATACCTTGGCTAGCTTCCATGAATGGACTCGCTTCCATCATTCACAAATGCTTAAAATTTTCCCATGAAGATGTTGTGCACATAGTGCATGACACTGGATACCAACCTTTGGTAGCCCATGGGGGATGTTCATTAGACCACTTTTGGCCCACCCTGATTCATCCACTACCTCCAAGAATGGACCTACTTTACAAAAGCTACATGAATTATAAGAATTGGGGCAAGGGACAACCAAAATTGGCCCTTCCAGTAGTACAATAGCTAGCTACCTCCCCTTCTCGAAAAGGGAAAGAGTGTTAGAGTAATAAGCTGTTTTACTTAATTAATTTAATCATATTAGTTAATTATTTAAGTCACTTATCACTTTAGTTACTTAAGCTAAACTTAGGCACATTAATAATTAATTATTTATTAATTATTAAGTGTGCACACTAGGGTTTCTTGATCTCCTTTCATAAGGATTGATCTAATTGTAATGATTAATGGGAGAGAATATTTGTAGCTTTCATATCTTCTTGAATTTTTTCTCTTTTGCAACTTTTTCTTGTTGAAGTTAATTGCATACATTTGTTTGCAGATCTCTTGCATGGAAGGTTTTTTGTTTGTGTTTGTTTCACAATTCTAACATGGTATCAGAGCATGGATTCAGCGAACCCCTTCTCGATTTATGAGGTTTTCTTCTTCAGCAAGGGTTGCAGGCTTTAGATCTGAATCCCCTTTGCTTTCTCTGCAAATTTTGGAGGAGGAAGTTTTTAGAATCATTTTGGCATGAATCAGACCTCTCCATTGAATCTAGAGCTGCCGGAATAGTCAAGATCGACCTTTGTTTCATCAAATTTGGCTTCCATTTGTCAAATCTATGAGGGTTTGAAGAAAGGGCCTTTTTACCAGATCCAGGGGGTGTTTGATTTTTCAGAGCATTTTCAGCCAAATGATGAAATCGTCAAAATCTGAGCAGTTGATTTCTTAGGAAAATTTTTTTTGTCCGTATGGCCCTATTCACCATCTACATGTGGATCGAGGAAATATTACCCTGGTAAAAGAAAATCCTTTTTTATTTTTCCCTGCATTTAAATTTGTCCAAAAATAAAAATTAAGGCCTTTTAAAAGGCACGCAGATTTTAAAAAAAAAAAACAAAAAGTTTGCATTAAATTTCTTTTTTGGGTACTATACCCAAGGGTACTGCCACCCTGCGGTGGCAGGCCCTCGGGCCAAGTACCTCTGCCCTTGCCATCAGCGGTGGCTATTAAGACCGTCGACGGCGGCTTAAAGCCACCAGCGGGTGATAGTGGCAGGGGTGTGGGCTCTACCCTCCCCCTCCATCCTTTTTTTTTTATTTTAATAAAAAATTATTGTAATTTTTTTATTGTTTTAAAAAAAAAAAATTTGCAATAAGTTTTTTTTTTCTGTTTTTTCTTTAAAAATAAAACATGTAATTTATTTTGCTTTTTATGCAAAATAATGCACTATAATTGGAGAAATTTTTCTAGCATCACTAAAATTGGCAGACCTCCAGATTTGGAGGTGTTTTTCCTAAATTTGGCAGAGATCACTTTTTGCTCTTCTCAGCCCCTCTCCATTGGGTTTTTCAGTTTTTCACCTCAACTTCCAGAGGCCATATCTTAGCCATACGGTGGTTTTTTTGCATGCAATTTTTTTTGAAATGAGGTGGAATTTCATGTTCTTCATAGTGATGTAGGTATTTTCTAGTTTTGACTTTTTTTTTTCTAGAATTCTATTTTATCAATGCTGTAGCTGTTCAGTTCTCGTTTTGGAGACTTTGACGGGCCATATCTTCTACATCCAAACACATTTTTGGGTGCCATTTTTTTTTAAAGTGCATGTTTTTTCATGTACTTCATCATGGTACTACCAGTTTCCTCTTTTTCTATAAGAGAATTGTATTTTCAGCATGTTGTCCTATTTGGACATTGTAGACATTATGGGATCACATTGCATGTATTTCTCTTTTGTAAATGCACTAAGATAAAGTTCCTCAGCATTGTATGTGTAGTATTGGGTTTCTTGCACATCACTTTGTGCCTTATTGTACTCGCACTATGATATAAAGTGCCATGGGGCTTGATGTTTGCCTTTGTTTGCCTTCATACCTTTCTCATGCATATGCAACTTGTGGTTTCACATCCTTTCTATCAGCTTGTACTTTCATGTTTGCACCTTCAGATTCTCTTGGTTCCTCTTCATGCACTAATTTCTGGCATTTTGTTTCAGTGTACTTGTCACACCTCTCCCTTTTTTAGCATTATGGGGGGGTTTCTACTGTTGGTGCTAATGCTTCCTTGGTTCCTCCTTGGAAGGAATCTTCCATTCTCATTTAATTAGTGTTCTTTAGACTATTGGTACTTGTGCCATTTGTATCTTTGTTCTAGGTGTTTGCCTTTGTTTTCCATCTGATTTGAGTAGTGTCATTAGGGGCACTCATGCAGATTGTTGTCTTCTTGATCCTGATCATCCTATCTTCAGAGGAGGTTCTTCGGCATCGTAGCAGTCATCTTTTGACAGAGTTTGCAGCTTCTTCATGCTTCTGTGATGTTCTACATGTTCTTATTTTTTAGGACATTTCCTTAATTTGGAGGCTTTTCAGTCCTTCAATTTCCTTTGGTCTCTTCTTGGAGTAGAGTTTTTTTCCCACGAGGTTTTCTCTATTTCTCCGTTTTACAAAGATCTTCTGTTTGTACATGGGTACCTTTCTTGGCCTTGTTTGTTGGGACCCATCTTTGCTTTCATGCATCTTTTTCTTAGTGTTTTAGCTACTTCCTAAGTTCATATTAAGGGGGGTGTTAGAGTAATAAGTTGTTTTACTTAATTAATTTAATTATATTGGTTAATTAATTAAGTCACTTATCACTTTAGTTACTTAAGCTAAACTTAGGCACATTAATAATTAATTATTTATTAATTATTAAGTGTGCACATTAGAGTTTCTTGATCTCCTTTCATAAGGATTGATCTCATTGTAATGATTAATGGGAGAGAATATCTGTAGCTTTCATATCTTCTTGAAAGTTTTCTCTCTTCTGTAACTTTTTCTTGTTGAAGTTGATTGCATACATTTGTTTGTAGATCTCTTGCGTGGAAGGTTTTTTGTTTGTGTTTGATCCTATGGCTTGTGGTTTTGTGTTTGTTTCACAATTCTAACAAAGAGAAGCCCCCCATTCTTGAGATGGCTCTCCTCCTCCTGTTGAAAACCTAAGATTAGGATATCGCACCTCCCTACTAAACCACCTGGACCTTGGTACTATTTTTATGGTCTAGAGGAAAAGGCCCCCATGGGGAATCTTCTAGGTCTCAACTTCTGTGGCATCCTACCAATTTTCTCCCAAAGCAGTAAATGGGAAGAGGCCCACTACCAAGGCATTGGAGCTGACTCCCCCCACTACTTATCAACCTGCTCCTCCAAATCCCATTCAAGAGCTTGTCCCTCCACTAGAAACAACTATGGACACTCCCATGGCTGAGTCAGAGCCTTTTGTTCCTTTGCAAACTATGGTCTCTAACTGGAAGAGTCATAGAAACTGCCTTGCACACGAGTGCAAGTGTTGAGAAAAGGATCTCACAGCTAAGAAGGCCACCTTACAAAGGAAGGAAGAGGAGACGACCACCACTATATTAGGACCTCTTGTTGCATCCTCTTCTCTCCTCCCCTCTAGTTTTGTTCAATCTAGCTCTGTATCACTTCTAACTTCCACTATGAGTACGAATGCACTTGACCCTAAAAAGGTGCAAGTGTTCATTGCTCCTTCGGTGGAGCTGCTTTTGTCGATGTCCCTTCTAGATGTACCACCTTTCCCGAAACCTGTAGACATGTTGAACACTTCGATGGTATCTATTGTGGTTTTCTCTTCCTCTGCACCTCTTCCCTCGTTTGTGGGGAGCTCATGTGCCCCAATGGAGAAAAAGGTAAAGAGCGGTCCTTCTTGTAATGGAGGATGTAAGAGGACTCCACCTCCCTTGAAAGGTGGTCTTGTGCTGACTTTTTCTTTCCTAGTGACAAAACCAATCCCAACTTCCCCTAATTTTGTCACCACTTTTGAATTACTCGATGAGCCTAGTGGTGAACCTTAGGCACAACTCTCCCCATCTATTGAGGTATGACATGGAACTCAAGTGTAGTGCATGTTTAGCTCTCTAGATGAAGTTTTGTCCTTGGTTGTGATCTTTGTGAAATCATTGACCATACCTCCACAAGAGCTGAGTGAAGGAGACCTTGTGGGGCCTTCTTCCTTATCCCTTGTTGCGAGAGGGTTAGACGCTCCTCCTCTTAACATTCCACCATTGCAAGCTCATCCTCCTTCCCCCTATGATGATCTAGAGTGTGAAGTGAATGACCTCTTGGTCAATCAGTGTTAGGGGGAGGCACCTTCTTTATCTTTAAAGTAGATGTGTGTGTGTGTGTTGTGATGTGTTTCCCCATGATTGTGCTATGTGTACCAAGATGACCCTAGTCACCCTTGTTGGTGCTTGGATATAGGCATGCTTTTTGTGTCATACTTTTTTTTCTATGTGTATCATCATTCTTCAATGTTTTTGATTAATTTTTTGGTAAATTGGGGACAATGCAAAGCGTTGGGGGCATCTAGGCTTCCCTTCCATGTTGACTCAATTTATTATTTTTACTTTGTATTCTCATGCATTCTTCACGTGGTCTAATATAGTAGGGGGTTGATGACAGTTCATTTTATATACTATTATTATACTTATATATATTTATGAGAAGTTCTGACCCTGAAATATTAGGCTACCCCTATACCCTATTTTTATGTTCATTTCTCTTTTGTTCTTTTCTTACCTTTCTCTCTTCTTGTCTTGAGTTTTTCCTCTGATGTGTGACAATGTCATTTCTATGACACTTCAATTTTCAAAAAATGCATTCACTGGGTATGTGTAGGATCATCATGGAAAAATAGGCCCTTAAGTGGCAAGAAATTTAGAAAAATTAGAGTTAGGAAACTTAACATAAAAATTTGAATAGGTTATCTATATTATTTCAAAAATATGTAAGAATAGAATCTGTAGAAAATTGAATTTAGTTTCTAAACTACTAGGTTTGTTTAAAAAATAAATAAATCTATTTGGTGAAAATTTAAAATTTCAATGGAGTGGTACTTAAATTTCAGGGAAAAAATAAGAAGTAGGTGTCTGTCTAACCACCCTAACCACAATAAAATGATAATATTTTTTTATAATATTTTAGATATAAGTAGAGGACTCATGCCCCAATGTGATGCACATTTTTTTGTCATTTTTTTCCAAGTAAACAATTATTTATGAATATTTTATTACAAATTTTTAAAAAATATAAAAACTCGTATGTCTGACCACCTTAACTTGGTCAAAACTTTATGAAATTCAATTTTTCTTTATTTAATCCTATAGTATGCAAAACATAGAATTTGATACATGTTTTGGATTCAAAAAATGTGATACCATTTGAAAGCTATAGATGTTTTTCATTCAGCCTATCAATCAGGACTTTAGTCGTAATTTGAATAGAAAATGAATAATAATTACTTATTAAATTCAAAGTAAAGCATAATTTATATCAGTAAAAATTTGAGAATCTCCTTTAAAAACCCTTTTCATTTCATCAATTTTTGGGAAAAAAATAGTCGTCAGCCACATACCCATCATATTATCACTTTTTGGCCCATCATGATCGTACACATACGCCACTGCCAATGAATCTTTTCTTGAGAATCTTCAAAGACTTTTCAAAGAATCACATTCTTGACCTGAAACCCTAATAGAACGTCTTTCCTTCATCATGGGTTCGCAAAGAAAGAACTTGATACATTTCCTTTGAGGTGGGAACAACTTCGACCTTCCCCTTGAGAGGGGGTATTTTCTTCCTTTTGAATTCCTTGATGAAGAATTGATTTGAGAAAAATTTCCCTTTCCACAATTTCAAATAGTGCATCCCTTGAGTGGACCCCTTTCTTTGGGTGAAGTTCCCAAGGGACCCATTTGAAATCTTTCCAATCTATCGACAGTCTATGTGACTATCCACTTACATGCATGTGTGGCCACTTTGTGATATGTTCTATTTGCGAGTAAATATGTCACTTTGCAAGTGCACCTGTGAAACGGCTCTCTGACTCTATGGATTCTCCTTCCTTGGGTTTCCTCCATGTGAGAGAACTTGGGGGATACCTCCCTATAGGTCTTTGGATCTGTAGGGTGCTTCTTTTGAGCTTCCTCCATGCAAGAGATCTTGGGGGTCACTCCCCTATAGGTTTTCAATTATGTAGGGTGCTTTCTTTGGGTTTCCTTCATGTGAGAGATCTTGGAGGACACCTCCCTTGTAGACCTATGGGTCTGTAAGGTGGTTTTCATGGGCTTTCCTCCATTTAAGAGATCTTGGAGAACACCTTCCTAGCAAACCTATGGGTTTGTAAAGCACTTTTCTTTGGGTTTCCTTCATGTGAGAGATCTTGGAGGACACTTTCCCTACATGTATGTGGGTTTGTAGGGTGATTTCTTTGTGTTTCCTTCATGTGAGAGATCTTGGAGGACACCTTCCTTTCAGGTCTATTGGTCTATAAGGAACTTTTCTAGGTATCCTTCATGTGAGAGATCTTGGAGGACACCTTCCTTGCAGATCTTTGGGTCTGTAGGGCACTTTTGTGGGTATCCTACATGTGAGAGATCTTGGAGGACACCGTCCTTGTAGGTTTGTAGGTCTATAAGGTGCTTTTATGGGTATCCTTCATGTGAGAGATCTTGGAGGACACCTTCCTTGCAGGTATGCGGGTCTATAAGGTTGTTTCATGGGTATCCTTCATGTGATAGATCTTGGAGTACACCTTCCTTGTAGGTCTATGGGTCTATAAGGAAATTTTTTGGGTCTCCCTCATGTGAGAGATCTTGGAGGACACATCCCTTACAGATCTACGGGCCTCTGAGGTGCTTACCTCTCTGGGCTTCCTTCATGTGAGAGATCTTGGGGGTCACCTCCTTGTAGGTCTATGGGCCTATAATACACTTGCAATCTACAACTTCATAGTTTTGTGGGGCTAAGAAGTCCTTTCCTTGTCTTGCACTTTCGAGCTTGCCAGATTTTTGTTTATTTCCTCGATGGTTCAGGTATAAATTTCTATCCCTATTCACTCTTTGATAAAATTTATCAAAGAACTCATCAATATTTGTGCTCGCTAAAGTGGGGGAAAAATGTATAGGAATGAATTTTCACCCCTTAGGAAAATTCCCCTTTTACACTTCCTCACCTTAGAAAACCAAATTCGAAGGAAAAATTCCACATTAGTTGTGTAATTTCCTTCCACTTGGAATTTTTCTGTTATGTTGATAGAGGAATATTTTTTTGGGGACACCTACATTATGTGTAGATGTCCACATGGTGCACTTACATCCATAATGGATTCTTGCATTTGAAGTTGGTAGAGGTGTTACACATCTAATTGGGAATGATTTGTAATGTTCCTCTTTGACCAACCAATCCCAAAAACAACAGATTTTTCCCTCTTCTCCTTCAAATTCATTCATTCTAATTCCATTTGATGTATGGAAAAGCCCTTTTGGAAATATTCAAGCAATCAACTTCATTCTCTTGGCATACTCCACTCTAAACAATAGTTTAGCACTCTATAGCAGCAACAACAACACTCCATCAACTCTATCAAGCAAGTGTGAAGAAAGCCATTGCAGTAGGGGATTGAGGTTTTGCAATGCCTCCCTTCATCACGGTCAAGGCTATGGTGATTGTTCAAGCTCTCTTTCTTCATCATTGGCTAGTGAACTCTTGGTGGAGGTGGTAACATTTCATTCATCTCCTTTACAATTTAGCTGAGTAGCTTCATATTGTTTTGTAGTGCTATTCATGTACTTTGTTTCTTTACTTCTTTATCATATATTTCACTATCATTGCTATCTTGGTTGTTCATGGAGGTGGAAACACCAAAACATGGGTCTAACTAAGGAAGACCCCTATATAGCCCCCAACAATTTTCCCTCTTTCTTGTGTGTAGGTGGACGTACATTTGGAGCTAGCTGGCGAATGAGCATCTTTGTGAGATTTTATTTGTTACCTTGGCCTTCATATATTTACTCTATCATATTTTCTTGTATCTTTCCTACTTCAGAACTCTGTTTTGTTCCCTTAGAAGTGAATATATAGTCGGTTAACTTGTTTTCTGGTAGTTGATATTGTGTTTTTGGTCCTCTGGTCATACAAACGCTAGCACACCTAAGAGACGCCAGTGTGTCGCACTATCATCCTGAAACTATGCTTCCATCCTCAGGTAGAGAGCTACCTGAGGTATAGTGTTGAACCTAAAAACTGGCTCAGCTAGCCCAAGTTTAGATTTTAGGTATGAAGAGTGGTTGTAGGACCTTATAGTCCTCATCATTCTCATCCCTCATTTGAAACATTCCTTTACAGTGAGGTAAGTTAGGGCAACCTTCCACTCTTGGCTCTTCATGACCTAGGGCCTTGACATGGTTGGTCCCCCTCTCTTACAATAGTTAGTTGAAGGTGTACTCTATCATTTGTGCATGTCTGCAAGCGGCTGAGTGAATTTTGGTGTAAACATTTGTTGCATTGAATAGTCTTCTCTTTGAAACATATATCTTCTATCTTCTTTGTATCTCTATGGCAATGAGCCCTTTGTGTGGTTAACCCTTGGTGGACAATGAGTCATGATCTAGAAAGTTAGTCTTGTTTTGGTAGTGAGCCTTTGTAATCAGTTTTGATATTATTTATATTGTGAGCTAATCCTCACTAAGGTTTTCCCCTTATTGGGTTTTCTACATAAATTTTGCGTTACTATGTTTTTGTGATGCTTTTTAGTTTCTTCTTTTTCACTTAATGTTTAATCATTTTATTAGAATAAATAATTTTTTATTGATCTAAGTTTCTTCTTTTGTGAGACCTTTTGATTTAAGGATTTGTGATTGGATTTTTTTAGTTTCTTCTTTTGCACTTAACATATATCTTCTATCTTCTTTGTATATCTATGGAAGTGAGCCCTCTAAGTGGTTAACCCTTGTTGGACAGTGAGTCCTGATACAGATAGTTAGTCCTATTTTGGCGGTGAGCCTTCTCTAAAAGTGAGCCTTTGTAATTGGATTTGATATTATTTATATTGTGTGCTAATACTCACTGTGGTTTTTCCCTTATTGGGTTTTCCATGTAAATCTAGTGTTACTATGTTTTTGTGATGCTTTTTTAGTTTCTTCTTTTGCACTTAATGTTTAATCATTTTAGCAGAATAAAGGATTTGTGATTGATCTAAGTTTCAGTGAATGTTTTAAAGGTTTAACTTTTTTACAACTAATTCACCCACCTTTTAGTTGTCTTGTTCAATAATTGGTATCAGATCTTGGTTTCTTGGAGAAGATCTTAACCTCTTAAGGAAGGTTCGGGATGGCTAGCACGATCACTTTTGAGTATCTGAAGTTTTATGAAACTAATTATGCTATCAAGAAATATTGATGGAAGAATATCTAGAGTATTGTGGATATGATGTAGAGAAATATTACAAGACTTCTAAAACTCCTCCTTCTAATGGTCTGAGCACAACTGATGAAATCAAGGTGGATGAAGTGAACAATAAGGCGAAGTTCATTTTGAAGAACAATCTTGCATATTCTAAGTTGATTAAAATTCAAAATTTGAATACTACTAAAGAAGTTTGAATGCTTTAGAATGGGTGCATGAAGGTAATGAAAGGGTCAAAGAAGAAAATTTGTAGAATTGGAGACACGGTTTGAGCTCTTGCATATGTCTGAAGATTAGAATGTTAAATCCTATGTATAGAGATTGGATGAGGTAGTAGACGGAATGTGACGACTTGGTGCCACAATAGATGAATCCAAGATTGTAAAGTAGATTCTTAGAATACTCCCTGACACATATGTTAGCTCTCAAAAACATAGGTTTGAACCACAAAAGGTTGCCAAGTTTTCACAACGTTTTAGGGTAACAGACAAGGTCAAGAGATTTTTGGACCTTCTACTCTTCAGGTGTTGCTAGACCTAGGTGGGTTTACCTAAATGAATTGAGAAGACTTGAATTTTAATCTTCTCTTCTTGCAATGATTTGTCCATGATGGCAAATGGAAATGGACAAACTAAATCAAATTTGGTATAAATTGTATACCAATACTAAAACTAAAACCTAATATGCTTAGTTAACAGATGTAAAGAAAAATGAATAATTTTGATGGTGAAATACCAAGACCAGTGCCTTATTGGGTATGTGGAGTCAAATGAAATCTTAATGAGTGACTTCTTTCTGGAGGACATTCAAAAAATTTGGCATATTTTTATTTATACCTTTAGTATAAACATGCAAGACTGTGATTATTAAGTTCTTCTTACTGATCTAAATGAATTTCCCTGATTATTGTGATTAATTAAAAGGATTTAATCCTTCCTTGAAAGAACCTATCATCCAATCACACAAATATAGAAAATGCGTACTGATAAACCAAACATAAACTTGTTATGTCAATTTAAATAACCAGACAATATCAATCTTAGAGACAACTTAAATAATTCTTTCAATAAATGCAACAAAACAATTGACACCAGAAATATGCTAGCAAATCAGATGATTCTCATTGATATCTCCATGACTTCAAAACATGCAATAGAGAATCAGATATGTGAAACATTATGTTCCACAATATATTTCTATCCTCTATCCTATTCTACTTATCACCCCTCATTTTGTTTCTAAAATGAAAATTTATACATTGAGAATATGAAAGGCCAAATCCTTTCAGAAATTGAAAAGTCACATTTTAAAAAACAAAAGATAGAAGATAATTAAGCTCTATTTATCCACAAGTGAGTTTTAGCAACATGATCTAAATAATCCTGGTGCTCATATGTGTCTGCATCTCCAACAACATTTTGGATCATGATCTCCATCTTGATATTTCCTCATTCTACTCGCTCACTTCTTCCAATGTTGTTTCCTCTGTAGAAGCTATCTTCATGATTTCATTCAACATTGAATCACATTCATTTCTCCATCTGGTGGCTTCTTTCAATTCCCCTTTGTCGTCAGAGAATGTGATCACAGTTTTCCTAGCAGCTTCTAACAACCCCTGTTCATCCTCTTGTAGCTCAACATAGAATTTTTGATGATGATTCACAATATGATTTGTAGCTTCAAGTGTTGCAATGCTGGAAACATCACTTTGGGCCAGTTCATGAAACTTCTCCATAATTTTTCCATCCATCCTTGTATGTTCTTTAAATGTAGCAAGAGTATGAGAGTATTTTCCCCACAATTTATTCAACCAAGATGTCAAATTATCCTGCCTCTTTTTGACAATTGTTGCAATTGTGTCATGCTTTCCCTAAGAATAAGCACTTGATCCTACCCAATGATCTTTTGCCTGAGAGCTTTCTCCCTGAGTGAGCATTTTGGTTGGCCCTATTGAAATACCAACCAAATATTTCAGTTTCTCATTCTCCCTCAACATTCTTTCATTGTTTTCCTTGTACATTTCTCTTTCTTTTATCAGCATTTGAATTTTTGCTTTATTCAATTTTGCAATATTGACCCCAATCTCTGCAGTAGCTACAGGATCAACCTCTCCAACTTTTAGAGTCATGACATGGCCAAATTCCTTCTCTATGTCAATTACCACTGATTTCCAGTGGGGTGGGTATAAAGCCAATATCATCAATGATCCTTCATTAGTATTATACTTGGAGCCTGCATACACCTGTCACCTTTTCCTTATCAAGCTTGTGTGTAGCATTACTGTCCTTCAAGAAACTATCAAAGACCAATGCAGAGTTCAAATCAAGTCCAAGAAAGATCATGACACCAACATTCTCCAACATTTTCCTCCCCTTTTCAGGAGTCATATTTGTCATTTCATCATCCACACACTTTTTCAATTGACCCAACAATTGCTCTTCATTCCCTAAAGTAACATCATCAACATTTTCTCTTATTTCCTTCCCTTTCTGCTTCTACAACAATGCCTTGAACTCCGGGGAATTTATAAACTCATCATCAGAGACAAATGATCTATACTCCATGTGTCTTGCATCAACATCACCACTTTTAGTACCCTGTTCTCTAACTGGGCAAACATACTGCTGAGTCCTCAAACTGGATACCTTTTCTAGTCTACCCTGTGGCACATTACCCTTTAGTGCTTCGTCCCTTGAAGAAAATTGCTCTGCCTCTAGCAGCCCTTGGTTATATCTCTCAACCACCATTTCAGCTTCATTTTCATCTAAATTTCTGATCATATCAGTAAAAGGATAGGGTACATGTTGATACCCTCCAAAGTTAATCTTCTCTTTAGCTGAATTGATATATCCTTCAGGGTCAAAGTTTTTCCTGGGTGGTCCTCTTTTCATATTATAATGCAAAAATTTATCAAGGATTGAATTGTATCCCTCCTTATCCATCACAGTGAAATCACCAAAACACAAGGTACTAGGCAAAAAAGCATGCTTCCCAAAAGAGCTGAAATGCATCACACTATAGTAATCCATCTATCTGACAATCTCCAAATTTGCAACGCTGTTTGGAACTGTCCTTGGCAGAATAAAAGGGGCATCTTCAAATCCATATACTTTGATCACTGTAGCTCCCTCCAAACAATACCAATCTCCCCAATTATGATCAATTGGCCCATTGAAGTTTTTTGGCTGCAGGAATCTCTTAATCTCATTAGTCAATGAATAATTACAAGGATATTGATACAACTTATACAATGATTTTACAAAATATTCTTCAAAATGAATGAAACTGGAACTAGCCAACCTGCTATCCCAAATAGGAGTCAACAACTGAATAGGCAATGCTTCACCCTCCTTACCAACTTGAGAAATTATCATCTCTGGAGGCCATACTCCTAACTCCTATCCAAAATATAGCACCAAGTGCATCAACAATGAATAGTGTCTGAGATGAACAATAGATTATCCACTCTTGATAGCCATCAACACTAAATCAAGCTCCCTAGAAATGTATGAGGCATAGTCAAATGGCCTAGAATTGTGATATTGGATATCTATTGTGATAATCATTGGCACAAGTGACATGAATTCTGGTGCATCCATTCCCAACACCTGACACACTAAGAAATATGTGTACTTCATATAGGGCTCAAACAAATCCACATGATAAGGAGGCCCCTCACTATCTTGCAGAGGTTCTGGCTTGTTGCCTTGTTTAACCCTGTGAATTGGCAACCTCCAAACCTTGTAGATTGTATCCATTCTTGAAAATTCCTTCTCCAACTCTTCACGACTGATCTCTTCATTGTAGAACCCTTCTAATTTGAAAACCTCGCCTATTGCTTCTCTTGACACATATATCTATGGTTTCCCAGATGGGTCACATATAGCTTTATGTTTTGGGTCATAATGATTAGCAAGCAATTTTACCAATTCTGCATTCACAAATACATTAGGGCACACCAGTTTCCATACATTCAGCTTCCATGGATTACAAACTAGTTCAAAATGGTTTCTCCTATGATAGTGAAAATTGAAAGTTCATACCCTCTTACGACAGTCCAAACATCAGCTTTGAACTTGCATTTATCATCTAACTTATTAACTTCTGCCCTAAGTTGTGCAGACCTTCTGGCTTTAGGTCCTGAACTAGGTAACCAGTCAATAAGATCTTGGTTTCACCTTCATTCAATGCCCTCTTGTTCTATATCAACCTTTTTTTCCTTTCCTTTTGACTCACTACTCTCACCAAGCTTTCTACCCTTGGCTTTTCCAAAACCAGAAGACTCCATTCTTTCGAAGTTACAGAATCAAAAATGTAGAATACTCAAGATGAATTTACTTATAGTATTCTGCTCGAGCTCCTCAAAGTAAAAAATGTCCCAGTTCTCTATTCACCATGCCAATTCTTCTACAATCAATTCGGTACTAAAGAATTGATTAAAACTTTGCTATTATATCTTGTCATGCCATTAATGAAGCATGAATGAAGGCTTGTTTGAAACTGGCACTGTCGCATCGAATGTCCTGTCGGTGAGATTTTTTCAAATATGGGGCGAAGTTCTTGTGCAACGTTTATTACACCTTTCACCAAAACATTCTGTAGTCATACCGACACTTGGAATCAAATTGATGACTATCCCTTCTGTGTTTCATGTCGTTGTGACAATTCTGAGTTGGGGAGATGTTTCATAGAGTTCATTATGCTACACCGAGATATGTTCTTCATTCCATTTTCCAGTCGCTGAGACAAAATCACCCCTTCGCCGATGACAACACACCTCGTCGTGACCATTGAGTTTCTTCACCGACAAAATAAATCTTACCAATGAAAAAATTCCATTGGCAAGACAATGAATCTTCGAGGAGACTCATACCGATGCCAAGTGTCTTGCCGAACTCATTTCTACAGATTGCTCCATTCAGTGAGACTCACCCCGAAATACTTTGTTGGTATAACTCTCAAACCTTGGTGAAACTTACACTGAAGACTTCTTCTCCTAGCGATGCATATCTCTATTGGCATAACTTTTGAATCGGCAAGACTCCATAGCTTCTCCCCGATAGCTTTTTGATGAAACCCCTTACACCTTATCGACAAGACCCGATGCCTTTGTCAAGACATTACTCTGATACACTTTAGTCTTACCGATACACATATCCCTATCACCTATTGGCAAGACAATTCAAACTCGCCAAGACCTCATCCCGAACACCTTTAGCTTGGCCGATATACTTCCACATGCGTCGGTCGGTGAGACACAATGTATTCGCTATGACTTCACGCCGATACCAATCATCTTGGCCGAAATGACCCTTCTACATGCTAGTTGGTAAGACATATTGAATTCACCGTGACATTACATCGATGCCCCAACCTTTTGCTAATATATTTTTTTATATGCCAGTTGGTAAGAAAAAATACTTCGCTATGACCTCATCCCAAATATCTTTCTTATGTGGATTTGAATTTTCTCTGTCACTGAAACTAAGGAGTGTCATGCTGATAGTCTGCAACAAACATACATTAGTGAAAAATACAGGTCAGGGAGACCTTAACCCTGTCTTGGTGATATAGGTCTTACAATGAAATATGAAGGACTAGATGGATTCAAATGGATCACATGATAGAAAATAAGACAATACAAAGAGGGAATTTTATGCTCATAATGAGGACTTATTTGGAAACTCAAGAATGCAATTGACTGTAAAATTTAAAATTTTTATAGTTCTAACAGTGGCTCCGTCTGGGGATGAATGATAGTAAGATCATTGCAAGGATCCAGATTTGTGGGTGAGCAGACCAAACTCAAGATGATGGAACATGTGAGCATGATGGAACAAATGGCACTGGAAAAGAATGAGACCCTACACTACTGTACATGGAAAATTATTTTGAAAGAAGGAAAATCAAGATTGTCCATGTACTAGCAAGTCCTGTTCCTTTTATTTCCTAAACTACTGTGCATGGAAAATAATTTTAAAGAGGATTATCAAGAGTTTTCCATGCACTGGTAACCCTTAATCCTCTATGTTACTCAAGAGAAAAATTGTTTCACAAATTGCCCATGTACAGGCAATTCCTGATCTTCACCAGCCATATTATGCAGATAGTATGAGTCTTCGCCTTTCTTTCCAACCACCACAAAAGGTCCTAGCCACAAAGCTTCAAACTTCCCATGTTTTCCTTTCTCTTGGGACCTAGTATTCCACATCAGTACCAGATCACTTTCTTCAAATTTCCTATTCTTTTATTTTTTGTCAAATAGATATTTCATATGTGTCTACAACTTTATGTTATGATTTTGAGCAACTCTCCTTATTTCATCCAGTTCAGCCAGCTACTCCATTCTTTCCTCCATAGGTTCAGGAATACCCAAATCTTCCTAAAGGACAAAATTGTAGACTGGTAACAAGTTCTGTAAAGGCATCCTGGCTTGTATTCCATACACTAACTCAAATGGGGACTTCCCAATTGCCTTCTTCACCATATTTCTATCAGCCCATACAACCAGTCTTAATTCCGAATCCCAAGCCTTTTTGTTCTGACCTACAATCCTTCTTATAATCTTCAGAAGACTTTTATTGCTTGATTATGCTTAACCATTAGCCTGTGGATGGTAAGGGGCTGCATATGAAATGGTGATACCATATGTGCTATAGAAGTTCTTAAATTCATTTGATCTGAAACACATACCATTGTCAATGATCAATCTTATTGGTGTACCAAATCTAGTAATGATATTGTCCATTAGGAACTATGTCATCACCTTACTTGTAGCCTGTTTAGTTGGGATTTCCTCTACCCATTTGGTAAAATAATCAGTGGACACTAGTATCCACCTATGTCCACCACTTTATTTTTATTGTATTTCTCTAATGAAATCAATTCTCCATTGATGGAAAGGAGCATCAGCTTGCATGGGTCGAAGTGGAAAAGCTCCCTGATACTTTAGTTTTCTAGAGAACTTTGGGTAGGCTTCACATTTTCTTACATAGGTAGAAGAGTCATTAAAAACCTTTGGCCAGTAATACCCTGCCCTGAAAATTTTATGAGTAGTTTTTTTTGCTGAGTAATGTCCTCCACAAACCCCTTCGTGCATCTCACTTAAGACATGCCTGACTTGTGATTCATCCAAACACAATAGTAATATACCATCCCTATTTTTCCAAAACAGATCCCCATCCATGAAAACATATTTAGATGCCTTCAACTTCAATGTTCTTTTCTGGATTTCATTCATTTCCTTTGGACACTTCATGTATTTCAGATAATGCATGATATCTTCATACTGTGGAGTATGCTCAATGCTTGCAACTGCATTTTCTTCTTCTACATTGCAAATTTGATTCACTTCAATATTCACCTCTGTCATTAGCTTATCCAAGCCCTGACCTCTTACCAGCTTAGTAATTTGTATCTCCATGTCAAACTCTTGGATTTTGTTAATCCATTTACATTTTTTCCCTATTACTTCAGACTGTGTCAAAATATCCTTGGCAACTGCATGAGGAACATAAGCTACCACCTTTGCTCCAACAAGATATGGCCTAAAAGCTTTTATAGCTTTCACCACTGTAAATGCCTATTTTTCCAGTATATCATACTTTAGTTCAGACCCCTGTAATGATTTACTGAAGAAAGACATAGGTTGTTCATGACCATCCTCATTCTTTTGCAACATAATAGCAGCAATTGTGTGCATTGAGACAAATGAAAATATCTAGAAAGGCTTTGCAAAATCTAGAGACTTAAGGACAAGAGCTTCCTTGATGGCTCTTTTAATGGATACAAAAGCATCCAAAGCCTCTACAGTCCATTCTATTTTTTGTCCTTTCCTCAACATTTTTTCTATGGGTTTAATAATCTCAGGAAAGTTAGAAAAAAATCTCCTCACAAAATTTATCTATCCAAAGAATGGCTGTATTGCCTTAACATTTTTAGGGACATGAATTTTATCAATGGCCTCAACCCTTTCAGGGTCTATCCTAACCTCCTCCTTTGAAACAATATGTCCCAAAAGTTTACCCTCTGTAACTGCAAAATTACACTTCTTAGGGTTCAAGCTAATACCATATTCAAGGGCTTTTATAAATACCTTTTCCAAATGATAAACATGATCTTCAGCCTTCTTGGAGTAAGGAGTGAGGTCATCCTGATACACCACCATGATAACATTGATCAAATATGCAAATACCACATCCATAGCTCTTTGGAAAGTTGCCCCTGCATTAGTGAGACCAAATGGCATTCTTATATATACATATGTTCCCCAAGGAGTTGTAAATGTTGTCTTATATTGCTCAGACTCCTTAACCATAACCTGATTATACCTTGAAAACCCATCCATCATAGACAACAGTTCACACCCTATTACTTTATGCAATATAGCTTCCATATTGGGTAATGGATAATTATCTTTGAGGGATGCTATGTTGAGATTTCTAAAATCTACACATAGCCTAATATCTCCATTTTTCTTTCTCACAGGGACCAAATTTGAGACCCACGTTGAATGCCTAATTTGTTTAATGATTCCTCCATCTCTGAGCTTTGCCAACTCCTCCTACATCTTAGGCTCCAATATTGGATTTATGGATCTTTGCTTTTGTCTGAGTGGCTCAGCATCTGGTTTCAATGGTATTTCATGCTAAAACAAATCTTCCCTATATGCTTTTAGATCTTCATAAGACCAAGCAAATACATGTTTATACTTTCTCAACAATTCTACCAGCATTCTTCTAATTGTAGGGCTTATCTTTTTACCTATGTACACCTTTTTTGGTGCCATCTCAGTTCCAAAGTTAATTTCTTCAATATCTTCCCTTTTAACTGGTGTTTTTTTCATGAGAGAGCGGTCATTCCCATCATACACCCTCTCCAATTCCACTAAGCCTTTAGGAAGCTTATTTTTTTTGAGCTATAAGATTTCTTTTCTAAAGACTGTTTGCTTCCCATCCACTTCTTCAACAAAAGCGTTGAAGTCGAGTTCTTGAGCTTCAAATTGATCTATACAATGGAGGAACTTCAAAAGATCAGTATCATCATTGAAGACCTACCAACTATAAATGTTGTCAGGAACAATAGGCCTTGTCTTAAATTCAATTTGTGACACCCCAACTAATGTAATATCTTCTCTTTTCAATGCTACATTTGCTAGAAAATCAGCCATTATGTTCTTTGATCTATCTATCCATTCAATTGTATCCCAAACAACATTTATGTATTGCTTCAATCTTTTATGTTTTGCTACATACATGTTCTTGATTTGTGAGACAACCAACTCTGAATCTCCAGGAACAGCCAACAACTTGATTTTATGTTTCATTGCTATATTCAATCATGTTAATAAAGCTTCATACTCTACCACATTGTTTGTACATTCAAATGTTAACATGAATGAATACTTAAATGTAATACCTTTAAGTGAAACAAATACTATCCCAACTCCATTGCCTTCCTGGCTGCAGGCTCCATCAAAATACATCTTCCACACACCATTGTAGTTATGTGCAACATGCTTCTCCATTGGATCCGTATTGGTTAATTCTGGTTGTGCTGGTTCTATATTGAAAATCCCAATATCAACATCACAAAAACAATTGATTTGATCTTGTGGAACACAATCAATAAGCTGGTTCATCCTCAGTTCCCTGTACAACTTCACCTCTTGGCCATTTACTGGAATTGTTGCATAAGATAGATCAAAGTGGACATTTCCACCAATAGCTGCCGTCCACTATCTTGATAAAAGCATACCAAACTGAGGAGGGGTGTCTATTATTGTTATATCAATATTGTATGCTACTTGAGGATAAGCAACTAACTTGACTTCTACATCTTTCATTATACCCACCACAAGAACAGGTCAGCTATCCATTGCATAACATTTTCCTTCATATGTATCCACCCACATGCCTAGTTATTTCATCACTCCTACTGGCATAATATTCATGGCAGCACCAGAATCTATCATGCAATTCCTCAATAATTTGTTATTTATAAGTAATGTAGTAAAGAAAGGATCGACTTGTGGAGGACTTGTCAATACATTACTCAAGCAAATTTCTGGGATATTTACTTTATCATGCTTATTTTTAGCAACCATCTTATTTTCAGAATTTACATTTTTTTCATTTTCATTTGTTATCAATTGCACTACATTGTCTTTGTATTCTTTAATCTTCATCATTTCAAGAAGTGGAACAGACATCTTTACCTGAGACAAAGCCTGAGTGAAATCAAAAGAGGAACCTTTTGCCTTAATCATTTTCTTTTGTTCTAATGTTTCTCCTTTGTTATCTTCTTTTTCTCTTCTACCTACCTAATCAGTCTTTTGAATTTGTTTGTGTAATTCTTTTACTCCATCCTTTGGATAGGATTTTGTTTGATTTCATCATGTTGTTTGTTTTCAACCCATTTCATAGTTCCTTGTGTCACATTTTTCTCTTTCATGAATATTCCCCTAGGGACACCTTCCTTCTCATTTACTATCCTATTTCTCAACCAATACTTAATCTTTGCTTCTTCAACAACAATGCCAGTTAATCTCTCTATCTCCTCTTCAATGAGTTTCCTCATGCTGCCCTGAGTAAGCATCTCATCAGAATGTTGCTCTGTATAATATTCTTCAAAATTAGAAAGGATTTGCTGCTCAACCATGTGGACATTGTACTTCTAATTTGAGGCATCATACTCATAGCCCTCATCCTCTGAAGACGAATATCTCTCCTCCACTTGCTGAAAAGTGTTTGAAGTTAAATACGATTTATGATCTTCTCCACTATTTCCCATCAACATTCCTTCCTCTTGCATTCTTTGGGCTACAATGCAGTAATCTGGGGAATGTGGCTTATTATAAACTTCACAAAAATAATTTTTATCCACCATATAGGCTCCCTTCTTCCTCAATGGATCAGGAGTTTCTTTGTTTCCAAGCCTATCAGTTATAGGCTTTCCATCCTTCTAGTTTTTATTATAGGGCATGTCATGTAACCTCGGCCTTGGCCTATCATTCCTATATGCATTCTCCTATTTATATTGGTAACTATTGTTTTGTTGGGAAGCCCTTTGGTTTTCTCTCTTATCAATTATCCCTGCAGCCCTCCTATTGTTTTCAGTTGTCAATGTTGTCTTCTGAGCTTTAGCCAAGTCTCTTGGGAATCCATTTCTTAATTCATATCCTGCTTTAGGATCGAATGCATTCAGGTAAACACTCAAAGCTACAGAGTCTGGAAACTTTGATCCAGAGGAATTCTATTCTGCAGCTTATTGAATTTTTAGTTGAAATCATAGATTGAGTCATTCTGATTTTTTTGAATTCGCATTAATTCGTGAAGAGCAACATCAGGTGCACTTTGATTCCCATATTGCTCGAGGAATATGTCCTAAAATATTTGGAGAGAATAAATTGAACCTATTGCTAGGCTGTTGAACCAATCCCTAGCTACTTCAATAAGAGACATCATCAATAATCTCATATGCAATTCTTCATAAGGAACATCCAAATATTGAATAAAAGCATTGAAACTCCTTAAATGGTCCTCGGCAGTGATTGAATTACTCCCTGTAAACTTAGGCACCAGGCCTCTCTAGCTGCCATCCATAGCATAAGGGTACAATTGAAACCTTCCCAAGTCAAATTGTCTAATCATAGTGATATACTGATGAGGAGGAGGGTTCGGTGGATATTGATATTGGTACATAGGGTTATTATATTGTGCATTTTTCTATGGCACATGATGCTAACCAAGAAGTGGATGCTTTGAATGTTGTGTGGGAATATGAAGTGGCTGATTTGGCTGTCTATATTGATTCCCAATTTGATGGTGAGAGATCTTTGGTGGTTCAGAATACCGAGCACCATGATTACCCTGTTTATGAGGTGGTACATACTTAGAGGGGAAACCACCTATGTGAGGAATGTTCTGAGCTTTTTGCAGTTTGAATTCTCTCATTGCTTGTATCATCTCAGCTTTTTCCTGTTCTTCCCTCTCCTTTTTCTGAGATTCAAACCATGCTTTAACTTCTTCATAAGTTAAAGACTCATAATCTTCCTGAGGAGCTTCTTGATCAGTGGGTCCATTCTGATTACCTTCCATTGTTTGGTCATATTCATGCTGAATTTTGAGTCGTTCAACTTCAAAATTAGCATGCTACTTTGCCTATTTCTGAGGGTCATGAAAAGGATTCCTTTGATCTTCTGGGGTGCAAGGCTTTTCACTTGAATTATCTTTCCATGTATCATAATAGTTATATGTTTCACCATGAGGTATTGATGATTTTTCTTTGTTCGTCATGCACATGTTCTCACTTTTTCCTTTACCCTTGTCAGCCTTAGTCCATTTACTACTGCCAACAAGAGCTCTAGAATGACCTCCACTAAATTGAGACCTTCTTCCATTCATATTGCAATGTTTTATCAGAGTCGCCACTCACTTTCTTGAAAGTGAGAAAAAGATTGTTACTTATTATTCCTAGCGGAGTCTGTATATAGGATTTATGACTCTATAATTAAGGCACAAATTCTTTGTTATCCCCAGTAGAGTCGCTAATTTGTTAGCTCTCAAAAACGTAGGTTTGAACCATGAAAGGTTGCCAAGCTTTCACAACGTTTGAGGGTAACAGACAAGGTCAAGAGATTTTTGGACCTTCTACTCTTCAGGTGCTGCTACACCTAGGTGGGTGTACCTAAATGAATTGAGCAGACTTGACTTTTAATCTTCCCTTCTTGTAGTGATTTCTCCACAATGGAAAACAAAAATGGACAAACTAAATCAAATTTGGTATAAATTGTATACCAATACTAAAACTAAAACCTAATATACTCAGTTAACAGATGTAAAGAAAAATTAATAATCTTGATGGTGAAATAAAAAGACCAGTGCCTTATTAGGTATGCAAAGTCAAATTAAATCTTAATGAGTCACTTCTTTCTAGAGGACATTCAAATTTTTTGGCATACTTTTATTTAAAACTTTAGTATAAACATGCAAGACTATGATTATTAAGTTCTTCTTACTGATCTAAATGAATTTCCTTAATTACTGTGATTAATTAAAAGGATTTAATCCTTCCTTGAAAGAACCTATCAACCAATCACACAAATACAACAAATGTGTACTGATAAACCGAACATAAACTTGTTATGTCAATTTAAATAACCAGACAATATCAATCTTAGAGACAACTTAAATAATTCTTTCAATAAACGCAAGAAAACAATTGACACTAGAAATATGCCAGCAAATCAGATGATTCTCATTGATATGTCCATGACTTCAAAACATGCAACAGAGTCTCAGATATGTGAAACATTATGTTCCACAGTATATTTTCTATCCTCTATCCTATTCTACTTATCGCCCCTCATTTTGTTTCTAAAATAAAAATTTATACATTGAGAATACGAAAGCCCAAATCCTTTCAGAAATTGAAAAGTCACATTTTACAAAACAAAAGATAGAAGATAATTAAGCTCTATTTATCCACAAGTGAGTTTTAGCAACATGATCTAAATAATCCCAGCGCTCATATGTGTCTGCATCTCCAATAGCATTTTGAATCGTGATCTCCATCTTGATCATTTCCTCATTCTGCTCGCTCACTTCTTCCAATGTTGTTTCCTCTGCAGAAGCTGTCTTCATGATTTCATTCAGCATTGACTCACATTCATTTCTCGATCTGGTGGCTTCTTTCAATTCCCCTTTGTCATCAGAGAATGTGATCATAGTTTTTCTGGTAGCTTCTAACAACCCCTGTTCATCCCCTTGTAGCTCAACATAGAAGTTTCGATGATGATTCACAATATGATTTGCAACTTCAAGTGCTGCACTGCTAGAAACATCACTTTGTGCCAGTTCATGAAACTTCTCCATAATTCGTCCATCCATCTTTGTATGTTCTTTCAATGCAGCAAGAGAATGAGAGTATTTTCCCCACAATTTATTCAACCAAGATGTCAAATTATCCTGCCTCTTTTTGACAATTGCTGCAATTGCGTCATGCTTTCCCAGAGAATAAGCACTTGATCCTACCCAGTGATCTTTTGCCTGAGAGCTTTCTCCCTGAGTGAGCATTTTGGTTGGTCCCATTGAAATACCAACCAAATCTTTCAGTTTCTCATTCTCCCTCAACATTCTTTCATTGATTGCCTAGTACATTTCTCTTTCTTTTATCAGCATTTGAATTTGTGCTTTATTCAATTTTGCAATATTGACCCCAATCTCTACAGTAGCTACAAGATCAACCTGTCCAACTTTTAGAGTCATGACATGGCCAAATGACTTCTTTGTGTCAATTACCATTGATTTCCTATGGGGTGGGTATAAATCCAATATCATCAACGATCCTTCATTAGTATTATACTTGGAGCCTACATACACCTCTGTCACCTTTTCCTTATCAAGCTTGTGTGTAGCATTATTGTCCTTCAAGAAACTATCAAAGACCAATGCAAAGTTCAAATCAAGTCTAGGAAAGATCATGACACCAGCATTCTCCAACATTTTCCTCCCCTTTTCAGGAGTCATATTTGTCATTTCATCATCCATACACTTTTTCAATTGACCCAACAATTGTTCTTCATTCCCTAAAGTAACATCATCAACATTTTCTCTTATTTCCTTCCCCTTCTGCTTATACAAGAATGCCTTGAACTCTGGGGAATTTAATGCCTTGAACTTTGGGAAATTTATAAACTCATCATCAGAGACAAATGATATGTACTCCATGTGTCTTGCATCAACATCACCACTTTCAGTACTCTATTCTCTAACTGGGCAAACATTGTTGAGTCCTCAACCTGGATACCTTTTCTAGTCTACCTTGTGGCACATTACCCTTTAGTGCTTACTCCCCTGAAGACAATTGCTCTGCCTCCACCAGCCCTTGGTTATATCTCTCAACCACCATTTTGGCTTCATCTTCATCTAAATTTCTGACCATATCATCAAAAGGATAGGGTACATGTTGATACCCTCCAAAGTTAATCTTCTCTTTGGCTGAATTGATATATCCTTCAAGGTCAAATTTTTCCCTGGGTGGTCCTCTTTTCATATTATAATGCAACAATCTATTAAGGATTGAATTGTATCCCTCCTTAGCCATCACAGTGAAATCAACAAAACACAAGGTACTAGGCATAAAAGCCTGCTTCCCAAAAGAGCTGAAATGCATCACACTACAATAATCCATCTATCTGACAATCTCCAAATATGCAACTCTATTTGGAACTGTCCTTGGCAGAATAAAAGGGGCATCTTCAAATCCATATAGTCTGATCACTGTAGCTCCCTCCAAATAATACCAATCTCCCCAATTATGATCAATTGGCCCATTAAAGTCTTTTGGCCATAGGAATCTCTTAATCTCATTAGTCAATGAATAATTACAATGATATTGATACAACTTATACAATGTTTTTAAAAAATACTCTTCAAAATGAATGAAACTGGAACTAGAAAACCTATTGTCCCAAATAGCAGTCCACAACTGAACATGCAATGCTTCACCCTCCTTACCAACTTGAGAAATTGTCATCTTTGGAGGCCATACTCCTAACTCCTTTCCAAAATATAGCACCAAGTGCATCAACAATGAATAGTGTCTGAGATGAACAATAGATGATCCACTCTTGATAGCCATCAACCCTGAATCAAGCCCCTATAAATTTATGAGGCATAGTCAAGTGGTGTAGAATTGTGATACTGGATATCTGTTGTGATAATCATTGGCACAATTGACATGAATTCTAGTGCATCCATTCCCAACACCAGACACACTAAGAAATATGTGTACTTCATATTGGGCTCAAACAAATCCACATGATAAGGAGGCCCCTCACTATATTATAGAGGTTCTGGCTTGTTGCCCTATTTAACCCTGTGAATTGGCAACCTCCAAACCTTGTAGATTGTATCCATTCTTGAAAATTCCTTCTCCAACTCTTCACAACTGATCTCCTCATTGTAGAACCCTTCTAATTTGAAAACCTCACCTATTGCTTCTCTTGACACATATATCTATGGTTTCCCAGGTGGGTCACATATAGCTTTATGTTTTGGGTCATAATGATCGGCAAGCAATTTTACCAATTCTACATTCACGAATACATCAGGGCACACCAGTTTCCCTACATTTAGCTTCCATGGATTACAGACTGGTTCAAAATGGTTTCTCCTATGATAGTGAAAATTGATATGTTCATACCCTCTTATGACAGTCCAAACATCACCTATGAACTTGCATTTATCACCTAACTTATCAACTTCTACCCTAAGTTGTGTGAACCTTCTAGCTTTAGGTCCTGGACCAGGTAACTGGTCAATAAGATCTTTGTTTCACCTCCGTTCAATGCCCTCTTGTTTTGTATCAACCTTTTTTTTCTTTGCTTTTGACTGAATACTCTCACCAAGCTTTCTACCCTTGGCTTTTCCAGAACCAGAAGATTCCATTCTTTCAAAATTACAGAATCAAAAATGTAAAAGAATCAAGATGAATTTACTTATAGTATTCTGCTCAAGCTCGTCAGACTGAAAAATGTCTCGGTTCTCTGTACGCCTTGCCAATACTTCTGCAATCAATTCGGTACTGAAGAATTGATTAAAAATTTGTTGTTATATCCCGTTGCGCCATTAATGAAGCATGAATGAAGGCTTGTTTGAAACTAGCACTATCGCATCAAATGTCCTATTGGTGAGAGATTTTGAAATATGGGGCGAAGTTCTTTTGCAACATTTATTACGCCTTTTTCCAAAACATTCTACATTGATACCGACACTTGGAATCAAATTGATGACTATCCCTTCTGTCTTTCATTTCACTGTGATAATTTCGAGTCAGGGAGATGTTTCATAGAGTTCATTATGCTACACCGAGATATGTTCTTGAATGCATTTTCCAGTCGCTGAGACAAAATCACCCCTTCGCTGATGAAAACACACCTCAGCATGACCATTGAGTTTCTTCACTGACAAAATAAATCTTACCGATGAAAAAATTCCATTGGCAAGACAATGAGTCTTCGAGGAGACTCATACCAATGCCAAGTGTCTTGCCAAACTCATTTCTATAGATTGCTCCATTCGGTGAGACTCACCCCGAAATACTCTATTGGTATAACTCTCAAACCTCAGTGAAACTTACGCCAAAGACTTCTTCTCTTGGCGATGCATATCTCTATTGGTGTAACTTTTGAATTGGCAAGACTCCATAGCTTCTCCCCGATAGCTTTTGATGAAACCCCTTACACCTTATCGGCAAGACCTGACACCTTCATCAAGACATTACTCCGATACACTTTAGTCTTACCGATACACATATCCCTATCACCTATCGGTAAGACAATTCAAACTCGCCAAGAATTCATCCCAAACACCTTTAGCTTGGCCGATATACTTCCACATGCATCGGTCGGTGAGACACAATGTATTCGCTATGACTTCACGCTGATACCAATCAGCTTGGCTGAAATGACCCTTCTACATGCTAGTCGGTAAGACATATTGAATTTGCTGTGACATTACATTGATGCCCCAACCTTTTGCCAATATATTTTTTTATATGCCAGTTGGCAAGAAAAAATACTTCGCTGTGACCTTATCCTGAATATCTTTCTTATGCCGATTTTAATTTTCTCTATCGCCAAAACAAAAGGAGTGTCCTACCGATAGTCTGCAACAAACATACATTAGTGAAAAATATAGGTCGAGGAGACCTTCACCTTGTCTTGGCAATATGGGTCTTACAATGAAATATGAAGGACTAGATGGATTCAAATGGATCACATGACAGAAAATAAGCAAGACAATACAAAGAGGGAATTTTATGCTCATAATGAGGACTTATTTGGAAACTCAAGAATGCAATTGACTGTAAAATTTCAAAATTTTATAGTTTTAACAACATACAGTGAAAAGGTATGTGATATTGAAGAACATATAGACTACAAGACCTACACTAAAGATTAGTTATTAGGAACTCTGACATCTCATGAGATGAGAAATCCAAATTTGAGAAATGGATCGAAATGAGAAACTACTTTGAAGGATACAAGAGTTGAAGATCCCGATGAAGAAAATATTGATGAATTAGAAGCTAACTTTTTGAGAAGGATGAGAAAAGACTCTTGTAAGTATGAAGGTAAGTTACCCTTTAAATTCTTTAGTGGAGGAATATGTCATTATGCTTTGATATGTCTAGAAAGAGCTAAGATTAATAAAAAAGGATTTAACAAAGAAATCAAAGGTAAGAAGATCAACATAGCATATTATGTGAATGAGGATGCTATTATTTCTGATGAGGGATCTGATTATGGAGATCTTGATGACAATTAATTCTTGTTCTTGGCTATAAAAGATGAACCTACTTCTGCTAATTCTAAAAAATAGGTGAAGGAATGCCCTCGAGAGAAGGAGAAAGATGAAGGTACTATAATCTTTATGCTACATGATAAACATGAAAAGAAATATTGGGTTATTGATAGTGGCTATTCACATCACATGACTGGTGATAAGAGTAAGTTTGTTAAACTTGGAAAATATGATAGAGGTTTAGTTATGTTTGGAGATGATACCAGTGCTAAGATTTGTGGGATATGTTCAATAAGTTTTGATGGAAAGCATAATACCGATGATGTATACTATGTTAAGGGCTTAAGGCATAATATTTTGAGTGTTGGATAGATGTGTATAGTAAAGGATATAATCTTGTATTTAAGGATGAGAGATGTGAAATCAAGAAAGAGTATGGAATAATTATTGTTGTAGGAAAGAAGTCTGAAGGAAATATATATCAACTTAAGGGTGCTAATGGATGTTGGTTTATGACTTTGATTAATGACAATTGTTTGTGGCATCAGAGAATGTGTCATATGAATTTTGATAACTTGGAAAGTATTAGTACAATATAGGCTGTGAGAGATTTTTCAAGGATTACAAAGCCTATTAATGCTATTTGTAGGAATTGTCAGTTTGGAAAGCAAGAAAGAAACAATTTTAGATCAAAGGATAAATCTACTATTGGACTACTATATTTAATTTATATAGATCTCTATGGTCCTATAAGAGTGAAAAATCTACAAGTTGAAAGGTATTTTATGAAAGGTAATTTATTTCTTGGGCTACAAATTAATCAAATAAAGAAAGGGATTTTTATTTCATAGTCAAATTATGTGAGAGAGATGTTGAAGAAGTTTGGGATGGATGGTTCCAAACTAGTATGCACTCCTATTGTGACTGGTTGCAAATTTGGTAAAGATGATGATTCACCTAAGACTGATCAAAGCAAAAATAGATCTATGATTGGTGGACTATTGTATTTGACTGCTACTTTATTAGATATTGTACATGCACTCTATCTTGTGGCTAGATTTCAAGATGATCCTAAAGAGGCACATTTTGTTATTTTTAAAAGAATATTCAAATATTTGAATGGCACTCCAGATTATGCCTTATGATATCCTTCGGATGTTGAATTTACGCTAAGTGCTTATACAAATGTAGGTTGGGTTGGTTGTGTAGATGACAAAAAGTACAAGTGATGGTGCATTCGTTCTTGGTTGTAGATTGGTGGCATGGTTGAGTAGAAAGCAAGATTCAATTTCTTTATCTAATGTTGAAGCTAAGTATATTGTTGCATCTTATTATACACAAGTTTTATGGATGAAAAAAAATTGAAAGATATCAAAGTAATGTATGATGATCCTATTTCTATATTTTGTGATAATACAAGTTCAATTAACATTTCAAAGAATCTAGTGATACACTCAAGGACAAAGAATATATCTATTTGGTATCACTTCTTGAGAGAGAAGGTTGTGGAGAATGAACTAAAGCTTGAGTATGTACCTACAAATGATTAGATTGCTGATATATTTTTTAAGGTTCTTCCTAAAGATACTTTTGAGTATCTCTAGGAGAAGTTAGGAGTGATTTCCCCTCCCTTTTTGAACTAGATGCATATGGAGATGCATGAGTCTGGTGGGCCTCTGGATCTATCTTTCTCCTAGACTAATGTTTTGGTGGCTACCTCTCGAGGGGAGTAGGTAGTGTCATGTGTTGTCATTGAAAGAGTATTATGTTCTTAATGTCAAAGGGGAAATCAATGTAAAATATCTTTTCCTTTTCCATTGATTTCAAAGGGGGACATGAGGAATGAGGAAGATGTGAAAACAAAAGAGAGATTACCTACTAAGGGGGAGAAATAGAAAGCAAAATCATGAAAAGTGTGTTTAGAGCTAATGTGTTGTCTTTGATGGTTTTTCACATCATGTGTTTCCATCAATGACAAAGGGAGAAATTGTTGCAAGAATGAAGGTGTTGTCATTGATGTCAACTGATTAACTGGTTATCAACTAGTTGTTCTCATTGATGTTATGGATGTAGGCTATTGGATGTATATATCAAGGATATTAAGAAAATTGTAATGATGAAAAGTTGTAAGTGTTCAGTGGTTGCTTTGGGTTTTTCTCCAGGATTTGCTCCTATATTTGTGTAGTTTAGATATGTTGACCATGGTTGTTGGAAGATGTTATATCCATATTTTAGGTTTCTGATTCATTGTATATTACAAATTATGTTAACTAGTTGTGAACTGTGATTTTTTGTGTACTAGCTAAGGTATGAGAGAAATGTTGTTACTCCATATTTATTTTTGGTTGAGTCTTATGACTTATGGCTCTAGATTCAAGCTGTTATGATAATGTTAAAGATAATTTTGGTTTTTGGAAAGATTGGATCGTGTTAAGGGTTGTGTGTGCTTGATTGTTCTATGTGTTTTACACTGGTTTGGATGACCTTGTGTTAAACACTACTTTTGAAGTTTATGAAGCTTGTTGGGACTTATTTGGGTCCTCATCAAGTGTTTTTTTGGGTTTCTCTCATTCTAATTCCACCCTAGAATATTTTGGTATTAACCTAATTTGAATTTAAATAATGGACTTTAAATATGTTTCAAAGTTGAAGATGGTATAAATATTGGATGAGTTATTGGTGAAAGATAGGACAAGAGATAAGTCTAAAGAAAGAGAGCAGATAGATGTGAAATAGATGTGAATCAGTTTGTGTATGTGATGCAAGTGTGATAGATCAGTGTGAGTTCAAAATATTGAGTTTCTGGATGTAGTTAGTTGAACGTGTACTCTATCATTCATGCATTTCTACAAGTGGTTAAGTGAATTATGGTGGAAACCTCTATTGCACTGAGATTGTCTTCTCTCTATTTCTTCTATCTTCTTTGTATCTCTCTAGAAGTGATCCCTCTAGGTGGTTAACCTTTTTTGGACAGTGAGTCTTAATTTGGACAATTAGTCCTATTTTGGCAGTGAGCCTTTGTAATCAGTTTTTATATTCCTTATATTGTGAGCTAATATTCACCATGGTTTTTCCCTTATTGGGTTTTCCACATAAATCTGGTGTTACTATGTTTGTGTGATGCTTTTCAATTTTTTCTTTTGCGCTTAATGTTTAATCATTTTAGCAGAATAAATGATTTATGATTGATCTAAGTTTCAATGAATGTTTTAAAGGTTTAATTTTTTTACAAATTATTCACCCCCTCTAAGCTATCTTGTTCAACAAATATGTGATGCATATGAATTTAATGTTATCGACTAACTTCTATTGTGATGCATTAAGTTGGATGCAGGAAAAGAATCAAGTCCTTCACAAGAGAGGGGGAGTATTAATCATAAGAGCTTGGTTTAGTAACCCTTGATATGCCTATTTGAGCTATCACACACTCACATCTTATTTTAGTCAAGTTAAGTCAAGTTAGTTCAGGAATTGGTAAGTAAACCTTCGGTCATAGTTTGGGGATGAATTATAATGGTTTTTGTTTTATTCTTTGATTTCTAGATTGTTTCTTTGGTTTGAACTACGTTACTAGATCTTTGTATTGAGTATATATTTTTCTTCGGGTAATTATGTTTATACATTGATCAATCATATATACATTAAATATATGTATATATTGGATAACTCATGTATATGATCATATGTGTGTGTGAATATACATTGGTAGAAATACTTATACATATTCATACATGGATATATCACATACACAAGAAATTGATTAGCTATATATATATAGATATATACACTTTAAAGTATATGCATATCAATAAATATATATGCATTTGTGCTTATTGTGAAATAGTGAATATGATATATGTATATATATTAAAATATATGTATATATGTATGTATTGAATAAAGAATATATACATCGTAGAGTAAAAAAAATGTAACCATTTACATTTTCACACTTTTTTGGGCCCTACTTTTCAAAATAGACTTAATATGCCTTAATTTAGTGTTGGTAAATGTACCCCTTTATATTTCCACACTTATTTGGGCACTCTTAACTAAATTGAGCTTAATTAGGCCTTAATAATCCTTTTAATTCATTTACAAGCCTAATAAATTATATATTTTGAAGAGGAAGCTCAACAATAATTAATGCCAATACATAACACTTTACCTTGAGCAATTTTTTTTCTAGCAATAGGGACCTAGAACCCATTCTCCCATGGGAGAATGGGTCCTCCATAGGCCTTAGGACCTAAATTTAGATTATGTTTTTGGTAGTAATTTAATGTCTTCAAATCCATAATTTAATGTTGGCTTGTGATATTTGAATTTTGGGAAATTAAGGATACATACCTATAAATACAAGGTCATTTCACTAAGTTTCACCTAGATTTGAGATCAAGAGCATTTTTGGATAACTGCAAGAGAACTTTGAAGAGAAATCAAGAGTGAATATATTAGATATTTATTGCAGAAATCAAGATCTATCCATCATGTCAAAGTATACTTGCATCATGCATATTTTTGGAGCTAACATTGTGATGTAGGTTTGAAGATCAAGTTCAAGCATTCAAAGCATTATTCAAATGTCAACATCCACATCCAATTCATCCATTTCATGCAAGTTGTAGACCTCCTAAGTGTTGCAAGAATGGAAAAGGTGTGGTCATTGATGTCAACTGGTCAGCTAGTTATCAAGTGGTTGTTGTGATGATTAGTTTCATGGATGTAGATTATTTGTTGTATATGTCGAGGATATTGAGAAAATTGTAATGAAGACATGTTGCAAGTGTTTAGTGGGTGCTCTGGGTTTTTGTTCGTATTTTCTCCTATGGTTGTGTGGTTCATTTATGTTGATCATGGTTGTTGGAAGCTGACATATCCATATTTTTGGATGCTAATTTATTGTACAATGCGAGTTATGTTCACTAGTGGTCAATTGTAGTTTTTTGTGTTTCTAGTTGAGGTTCGGGAGAAAAGTTGTTGGTCTAGATTTCTCTTTGATGAATTGTTATGAATTGTGGTTCTAGAGTTGAGTTGTTTGGATTGCATTGAAGATAATTTTGGTATCTGGAAAGTTCATGCTTAATTATTCTATGTGTTTTACACTGGTTTGGCCAACCTTGTGTGGAATCCTACTTTTGGAGTTAGTGAAGAGTGTTGGATCTATTTGAGTCCCTATGAAGCTTGTGTTTTGTTTGCCCTCATTCTAATTCCACCCTAGGATGTTTTGACACTGACCTAATTTGAATTTGAATTTGGATGGCTGACTTTGGATATGTTTCAAAGTTGAAGATGGTATAAATGCAAAATGAGTTAGGGAAGAAGAAGTAGTGAAGAAGAGAACAAATAAAATAGAGACAAGTGCACAAAGAGAATAGAGATAAGTGTGAATCTATATGTGTATATGATGTGAGTATGGAAAATCAATGTGAAGCCTAAATGTTGAGTTTTTGGTAGCGAGTTGAAGGTGCACTCCATCATTCATTCATTTCTGCAAGTGGATTGAGCGAATTGTGGTGGATTCCTCTATTGCATTGAGATTGTCTTCTCTATGTAGCAAGTCTTCTTTATCTTCTTTGTATCTCTGTGGCATTGAGCACTCCAAGTTGTTATCCTTTTAGGACAATGAGTCCTTATTTAGGTAGCGATCCTTGTTTCTTAGGAAGAGAGCCTTTGTAATTAATGTTTTTATTCTCCATAGTGTGATTTAATCCTCACCGTGGTTTTTCCCTCATTGGGTTTTCCACATAAATCTAGTTTTACTATGTTTATGTGATGGTTTTCAATTTCTTCACTAGTAATTATTGTTTAATCTGATGAGTAGTGTTAAAGATTAGTTCCAGTGAAAGAATTAAAGTTTAAATCTATGACAACTGATTCACCCCCCCTTAGTTTTCTTGCTCAACAATTGGTATTAGAGCTTGGTTCCTTGGTGAAGAGCTTAACCACTTAAGGAAGGTCCAAGATGGTTGGAAAGATTACTTATGATTATCTAAGTTTTGATGGAACTAACTATTCTATCTAGAAAATATTGATGGAAGAATATCTGGAGTTTTGTGGATATGATGTGGAGAAGGCTTACAAGAATCCTTACACTCCTCTTGCTAATGGTTTGAGTGCGTTTGATGAGATCAAAGCACATGAATCAAACAATAGGGTGAAGTAAATTCTAAAGAATAGTTTGGTACACTCTGAGTTGATTAAGGTTTAGAATTTAAAGACTGCTAAGGAAGTCTGGGATGGTTTGGAAAGGGCACATAAGGTGATGAAAGAGTTAAAGAGGTTAAATTATAGAATTTGGAGACATAGTTTGAGCTTGTACATATGTCTGAGGATGAGAATGTTAAATCTTATGTACAAAGATTGGATGAGATAGTGGATGGAATGCAAGGACTTGGTGCTACTATAGATGAAACCGGGATTGCAAAGAAGATTCTTAGAACTCTTCCTGATGCTTATAGTAAGAAGGTATGTGTTATTGAATAGAGTATAGATTATAAGACCTACACTAAAGATCTATTGTTGGTATTTTTGACATCTTATGAGATGAGGAAGTTGAGTTTGAGGAATGGATGCAAATAAAAAACTTCTTTTAAGGCTACAAAAGATGAAGATCTATATGAAGAAGTTCTTGATGAAATAGAGGCCAACTTTGTGAGAAGAATGAGGAAAGGCTCTAGTAAGTATGAAGGTAAGTTACCCTTTAAATGCTTTAGTTGTGGAGAAATAGGTCATTATGTTGCAAAGTGTCTGGAAAGAGCTAAAAGGAATAAAAAAGGATATGAGAAAGAAAGGAAAGGAAAGAAGATTAACAAAGCATATTATGTGAATGAGAATTTTAGTATATCTAATGAAGATTCTAAGTATGAAGATACTAATGACAATGAATGCTTTTTCTTGGCTATAAAGGATGAACATACTTCTACTAATTCTGAAAAATAGGTGAAGAAAAGTCCTCTAGATCAGGAGAAGAATGAAGGTACTATTATCTCTACCCTACATGCTAAACAAGAAAAGAACTATTGAGTTGTTGACAGTGGTTGTTCACATCACATGGCTAGTGATAAGAGTAATTTTGTTAAAGTTGAAAGATATGATGGAGGTTTGGTTATGTTTGGAGATGATACTGGTGCTAAGATTTTTGAGATAGGTTCAGTAAATTTTGATGGAAAGCATAATAATGATGATGTCTACTTATGTTAAGGGTTTAAGGCATAATCTTTTGAGTGCTATAATGATGTGTAGTAAGGGATATGATCTTGTATTTAAGGATGAGATATGTGAGATCTGAAAAGGATCTAAAACATTGATTGTTGCAAGAAAGAAATCTAAAGGAAATATCTATCAACTTAAGGGTGTTGATGGATGATGTTTTATGACTCAGATTAATGACAGTTGGTTATTGCATAGGAGAATGTGTCACATGAATTTTGATAAATTGGTGAGGATTAGTGCAATTCAGGTTGTGAGATATTTACTAAGGATTACAAAGCCAATTAATGTTATTTGCAAGAATTGTCAGTTTGGAAAGAAAGAAAGAAGTCATTATAGATAAAATGAACAATCTACTACCAAACTACTAGATTTGATTCATACAAATCTCTATGGTCCTACAAGAGTGAGAAGTCTACAAGGTGAAGGGTAATTTATGCTTTTGATTAATGATTATTCTAGATATACTTGGGTTACATTTCTTAGAGAAATCAAATGCATTAGATAGATTCAAGACATTCAAGGATATGAAAGAAAAACTTATGCAGATTGAGAAGAATTAAACCTAGGAATTGGTCCCAAGATCAATAGATAAAAAAAATTATTGGATCATCAAAGTGGGCATTAAAAAATAAGTTGAATGAGAATGGAGACATAGTTAAAAACAAAGCAACGCTTGTGTGTAAGGGTTACTCACAAGTGGAAGGCATAGATTTTCTTGAAACTTTTGCTCTAGTAGCAAGAATGGAAGCTATAAGGATGTTATTAGCATTTGTTGCTTATAAAGATTTCAAGGTCTACCAGATGGATGTCAAGTCAACATTTTTCGATGGTGAGCTAGAAGAATAGGTCTACATGGAACAACCGGAAGGATTTAGAGCTTGGTATGTGGGGTTAGACATGTATTTGATTCAACAAGGTTTCAACAAAGGTATGACAGATAGTAATCTATATTTTAAGATTGAAAATGATAAAATCTTGATTATAGTTGTATATGTTAATGGCATTATCTTTGCAGGAAATGAAAATATGTGCAAGATGTTTACGAAAGAAATGTAAAAAGAATTTGAAATATCTATGTTTGAAGAGATGAATTTATTTCTTGGGCTACAGATCAATCAAATAGAGAAAGGAATTTTTATTTCACATTCTAAGTATGTGAAAGAGATGTTGAAGAAGTTTGGGATGGATGGATCCAAACCAGTATGTACCCCTATGGTGACTGGTTGGAAACTAGGTAAAGATGATGATTCACCTAAGGATGATCAAAGCAAGTATAGATATATGATTAGTGGACTATTATATTTGACTACTACTAGACTGGATATCATGCATGGTGTCTATCTTGTGGCTAGATTTCAAGAAGATCCTAAGGAAACACATGTTGTTGCTATTAAAATAATATCCAAATATTTTAATGGCACTTTGGATTATGGTATCCTTGATAAATTGACTTTACTGTAAGTGCTTATACAGATGTAGATTGGGCTGGAAGTGTAGACTATAGAAAGAGTACAAGTGGTGGTGCATTCTTTCTTGGTTGCAGATTGGTGGAATGGTTGAGTAAAAAGAAAGATTCAGTTTCCTTGTCTACTACTAAAGCTGAGTATATTGCTTTTGCATATTTTTGTACACAAGTTCTATGGATGAAACATACATTGAAAGATATCACAGTGATATATGATGATCCTATTTCTATCTTCTATGACAATACAAGTGCAATTAACATTTCAAAGAATCATGTGATGCACCCAAGGATGGAGAATATTTCTATTAGATGTCATTTCTTGAGAGAGGTGGTCATGGAAAATGAAGTAAAGCTTGAGTATGTTCTGATGAAGGATCAAATTTCTAATATATTTACGAGGGCTCTTCCTAAAGATACTTCTAAGTATCTTCAGGAGAAGTTAGAGGTCATTTCCCTTCCTTTCTTGAACTAGATGCATATGGACATGCATTATTCTGGAAGATGTATGGATCTATTTGTACCATAGAAAAATGGATCATTGACATTTTCATGGTTATTTTGGTATTTTTCCTATGATGTTTGACTTATCTTGCGTTGATTTATTGTTGTAATGTGACTTATGCATTCACATTAGGTCCTAAATATTCAAATTATGATGTCTTGTGAAGGTGTTGTGAAGTGTTGTAACACATTTCTACACTTTTCTAGATTCTTCTTATTATAGTTCATATAAATATCACATTTTTATCCCTTATCAAGTCCTATTTTAAAGTGTTGTAAAGTCTTGTAACAAGCTTTCATGCTTTTCTAGGCTTGTTATCACTATTTACACCTTTCTTATGCTTTATTTGGCCCCTTTATGCACTTACAAGTCATAATTAAGTGTATTTTTGAATGTAAACCCGACAAACAACATTAAATGCAACTTAATTCCTGACACTCACTTACAAGACTAGAGTGGGACCCATTTACCATGGGTGGTGAATGAGTCCCTCTTAGCTCCAAATTCAAAATAATTCAAATTTCCTTGTGGGTTTTTATTCATTAAGACCTTATGACGACCTATGATGTTGTATTATTGGGTAATTAGGGCATAAGTGTATAAATAAGTGTTTTTCCTCGCATTTTAATCCCCATTCATCAAGTTCACTAATTCACTCATTCATTCAAGCATTCAAGAATTTTTCATCATTCAATCAAGCAAACATCAAACATCTTGGAGCAGCCACTGACATATCTTCAGATTTCAACAATAAGGATTTGGTCTTGTAGGAAGATTTGGAAAATAAATAGGTGTTGAAAGGTAGTCAACAAGTCATCAAAGTGTTTCAATTCAACTAATCCCTAATTCAAGCTTGGAGACGACCTACAGTCCATTTTCTACATATTTGACTCTACAACCCGATAAGAAGACAAGTGCAGATATGGGCCCACAAACTTGATCCTTGAATTTGTAATTTTTTGAGGAGGACTAATTTTCCATTAGTGGTGAATGAGTCCCACCTATAGGCTAGAAAATTTTATTTTATAAGAATTCAGTTCTCGACAATGAGAAAGCAATTTCAGGTCTTTTTACCAATAGAAGGACTGATTCACCATCAGTGGTAAATGAGTCCCATTAGTGATAGATAGTTATTTTTTCTAGTTTCCAAACCCTTCCAAAATGAGCATTCAGATTCCAAGTGCACTCTATTAAGTCTCATTCATTTTTGTTTGCATTTGTTCATGTTTTTAGTTCATTTCTACATATCACACTATGTTTTCCAGCAAGTTGCATTTCTTAGGTTTTCCATAAATAATCAATTAATCTCATTACTTAGAATAATTTAAATCATTAAATTTAGTCATAATTACATCATACATCCCTTAATTTGAGTGAACCACCTCATTTTTAAGGGTATATCTCTCTCCTTTTAGGTGAAAAACCTTAAGAGTGCAAGGGAAGTACATAGATCATAAACCTTAAAATTGATGGTTCATTTTGGTCAACCCGCATATTGAAAAAATCATATTTCTAATTTTCATTTGCATTCACATCCTAGGACTCATAAAATTATTTTTTTCATTAGCTTTTGCATTGTTTCTGCATCCTAGGATTTACAAATTTTTATTAGTGAATATCTCATATAGATTTCATTCTTACATTTCAAAACATTAGAAATACTAAAAATATGCATCTATATATTCATTTTGCATCTGAAACACATAACAATCACTTTAAATTTTCTGAAAAACACAAAATAATATCATCCCTAGACTCATTCACCACCCTGGGCAAATCGGTCCAACTACACATTTTGAATTGTATTTTCAGGCATTTTCTGGGTATTTTCTGCATTATAATTTTTTGTTATACTTTCCAAATTTTTTTGTTTTCTTATCTTTCTTGCATATTATTTTAGTATCATTCATTTTTATCATGGATTTCTACTTTAATAAGTTTTGGAATTCATTGAAATCCTTAGTAGACATGTAAAATTGTGCCTTTGGATGTGATCCTAATGATCTTGAGCTTCCTCATGCTCCTTTAACTCCTCGTGATTTTCCTCCTCGTGATGTAGACATCATTGGAGAAGATGATGATAGCATGAAAAAGTTCTTAAATGAATGCCTTGATAACCTTGAAGCCAGTGCAAATTTTTACCCATCCATGAAACATTTGAACCTTCCTAAGTACTATTGCACCTCCTGATACATTTAGATATATGAATCCTGAAACAACTGAAGGACATAAGTTCCCTCCATTAGGCAGACCTAGTTCCTCTAAAAAACTAACTCCTCAACCATTTTATGATCATAAAATTACAAACACACCAATCAACCTTGCAAACACATATGGCAAAGGCTTTACCATCTTAAGTAAACAAGGTTGTGACACAACACCCGAGCATAATATTCACCAACTTTTAGAACAAAGAAAACCAAATGAAAACACAATAAGATTAGGATATCAAGATCCTCCTCATTAAAAAAAGTCTCCTTTTGAATATTTGAGACTTCGAGATGATATTATAGTGATCTTTGATTGTCCTCCTAACTTGAATGTCCTCCTCCCATGTTAACAACCGTTACCTAATTTTAATGAAAAGAATGCTAGGATCCCCATGGGTCCTCTTCCTCCTTGAATTCATGAAAAAGGTGAATCTAGTAAATGCAAATGACATTACAAACTAAAAAAATTAATGTTTCCTCTCCATCCACCACCTAAATATGAAAGGAAACTACAAATGATTCTAAACAAAGATATTATACCCTTACCAACTTCGAATAGGTTGTTCATTCATCCTAAAGATTCAAAAATACCCTATTGCAAATATTATCATGTTCTTGGACACTAAACTGATGAATTTTGGACATTGAAGGACATACTGAATTATATCCTCTTATCCCATAATTCCTTAAACCTAATCCTCTCATCATGCCATAGTTGTAGAATTTTCTATTCTCACTATTGCATGATCCTTTCCCATCACCCAACTTGGCTCATTCTTGTGTTACATTTAGTTGGGACATAAAGTTGTTAGCCTTGTACTAGTAATGCACTTGCCATTGTCTCTTAACTACGTTATCCATATTTTTCTTATACTAATTGAGATTGGGAAGCCAATAACTTGATTAATGGGTGACTTGCATTTACATTAATAGCCCCTTTTTCATTTTCCTTTTTCATTTCATTCATTTTCCTTTTTTTTTTTTTTATGTGTGTATCGTGTTCCCCATAAAGTGTGTTTGATGTTCTCTCTCTTTGTGCACATCCTCTATTTGTACCTCCATTCTTCTATATGTCATGCATTGTTTTTTCCTTTCACCTTTGTTTTGCATTCTCCTTTTGGGGATGATGCAAAGCATTCAGATGCCCTTGGTTTCTTCCATGTTGACCCAAATGGTCCCTTTTCCTTTTTATTTTGTATTTTTTTGTCTTTTCCTTTTGGGGATGATGCAAGGCATTGAGACCGAAATTTCTCCTTCATGTTGACCCAAAAGATTTTCCTTTTCTTTTGCATTTTTGTTTCCTTTTCGCTTGTGTTTTCCTTTTAGGGATGATGCAAAGCATTGAGACTGAAATGTCTCTTCCATGTTGACCCAAAATGGACTTTATTTTTCTTTTTTTTTCACTCTCTTTGCATCATTCTTCTAGTTCGATGTATTTGGGGAATGATGATAGTTCCAAGCTCTTTCATAAAAACATTGCAGTAATGAACATAATGGCCCCAAATCCACAGATCCCTTATGTGTATGTTTTGTTCCTTTCTGGGGGTGAACCTCCCTTTTATTTTGTTTTATTGTTCATTTAGATGGTGTAGCCTTACTCGAAAATGTATGACTTGGCATAGGGGATTTCCAAGTTGGCTCTCATGTCTTGTTTTCTTTTTGAATTTTGAATTTTGCTACTTTAAAGTAATTTCTCACAGAATGGTGTGTAGTAATTCCTTTAAAGTGGGGGCATACATTGACATTATTCATTTTCACTTTTCCTTGGTTTTTAGTGCAGCCTTGTTACTTTATATGATGCATTTGTTACTTTGTGGATGACATTGGGTGTGATGTCCTTCATAAGTGTGATCTATCTTAGCATATTACATTCCTCTTAGTGGTCTATTGTGACACACTACATCCCCTAAGTTTTCAATATTCTATTCTTTTATTGGTCCTCTCTTGGAGACATTAGTCACAATGTTCCCTAAGTGATAAACCTTGCATGAACTAAACAAGACTCCTTTGAACATATTTTGCATTTTTCATTCATATGGCTACCTTGCATAACACAACTTGCATTCCTATGGTACCATCCTACTTGTTCATGAGTTCTAAGCATACAAATCTTTGCTTGTCTCATGAAGCACGAACCAACATTTTCCTTTGTGGAACCTTATTAAAGTTATGAGGAGATCTAGTTTTAGTATGGTTGAGTAGGAAGCCCATTCTGTGGCATGAATTTCCCCCTAGCCACCTATGTGTTTGTGAGTACATACCACCTGAGTGTATGTTTCTCACCTTTTTGGCCTTCTCACTTGGAGGACCACCATGAGTTTTGTCACCCCAGAGCGAGTATGCATTTTTATTTTTTCGGACAAATAGCCCAGATTTGATTCACAACTAGCTGAACAAATGGTTGAATCTTGATCTAAATTTTCTTTTTCCCTCTCCCTTCTATTTTTCCCTTCCACATGTGTGCTCCTTTGTTCTTATGTTTAGTTTTCCATGGGATCTTCATCCTAGGAGCTTGATCATCCCTCTTGATCGTTGTCATTCCATCTTGCTAACATAAGTGCATTTGGATCCCTCTTGATATGCATGGCTAATTTAGTGTGAGTTTGAAGCAAGTTCATCCTATCACTACAGTGGGGGCTAAATGTACCATATAAAAAATGGATCATTGACATTTTCATGGTTATTTAGGTCTTTTTCCTATGATTTTTGACTTATCTTACTTTTATTTAATGTTGTAATGTGACTTGTGCATTCACATTAGGTCCTAAATATTCAAATTATGATGTCTTGTGAAGGTGTTATGAAGTTTTGTAACACATTTCTACAAATTTCAAGACTCTTATTATAATTCATCTAAATATCACATTTTTATCCCTTATCAAGTCCTATTTTAAAGTGTTGTAAAGTCTTGTAACAAGCTTTCATGCTTTTCTAGGCTTGTTATCAATATTTACACCTTTTTAATGCTTTATTTGGCCCCTTTATGCACTTGCAGGTCATAATTAAGTGTATTTTTGAATGTAAACCTAAAAACCAACATTAAATGCAACTTAATTCCTGACACCCACTTACAAGCCTAGAGTGGGACCCATTCACCATGGGTGGAAAATGAGCCCCTCTTGGCTCCAAATTTAAAATAATTCAAATTTCCTTTCGGGTTTTTATTAATTAAAACCTTATGTCAGCCTATAGAAGTGTGTATAAATAATTTGTTTTCCTCTCATTTTAACCCCCATTAATCAATTTAACTAATTCACTCATTCATTCAAGTATTCAAGTATTTTACATCATTCAATAGTGAAAACATCAAGCATCTTGGAGCAGCCATTGACATATCTTTAGATTTCAACAATAAGGGTTTGGTCTTGTAGGTAGATTTGGAAAATAAATAGGTGTTGAAAGGTGGTCAACTTGTCATCAAAGTGTTTCAAGTCAACTAATCCCTAATTCAAGCTTGGAGACAACCTACAGTCTATTTTCTACAAATTTGACTTCATCAACCCGACAAGAAGACATGCACAAATCTAGGCCCACAAAACTTATCCTTGAATTTGTAGATTTTTGGAGGACTAATTCACCATCTATGGCAAATGAGTCCCACCTTGATGAAGGTGCAGCCTGAGACTTAGAAAATAACCCACAAACAAGAGAATAATTTTATTATTTAGAAAATGGAGCTTCTTACATGCAGTGGATCTCAAATCCCCAAGTTCTACAACACATGCAAGTTACAGAAAGCTACAGAATCACCCTTTCACAATATGCGAGCTTGTCCCCAAAAAGTTACCCAAAAATTAGAAACCCACCCATAAATAGAGCTCCTCTTTAGTTTGGAGCTAAAACAACATTCAAATTTGAGTTTAGGTGGTTTGGCACTGAAAAATTACAACTTGAAGTTCAAATTTCAAAAGAGCATTTGCAATTGTATCTTCTAGAAAGTGCGCCAACTTCTTGGGGCCATAACTTTTGATCTGGGACTTCGATTCATGAACCATTTGAACCGTTGGAAAGGTTTCAAAGTCAAAATGTGTTCAAAATATGCTACGCCAATTTTGGCAAGTTTTGAGGCCGATCTAAGAACTCTAAGTGCCTCAAATCTAACTCGGAAGATTTTCATGTGCAAATCTGGGAAACTAAAACTGCAATATCTTTCAACCTAGGAATAGAAAATAAAAACATAAATTGGGAATTTCATTATGACAAAAAAGGTATCCAAAAATGTAAAAACATCTAAAAACTGAGAAACTTGAAATTTAACTATTTTTGGGTGATGCAAAATTGCCCTTACAGCACTGGATGCTCCTGCATCAAACACCGGTAATTTGAGAAGTGACCCGTCATGTCTCGATGGTGGAGGAAAACCCAAACGGTCAACCTTTGCCTTAGGAAACCATGATGAATCTTCAAGGCCTTCCTTTCCATTTCACCAGATATTCTTCATACTGCCTGTTCCTGGTACTCCTTCCCACATGACTATCTAGGATTTCTTCAATCTCCTCCTTTTCTGAAGTAGGTGCTGGAATCCCACATTGTTCCATCATTGGTACTTCCTCTACACCACCTTCATGATACTCTGTCAAATCTAAAATGTTGAACATAGGGGAAATGTTGAATCCATCGGCAACTCTACCTCATATGCATTCCCTGAATCATGCCTCTTCAAAATTTTATAGGGACCGAACTTCTTCATCTTCAATTTGTTATATGTTCCCACTGGAAACCTTTCTTTCCTCAAATGGACCATCACTTCATCACCAATATGAAACTCCTTATACCTCCTCTTCTGATCTGCCTTAGCCTTATACTGCATATTCATCTTGTTAATATGTTCTCTTACCTTCTCATGTATATCCTTGATGTGTTATGCAAAATCTTCAGCTTCAACACTTATTTTCTTCTCTTGGTCCATCTTCCTCAATTATGGAGCTGTTCTAGGGCTACCTCCATACACAATCTGGAATGGTGATCTACCAGTGCTTCTGTTGACATAATTATTGTAAGAAAATTCTACTTGGGGTAAGATCAAGTCCCATCCCTTGGGTTTATCTCCTACCAAACATCTCAGTAGGTTACCCAGACTCCTATTAACAACCTTTGTCTGCCCATCTATTTGTGGATGGTGTGCAGAACTGAACTTCAACTTTGTCTTTAGCTTCTTCCACAATGTCGTCCAAAAGTACCCCACAAATTTGGTGTCACAATCTGAAACAATACTCTTTGGCAGACCATGTAGCCTCACCACCTCTTTGAAGAACAAGTCAGCAATGTGGACTGCATCATAGGTCTTCTGACATGGAATGAAATGTGCCATCTTCAAAAACCTATCAACCACCACAAAGACTAAATCATTCCCTCGTTGTGTCCTTGAAAACCAAGAACAAAGTCCATACTTATATCCTCCCACAACCTCTTCTTGGTACGAAGGGCTGAAGCCTTCACTGACTCTACCCTTATGACAACCAGCGGTTGCACTTTCTTCCATCCGTGACAACTGAGGCCAATAATAATGCTCACTGAAATGGTAATGGTCTTATCCGACCAAAATGTCCTGCCATTCCTCCACTATGCTTCTCCTTTATCAGGTTCTCCCTCATGGAACTCCTTAGGATACACAATTGACTTCCCTTAAATAACATGCCATCCTGGATTATGAAATCCAGCCACCTTGTCCTGTCCACTGTAACAGGTTCCTTGCAAGCTTTCCAAGCCTCTGCAAAATCAGGATCTTCTGCGTACAGTGTCTTAAGTTCATTGAACCCAACCACTTCAATATGCATCTTTGTCATCAATGTATGCCTCCTACTTAAGGCATCTGCAACCCTATTTGACTTCCCACTCCTATGTTTCAAAACAAAGGTATAACTCTGCAAAAACTCTACCCATTTCATATGCCTCTCATTTAATTTTCCCTGACTATTTATGTACTGCAAGGCCTGATGATCAGTATATAGAACAAATTCCTTCGACAACAAATAATGTCTCCATTTCTTTAATGCTTGAACTATTGCATAAAATTCCCAATCATATACAGAATAATTTCTCTTGGCATCATTTAACTTTTCACTAAAATAGGCAATGGGCTTACCTTCTTGACTCAACACTGCTCCAATGGCACAACCACTGGCATCACAATCCATCTAAAACACCTTGTTGAAATCTAGGGAGGGCTAGAATTAGGCTGTTCTCACACTGGCCTACCAAAACTCTTTGCCTGGAGTAGTGCTCCACTTGAATTCTTTTCTATCCCCTCATTGTTCTATTCAGGGTCCACAAATACTACTGAATTTTCTAATGAACTTTCTATAAAAACTAGCCAAACCATGGAAAGATCTCACCTCGGTAGCAGTTCTTGGGGTAGGCCATTCTAGAATAGCCTTCACCTTCTCTGGGTCCATCTTGAGACTTTCTGCTAAGACAACAAACCCCAAGTACACTAACTCCCTCTTCACAAAACTACACTTCTTCAGATTAATCAATAGTTTCTCTTCGAATATGCATCAGATGCTCATCCAATGTCTTACTAAATATAAAAATATCATCTAAATACACAATAACAAAACTTCCCAAAAATACTTTTAGTACCTTGTTCATGAGCCGCATGAATGTGCTTGGTGCATTGGTTAGCCCAAAAGGCATGACTAACCACTCGTACAGGCCCTCTTTGGTCTTGAAGGTAGTCTTCCATTCATCTCCCTTCAATCCGATCTCGCGATATCCACTCTTCGTGATCAATCTTTGTGAAGTACCGGGAGCTCCACTCCCAAACCAAATTCCATCAGGTCATCCATTATTAGTAGGGGAAATCTGTACTTGATTGTTATCTTGTTTATGGTTTGAGAATCTATACACATTCTCCAATCCCCATCCTTCTTTGGTGCTAGTACTACAGGTACTGCACATGGACTCAAACTCTCCTGTATCAAACCCTTTCTCAGTAACTCTTGAACTTGTTTGTTCAACTCCTCATTTTCTGCTAGAGTCATTCTATGAGCTACCTTATTTGGTAAACTGGCTCCAAAAATCAAGTCAATTTGATGAACGGACCTCCTTATTGGTGGTAAAACCTTATGTACATTGTCAGAAACAATATCCTGAAACTCATCCAACATCCTAGAAACTCCTTCTAGAACCTTATCACTATCCTCCTTACTCACTTTAGGAATTAATGCATAACACACACGCTCATGTTTCATACCTTCTAAAAATTTTCTTCCATCTACATAACAAACGCTAGCACTACTACATACCTTTTCTTTATCTCCTTCTAAGGGTTTCAACTCAGGATTTAACCTCTATCCTTTGCTGGCAGCCGCGCCGGTATCGGCTACTCGCGTATAGCTCTTCATCGAACTGCCACTCTACCCTCCCCAACAACATGTGACATGCATCGATAGATGATATCACGTAGTACCTACCATGGTAGCTCCCCATCTTGAACTTTACTAGGCACCGCCATTGACCAAAACTTTGTGGTCTTTAAACTAGGCAATCCAATACCGATGTGAGTTCCTTTCCCTCTTCATCTCTCTCAACTTTGTCACCATCTCTTTGACACCAGATTATTTGCAGGTTCAATCACACAATGACATCACAACATTTTCTCTTCACATCGCGTACCTTGCAGCGGCCAGATTCTTCCTCTATTGCGTGGTTCCTTTTCCTCAGTCACCAGGGCTCTCCTAATCACTAGGGCTTCTCCCTTTTCAGCATCATCTGAATGTTCAGATTGGGCCTCCTCATCTGCATGCGCAACCCTTCCATGACCTTCTGGCCTTTTGTCTGCCCTTCCTTGGTGTTGTGGACATTTATAGGCTCGATGCCCCCTCTTTCACCACAATCGAAACACGCCCTTTGAAAACCACCTCTTCTAGATCCTTGTCCATATCTCCCTATCCCTACAATTCTTTGATCACCACTATTTTGATCATGAGGGCTGTAGTTGTCATTCCTTTGGTTTCTGCTAGTACCCACATCTTCACTTTTCTTTTCATCATCATTTTGGCTTCCTGAAGGTCTTCCATTGCCCCTTCCGCTTTGACCTCCTCGTCTTTTTACTTCAAGCATCAACCTTTGTTCTCCAACCTTCGTGAGCAAAACCGATACACATCCTCAATGGTGGTCATTATGACTAGGCTTAACTCCTCCGTAATGCTCGGTTGTAACCCATTAAGATATCAGTTACCTCCTTATTGGCCTCTCAGGGCCCGCTTTGATGATTATCTTGTGAAAATATTTAGTATATTCTTTCACAAATCTGATTCCTTGCTTCAACCCTTGCAATTTCTTCACAGATCTAACTCGTAGTCCACTCGTAGTCCACTGGTATGAACTGCTTCTTCAGTTTCTCTACCATGCGATCCCATCTGGTGATCTTGCCTTTTCCTCTTTGATTTCTTTCCAACTGGACCTATTTCCACCAAATACTGGCATGGCCCTTCAGTTTCATTTTCACAAACTTAACCCGATCTAGGTCCTCTATTTCCTCATACTCAAAATATTCTTCTAGCGCCTCGCTGATCCAGCCAACTCTTCGGTTCGGGACTTCAATAACTGACCCTTTCGGTTTTTCCCCGACTTTCAAATGGCCCTGATAGCCACATTTATCCTGATCAATTGTTTTCCTCTTCTACATGAACTTCTTCCTCCTTCATCCTCACTTTCTCCCTCGGTTTAACCTCTTCTTCAACTGCTTTCTTAACGCTGTCGACCGTTTCCTGAGGGTCGGCATCTCTTCTCCACTAACATTTACACCACTCCACCTCTAGCACCACCATGCCTACCAAGCATCACTCTGGGAGGCATCTTCTGACCTCGCACCCACAACTATAGTCCCGTGCGAACTACCTCACGACCGATGATCCGTCCACACGCCAAGAAAAACTCGCCTCGATAATTACTTGATGAGGGCGAGTCTGAGACTTAGAAAATAACCCACAAATAAGAGAATAATTTATTATTCAGAAAATGGAGCTTCTTACATGCAGGATCTCAAATCCCCAAGTTCTACAACACATGCAAGTTATGGGTTCTAATTACCCTTTCACAATATGTGAGCTTGTCCCCAAAAAGTTACCCAAAATTAGAAACCCACTCATAAATAGAGCTCCTCTTTAGTTTGGAGCCAAAACAACATTCAAATTTGAGTTTAGGTGGTTTGGTGCCAAAACATTACAACGAAGTTCAAATTTCAAAAGAACATTTGCAATTGTATCTTCTAGAAAGTGCGCCAACTTCCTGGGGCCATAACTTTTGATTTGGGACTCTGATTCACAAAACGTTTGAACCGTTGGAAAGGTATCGAAGTCAACAATGCACTCAAAATTTGCTATGCCAATTTTGGAAAGTTTTGGGGCCGATCCAGGAACTCTAAGTGCCTCAAATCTAACTTAGAAGATTTTTAGGTGCAAATCTGGGAAACTAAAACTATAATATCTTTCAACCCAGGAATAGAAAATAAAAACCATAAATTGGGAATTTCATTATGACAAAAAGGGTATCCAAAAATGTAAAAACATCTAAAAACTAAGAAACTTGAAATTTAACTATTTTGGGTGATGCAAGATTGCCCTTACACCACTAGATGCTCCTGCATCACACGTGTAGGCAAGAAAAGTTGATTTTGTCAGAATTCAGTTCCCAGCAATTAGAAAGTAGTTTCACATCTTTTTACCAGTAGGAGGATTGATTCGCCATCAATGGAAAATGAGTCTCGCTAGTGATAAACAATGATTTCTGCCAGTTTCTAGAACCTTCCAAAATCAAAATTCAACTACCAAGTGCACTCTATTAAGTCTCATTAATTTTTGTTTGCATTTTTTCATGTTTTTAGTTCATTTCTTCATCACACTATGTTTTCCAACAAGTTACATTTCTTAGGTTTTCCATAAATAATCAATTAATTTCATCACTTAGTTGTATTTAGATCATTTCATTTAGTCATAATTACATCAACATCCCTTAATTTAAGTGAACCACCTCAATTTTTAGGGTCTATCTCTCTCCTTATAGGTGAAAAACCCTAAAAGTGCAAGAGAATTACATAGGTCACAAACCTTAAAATTGATGGTTCACTATCTTCCTTCTCGACTGATGTTTTGCTGGCTACCTCTCAAGGGGAGTAGGCAGTATCAAGTGTTGTCATTGTAAGTATTTTTTTTCTATGTCCAAGGTGAAATAAATGCAAAATATCTTTTTCCTTTTCCATTGACATCAAAAGGGGAGAAAAAGCATGTGAAAAAGAGGAATATAAAAGATTATCTACTAAAGAGGAGAAACAAAGCTAGTATGTTCTCTTTGATGGTTTTTCACATCATGTGTTGTCATCAATGACAAAGGGGGAGATTTTTGCATGAATGCAAAAGGTTTTTTCATTGATGTGATCAACTAGTTAACTAGTTATCAACTGGTTGATGTTGTCATTAGTTTCATAGATGAAGATTACTGGATGTATATGTCAAGGATATTGAGAAAATTTCATGAAGATATGTTGCAAGTGTTTAGTGGGTGCTCCAAGTTTTGCTTCAGATTTTCTCCTATGGTTGTGTGGTTCAGTTATGTTGATCATGGTTGTTGGAAGCTGATATATCTTTGTATCTCAATGATAGTCATCCCTCTAGGTTGTTAGCCCTGTACGACACTGAGTCCTTGTTCCAGATAGTGAGTCCTTATTTTGGTGGTGAGCCTTGTTTGTCAAGCAGTGAGCCTTCCTAATCAATTTTGTTATTCTTTATAGTGTGAGTTAATCCTCACCATGGTTTCTCCCTCATCAAGTTTTCAACATAAATCTAGTGTTAGTGTGTTTATGTAATGGTTTATAGTTTTTACACTAGTAATTATTGTTTAATTTAATAAGTAGTGTTTAGGATTAGTTCCGATGAAAGAATTAAATTTTAAATCTATGATAACCGATTCACCCCCCTCTTAGTTGTCTTGCTCAATACTAAGATCTCCATATTCAAGGTTTCATTCAAGGGTTTGTTTGAGTGGTAAAAAATATTTGTTCATTCTTCATTCCCTCTTTCATTTCATTATTTCAATTCAATATTTGATTACCAAAATGGAGTTTGAGCAAGGAAAACCCCCATTCACCCAAAAATATACATTTTTCTATCTTATATGTGTAATTGGATATTTAGGTTGGGGTATGTGCAGGATCATGATGGGCCAAAAAGTGGCGATATGGTGGGTATTTGTAGGGTATGTGGCTGACGACTTTTTTTAACCCAAAATTTATGAAATGAAAAGGGTTTTTAAAGGAGATTCTCAACTTTCAACCAATATAAATTATGGTTTACTTTGAATTTGATAAATAATTATTATTTATTTTCTAGTTGAATTATGACTAAAGTCTTGATTGATAGATTGATTGGAAAACATCTATAGCTTTCAAACTGTATCAATTTTTTTCAATCCAAAACATGTGTCACATTCTATGCTTCGTATACTATAGGATTGAAAAAAAATGATTTTCATGAAGTTTTCACCAAGTTAAGGTGGTCAGACATATGATTTTTTATATTTTTCAAAAGTTGTAATAAAAAAGTCATAATTAATTATTTACTTGGAAAAAAATTACAAAAAAATATGGATCACATTGGGACATGACTCTACTTATATCTAAAATCTTATAAAAAAATATTATAATTTTTGTGTGGTTAGGGTGGTCAGATATACACCTACTTATTTTTTTCCTAAAATTTAAGTACTACTTCATTGAAATTTCAAATTTTCACCAAATAGATTTTATTTAAAAGAAACAAACCTAGTATTTTAGAAACTACATTCAATTTTCTATAGACTCTATTCTTACATATTTTTGAAATAATATAGATAACATAGTGAAATTTTTACGTCAAGTTTCCTAACTATGATTTTTCTGATTTTTTTCCACTTAAGGGCCTATTTTTTCCATGATTATCCTACACATACCTATTGAAAAATATTGAAGAAATTTTGAAGAGCAAGATTTACAAAGTTTTCAAAGTTGTCAAATCATAGAATTTAACCTAAAAATCTGATTTTTGACTTTCTGAGATTGAAACTTTGACATATCAAAAGCTACAGATCTATGTGAGAGGCTCCCAAAAGTTGTAGAAAAACACTTAGCAAAGACCCATTCACCCATGGGTGAATGAGTCTTATCTATCCTTGAGAAAATCACTTATGGTGACTAGTAAAAATATCTCTTGCCTTTCTAGATTTTCATTTGAATTTTTGGTTCTGCAAATATTGAGTTTAATATTGATGCTTCAGTGTTAGATTTCATTTTGGAGTTGATTTTCTACTTTTAGTTTTTCTCCCCAAATTGTTTTTTGACCTTGACCCCTGTTGTTCAATCATAAGGAAATTTAAAGATTCTCACATTGACTTTATTCACCTAAGGTTTGTTAGTAAATTATTTGTGGGGATCTCATTTCCTAATGAAATAAAAGAAAATAGTTCTATTTATTATCATTTTGGTGACCCCCCTTTTCATTCCATAAACACCCCAACCCATTTTTCTATATTTCGTACATATATATGTATATATATAAATATATATTTACATATACTGGTTAATATATATGATTGGAAATTATTAGTTTAAATAAATATATATATGTATATTTAATAACCATGGAAAGTTATAACAACATATAAATTAATATATATATTATGTTATATATATTTGAATGTTTATGTATTCATAATGCTATAAGTGTTTCTCAATGCATGTATGAATGCACATTCATTAAATAACAATATACTTGTATAACCCATGGCTTGAACCTTGCATATGTTAAATACTATACATAAAGCAATGTATGCACATGGAAATATTAAATTGTTGCAATCAAATTGTCTAAGATAAGTAGCATGTGGAAATAATATGAAGAATAAATAAAGTAGAATTCATTGAGTTAAAGCATGAACAACATGAGTTAAACATATGACTTTTTCAACAACCATGACTTGAAAATTTTTGAAGGAGTTTATTTCTCTATGGAAAACAATTGAAAGAAACGATAAGAATAGTTAACCTATAGGTAACCATTACTTTGTTTGACTCAATAAAATAGATATTGCTAGCAGGGAAGAAATGTGACTTGGCCTTAGCAAAGAGATTGAAAATGCAAGGATCATATATGTGTTTGCATTTCATCTATTTGAGCAGCCACATTTTGCTTTAATTGGCTTAGTCAACTCATTCATTTGTTATATTTCATTCACTATTTTGTAGATCATTGCTCTATTTTTCTTTTGAAATAGGTTGCTAAGTGCATTAGTGAGAAAATAGAGACTAATTTGAGATTTTTTTTTTTTTTGGGAGTTTTGAGAAAGGATAGGTTTGGAGATAGGTTGATCATAGAAGGAGTAGCAAGCGTGACTATGGGAACTAAGCTTAGGAAGTAGTATCTTCATTTGGAGCTATAATTCTAGGCATGTTGATTTTACTTCTCCATTATTTATGTTGAAATCATATTTGTTTATGAATGCAAGTGCTTGAGGAAAGGATGAGTTACATGTTATGTTGAGCTTATTCCTTATGTTGGGATTTTGTGATTGTGATTTCTAAAAAAGATAATCATAGTGTATTAGTATAATACCTAAGTTATCATAGACCATATCTATGTTTACATAGATTATGAAATATGAGAAATGATATTATCTTGAATTATTATGTTGAAGATGTTAGTTTGCAATACTATATGTACACGTGTGGTTAAATTGGTTGTTCCTATGGCTAGGAGAATCTATGGATGGGAGTAACCTATTGGTCAATAGGTCTCTTAGATGTGCATCACCTTTTAGGTTGAAATTATGTTATGATTACAAAGAGTATGTGTGGTCATTTACCAAATCAAGCTAAGGGGTGAGTGAATATATGGCTACGCTCGATGTACTAAATGATTATATATATAGATGAAATATTTGGCCAAAGTGTTGGAAGTAGCAATTGATTACACTTCTTGATTCACTGTGAGCTAGGTTTGCATAACTACGTTGGGAATGTCATGCATGTAGGTTGTAGCCAACGTATGGTAGCTCTAGTTATGTAGGACACAACACCATGCTTAAGAAGGCTAGTATTATCAGGTTACTAGACCAATCTCTTTGTCGAAGGGTAGGACCATCTTACCTATTAGGCAGATGTGTGGGAAACTTGAGTAAGTCCATCGTTGGCAGAAAAATGCTTGAGTGATACTCTCCATCATACAGTTGGTAGCCAAAATTTGAGGATGTATACCTAGGAAGGGATATCTAGATCATTTTTACTCTATTTAATTAAGGTCTTGGAAGCTATGTATGTATTCTTGTATCTCTATCTTTATGGAAATTATAATTGGAAAAATGTTATCACTACATGGGATTATGTAATATGAAATCGTTACTTGGGAATATGTAATATTTACTTATAAATGTAATGGGAGTTTGAAATGGGATTATTTTGAATGTGGATCTTGTTATTTGAATTATAAAAGAAAATTTTGATTGCTTTATGTTGGTAAACATGAAATATTCACATGTGGGTTAAAAAATAGGTAAAATCAAAGAGTAAAATATTGGCCTTTTTACACATGGTATTAGAGCTACCAGGTTCAACTTTGGAACCTATGAGATCACTGTGCTTTCATCCAACATTATGTGAATCTAATGTTTGGACATCTTGTGCCAGGATGGTGCAGCTCAAGATGATTGCAAGGAAGTCAAGAATCATAAATGAGCATTACCTCAAGGCCAAGAAAGAAAGGGAAGCCATTGTTAGAACCATTGAGAGAAATAATTATGATAATGCAATAGGCTTAGTGAAACTAAGACTATTATACATGATTTATCTTGTGACATTCAATAAAGAAAAAATATATGTGATGCAACTAGCTTTGTACCTCCTATCTCTCCCATAAAGTTAGATTTCATACCACTTTATAGGATATTCCCTCATAGTGGAATGTTAGTCTTGCCATGATTTTTAGGGACTCTCGTATTCTTCCATTTTCTAAAGTTATTGTACTTTCCTCTAGTGGTGAATTAGAGGAATATTTCCCCCAAAATTTTATATCTAAGAGTGAGTTTGGAGTGTATGGAACCTTCAACAATGTACCTGAACAACAATATGAGGGATATGTCCCACTTAGCTATGTATCAAAAGGTGAATTTGAGGGATATTCTCCCCTAGACTATTTGAATAGTCACTCTATGTAAATGTAAGGATAATTGGAATCCTTTGATCTTAATAAAAATTATGATTTGAAAAACCATGTGCAAAGAACTCTTCTTTCAACTTATTTATATATGAAATATTGTTTTTTTTTTTATAATGCTAAGTAATCCTTCATAGAATCTAATTGAAATGAAACCTATAAGTGGAGCACTACTTGTGAAAATAGTTAGAACAAGATCCAACCTTTGGAGTAGCCAAGAGGTATGCCAAGGTGCAGAAAACTATAAGGCTAATTTGGATCAGTTTTAGGCCATGATGACTGATATGAGAGAAAGAATTGGACACCTTGAGCAACAAGAGGAATATAAATGAAAGAATAGAAAGTTCCTAATGGAGAGGAAGGAGACAATTCTCATGATCATTCACAGATGAGTGATCGTGAAAATGATGAATCCCAATCTAGATCTAATGGAAGCAAGAGGAAATGACTTGCAAATGAATTATCACTAGATATGAGGAAGGTCACCTCTCCTAAGTTTGAGGGAACCAACACTAGGGATGCAACTAAAGCATGGCTCATGGAGATGGAGAAATATTTTAAGATAAGGAATTACTTTGGGTAACCTTTCAACTATCTAGGGAAGCATCCACATGGTGGATGAAAAAAATATGGAGCTTTGGTTAAGTTCCTTAAGTCTCACTTGGGATGAATTCATGGAAATTTTCTAAAAATAGTGGCTACCTCAGCTTTACTATGATTAGAAGCTGTATAAGAGTTAATTTTCACCCCATGTACAAATCCCTTTTTTTCCTTTATCCATCTTCAAAAACCAAGTTCGGAGGCTTAATTACACCTAAGCCCACTGCTTGCATTCCACTTGGTGCATGTTGTTAGTGTTTGTGGAGGTGTTTCTATCAAGGATGCCCATGCAGTGCATAGACATCCACATAGTGCACTTATGTCCCTAGCAGATTCTTGTGGTTGAACCTATAGAGGCATTACTCTTCTCATTGGAAGTGAAGTTGTAATGCCCCCTTCAACCGACGGACCTGAATATGTCTATTTCTCTACATTCCTTCTTCATATTCGCCCCTTGAACAAGATTTTCATCTTCTTCCTAGCATTAAGATCACTCTATAAGCTTCAACACACTCTTTTGCATCCACTACAATCTTCAAGCAACATTCTTGCATTCCATTGCAGCTAAAGCAACACTACATCATGTCAGTAGAGCAAGTTTGGGACCACGCCATTGCAACAAAGGCTTGAGTTCCTCTCATTTTCTCCCCTAAGAAGCTTTGAGTTCTCTTGGTGGAGGTGGTAAGCTTCCCTCTCCTCTCCTCTATCATTTGGTTGAGTTAGCACTTTATTGTTTTGTAGTGCTCTTTTTCTCTTCATTGTATTGATTTCCTTTATCTTGTTTCCTAGGCTATCCATGGAGGTGGGAACACCTAAACAAGGGTCTGACTGAGGAAAACCCCTATACAAGCACCCAAGATTCTCCTTTCTTTCTATGTGTAGGAGTACGTGCTTCTCAAAGGATCAACTGGCAAATGAATTCCTTGGTGAGATCCTCCTTGCTCTCTTTACCCTTGGTTATTTACTTTATAATATTAGAGAGTATTTCATTTACTTAATCATATCATTCTGGCCCTTTAGTTAGTCAACTGGGTCGTTAGCTAGTTTTGTTAGTTTGACTTTTCTTTCACTATTGTTTGGTCGTATAGATGCTAATGCACTTTTGAGACACTAGTGTGTCACACTGACATCCAGAGACTGCACTTTTGTCCTTAGACAAAGAGATTTTTGAGTCATAGTGTTATACCTAAAAACTAGCTTGCGTAGCCCCTTCCTATGTGTCAGACCTATAGAGTAACTGAGAGGACTCACAGTCCACATTACTCTCACCTCACATTTCCTAACATTACACTTAGATGAGGTAAGTTAGGGTAGCCTCTCATGTCTTGACCCTCTGTGACCTAGGGTCTTGCATGTAGTGGTCCCCCTCTCTTACATTTTTGGTGAACCCAACATGAACCATTTTGGTATCGTCCTTGTGATTTTGACAGTTCCTTTCCTCGTACTCTAGGAGTGTTGTAGGTAAGAGTGTTGTGAGGCCATTTACTTACAACCCAACCTATGACCCGTAGTTGGCATAGTTGGAAGGTTCCAAAAGGTATTGCATAACGAAACCTTAATTGGGTCACCATCTTATCTATCAACCTTTAGGGACTCTATGAAAGCATTGTCTAGTGTGCATAGCCTATGGATAGTGGTACTAATATAACTTTCACTTCATAGGACCTATCAATGGGTTTTAACAAGGAACCATATCCTCTTTACATTCCTGCATGGATCAATGGAAACATTGTAACAGGTGTTCTCGTTGATCCAATGTCACAAGTAAATATAATAATGAAGGATATTATGCTAATAAATTTTTTACACAAGGATCGATATGATGCTCATGTGAGTTTCATCCACACATGTCAGGCTTTCTGTACCCCCTTTGGGTAGTATTGTCTTGTCAGTCTTAGTTAGACCTAAGTCTGTGAAACTTCTATTTGATATCATTCTTGGGTTTGAACTCTTTAGGGTGAAATTGGGTATTTTTTGGTTGGTGGAAATGAATTCGGTACCCTTTGTCATGCATAAATGTTTAAAATGTATCCATAGAGGTTCTGTGCATGTAATCCATGACACTAGTTATAGACCACCGGTTGTACATGGTAGCTATTCCTAGGATTACCCATGGCCTGCGTCCATGGGTACTCTCCTGCCTAGGAAAAACCTTTTGCACAAAACATATCAGAACTATCAGAAAGGGCGTCTGAGGTTGAAAGTGAGATACCCTACCTCACCTTATGCTATCTCACATAGGGCTTGCTTGAAAGATGACAACGATGCCACTAAGGCACGAAAGAAGGAAGAAGAGAAGTGGTCTAGCGATCCTCCTCCTTCTTTTTCTAGTCATTCTGGTGCTTCTTCTCACTTTGTTGTTGTACCATTCGGTCCTACTCCTTGTCTACAAGAGAACCCTATGGTGCCCACTTGGTGGAAGCCTAAGTGCCCTGCTTTTGAACTTCATGTTCTGCCAACGAAGCCTAGACCCACTCAGTATGAAAAGAAGGTCTCTTGGAGAGAATCCTCATTGTCTTGACCTTCGCAGCCTCCTACTACTCCTACTCCTAAGGCAGTGAGTGAAAAGAGGCCTACTACCAAGGATCTCGAGTCAACTCCTATTATTCCTCAACTAGTTCCTCCTACTCTAGTGCAGGAACCTATTCCTCTACCGAAAACAACCATAGTGGACGTTCCTACGATTGAGCAGAAACCTCTTTTCCCTTCGCAAACTCTAGCCTCTAACTCCAAAGGTCATAGAAACCACCTTGTGTGCAAATGCAAGTGTTGGCGAAAGGCTCTCCTCGTTGAGTAGGCCACCTCACAAAAGAAGGAGGAAGAAATGTTTACCCCTACTTTAGGACCTCCTACAACATCTTCTTCCTCCCTTCTCCTTCTCTTCAGTTTCGCTCTATGTTGCTTTTGTCTTCCATTACAAGTACGAATGTGCCTAACCCTAAATAAGTATAGGTGTTCATCGCTCCTTCAGTGGAGCTTCCTTTGTTGAGGTCCATTCTAGATTTCCAACCCTTCCTGAAGTTGATGGATATGATCAATACTTCAGTTGTACCGGCTATGGTTCTTTCCTCCTCTTCCTTTATGCCTCTGGCCTTTTCCATGGGGAGTTCATCTCCTCTAATGAAATGGAAGATGGAGGATGCTCCCTCCAAGAATGAAGAACATATGAGGACCCCACCTTCTCCACATGGCAGACCCATGTTGACTTGTTCTATTCTAATAATAGAACCTATCCCGGCTTCCCTTGAGTTCATCACCACTCTCGAGTCATTCAACGAGCTTAGCGGTGAACCTCAGGAACAACCTATAGTCTCATCTGCTAAAGTTAGACACCATGCTCCTATGGGGTGTATGTTTAATTTTGTGGATGAGGTCCTAGACCTGTCCACGATCTTCATGAAATCTTTGACCTTGACTCCACAAGACCTCATTGGAGAGGACCTCGAGGGGCCCTTTTCCTTAGCCCTTGTTGCAGGAGGGTCAGATTCTCTTCCTCTTAACATCCTACCATTATAGGCTCATCCTTCTTCCCCTTATGAGGATTTATATTGGGAATTGGATGACCTCTTCACTGATCAATGTTAGGAGGAGGCACCTTTTCTTGATCTTGTGTGTGCATGCATGTGTTTTGTGATGTGTTCCCCCATGCTCATGATATTTGTGTCTGGATGACCCTTGTCACCCCTGTCGATGCATGGATACATGCACGGTTTCTTTGTCATAAACCTTCTTCTATTTGTATCATCATTCTTCCATGTTTGTGCTTTATTTTTTTAAAATTGGGGACAATGCAAAGTGTTGGGGGCATTTAGGCTCCCCTTCCACACTAACCCATTTTTTTAATTTTTACTTTGTCTTCTCTTGTATTCTTCTTGATCTGGTTGGGGATTGATGATCTTTCACCTTGCACCGCGATTATCTATTATTTATATGAGCTTGGATAGATTTGACCTCGCTAAACCAAATCCCCCTGTGTTCTTTTTTTGTGTTTTATCTCTTTTTTCTTTGTTTAGCTTTTTCTCTTCTTAGCTTGAGTTGTCCCTTTCATGTGTGACAATTACTTTCTTTAAAATTTCAATTTTCATAAAACACATTCATTACCAACGAATCTTTTCTCGAAAGTCTTTGAAAACTTTTCCTTAGAATCACATTCTCAACTTGTAACCCTAATAGAATGTGTTTCCTTCATCACAAGTTCATAAAGAAAGGACTTGAAGACCTTCCTCCAAAGTGGGAACAAATTTTATTTCCCCTCACATGAGGGCATGTCATTCCTTCTGAATTCCTTGATGAAGAGAACATCTTTCGAAAGTATTCCTTGATGACAGATCGCTCTAAGAAGAAAAACTGCTTTTGAATTGTATGTCCCTTGAGTGGACCCCCCTTCTTCCTCACGGTGGGTTCCCAAGGGACCCTTCTTTGAAAGTCTATATTTTGAATGGATTCTTTCACATCTAGCCTAGGGGAAGCCCAACTAGATTTATTCCATTCTCCTTTTCATGTCTAGCTTGGGAGAAGCCTAACTAGACCTTACCTTTCAAATAGTGCATCCCTTGAGTGGACCACTCTTTTTTTTATCCGAGTTTTGGAGGGACCCCTTTGAAAATTTTACTTATTTACAGTCTGCATGACTATTCACTTATTTTCCTACATGGCTACTTTTGACATGTTCTATCTATGGTTAGACGTGTCGTTGCTTCCTGACTCTGTAGAGTACACTTCCTTTGGGTTTCCTTGATGTGAGAGATCTTGGAGGGAACCTTCCTTGCAAGTTTGTGGGTCTGTAAGGTGCTTTCTCAATTTCCTTCATGTGAGAGATCTTGGAGGATACCTTCCTTGTAGGTCTGTGGGTCTATAAGGAACTTACTTCATGGGGCTTCCTTCATGTGAGATATCTTGGGGGTTGCCTCCTTGTAGGTATGTGAGAGTGTAAGATAATTTTTTTTCTAACTTCATAGTTCTGAGCAACTATGAAGTCCTTTACTTTCCCTGCACCTTCAGGTTTGCCAGATCATGATCTACTTCCTCAACAATTCAGGTATATATTTCTAACCTTAATCTTTCATGATCTACTTTACCAAGCACTCATCAGTATTTGTGCTCACTAAAGTGGGGGAAAATGTATAAGAGTGAATTTGAACCCCATGTGAAAATCCCCCTTTTTCCTTTATCCACCTTAGAAAACCAATTTCAGAGGCTTAATTCCACCTAAGTTTGCTGCTTGCATCCCACTAGGTGCCTATTTTGAGTGTCAGTGGAGGAGTTTCTATTAGGGATGCCCGTTTGACACATAGACGTCTGTGTGGCACACTTACGTCCCTAGAAGATCCTATGACTGAACCTGTAGAGATGTTACTTTTCTCATTGGAAGTGAAGTTGTAACGCCCCCTTCGGTCGACCGACCTGAATATGGTCATTTCTCTTCATTCCTTCTTCATATTCAGCCCTTGAACAATATTTTCATCTTCTTCCAAGCATTGAGATCACTCCATAAAATTCAACACACTCTTTTGCATCCACTACAAGCTTCAAGTAGAATTATTGCATTCCATTGCAGCCAAAGTAACACTCCATGACATTGGTAGAGTAGGTTTGGGACCACGCCATTGCAGTAAAGGCTTGAGTTCCTATCATTTTCTCCTCCAAGCAGCCTTGAGTGCTCTTGGTGGAGGGGGTGAGCTTCCCTCTCCTCTCCTCTATTATTTAGTTGAGTTAGCACTTTACTGTTTTCTAGTGCTCTTTTTCTCTTCATTGTATTTCTTTCCTTTATCTTGTTTCCTAGGTTGTTCATGGAGGTGGGCACACCTAAATGGGGGTCTAACTAAGGCAGGCCCCTATTGAGCTACCCAACATTCTCCTCTCTTTCTGTGTGCAGGAGTACGTGCTTCTTGGAGGATTAGCTAGAGAATGAATTCCTTGGTGAGATCCTCCTTGCTCTCTTTACCCTTGCTTATTTACTTTATAATATTAGAGAGTACTTCATTTTCTTAATCATATCATTCTAGCCCTTTAGTTAGTCAGTTGGGCCATTATGTAGTTTTATTGGTTTGACCTTACCTTCACTGTTGTCTGGCCGTACAGATGCTAGTGCACCGTGCTGATGTCTAGAGACCACGCTTTCATACTTAGATAGAGAGCTTTCTGAGGCATAGTGTTAGACCTAAAAAATAACTCACCTAGCCCCTTCATGTGTTTTGGGCCTATAGAGTAATTGAGAGTCCTCACGGTCCTCGTTACTCTCACCTCACATTTCCTAACATTACACTTAGCTAAGGTAAGTTAGGGCAGCCTCTCTCATCTTGACCCTCTGTGACTTGGGGTCTTGCATGTTGTGGTCCCCCTCTCTTATAGAAGCTTATTGATTTTTCATAATTTAACGCAAGGAGATTCCTCAATAAATGAATATTGTGAGAAACTAACTCATCTGCTAAAGTAAATACATATGTACCAAAAGGATGAGCGATTTCACATTAGGAAGTTCATCTTGGGCCTGAGCACCAAAATCAGAGGAGAAGTAGACATGCATAATCTAGCTACTATGGACTTGGTGTATGAGAAAGTTATTAAGCAAGAGAAGAAACTTCAATTTATCTCTACCTTCTGTGAAAAGAACCATAAGAAGTTTAAATTGGTCACAAGCTAGTAAAAGTTTTAAGAAGCCAAGCGATGGGTATGATTTTCAAAGGAATGGAGAAAAGGAATTCCATAGCAATCAAAATGAATCTAGAAGAGACCACAGGAGAAATAATAACAACAATAGCAACCCCAGCAGGAACAAAGGTAGTACTAGGAAACCCAAAGCAAGGTAAGGGCCATTGAAAGTATGTTTCACATGTGGAGGAGATCACTACATAAGTTAGTGCCCCAACAAACCACCAGGGACATAGCCGCATGGAAATCCTCTACCTCCTTAATGAGTAGAATTCTAGTACAAGATTCATTTAGTGCTAGACAACCAGAAAGTAGAGTATCAAATTACTCTCATGGAAATTCTTGGTACTTTGTTTAGTACACCTATTTCAATTCTAATTAATACCAGTGCCACAATTTTTTTTTTTGCTAATGTAGCTAGTAAAATTTCTAGAAAAGATGGCTATATGGAAACATCTTGGATTGTAGAATATGAAACTAGACAAGAGCTAAGGTGGAGCAATGTTTATTTGAAGAAAGGGTTGAACTTTTGAGTTTATCTACATAAGTAAATTTGTATGTAGCCCCCATAGGTTCATATAATATCATATTATGAATGAATTGGTTGTGGAAGCATAGAAAGAAAGTGGATTGTCATGCTAAGACTATAGAATGCTTAGATGATCTTGGGAACTAGGTATTCTTGCAAGGAAAACCTAGAGAAGTTAAGTTACAGAAAATCTCCATCGTACAAATGCATAGAGATAAGAAGAAGCAATGTCAATTTTTTGTGGTAAAAATGGAAAAACTTGAAGAGTGCAATGAGTTCATCTCTCAAGATGATGTAGTGTACTATGGACCCCAAGATCTCTAAGAAATTGAGGATGGCAAGATGGTGGAATTAGGAAAGTTGGATATGGAGAAATATCCTATCCTAAGGGACTTTGTGGATGTATTTCTAGATGAATTACCTAGATTACCTCCCAAAAGAGTCTTTGATTTCTCCATCCATATTGTTCAAAGGTCAGAGCCTATATCAAAAGTTCCATATAGGATGACCAAAATGGAGTTAATAGAGCTAAAATTTGAATTGGAGTTGTTATAGTCTGTTAGAAGATTAATCTTTACTTGGTAAAGGTTATTCTTTAATTGTAATTTTTTATTAACTTGTAGGAATATTCCAAAGGAATCCCTACAAGTCTTTTGTCTTTTTGTCATCTCACACATGTGTGAGGATGACTTATTTTTTAATTCCTTTATTAAGGAATATTTGTAACCACCTCCTTAAGAGGTGACACTTTGCACACACATAGATGAATGGTGGCATTCATTGAGTTGGAGTTACATTCTAACTCCTCTTTCTCACCTCTACTTATTGAGGTGCCTCTCCTCTCATTCTTCAAGATTCAAGCAAGCAAGCTAAGGCTGAAGCCCTCTCTCTCTTTGTATTATTCTTTAGGCATTTTGCCTCCATTCATAATATTGGGGTTTTTTCTTGTTTTTTCCCCTTAACAAATTCTTGTGTCTCTCTTGCTTTGGTGGTGCTTGGTTTGGCTATTTCAACTTATTTGGTAATCTCTTTCCTTCAAACAATTGCTCTTTATTAGTACTTTCCATTGCTCTTTTTTTATTTCCTTTCATGGTATCAGAGCTTGGTATTACTAATTTTTTGTGAGCTACATTGTTGAAGGTTTACCAAGTTTTTTAGGCACACCATTGGAGGCACTCTAAGAGAGGAGGAGAAGAGCCAAACAGTCTAATCTTGCTTCTTGTTTAATAATAGTTTTCTAACCCTTGTGCAGGAATTTTTTTTTATCTAAAGATTTCTAAGTTCTTTGGTTTTCAAATTTCAAAGCAATATATTTTGCATGCATGTTCTTTATTTGCATAAAATTTTAAAAACCCTCTAATAAAGGGTTATTTTTCAAAAAAATATAACAGATCATTAGTTTGTAATTTGTTTGCAATAAATTCGTAAAAAAATCACTATGAAAGGAAATAAAAAGAGCAATGAAAGTACTAATAAAGAGCAATTGTTTGAAGGAAAGAGATTACCAAATAGATTGAAGTAGCCAAACCATACACCATCAAAGCAAGAGACACACAAATTTTTTAAGGGAAAAAAACAAGAAAAAACACCAATACTATGAATGGAGGAAAAATGCCTAAAGAATAATACAGAGAGAGAGAGAGAGATTCAACCTTAGCTTGCTTGCATGAGTCTTTATTTGCATAAAATTTTAAAACCTCTTTAATAAAGGGTTATTTTCAAAAATATAACAGATCATTAGTTTGTAATTTGTTTTGCAATAAATCCATAAAAAATCACTATATTTTATTTCTTTTTAAAAAATTCAAATTTTTTAGTGCTCTAACCCTATTTTAGCTCAGATTTGTTTTTTAATAATAAAAAATATATATGTTAAAAAACTCTACCAAACTAATCAAATATCTATTAAATCTTATCTTTTTAAAAAATAAAATTAAACCTTTTAAGGGTTACAAAATCCTCCTTATAATCTCGCTTTTCTTTTTCATATTTATATCAAATAATAAAAAATCCTAAACCCTAACCTTTTTTTTTGCAAAGATTTTATTTCAAAATAGTATTCAAAGTTTTTTATAATAATATTAATAAAATAAATAAATAAAATCTTGAAAGTTTGTAGGATTTCGGCCCACTTTTAGGTTGAACCCCCCTTTGTTGGTGCTTTGTTCGCTCTGCCTGTGGCCCTCCCTCCGCTCCCCTGCCTCTGCGACCTCAACCTTGACCTCTGCACCTGCCCTTTGTTGCTCATCTGCCATCTACTTTTGCGCTTAATATTCTTTGAAACCCTAATTTCTTTGTTCACCCCAAATCTTTCCCTTTTTCATTAAATCTTTTTCTAAATCTTCGTTTCAAATTCTTTAAAGCCCGCATTTGTTTTTTTTGTTTTATCTTAAAATCTAAAAAGCCTGCCCAATCTCACCTGACGCTCCCTTAATCTTCAAAGTATAAGTTTCTTAAAAAAAATCTTTCATTTTAATTTTTAAAATAAGGAATCTTACCTTTTTAAAAAGAAAAAAAGCTCGATTACTTTTTAAGGTAAGAACTTTTACTTTTAAGTAATTTTTTTTTAAATCTAAGATTTTTTTTATTTAAGTTTTTCAAATTATAATTAATTTTAGGTTCTTCTAATTGTTCTATTTTTATAATTATATTAGTTTATTTTATTTTTATTTTTATAAAGAAATAAAAGGTCAATCATTTTAGTTTGTTCATCATTTTTAGTTTCATATGCTTTCAAAGTCTTTATGTAATAATCACATGCTATTAAAGTTTTTAAAAAATAAAATCTTAAGATATTGATATTTAATATTAAATAAGTTTTAATTTTTAATAACAATATTAATCATTTAAATATATATCAATTTTTTTAAAAATTATAATTCTTATTATTGTTAATCAAAATATCAAACTATATAGTGTTTTTTAAAATAGGTTTTTTTTACTAAAGAGGTTTATTTATTTATTTTTTAAATTTAGGCAATTTATTTTTAAAAGAGGTTTTTTTAAAAGATTTAATTCAATCAAGAAGGATTTTTTTAAGCAAATATTTACAATAGTTATTATTTCTCTCATAAAGTTTTGAATTTTTTTTATTGCAATCATGTCAACTTTAATTCCTGAAATTGTTGAATTCTTTCTAACTATCATTCTTTAAAACTGCATATGCTTTATTTTAGGTTTAAGCATTATTTGAAGCCAGAAGCACGAACCTAAATCCAAACCAGGTCTGCCTCAAGATCTAAAGATGAAATTGAAAAAATGGAATTCCAAATGAAGAAGCCCTTGCTCATAGGTATTCCATGTCACCTAACTTTATGCGTTCACATTGGACTCTTGTAGAACTGCTCTATGAAGCATGGGACAAACTCAAAACACTCCATGATAGTACAAATAAATCAAGAAAAATTCAAATTCAAGATCAACTTGAAGATTTGAGGTATTCTCATTTTTAAACCTATGGATGAATTTTATTGAAATTTGATGCTTTAAATAGTCATTTAGATGGTTTAGGAGTTAAATTAGATAATCTTAGATTAATTCATCTTATTCTTAAAAAGTGTCTTCCTAGACAATTTCAGCAATTCATTACTAATATTCATGCTCAATTAGCCATTCCTTCTTTAGCTACTCAATTAACTTATGATATTTTTCGTGATTTATTAAGACAGGAAGAGGCTAAGTTAATTCAGTTTGGTAATCTTAATTCTAATGAACATGCTTTTTTGTCTCATCATAAGCAAAATTTTAAGTCTAATTCTAAACAACAACATTATAATAATAAACCTCATTATAATAATGGCAATGATCCTAGGAAGAATACTTCTTCTGAGAAACCTCATTGCACTTATTGTAATAAGGATGGTCATTGGAAAAATACTTGTTTAAAAAGAAAAATGAGAAAAAGGCTATGAAGCAAAATAATCAACAACAAAATAAACCTGATAATAATAAGTTTCAAAATAATGCAAATCAATCTAGATGTTCTTTTACTTGTAGTTCTAATGTTTCTATACCTCTTGAATGGGTTATTGATTTAGGTGCATCTCAACATATTACTTCACATAAAGAAGTTTTTGAGTCTATGCAACCTGATATATCTAATGTTCCTCTTCAACTTGCAAATAATCATACTTGTAAAGTAGAAGCAATTGGAGATGTGAATGTTCCTAATGGTAAATTGCATGATGTTTTATATGTTCCTGAATTAAAGATTAACTTGCTTTCAGTTGCTAAGCTTTGTCAAGATTATAAAATAGAATTTTACAAAGATATGTGCTATGTTATTGATCCAAAACAAAACAAGGTCATTGCTAATGCTAAATTAGACAATGATAATTTGTTCAAATTTTATGAGTTTGCTCAATCTAGATTCTCTTTAATATCTACCATTGATTTCAATGTTTGGCATGAAAGACTTGGTCATATAAATGTTAACAATATTTCTTTAATGCAAAAGCTTAATATGGTAGATGGATTGCCTAGTATTGTTCCATCTAAAATTGTATGCACAAGATGCATGAGTGGTAAGATGCATAGGGAGCCCTTTCCACATGGTCAATCATGGAGGGCACCTCATAAGTTGCACCTAGTTCATAGTGACCTTTTGGGACCCATGGAGAATAACTCCATCCAAGGATCAAGGTATGCCCTTAATTTTGTTGATGATTTTTCTAGAAGAACTTGGATCTATTTTCTTCATAGTAAGGATCAAGTTCTTTATATATTTTCTAAATTTCATAAATTTGTTGAAAGGCAATCTGGTTTTAAACTTAAAATTCTTAGAACTGATAATGGTAAAGAATATGTGAACAATTATTTTAATAGTTATTTGAAATCATTTGGTATTAAGCATGAGCTAACTATTCCCTATACACCTCAACAAAATGGTGTAGTGAAAAGAAAGCATAGAACTATTGTTGAAATGGCTAGATGTATGTTACATGCTAAAAATATGTCTTATAAATTTTGGGTAGAAGCTATGTTTTGTGCTACTTACATTATTAATAGGACTCCTACTAAAGCTTTAAAGGATATAACTCCTAAAGAAGCTTGGTTTGGTAGGAAGCCCAATCTTAAGCATTTAAGAATTTTTGGTTCAATTGCTTATGTTCACAAACCTAAACAAAAGAGGCAAAAATTAGATGCTAAATCTTCTTATAATATTTTTGTTGGTTATGATGAACATTCTAAACCTTATAGAGTTTATAATCCTCTTACTAACAAATTTAAAGTTGCTAGAGATGTATGCATTGCTGAAAATGGTGTTCATGATTGTTCTAAAGTGCATAATATTGATTCTTTTCAAAATAAAGTTATTGTTGTGGAGGATACTCCTCAAGTTGAAACTCCTCTTAACCCTCCTAATGTATCTCTTACTCATAGTGATAGTGATGATGAAAATATTGAAATTTCTCCTCATGATTCTTCTTCTAGTGATGATACTCCTACATCTAAAAGAATGGAAAATTGGTTTAAAAATTTGTTGCAAGAAAGTGAGGATTATTTAACTAAAAATCCACCTAAAAGAAGAAAGGAAAATTATTGTAATTATGATTTGATGTCTAACATTATGAATTCAAATGATCCTCAAACTTATGAACAAGCTAAAGATCAACCTCATTGGAAAAAGGATATGCAAGAAGAATATGATACTTTAATTGCTAATAATACTTGGGATTTAGTTCCATTACCTCAAGGTAAGAATCTTGTTTCATGCAACTGGTTATATAAAACTAAGGTTAATGCAAATAATGGAGTTAGCAAGTTTAAAGATAGATTAGTTGCTAG